>CM060399.1:42140978-42848478 GCA_030545235.1 Helianthus tuberosus | reverse complement strand
ATCACTATCGATGTAATTAAGACTGGGGTTTGATCTTGGCGGATGATTCATTATCGATGTATACCATTCTAGACGTGGCAAGTACATATCTTCCCATTGTTCCGTATGGGGTGTTCGGTGGGTCAACCATAGCCCGTGTGCTGGTGGCATTGGATAATCCCCTTCCAGCTTAACATGTATGAAGTGGTTCTCGTTTACATGTGTAAGCGTTATGAACAATGGTTGTTGATTAGCCGGAGGACTTAGTATCGGGAAGAAAGTGGAACTCGCACCCATGGTTGTCGTTAACAGGTGCACCCCGATACCGTATGTTTGTGCAATAAGAAGTCCTGCAAAGGGGAAGTCCATCCAGTGATCCCCCCTACAACCGGACACTGAATCCTAAATTAGGCCCTGACGATGCGTGTAAAAATAACCTTTACCCCATGCTTCAAATATTGGGAACCAGATCGATTTGTTCTGATCCATTTCTTGGACAAGGTGCCTTCGAATGAGCCCCCATGAACTCTGATCCATACCTAAGCCCACAGTCACAGACCGAAACCCACAATGACCATCCGGCATCACATCTCGTATGCACGAGACGTACGGATGGAACACTAGCGGAATGTCATCCTGAAACTGTTTGATGATTCCCACGTACTTGTCCCCAATGATTAACGGAAAACCGTGAGCATCTCGTGTCTCTTTCTTCTTAGAACTCTTTGAACGGATTAGGCTCGCTTTAGGTTTTTGGGACCTTATAACCGACTGTTGAGAGGCCTGTGACGGAACGTACGAGCTGTGGCGAGGTTTATCGTACTTACTTTGTCGGGAACCTTCAAAGCACGTGTTTGCATCACCGAATGAGCTTCTCCTCAATTCTTCATCTATACGAGAGGCCTCGTCCAACCTTTGTTGTACCTGCTTTGTTGTTGGTCGGCCACGAGTATTTTGTTGGACAACCGGTGGTTTCTTGGTAGATTTCTTTGGAGTCAACACCGCTTTAATCTTTGACATCAGGCTTTTTTGCTGAGCTGGGGGGTGCGACTCTAATTGTTGTCTAACAATATTTAGCTCTTCGACCACGTCCATGTCATCGTCTATCAATTTACAACTTTGGAAGTTAAGTTTCCGCCAGAAGACGTCAATGTCTTCGAGTTGAATCGGACGCTCTGCACGGTTAAAAACAACATTGTTTAAGTCACATGATTAACGGAAATATATCACACAAGTGTTGTACGTTTAACAATTATTACATTCAAGCATGTACTTTTCTATCCTGCAAGCACAGGGCAACCCACAGTTGTGCCACATTTGGCAACCACATGATGAATGAAAGCGCTCCAAGACATCTAGCTTCCTAATTGCCTCTCCCCTCAACAAGTCAAGGGCTGTATGGGATACTTTACCAAGTAGGTGTTGAAACAACGGGTGTTTGTGGTGGGTCATTGTTTTTTCGATGCTATCTCGAAAAGTCTTCCTTATTTCACCGAACTGTGTCTCAACTATATCATGGACACAACCAACTATACGGTCGAGCGAGCTCCTATCTTCAACGTATCTCTTTAAGTTGGCGTGTTGGCTCTCAACTCTGTTTGTGGTACGATTACCATAGTTGCGCCTCTTATCAGTCCACGCAAAGACGAACATCTCCATATAGTCTTTTAGCCAGTTATCGTACACGTATTTGAAGACTCCTAAAACGTAAAAATAATTTAATAAAATGTGCATAGGTGAGTCGTATGTTATTGCGCAAGTGGTACTCGTAGATGAGTATGGATGGAGACTCAATCAATGTCCCCCAGAATGACAAAAATTTCTTCCAGTCTTCGTCTGTAAAGGCACCCTTGCAGTTCTTCATAACATTCTGTTGTATGTGCCACCTACAAAGAAGCCTGGAGGCGTTTGGAAATACTTTAGCACACGCGCCCATAACGGCTAGGTCTCTATCGGTTAAAATCACACGTGGCTCCATGCATTCATCCAACATTGACTTGACCCTCTGAAGCACCCACACAAAGTTATCACCCCGTTCTTTACTAACAACGGCATGCGCGATAATAAACGATTTGTTGGTAGGCGTCATACCAACAATCTGGATAAAGGGCATATTGTATATGTTTGTCTTGTACGTCGCATCGATCAGCATGGCGTGGGGAAATGCACGCCACATGCATCTCGAGTCCCGATGAAGAAAGAAGATCTCTGTTACGATCTCTGTTCCGGGTTCCTCTCGTGTCTCGTAAATAAAGTCGTTGTTTATCAGTATGTTTTCTAGTGACTGCATGGGAGTCAATCCTTGTCTTTGTTCGGCTCTAATCTTCGCCACAACGTTTTGAACGCCTTTCAGAACATGAAACCTGTCGGGGTCCTGCTTCCTTATCGTTTGAAATATTTTGCGTGACTCCATGTTTTGAGCTGTCAGCTGCTCGATCAGTTTCATTTCGCTTGGAGTAAACCTTCCTCACAAAGTTCGTGGTTATATTCAATTTTTCCGTCTTTAATCTCCCAGGTTTCATACGGGTGGTTTCGCACAGCCAGCAGGTAAAACGGGCAACCGGTTTTTTTGCTTCCGGCTTTTCTAAGTGTTGCTGTAGTCTAGTGCTCACCACCACGATCACATTCAAGCCATACCCTCCCGATTCTTCCCCCGGTTTTCTTTGATCGACGGGTGACAATAACGAAACCATCCGCGTTTGCTGTTTCTTGTATCCGATTCTTTAGTTCATCTAAAGAGTTGAAAACCTGTAACATCGACAATAATAATAAATAATTTTAATAAATAAATAAATAAATAATAATAATAATAATACTAATAATAATAATACTAATAATAATAATATTAATAATAATAATAATACTAATAATAATAAAAATAATTAAATAATACAAAAAATAGTAATTAAGACCTGCTTTTTTAAGTACGGACTGTCCTGGATGGGAGGTGTCTCACTACCATATCTACCATATCCACCATAACCACCGTCTCCTCCGTATCCACTGTATCCACCATCTCCTCTGTATCCACCGTCTCCTCCGTATCCGCCGTCTCCTCCGTATCCTCCGTCTCCTCCGTATCCACCGTCTCCTCCGTATCCACCGTCTCCTCCGTATCCACCGTCTCCTCCGTATTCACACCCGTATCTATAATCCGGATACCCTTGTTGCGTCGGATAACTTGGTTGACAAGCATGGTATGAGTCATCTACAGGGGCTGTTTCATCAACAGGGGGATGATTGTTCAAATCTAGAAACGGTTTGTTTTGTTCTCCTTGTATACTAGACACAACCTCCTCTTGCTCATTAGAATCGGGAACGCAAGACTCCTGCAAAATAAAGAACCGTATCATCATTAGTAAATAATAAACTAAAACAAAAACTAATTAAAACATTTAAGTACCTGTACTGTTACCGGATCGCTTTCGGGCACCCAGTTCTCGCTACAATACTGCCCGAAGACATAGTTGCCGTCCCAGTATGATGACATTTCAACACTTCGGGATGATAAGAACACAAATGCAATGCAGAATGAAAGAAGAAGAAGAAGAAGAAGCAGAAAGACGAAGGAGAATTAAATGTTGAATGCTCGGGGGTGGACAAAGCATACACTGTATGTTGCACTTTTTCATAAGTCTTAGACGCCTCGTATAGCTCTAGACCCCTCGTATAGCTTTAAGTCACTTGTCAAATGTATAGTAAATCAGTTACTGAAGACGCCTCGTATAGGCCTATACGAGGCGTCTTAGTGCCTCGTATCCATCCCTCGTACAGATCTAGACTCCCCGTCTGATGTGACTGATTTGACATTGTGCTTTGGTGCAGAGCTGGTCTGAAAAGTAACCCTATACGCCTCGTATAGGTCTATACGAGGCGTCCTGAAGGGTGTCAAAATACGCATTAAGGTGTGTAAATATGTAGACCCTTCTTTTAATTATAATTTTGTATCATAGTTTAAAGTGTATAAATCTTTTAAACTAAAGAAAACATTTGATGGTTATTAGATAATCATAAATATACATTTGATGATGGTTACCGGTGGCAATTTTTAGAGGTGGTTTAGGAAGTGGCCGGAGGCGATTTAGGAGGTGGCAGGTGGTGGTTTTAGGGTTTCATAAAAGAGGTGTTACAGATTTGAAGAAGAAGGGGTGGGTAAATGAAATTGGACTATAATCTGGGTAAATAGTTGGTGGTTGGAGTTGGCCGGAAAATAAGGGGTGGCTGGAGTTGGCTGTCGAAAAAACAAGAAGGTAGAGAAGAAGGGTTTTCAAAATTTGTTCCCTTCGCCCAATGTACTGATGTATAAGAATTTATACATCTTTTAAACGTCAAATATGCCCCGTTTATGCGAAAACTCTTTGTATTTTCATTGATTTTGGTACTCATTTGAGTTGTTTGTGAAAATACAGGTCCGGACTTCGGCCCGGTGCTAAAACGGAGGCTTTTGGAGCAAAATGGAGCGAAAATGAAGCATTCCAGCAAACTGCCAGATATGGCACTACTGTGCCACCCAGGCGCACGACCGTGCCAGCCCATCCCGCATCGGCACTCTCGGCCAGCACTATCATCCAGCATCACAACCATCGAAGATCAGACAAAGCACGACCATGCCGGACTCACGCACGACCGTGCCAGGCGAAAATCACCCTCTGATCAGCTCATCTCTGAGATCGTACCAGTCATTACCGAGCACTCATCGACACGCACGACCATGCCATGGTCTGGCACGACCGTGCCACCTCGGAAACGTTTGAGCAGGGTTTTTCCCAAAATGGTAGCAAACATGGTCAACATACGAGAAAGTGACTCTGACACTTGCCAAGCACGACCGTGCCAAAATGGTGGCATGGTAGTGCCAAACACCCATCAGTTTAAATACGAGTTTCTAGCTCATTTGCAAGGGAGTTGGAGCATCTTGGTGAAGTTTTCTCTCAAAATTCTGGACTTGGAAGGTTGTTGAAGCTAAGGAGGAGCTTGGAGAAGACTAAACCATTGAAGATTCACTCAATTTACCACTTTAATCTTGTCTTTAAACTTGGTTAGCCTACTTTCTACATTGTGAACAATTCAATCTTTCTTGTAGTAGTCATGAGCCTTATGGGCTAAACATTTGTGTTGTCTAAACTATGTTGAAGCTTATGAATATGTTATAATATGGAAGAAGATGTGATGATTGTTTGTGTTAATCTTCATAGTGAAACTTAATCTTGTTCTGGGAGTTCATGTGCATGTTTAAAGTCCTTGTTCTTGAATATTTGCTCATAAGTATTTACATGTTGTGTTGGAAAGCCCATGTAAAGATTATGATTATTGAATCTTGTTAACTTGTTAGTATGATTCATAGCATGAATCTAGGAATGGTAATTGCTAATATGTTGTGAATGATGATTTGAACATGTGTATGGATTCTTGCATCTAGATTTGGAAAGATCAAAAGTTTGTTTATATGAATTCTATAGTTTGTGTTCATGTTGGTTTGATGATTTAGGCCAAAGTTGTTAGCTAGCATGACCATGCTTGTGGTTCATATCAAGAACATGATGATAGTGCCACTTACTTGAAACCAAGTTAGGGTGATTAGTGTGCTTTCATACTAGTTTTCCCTAGTTTGTAGAGTTAGGAGTTTTGACAAACAAATAACTCATGATTAAAGATTAACATCAACTTAGCAAGTGAACTTAAAAGAAATAATTTTCAGGTGATTAGAATGTTAATTCATTTTAAGTTTTCCTAAGAATTATAAGACTAGAAAGCCTTGATTGGGGACTTAGTTGAAATTAGAGCTTGCATCATCACTAATCCTTCCCCTTTGTTGTCACATGTTTGTTACTGGAAACTTAGTTTAGGCAACCTTTCTTAGATATTGTTCTTTTCTAGATTTTTAGTAGTTTATTTATTTGCATGTTAAGTTAGAAAAATCAAACCCATCAATTGAAAAGGCTTTAAAGTAGCAAAAGTTTAGTATCGACACACCGCATCCACGGATTGATATCCAGTTCTTGCCGATCAGCTATATTACCACCCGACGAGTACACTTGCCCTTTGTGTGTGTAGTTAGTTCCTAGGTGAAAAACCATTTTTAAAACTAAATTTGTGTGAAGAAATACTCAATTAAAATATATATATATATATATATATATATATATATATATATATATATATATATAATTCACGCACATCATGTACTATCAGATTTTTCAAAGGGAGGAACTGGGGTTTCCCCCGCGTGGCGCGACGGCTACCGGCTAGGGCTAGGTCAGCCTGTCATGTGTATAGGCTTGCTACTTGTCGCGACACGGTGCCACGTGTCCTGGTACTCCTCCGCGCGTCGCGAGAGAATCAAGGGTATCCCCCACGACGCTCCTGAGTGTCCTGTTTTCGATTTCTTCATTTTTTCGTGTTGGGTCTCGTCGTGCATGTCTGTGGTTTCGATCAGGGTTTTTTTGGGAATTGCTACATGGTGTCTTCGAAATTAGTTGTTTAAGCTGTCTAGAAAAAAAGTGTATTTAAACATAAGAAAAGAGCGTTTCCATGCTATAAATATGAATCCATAATTATGATAATAGAACATGCATTGAACCAATGCAACGCCATTAACAAATCACAAATCCATCAAATTTACATCATGTGATCCATAATTCCATATCAATTATATTTTATTCTAATGACTCACATCAAAATTTACAACAACGAAGGTGTTGTTGAGAATTGAGTAAATGTTACTTGTGTTTTATTTCAATTTTCTTGTCTTTCATATCCAAATTATTTAAATCTTTTCTAAGAATTGAATAAATATTATAGTGGGAATCATCACTTTTAACTCATTTTTACACTTGTTAAGAATAAAGGTATTGAGATTGACTGCTGAATGTGTCAAATATGAAAACATGAACAGCTAACATTTTTTTGATGCATGTTAAACTCAAGAGAGTTTTTAAGTGAAATATTTTAGTGTGGTGTTGTAGATTGGAGGTTAGGCAAATAATACAAACGTTTTACCAGGTGACAAATTAAAAAAAAACATGCTTTATTCAAAAACACTCA
Source organism: Helianthus tuberosus (assembly GCA_030545235.1). Lineage (NCBI taxonomy): Eukaryota > Viridiplantae > Streptophyta > Magnoliopsida > Asterales > Asteraceae > Helianthus > Helianthus tuberosus. Next base: position 42,841,455 of record CM060399.1, on the reverse strand, counting down.
AAACCCATTTAATAAGGAAATACAACCACCTTTTAATTACCAACCAAAAACATCCCAAAAAAATTGGCATCGGGGATGCTCATGCTCTTAGCAAACTTGTTATAATGGAGACTCGAGTTGTACGATAAGCTATAACTGTTGTACTCTTCTTAATTCCACCAACTTCGTTTACTTGTGGATCCATCTTGCTAAAGCCTAAAAAGAGTTCCCTGTGGATCATAAAGAACACATGATCCTTTTGGTTTTGTTATGCATCAATAAGTTAAAATTGCTAACTAAATCATTACCTAAAACTAGAGGTGTACAAAAAACGTTTAGCCAATTTTGGTAAAAACACAAAACAGGTTTAGCCGATGTTGGTAAAATCATTACCTGATTTTGGAACCAACCTGATATAGAAACAAGTTTGTACAGGAACCAGTTTGGAACCGGCATGAATTGGCAGTTTGGCACAAGTTTGAGAATCTTTGTTAAAACTGAACAGAACCAACCAAACTGATTCTTACCGAACTTGTAAAAACACTGGAACCAGTTTGGTTATTTGGTGTTTTGACTTCCATTGATTAAAACCGAATTGGTTTGTGCACCTTTACCTGTAAGAATGGATGTACTGGGGGGAGGGTATGTTGTTGGGAGAGTGAGAAATGGGAATAAGGGTGATATTCGAAGGTTTATGCTAAACGTACCATACCCTCTCTATTTTTACTTGTCACACCTTTTTCAAGCTATCAAATCACTAATATGCCCCCTTTTCATATTAAAACACAAACATGATCTCTTTCATTGACCTTTCCAGGAGGAGTAGTACCATGAAAAACATAGAGGTGGGTTAAGTTTAGCCTAATTCTTATTTTAAATTTATTGCACACTTAACTTTGTCCACTGTCTACCTATGGTCCTAATTATGTAATTGCATATATTTTAAACAAGTGCCACTACTCTTCTCATATACTCGGCGAGGTAAGGGTCAGACCTCAGCGGCCCTTGATCTCCAGCCTACTCATGTCTCTTATATGTCGTCCGTTCCTGCTATGACTGAACCTGATACACCCTTACCAGATACTACCCATACTACCTCGGATACCCCTGCTTATGACCCTCCGGGTGCACCATATCCCGATATCCCTATTGCCTTCCGCAGGGAACCTAGACGCTCCACTCGTTATCCCATTCAGGATTACGTTGCCTACGCTCACTTCTCTACTAAGTCTCATGCCTTTACCACTTACCTGAATTCCTACCCGATTCCCAAGAATGTGATGACAGCTCTAGCTCACCTAGGATGGCGTCAACCATGGAATACGAGATTGGGGCCTTACGAGCCAATCAGACATGGGATCTTGAACCACATCCTCCTGGTAAGCGTGTTGTTGGTTAATGTTGGATCTTCAGGATTTAACTTAACCCTGATGGTTCTCTACATCGTCTGAAATCTCGTTTGGTAGCTAAGGGCTACTCCCAGGCTTATGATATTAATTATGACGAGACTTTCTCCCCAGTTGATGAAATGACTTCTGTTCACATTTGTATTGCTCTTGCTACCATTCATCATTAGCCGCTCCACTAGCTTGATGTCAAGAATGCCTTTCTTAATGGTGTTCTTGAGGAGGAGGTTTATATGGAGCAGCCACCAGGGTTCATTATTAAGGAGGAGGCATCCAAAGTATGTAAACTACGCCGTTCTCTATATGGCCTTAAACAATCTCCCAGAGTATGGTTTGGTCGGTTTTCTAGTGTTATGGGAGAATTTGGAATGGTTCGTAGTACTCCGCATTCTTCAGACATCATCAGGGATGAAGGATCATCTTAGTTGTTTATATGGAACATATTATAGTTACTGGGGATGATGAAGAAGGGATTACCAAGCTTAAACAGTTCCTTCAGTCTCAGTTTCAGAATAGCGACTTGGGTCGACTTCGGTACTTCCTTGGCATAGAAGTATCTCGTTCCCCAGAAGGAATACTTCTCTATTAACGAATGTATGTCCTTGATATGCTAACTGAGTGTGGCTTACTAGGTTGCAAACCGGTTGACAGTCCTATGCCTTCAGCGAGGAAGCTCCTTCCAGAGGACGGAAGTCCAATGAAAGATCCTGAGCGATACAGACGATTGGTCTGAAAACTTAACTACTTAACTGTCACCAGACTAGATATCTCCTTTGTCGTCAGTGTCCTAAGTCAGTTCATGGCCACTCCGTATACGCGACACTGGGATGCTGCTCCCCGTGACTTAAAATATCTCAAGACCAAACCAGGCCTAGGGATCTTATATTCTAATCAGGGTCATTGTCATGCGGGTGCTTTCACAGAAGATGGAGATGGACGTATATCTGGATTCTCAGACGCAGATTGGGCAGGTTGTCCTATTTCCCGTCGATCCATAACTGGGTATTGTGTTTTCGTTCGAGGTAACCTTGTGTCTTAGAAGAGTAAGAAACAACACACCGTATCCAGATAAAGTGCCGAATTAGAGTACAGAGCTATGGAAGATGTTACATCAGAGATGTTTGTCGTCTTCTCAGAGAACTTGGGGTTATCTCTGAAAACATGATGCGATTGTACTGTGATAATCAATCAGCTATACATATAGCCAAAAATCAAGTATTCCATGATAGAACTAAACACATTGAGGTTGATTGTCACCTAATCAGAGATCGGATAGTCGACACTCAAAAGGATCCCCCATCGATTCAGCCAATCCATGTTTGGCCAGAATTCCAACTAGCGGATCTCTTCACAAACCATTCTGGAAGGCACAAATAGACTTCATATATAACAAGCTGGGCATGATTAATATCTATGCTCCAACTTGCGGAGGAGTGTTAGTTGTAAATAGTAGAAGGATCTAGTTGTTAACTAAAGGTCCCTACATGTAATTATAGAGTCCTTGAATGCAATTCTAGATGTCCTTGCATGCAATTATAGGTGTACCCACATGTAATTAGTTATTTCTTTTTGGTCCCTCTTCCTCCCTGTATATAGAGGGATCCTTTTCTTGTTATGAAACACTTAATCAATATAAGTTCATATTTCATATTCATACCATGTACAGTACGTATAGGTACCATAAGGGCATGTAAATGTCGTTTTATCCTGGTCCTCTGGTGCGATGGGGATCTTGAAATAACCCGAAAATCCATCGAGTCAATGCACACACGCCAAATGGTGACAGTACGAGACGGGATAAGCTCATTCATCTCATTCATGACCACAGTCATCCCACCCTTCTTCAGGACAAATTGGGTTGGACTAACCCATGGGGAATCGGAGATGGGGTAAATCACCCTGGCATCTAACAACTTAAGTACCTCCTTCTTCACTACCTCTTGCATGTTCAGATTGAAGTGCCTTTAAGGTTGCACCACCGGCTTATATTCATCTTCCATGAGTATCCAGTGGGTGCAATAGGCGGGGCAGATGCCCTTGATATCCGAAAGCCTCCATGCAATTATTCCTTTATTCAACTTCAATACCTCCCTCGCCAATTTAGAAGAAACAATGACGGGTAAATTTGATCCTTCACCTAAAAAGGCATACTCTAAATGTGACGGGAAGACCTTAAGCTCTAAGGGGGGCATATGTCTCTATAGGAACTCTATCGCTCTCGTCCTTAACCTCACTAAGCTCTAATACTTCGGGAACCCAAGTGGTTCCCTCTTCTCCATCACTCTCTTCTACAACCTCTTCGACTTCCACAACTACACCCTCTCCTACTAAATCGGCTCCACTAATGAAATCTAGACACTGGTCAACGCATGATATGAATGAGTTTATGAAATAAACCGAGTGACATGGACTGCTATAATAATTGGAACCACTAGGGTGTTGCATAGAACGAGCTACCTCAAACGTTACCTTTTCCTCACTAACTCGGAGTGTAATATTACCGTCAAAGACATCAATAATAGCCTTTGCGATGCACAAGAATGGTCTTCCTATAATGATAGGAACTCTTTCATCAGTTACCATATCAAGAATGACAAAGTCTACGGGGAAGACGAATTTATCGAACTTAACTAAGAGATTTTCGACAATGCCACGAGGATACTTAGTAGAACGATCGGCTAAGGATAAGGTCATTCAGGTAGGTGCCACTTCTCCGAGGTCCAGTCTTTCATAAAGCGAGTAGATCATAAGATTGATACTAGCACCTAAATCGGCTAAGGCTCTACACTCAGTATCACTCCCGAAGAGACGTCGAATGGTGAAAAGGGCCGGATCCGTCAGCTTCTCCTAACCTATCTTTGCGGTTGAGAAGGTCCTTTAAGAATTTTGCGTACTTTGGCATGGACTGAAGGGCCTCGATGAACGGAAGGTTATTTTGAGTTGCTTAAATATATCTAAGAAATGCCCAAATTCCTTAGCATATTTCTGATGCTTAAGGCGAGCGGGGTATGGGACGCGTGAAAGCTCTATGATTGGTGATGGTCTAACCTCTGTGGGTGTCTTTTCTATGCTCCTCTCAACTTGGGGATCCTCGGTGTGTGCAGTAATTGCTGGGTCTAACCTAGTTTGCACTTTACCGGGAGCCTCCATCTCGATCTCCTCATCAACTAGCTCCTCTTCATCTTCCTCAACTACCTCTTGCCTAACTACCTCTCCTAAAGTTCTACCACTACGGGTCGAGATAGCTTTCAGTTGGGCTGCCGGATTTGTTTGGGTGTTTCCTGAGAATTGACTGGGTGGTCTTTCTTGCGACTGACGAGATATGTCACCGACAGTCCTTTGAAGATCTAGAAAACTAGACTATTGGTTCTTTAACATTATGACATGTTCTTCTAGGTTACGTATTTTGTTCCTTAACAAGTAACTGGGACAACATAGATTTGGTTTCATCTAGACCACTACCCAAGTCTTGATTGTTTGAACCTTGACTGTTTGACACCCCACTACCGAACTTCCTATTTGAACCCCTTGTGTTGAACTGACCCTGTGAACCCCCACTAGAAAACTGACCCTGAGTACCTGAACCCCATTATAGAATTGACCTTGCCCCCTGTTTTGATTTTGACCTAACTGGAAACCAGGGGGGTTACCGGAAAAACAAAAAGTGTTATTATTATTACGCCAATTAGAACTATAGTTGGAGTTATTATTATTAAAAGGGTTAGTGGGACCTCGATTTTGACCAGTAATAAATTCAACTTGCTCCTGAGTGAGCATCAGACACTCGATTGTACCGTGACCTCCCCTACAAACCTCACACTTATCAACCTTAGCTTTCAACTCCTGAAGGCTACCGTTGTTTCCAAGATAACTTGTTGTATTCCTCAAGCAGTTAAGGAAGTACTAGACACAGGAATGGAATTCCTGGTGGTAGATCATTGTTCAGGGTTAGAATGTGCGAAACGCTCAAACAATTCATTGCATTCGGCCACCGTTTTCTTACCCATTTGGTGGTTTAAGCTCGGTTTCGTGTTAAGGTATCATTAAAATAAACAATAAAACGTAAATTGCGTCGTTATTATTTTACCAAGTCTCGCATTGACCGGTTGACGTGAGTTGACCGTGTTGACTGAGTTGACCGGCAGTTGACCAATTTGCCCACTTTGACAGAGTTTGACTTTGTTGACCGAAACTAGAATCAAAACAAGTTGACCCTTAGTTGCCCCGAACCGTACCTGAGCCAAATCTGACTTTGTTGACTGCCTTTGACTCGAGTTGACAAGCCTTGAACAGGTTTGACCCGAACCCAAAATGAGCTGTTGACTAAAGTTGACCGAACCCGAAACTGAACAACCAAACATAATCACCACCACTACCGCCGTTAACTCCGGCGGCTATGCGCCGGCGTCGACCACCAACGACACCACGATATCAATTTTTTTGCCGGAACTATCACCTCCCTTACCTGAAACGACATGCACCGGCCGGAGTAATTCGGATCTAGAAAAATCTAAAAGGGAAAAGAGGGTGTTGAAGGGTTTACCCGAAAACCACGGCTGCCGGACTCGATATTGCCACCGTCGTTGCTCGGATGGAAAAACTGACACCGGAAACGAGTTTGGGAGGTCCGATTTAGTGGGGTACACCTTTGTTCCGTCGCGAAATACTATCGTCACCGACGTATGCAGCGGCGCCGCCACCGGAAACCCTCGCTGGAAAGTTGTCGGCCCACCGTCTTCCACCGCGCACCGTCGCCGGCTCCGCTGGACCTCCGTCGTTGGTCGGTTGGCTCTGGTCGCCGCAGTTCTAGAGAAGAGAGAGAAAGCAGACAGTGTGTGTGTGTGTGTGTGTGTGTGGATATGGTTGTGATGAGAAATGAGAGGATTTTGGGTTTAGTAAGCTTTTATACCTAGGGTTTTTAGTGGATTTGGACCCAAGGCCCATTGCCTTGTTTGTCGTTTGTGCGGCCCAATAGCGTTTTCAAGGCCCGTTTTCTAACCCAAACTTCGTATAATGTTGTAGAATAAACTTTTAGGGTCTTAAGTATGTAAACTAGTGTCGGTGGTCGACGTTTAACGCGTTCGTTCGTCGGTTGTGTTAAAATCGCGTAAAATTTTCGGTTGTCGTTCCTAATCCGTTTTTCGATCTGATTTCGAGTGCGAATATTAAAACTTGATTACAAAGCTAAATATATCATAATATTTCAGTTTTTAAGGTGATACACGAGTTTGATGCTTCCGTTTCGTTGCAGGAGCGCTCCTACAGTCGCGTTTTTCATTCACGTATGCGTTTTGTGGGTTCGAAAGCAGAGTAATTTTGCAAAACCAAATTCATGTGTATAAAATATACATATAAAACTCATATTTTTCGGCATTGTCAGTATTTCATCGGGTGTCAGTTCGTTATCGTTTAACGTTCATCAGCTTTCCCGCAAACCACCATTCGCGTACTGTAAAGCCGGATAGGCGTTCCTAGGTGTACCAAAGGCCTATTTAAGTTAATTTATGTCTTAAAACACTGTCTTAATCGTTTTAACGTTTGTTTGGCGCGTAATTATGAACTGAAAATTTCGGGTTGTCACATCACATGCTATAAACCTAGGATAAACTTGGGTTCTCAATTAGAATTGTTTGACAACGGTCAGTAGGGAAACTAGTTCAGATTCCTCATGAAGACCCTACCTAGTAATTTACTGATTTAGACCTGACAAAAATCTCGCACCTCACAGCTATAGAGATTAGTAGAACACATAGATTTATCTAACTATCAATTACTGCTTTTAAGGTGTATTGGCCAATTAACCCAAAAGATTACAAAACAATATTATAATCTAGCATGAACCTATTATGTGAAAGACATCCACCAAGACTCACACGAAGCAATAAACAACAATCAAAACATCCACCAAGAGTCACACGAAGCAATAAACGACAATCAAACAAAACTAAGCATGCAGATACATGAAACCAATAACCAAATCGACTACTTTCATAAACAATCCAATAACTAATTAGACATCCATAAAAATCAAAACTTTATCAAACCATTCAACCAATCTAGACAGTACAAAGTATTTAGCCTAACATGTTCATAATCAAGCACAAAACAAGAGTAATTTCAAAGAACAAAAACATGATTAATAATCAAAAGTAAAGAACAAGGGAACCAGATGATTAAATCGTGACCTGGATGTTCCCTCGAGCTTCTAACCTTCAACCGATGCTTCAAAATCTCTGAAAAAATCTCTAAATTCATCCAAGATCAGCTAAATTCGTAACTAGGGTTGGACTTGTTTAAAAATTATGTTTATATATGTTTTCATCAAGGAATCCACAACCAAGACAACTATGCCCGCGGCAAACAACCCCTTCGCGTCACGCGAAGGGGATCTTCCTATAGCGTTGCATAGAACGGCACCTCATTTGACTTTTATTATTATTTAATTCATAGCGTCATGCAAAGGGGATGCCAGGATGTGGTGGTGTGGCACGACATGGCCTTTTTCTAGCGGGTCTTCGTTTTCTCGATTTCCGTGCGGCTGCATTTCGTCCGGTTCTCTTTGCTTCTCCCCAGTTATCATATTTTCTGTGTTTTTCATCATTTCCAGCAACCGAAACCTGCAATTATCCAAACTCTAAATAGAAACTAATTCTAACCTAAAAACCGACAAAAACGAAACAAAATATATACAAACTATACATGATAAATGGATGTATTTTCAATACTTCACCATTCTTGAATAATACTTTGTCATCAACTTCGTATATGCCTCCCTTAACATGTATAGCACTATAGGGGTAGCATGCCGCTCGTATTCTTGAGGTCATGTTAAGTTTATACATACAAAACGGTATTGTCGTTGCGACAACAAGATTACGCTATTGGGAATCTTTGGGTTGACAAGTAGGTGATGCATGTTAGTTATGTCGTGTTATGCCTTCGTATACGTTATTGCCATGTGGATCTCGATAAACTCTTTTATACATATGCTAGTACACTAAAACTTGTATGCTCGCCAATACTTTATATGTTGACATGTTACTTTAATATGTATTGCGGGATTGTGATCATGATGCGTTGAAAAGAATCTAGTAGGAAGGACTAGAAACGCACCAAACTTTAATTCATGTTTAGTATTTTAGTCATTATGTTACCTTGTTGTACTTTTGTTTCCAAATCATGTACTTGAACCGTTAGCAATGAAATGAAAATTTTACTTTTTAAATACTTGTCACAATTAGCCATTATGAAATCTCTTGCAATCTCGTTTTCGTCTCACTGCAATGATTCCATCATCGGTTAGGATGTGACAAGGATCTGGTCCTGTCAAAAATTTACATCCCTACCTGGGAAACATAAGAAGTATGTATAAGTATCTTAACCTCCAGATGAATGTTTGTACTCCATGATCCCAAGGGTTGTCCCCATTCTAATAGGTTCATAAGTCTTTGAAAACACTTGGGTTATATTACTTTTACAAAACATTTAGACAATGCTATAATTTTGTTTTGACTTGGGCTATGCTAAACCAAGACATCATTTGGGTCAACATTTAGACAATGGCATGGTCTTTTTGAGTGTTATTTTCTCAATTTAAATATCAATTTTGATGCTAAACTATTCCTTATGTATATTTTCTGCTATGTATTCTAAGTTGTCGTCGGCATAGGTTGACAACAACGATGACATGTCGCCGACATAGGTCTCAACAACTCTTTTGGTTATGCTTAGTGTTTCCCAACGACATGCATGCATGTCATCAGTATATCTTTGGCGGGAATGGGTGAAAATGTGGCGCGATCTGAAAACCCTGTCTAGTCGACATGCCGACGGTACAAATGTAATTTATTTTATTTCTTTGTTTTTCTTTTATTCAAGAGATAGAATGATGTCGTATCTGAAGTTATAGGTAAATGCTATCAATTTTTTTATTTAAAAAGTCGTCTTGTTAAAATGTATACATATTAAATAAAATATTCAAAAAACGGGTTAGGATTCACTAGCTTTAAATATTATATATGATATTTATGACAATTGATAAGAGTTGATACAAATCATGAGAATGATTGGTTTTCACAAAAGGGTTTGAAAACTTTATAGAGACTAACAATAACCATCAGCAGCTTGTCACTGAAGGCAAAACATGTTATGTTTAGGCCCAATCTTTCGACGTCCCAGATCTTAACAAAGAAGTGGAGAACCCAATTACCTCTGACCCATTTAACATAGACGAGATATTTAGAATGGAGGAAGAAGAAGATAGGGCTAAGGGAAACACAGAGACAAGAAAAGCACAGGAAGATACAGTGGGGGAAACCGAGGAAGAAGAGCAGGTCCGTTTAAACTTTGAAAAGGAAGTTGCTCGCACTCTGGAATTCGGAGCTGCCACTGGGATCGGAGTTGCGGGATTCGAAAATCATGTGAAAAATTTGGTAAAAGGGGAAATGGAGACCAACTTTGGCAAATGAATTTTGTTTCCATAAACATCAACGGGTTATCGGATTCGCGAAAAGGTCAATGGATTCGGAGCATTAAAAGTTCTTTGAAGGCTGATTTTCTTGGTTTACAGGAAACCCACTTAAGAGATTTGTTGGATTTTACCATTCGTAGGCTTTGGGACAAGTCGAATATGGCAGTCGCTGTGGTCGACTCCGTCGGCAGATCCGGGGGTCTTGTGTCGATATGGAATCCCGATGTCTTCACGGTGAATCAGGTCTTTAAGAACCAAAGGTTTTTGGTTCTTTCTGGGATTATTTCGGGTGTTGATGACAGTGTCAATGTGGTGAATTTACACGCTCCTAATGAATCGTCGAATAGAAGAGCTTTGTGGGCGGAATTAGCTGGGTTGATCAACCAGGTAGCTGGAGTTTGGGTCTTGATGGTGGACTTTAACGAAGTTCGGACTGAAGGGGAAAGGGTCAACTCGAGATTCGATCGTGGTTCGTCCGACGCCTTTAATGGTTTTATATCCAGCTCCGGCCTTTTGGAATACTCGATGACTGGTGGTAAGTTTACTTACTTTTCTGGTCACAGAGATGTCAAGATGAGTAAACTTGATCGTTTCCTTGTTAATGATTCGTTTATGAGTTTATGGCCAAATGCTAGATCGGCCGTTCTTAGAAGAAGCTTATTAGACCATTGCCCGATATCTTTGTCGTGTCTGGCCATTGAATTCGGCCCCATCCCGTTTAAATTTTTTAATTCGTGGGCCGGGGATCAAATACTTGTAGAGTTAGTTGATAAGGCGCTGTTATCTATTAATGGAGGGGACTATTCGGATATTTCATCTGGTAAATGGGGAGTGGAGCTGGCTGGGTTGTTAACACTTCTAAAATCAGCTATTAAGAAGTGGAGAAAGGAAAGGAGTTTAAATGAAAATAAGGAGATGATGGATTTGATCACTGCTGTGGAAAGTATCGAGAATAGAGCCAGCTTGGGGCCTATATCAGAGGAGGATAAACTGCTTAGAATGGAGTGTTGGGATAAGATTAATAAATTGGAGACGATCAAGGTTAAGGATCTCCAACAGAAATCTCGAGCCAATTGGTTGAAACACGGGGACGAGAATAGTGCTTATTTTCATAGGGCTATTGCGGTTAATTTGGCTCGGAACATAATTAATGGATTTTTTTTAGAATAGGTATATTACTAAGCCTTCAGAGATTAAAGACGAAATGAGAAGATGGTTTAAAAAATTGTTTTCGGAACCTATTAGACGTCGTCCTGAATTTCTGAGTTACGAGCTGCCCTGTATCTCGGCTCATAGTGGCACATCTCTCTGTGAGAGTTTTACAGAGAAAGAAATTTTGATGGAAATTAAGAGTTGTGACGGGGACAAAGCCCCGGGCCCCGACGGGTTTTCGTTGAAATTCTTCAAGTTGTTTTGGGATAAATTGAAACCTTTTATTACGGGGTTCATGAACGACTTTTATCAGTCTGGTACTTTAAATCTCGGGTGCAACTCCTCTTTTATTGCTCTCATCCCTAAATCTAAAGATCAACAAGTCCTATCCAATTTTCAGCCTATTTCGCTCGTGGGCTCTTTGTACAAGATTCTAGCCAAGGTTCTGGCTAATAGATTCAAGGTTGTCATTAACGAGGTTTCGTCTCCGGTTCAATCGGCCTTCGTCGGGGGGCATCATATTTTGGATAGTCCTCTAATTGTGGGTGAGACGGTTGCGTGGGCTAAGAAATCAAAAACCAAGCTGGTTGTTTTCAAAGTTGACTTCGAAAAAGCCTACGACTCTCTAAATTGGAATTTTTTTGCATCGCATGATGGAGAATATGTCCTTCCCGGAGAAGTGGGTTTCTTGGATCAAGGGATGTCTTATCTCCAGGAGGGGCTCGGTTTTAATTAATGGATCGCCAACCAAAGAGTTCAACTTTAAGCGTGGTCTTAGGCAAGGTGACCCCCTCTCTCCTTTTTTATTCATTATAGCGATGGAAATCAAAAGTATGATTATGAAATGAGCGTGCAATTTGGGTTTGTTTCATGGCTGCCAACTTCCTAATAACGGCCCATATATCTCACATCTCTGTTACGCAGACGACGTTATTTTCATCGGAGATTGGTCGGAACATAACATCCTCGCTTTAAATCGCATTCTGAGCTGGCTACATTTGGTTTCTGGCCTCAAAATTAACCGCCTCAAGAGCAAATTATATGGGGTAGGAGTCAGTGACAGTGAGGTGGCTCGGATGGCGAGTTTGATCAAATGTGAGGTTGGTTCGTTTCCTTTCATCTATTTCGGAATCCCTATCGGTGCAAATATGAAAAGGGCGACCTTTTGGAAGCCGATCCTTAATAAATTCACTCTTATACTGTCCAAATGGAAAGCTAAGTATCTCTCTTTTGCCGGGCGTTTGACGTTAGCAAACTCGGTCCTCGGCAGCCTCCCGACATACTATTTGTCCCTGTTCGCCGCCCCCAAATGCATCATTAACAAGCTTGAGAAGATTAGGAGGGAATTCGTTTGGGGAAAGTCCATTTCGGGCCACAAACTAAGATCGTTACAAAGAGAACCCCCATCAACTGTGGGCTGAAGTGGTGCTAGCCATTCATAGCGGCTATGTAGCGGATTCTGTCCCTCCTTTTATCCCGCTGAAAAAAACTATTACCGGAGTCTTGAAGGATATCACCTCGGTGGAGTCGGCTTTGGCAAAAGTTGGGATACACCTAAAAGAGAAGCTGATTAAGGAGGGTCAACTTTGGAAATGGCAAAACGACTCGTCTGGGTCTTTCACCGTCAAACAGGTGCGGTAGGAGATCGAAGACGGCTCACATGCGGATGAGCCAATCGACGAAGTTTATCATTGGAACAACTGGGCTCCTCCGAAACCTAATTACTTATTGTGGAGGGCCTTAATCGATAAGATCGTGGCGAAAACGGACCTGGTGCACAGAGCTATCAATCTCAGCGATTCTCTTTGTCCTCGATGCGACATTTCGGAGGAGGATACTGACCATATTTTCTTCGGATGCCTGTGGTCTTAATGTGTCTGGTGGAACATTCTGTCTTGTGTTCATATATCTTTTCCGATGAATATTACCGGTCTGAAAGACTTATTTGATTTTTTAAAGGAACGCCCTGGGGGAGTTAGATGGAAAAAAATCGTTTATGTGATTGCTATCGGCACTTTTTGGAGGTTATGGATCGCCAGGAATATCATGGCGTTTGAAGGCAAATTCACCCCGGTCTCAGCGGTCACGGAACAAATCAAAGAAGACACGTTTCTTTGGCTAAATAATAGATCGAAGTTTCAGCCGACGAAATGGGAGAAGTGGAGATCTTTTGATATCTAAGACTTGATGTAATATATTTCTCGTTTTGGTTTTGTTTTCGTTTTTTTTTTTGTTTTCGTTTGTTGTTGCAACTGCTTGCTGGCTCTTTATATTTATATATAAAGTGATTTTGCCGTTCAAATTTTTTTTTGATGATTTGTAATACAAACTTTGTATTACACTTAATTTGATTATGAAGTTCGATGGCTTATAATTATAATTAGTTGTCCATTTACAGTTTTGTTATTATAATTATTGGGCTAAAAGTTAAAAAAAAAAACCACTTTCCAGCGACAACATGTAGTCGTAAAAGGGTTGTAATTTATTTTATTAAATCTTTATTTTTAATTAGTATGAGTGGTTTTAGGAACACTATAAAAATAAGAATAAGATGTGTATTTTATGTCAATAATTTTGAATAATAAATTGGTATTTAATAAACCAACCTTTAACCAGTTGGTAAATAATAATCCAACCTATAGAATTGGTATATAATAATCCTACCTATCAATATGTTGGTACTCAATGAACTTCTGTTAATATTTTTTAACTGAAGTTAGTTTTTAAGTTTTATTTATTACACAAACAGTCCCTGTAGTTATAAGTTACTAGTTTTAAGTTTTATTTATTACACAAACAGTCCCTGTAGTTATAAAAACATCATAAAAATCCTAAAAAATCAAAAAAATTCTAAAAAATCAAAAAAATCTTAAAAAAATCAAAAAAATTATAAAAAATTCTAAAAAATAAAAAAAAATCTAAAAATCGTTAAAAAATTCTAAAAAATCATAAAAAATTCTAAAAAATCATAAAAATTCTAAAAAAAGAAAAAAAATCTTAAAAAATCAAAAAAATTATAAAAAATTCTAAAAAATAAAAAAAAATCCTAAAAAATCAAAAAAATTCTAAAAAAATCATCAAAATTCTAAAAAATAAAAAAATATTAAAAAATCAAAAAAAATTATAGAAAAACCTAAAATACATACAAGCACAGGCTTCTCTTCTCAAACTGATACACACAAGCATGCCCCTATTCCCTCTCGATCCCTCTCATCTCACTCTCGATTACATAATAAACAAACACAGAGGCTTCATTCCTCTACTTGTGACAAAAACCCAAACCAAACACTCACTCGGTCCACCCCCTCCCTCGCCGGCCGGTGAAATCGGTGGTTCTTTCCGTCGGTGGAACCCCCCCCTCTCACACGTGCAGATCTGAAGCAAAAGGAGAGCCACCGCACACGGCGGCGGCACGGTATCTGGGCGGTGACGGGTGGCGTACGGCGGTGAAAAGCTCGGAGAGACGGAGAGAGAGAGAAACTCGGAGAAAGAGGAGAGAGAGAGAAACTTGGAGAAAGAGGAGAGAGACGACAAGATCGGAGAGGATGGTGTAACAGTGGTAGCACTGCCGCTCACGGCGGCAGCGGCGGTGGAGGCTCAGACGGTGGTGGAGCATTCTTTATTTTTTTTTTCTGTTCGACGTCCTCTCGACTAACCCTGGTAAACATCAGCAGGTTCGGGTCACGGCTCAGTCACGGGACGATTCGGGTTTTATTTCGGGTCAGTTTGGTCACGTAGTCGTCTCGGTTCAGTTTGGTCACGAAGTCGTCTCGGTTCCGGTAAGAGTTGGAACATTATTCGTTTAAAACTTCAGTTTATTTCAAAAATCAGAATCTGATTTGGGTTTGTTTGTTTAAGTTTCATTTTTGTTTTGTATAAATCGTATATAAATCGTATAAATATTTAATGCTTCATTGATTGTTGCGTTTTGAATATTATATCGACAACTAGTGTTGTCGGGGTCGTCCAAAAACAGAGGAAATTCTGCCTGTTTTTCGTAAAATTTCCGTAAAGCGAAACACGTTAATTTTATAAATCGATTTTTTTTATTTTTTAGAATTTTTATGATTTTTTAGAATTTTTTTGATTTTCTAGAATTTTTTTGATTTTTTATAATTTTTTATAATCTTTTTGATTTTTTAAGATTTTTTTGATTTTTTTAGAATTTTTATGATTTTTTTTAGAATTTTTTATGATTTTTTAGATTTTTTTTGAATTTTTAGAATTTTTTTGATTTTTTAGAATTTTTTATAATTTTTTTGATTTTTTAAGATTTTTTTGATTTTTTCAGAATTTTTAAGATTTTTTCGAATTTTTTTTATTTTTTATGATTTTTATGATTTTTTTATGACTACAGGGACTGTTTGTGTAATAAATAAAACTTAAAACTAGTAACTTATAACTACATGGACTGTTTATGTAATAAATAAAACATAAAAACTAACTTCAGTTAAAACAAATTAACAGAAGTTTATTGAGTACCAACATGTTGATAGGTAGGATTTTTATATTCCAATTCTGTAGGTTGGATTATTATTTACCAACTGGTTAAAGGTTGGTTTATTAAATATCAATTTTCCTAATATCAATTGCCAAAGGTAGCTTATATTTTTCATTATTGTTTATTGTATATTGATTGATACCGATACTTGGAACTAATTTGTACTAAAAGGCCTGCCTAGGCGGATTGCCCAAAATGAAAAGTGAACCCTAAACCTTCATGACAAAAGTGCTTAAATTCGTCTTTGTACCGACGTTACCTTTTTGAAGTTACAGTAGAAACTCGATAAATTAATACTCGATTATTTAATAAACTCTCTAAGATAATATTTTTTGCCGGTCCCGACTCGGGGATAGGGTCCTAAATTAATAATTCGCTAAAATTATAAGATAATACATTTTTGATAATTTCTTTAGACCCCATATAAAATATAAATTAATAATTCCTTATATATAGCATATTACATGAATGATTTATGAAGGTTTCTTGAAAAATGACTCAACTGTCTTTTGTTTTTTGTTGAAATCAATTTCCCCTTGAATCTCGTCTCTAATTTTCCTTAGCATATTACATTTTTGTTGTGTTTAAAAATTGCTCTTCGAATCTCGTCTGTCATTGTTGTTTTTTTCACACCTTTAAGATGGGAAGCCATGTTGTGTGTATGATTTGTTTGTGTTAACCTATTTTGATTTTGTATTTATATAGAAAATATTTTTAATGTCCATAAAGTGATACATTGAACACAAGAAGCATATTAAGGTGGGAGATTGAAGGTTTCTTTCAAATTGGGCCGTTCATTTGATATACATGCATTGTATACAATAATTAAGTGGAAGCTTGAAAGGTGTTTGTAAACTAAATATTCTACTATAAATTAATAAAATATTAATTAATATATAAATTAATAATTATTAATTTATCGATTAATTAATAACTCTTTTAATTAATAAATTTTGGTGGTCCCAAGTGTATTATTTTATAGAGTTTCTACTGTATATGGATATGGAAAGCGACTCAAAAAAAAAAGGACCTCATTTCCTTAATAAAGTTAAGAGTAAACTGCCATTTTGGTCCCTGAGATTTGGCAAGTTTTGCCACTTTAGCCCAAATCTCAAAGTTTTCGCATCTGGGTCCCTGTGGTTTCATTTTTATTGTCATTTTGGTCCAAAAGCAAAATCAACTCAGATTTCTCAAAAAAAAAACCCTGCTATTTTGTCATTTTCCTGAGGGGCAAAATGGTCATTTAAGCATTAACCCCTCTCTCCCAATTTATTCTCTACAGAACAATCAGACCCTTTTGGAAACCCTTTTTTCTTCTCAACCTTCCACAACAACCGGTTAACCGTCGGCACCACCACCGGCGGCGTCGGAATCGGTGATTGAGGATGAGACGATGCTTTCGTCGGAATCGGAGACGTGGTCATCTAATCACCTTCAACTTGATTTTCCTCCACCTTCACAACCTGCAACCACCTCTGATGTACCACCCACCACCAACCGATGTACCCCCCACCATCACGCTGTCCCAAATGGCTCAAAACCACACTACCGCTTCTTGTCCAACACACCGGAAAACGTACCTGAAGCTCGTAGCCAATGGATCTAGCGTAAATCAGAACACAGATCACCCTCTATCGTCAGATTTCAAGAAGACCACCACTAGATCGTATCCATTGGATGTTGCGCTGCTATGGTCCAGACATGAATAACACAACTTGCGAGACATGAATAACACAATCCTCACCGGCAGTAGCGAGATGCTTCCCATCCAAACTGAACTTCATGGTCCAGATCAACCCAATGTGAGCCTGGACCGTCTCCCACCCTTTTCCGACGATGTATCTCTCTCATCACTACTCCATCTCTCCATATACCCTGCAACCGAACTTGCTAAACTCGCCAATTGCACCAGTTGTAAACTTTGTTCCTTCCAGATTGTCCATTGATCGTGTTGTAGAGGAATTAGAGTTTGGGTTATGGTATTTGCAACTAGTGCAATTGGAGAAGACTATGGGCTTTATATAGGGTCAAACAATTTTTTAGTTTTATTATTTTTAATCAATAATGAGTTATAATAATATAGAATGACTAAAATACCCCTAAGGAAAAGGACAAAATAACAGGTTTTTTTGAGAAATCTGACCTGATTTTGCTTTTGGACCAAAATGGCAATAAAATTGAAACCACAGGGACCCAGATGCAAAAACTTTAAGAGTTGGACTAAAGTGACAAAACTGGCCAAAACTCAGGGACCAAAATGGTAGTTTACTCTAAAGTTAAATTATATTGTTTTTAAAATTCTTTTATGTTTAACATGTTTATTTTGGACTGAAACTGAAAACCGAGGCTAAGGGAATATTGGTGAAGAGCGGGAGTATTTTGGGGGTAACATTTTTAGGCATTTTATTTAAATTTTGTTTGGGACTTGGGAGGGGGAACTAGTAATTTGGGAGGGACGATGAAATTTAAAAAAAAAAAAGTTTTTGACAAACTAATATATGTTAAAAAAAAAGTTTAAAATTAAACTGATATAAAAAAGTTAAAAAGTGATATGGATTCAAATCCTTGAAAATGCAAGATTATGTGGTATTTAGGTGTAATAGACTAGGGACGAGCAATTAGTACTTGGTACCGGTACCGAATGTACCGATTCGATACCCACTTTATCACGTTTTCGGTATTGGTGAAATATCGATTTTTACCTTCAAAAACCAGTACTGTATCGAACCGAAAGTAACAGTACCCAATTTTGGTGATTCTCGGTAACGGTACCGGTACCACACTCATCCCTATAATTAGGGGTGTGCAAAAAACCGAAATAATTTGTGGAACATATTATATCACTTTGTTTGAATATTCGGAAATAATTTGTATTAATATTATAGATTATATGTATATTTATACAATGTAATATGCTAATACTATATAGAAATATAACAATTTATTTCATGTTAAAAAATTGAGCTATTTTTAGCTAGGCCTAAATTAGCAGTTAACCTTAGCCACCCATAATCGACCCACTATAACCTTGAAAACCGATTAACCATATCCACAATAACTGATCGGTTATGGTTATGATAATCACTAAACCGACATCGCGGTTATGCTTATAGTTCTGGCAAAAAACAGACCCATGCACACCCCTACCTATGATAGACTATTGTTAAAAAAAAGGACCACTAACACTAAACTATTGGATATATAAAAAGACTCCGACCTATTGG
Organism: Helianthus tuberosus; assembly: GCA_030545235.1. Taxonomy (NCBI): domain Eukaryota; kingdom Viridiplantae; phylum Streptophyta; class Magnoliopsida; order Asterales; family Asteraceae; genus Helianthus; species Helianthus tuberosus. Next base: position 42,822,723 of record CM060399.1, on the reverse strand, counting down.
TCAAATTAACGAATTAACTAATGATTTTAATGTGATTATGGTGAAACTCCTAACCGACAAGTGAACGGATCGACTCTAGTAAAACTAAGCAAGTCTTAAAATCGTGACTTATTAGGATGTTAATTATTATGGAACCGGGATTGTTTAATGCTAAACCTATCGAGACACCGAACAAGACCCCCCTTCTCAGGAACACACTTATGGAGCTCTAAAGGTTGTTATGAATACCGGTTGGTCTAGACTCCCTCACGGGTTATCTAAGTGGTTTACAAAAGTATTCAAATTCGATCTACTCCCTCACAGGCTATAAACCTAGGATAAACTTGGGTTCTCAATTTGAATTGTTAGACAACGATCAATAGGGAAACTAGTTCGGACTCCTCGTGAAAACCCTACCTAACGATTTACTGACTTAGACCTGACAATAATCTTGCACCTCACAGCTATAGAGATTAGTAGAACACTTAGAGTTATCTAACTCTCAATTACTGCTTTAACAAACCATTCGTCCAATCTAGGAAGTACAAAGTATGTAGCCTAACATATTCAAAATCAAGCAAAAAACAAAAGTAATTTCAAAGAACGAAAACATGGTTGATAATCAAAAGTAAAGAACAAGTGAACCGGATGATTAAATCGCGACCCAAATGTTCCCTCGGGCTACCAACCTTCAACCGATGCTTCAAAATCTCTGAAAAAGCTCCGAATTCGTCCAAGATCAGCTAAATTCGTAACTAGGGTTTGACGTGTTTAAAAATTATGTTTATATATGTTTTTATCAAGGAATCCAGTACCAAGACAACTCTGCCCGCGACAAACAACCCCTTTGTGTCACGCGAAGGGGATCTTCTTATAGCGTCGTGTAGTGCGGCGCTTCATTTGACTTTTTCTTATTATTTAATTCCTAGCATCATGCGAAGGGGATGCCAGGATGTGGTTGCGTGATGCGACATTGCCTTTTTCCAGCGGTTCTTCGTTTTCTCGATTTCCGTGTAGCTGTGTTTCATCCGGTTCTCTTTGCTTCTCCTCACTTATCATATTTTCTGTGTTTTTAATCATTTCCAGCAACCGAGACCTGCAATTAACCAAACTATCAATAGAAACTAATTCTAAATTAAAAACCGACAAAAACAAAACAAAATATATACAAACTATACATGATAAATGGATGTATTTCAATACATCACCATTCTTGCATAATACATTGTCATCAACTTCGTAGAAATCTCCCTAAACATGTAAAGAACTATAGGAGTAGCGCGACGCTCGTATTCTTGATGTCATGTTAAGTTTATACATACAAAGCGGTCTTGTCGTTACGACGACAAGATTACACTAATGGGAATCTTTGGGTTGACAGGTAGGTGATGCATGTTAGTTATGTCGTGTTATGCCTTCGTATACGTTATTGCCATGTGGATCTCGATAAACTCTTTTACATATATGCTAGTACACTAAAATTTGTATGCTCGTCAATACTTTATGTGTTGACATGTTACTTTAATATGTATTGCGGGATTGTGATCATGACGGGTTGAAAAGAATCTAGTAGGAAGGACTAGAAACGCACCAAACCTTAATTCATGTTTAGTAGTTTAGTCATTATGTTACCTTGTTGTACTTTTGTTTCCAAATCATGTACGTGAACCGTTAGCAATGAAATGAAAATTTTACTTTTTAAACACTTGTCACAATTAGCCTTTATGAAGTCTCTTGCAATCTCATTTTCGTCTCACTCCAATGTTTCCGCTATCAGTTGGGGTGTGACAAGGATCAGGTCATGTCAAAAATTTACATCCCTACATGGGCAACATAAGAAGAATGTATGAGTATCTTAACCTCCAGATGAATGTTTGTACTCCATGATCCCAAGGGTTGTCCCAATAACAACCCTCCTAAATTTTTTCCGACACCCCTAATATATTTATAATATCCCTATATGTCTTAAAGTGCACCCCTTTTGTGAAAACCGAGCCCAAAACACCATATATAAGTAAAAATAAAATAAAAACAAAGATTTAGCCCTTGCTCGCGGGCCGCGAACATATAGGCGGTAACCTACGCGGGCCGCGACAGCTCAGAGTTAGGGCAAGCCCCTGAGCCGCCATGTGTCACCACTCGTGTCAAGCCTAGTGGCGAGCCAGCCAAGCTAGGGCCTACCCTAGTTGGCCTCGCGGGCCACGAAGACCCTGGAGGATGGCTACGCAGGGCGCGACAAGGTCCGAATCAGGCCCTATGAATAGCAACCATCTGCCGTTCATTGGAATTCGCTCACACACTTTTTCTCTCTCGAATCTCTATAGAAAATAAGTTATTTCCAAGCATAATACCCCCTAAATAACGAAGTTCTGCCCCGTTGTAAGTATCATAACCCCGGTTACGTATTAGATACGCTGCGCATAACGGCTGTCGTGGTTCTGCCCGACGTAGTCGTTGGAATACCGTCTCGGGGAGGGAATTACTAATGTAAATATTGGGTTATTATATTAACGCGTGTGCATTTGTGTAATTAATAGATAATCACCAGTAAATCCAAAAGGAAAACCCTAAGACAGCAATGTGAGTAATCTCCTTTTTGTAAACTGTTTTTACAAAACCTTTATTATTTTAAATTATAATTAGCAGTGATTGAGTCTTTGTAATTCTTCAATTACTGCTGGTATGTTGGGGTTTTGTATACAAAATGTGGAAGACGTTACCATTGGACAACAAGTTAGCCAATGAGTAATATGACCCACCAGTCAGAATTGACAGTACTGAATGAGTAATTGTGTAGATGTAAACATTGTAATCGCTCTCAATACTGTGAAATGATAAAAAGTGTTTTGATTAAACTGGGATTCACTCACCAGTATTTCCCACTGACAAATGTTTTTAAAACGCGTTTCAGGTAACAAAATGTAAAAGCTAATTAGAATAAAGCCAGCTGGAGAACACTGAAGGCTTGGAAAAATGTTACTATAAAAGTTACCTAAAAGACAATGTTTTTAAATTCAATAAAATAGGGTTATTCTCTATGAAAACGTTGTAATGGAAACTTGGGTTTTACCCATGTGTTTATTAATATAAAAGTGTGGTATTTTACTCTGATAAAATATTTCCTAACTACGGTCCTGATGTAAATTCCGCTGCCAAAATGATAAACACCCGATACCACCAAAACTAGTTCGCGGTCGCCCGTTCCCAAGAGGTAGGGATCGGGGGTTACGACAGAAGGTGGTATCAGAGCTAAGCCACTGATTCAGCCACAGAAGTGTTCCACTGACACCAAAATGTTATTCAAAGTGTTAGGAAATAAACTATGGAAATACATGCATATCTGCATTTTATTGTTGTGTGTTATTTGACTATTTGTTAGTTTACAGTATGAGTGACCAAGGACCTTCAGACCCTTACCGTCAGTTGTCCAGCTCACCTAGGGACGAAGGCACCTCTTCCCAGCCACCCCTCTTAGGGTATTCGGCTGACAATGAAGATGGGATATTCATGTTCAAAGACAAATCTGAAGAGCCATTCCCTTTCAAGAAAAGAGGATGGTTCAGCAGAGGAGCGCATGAACGTAGGAAAAGGATGAAAAAGTTACAACAGCAGCGAGCCTTGGCAGCCGTTAAGAAAGAAACAGATGCCCACACTCAGGATATGCTCAATAGGAGTTTAGCAAATTTTCATATCTTAGCAACTACAGCTGTAGACCCTAATCTAGAGCAACTCATAGTACCCCAGCCCTTACCACTATTTCCCACACAGCCAATGGAAATTGAAGCCAACCCAGAAAACCAAATCCCAATGCCTGACATTGACCCAGCTGAGATACCTAGGATACCAGCACCCAATCCCGCTGACCCAGACTACGACCCGTGGTTTGATGACCATAGGGATTACCAGCAACGCTACCCAATACCAGAAGACGTACCCATGCCAAACCTAGCAGCTTACCCAGATTTGGACCCTCTAGATCCCTACTACGATAATGACCCATACATCAGGGAAATTCTAGAGAATCCGTATCCTTACCAAGAACCCATGCCCCAGTTCCCAAACCCAGTACCAGCACCTGCACCACCCATGAGCACTGAGAATGTGCAAGAACGACGAACCTTTGGTGAGGAGATTTTAGAAGGAAGCGAGAGAATGAGGCAGATAGGAGAACGACTCGTCTGGAAGTATGACGAGCGTAATATGGAGTTCTGGATGAACCCATATCAGTAATAGTAATAATATATATATATACTATAGTATAAAGCATTTCATAAGGATGACGGTAAAACTTAAGTAAATACAAGTATTTATCCTTATGGTACAATACAAAATGAGATTAGTTTAAGGGTAAAACTGTCTTTTTAGCACCATCCAGTATTAATGATTTGTTTAGATTAAATAATAATTTAATGGGAAGACATTTATGAATCTAAATAATGATATTTGATAATCGGTGTAACTCACTTTTAAAGTCATTGGCCTTATGTAACTAACAAATTAAGTGCATAGAAAATAAACTGATTGTCATAATTTGTTTTAAATGGGCATCCAAAAGGACTATAACCGTGGGCCTTTTCATATGTTGTAACTGGTATCCGCCATAAATGAGTATAATAAAAATATTTCGTTCACCAATATAAAATCCTACATCAATCTAGACATCTTCGATCATAATTCAAGTCATTCTACTTACACATAATTCCTACCAAACAAAACTTGCTCGGATGAATCTCCTTACCTGAAGACGCACGCCACATGTTCAAAGCTTTAGAAACCAATTTACCAGTCTCGTTGGAACTCCCGTTTGTAAGCATTTCCAATTTCATCGATCCGCTACTCGCATTATAAATTAAGGTAACCAATCAACCTCGTAATTTCATTTCACTTATTAAATAAAAACATGAACTTTGATTTGTTTGAAAACTCGGATAAATTCCCCGGTGACTGCGCTTTCAAACCATGAAGATGAAGGTTGTAAATACTGTAAGGACTCTCAAAATTGTCCTAAGAATACCCGTAAGTCAAAACCCGGACCCCTGAAACCCTACACCATATTAAAAATCAAGAAAAACAAGTTTATGGGTTTCAGGCGGGCCGCGTAAAAGATAGCTAGACTTTTACGTGGGCCGCGTCAAACCTGTGTTGACCGGATAAGTGTTCCGGAGCCACGTAGCGACCACCTGGCTAACCTACTTGTGACTGGTCAAAGCTAGTCGTAGACTGGGCGGCAACGCGGGCCGTGTAAGGTTAGGCTAAGCTTTTACGCGGGCCGCGACAGACCTTAATTTTAGCTAGAAATAGCCTGTCACTTGCACAATCCACTGGTGTCGAAATCAAAGTTCAAAAACAAAGTAATACTCTCTGAAGTCGAAAATTACTTCAATTATAGTGTAGTGATGCTCCAATACCGGGTATTAACTCGATCGCTGCTATGATTCAATATCCGATCGATTGAAACTATCCGACCGGATGTTTAAATGCTGCTACTTTGTCATTCGCGTGAAATCCAACCGGATGTTTGAGTATTGCTAGAACTCGGGCAATACTCTGTCATTTGTTGTGAATCCGCTGAATGTTTAAGTATAGCATTTTGTCATTCGCTGTGAGGGTTTAATCTCGTGAATTATCGTAAATGTTGTATTAGTTACTAACCTAGTTCGTATGCACATTATTTAATCTAGGTCAAAAGGCTAATCAGTAGGCAAAACTCTGCCCGTGTAAACTTGCAATGTGAGTTATTCTTTTTTTACCAAAACTATTTCCAAAACTATTTCTCAAAAGTTATAGTTACAGGGATTAAGTCTTTGTTATCTGAAATTACTACCAGTAAGTGGGGGGATGTGCACATAGCTACTAAATATTTATCACTAGTGGGTGAAAGAACCTATTAGTGATATGTCCACAGTCACAAGTCCGGTCAAGTGACAACTGGGTCAGTGATATAAATGATAAAGGCAATTGTAATCGCTCTTAATACTGCAACTTATAACACTGTGTCATTTTGTATCAAATGAATAACTCGCCAGCATTTCCCCGCTGATAAAATATTTTTAAAACATGTTTCAGGCGACCTGCTGTAAATCAAGGAAACGTGCTACGGAGCACTAACAAGCTTGAAGAGGTGGCTCAGTTAAAAATGAATAAACATGTTTTAAATAAAACAAGGAATTTCCTAGTTAAAATTCCTCTATTGTAAATTACGGGGTTTATCTCCAAGTTATGGAATAAAAGAAATTGGGCATTTTGAGTTTTAAAAGATTCTGTTTAAAAAAATACTTCCGCTGTCGCATAATAAGATACCACGGGTTTTTCCTGTCCCGCGGCTCCAAGACCAGGGTCAAACCAGGACTGGGGCCGTGACAGGAAAAAGGTGGTATCAGAGCCACTGAATAAGCCACTGATTTAAGTCTATTAAGTATTTTAATACTTAATTCTCCTAATTGCCATTTTGTGATTATGTGATTTTCTGTTTAAATATCTGATAATTACAGTATGGGTAAGCAAAGACTTTCGACTATTTACCGTAAATTAGATACTACACCAAAAGAATAAGGATCATCATCCTCAAATCACTCTGCAATTCCTGAAGAAGGAATATTTGTTAGAAAGGCACAATATGAGGAATCACTTTCTCCAAACAGAAGAAGTTCGATTATTAAGAAAAGTCAGGAGAAAATAAAAAGATCACAACCAAAAGAAAAGAGAGTTAATCAAGAAACTCAGGAACTAGACCGCAACCCACCATGGGAAGATAAATTAGATGAAAAATGGGCAGATCTTTACATGTTAGCCACTGTAGCGGAAAATGCAAAATTTTAATATCCTAACTCAAGTTTAGCATCCTTATCCCCTACAAACCAGAAATTTTACCCAGTAAATAAATAAAGTTACAATAAACCACTAGTATATTTGAAGTTCAGTTGTAATAAAAAGTTAGCAATAAGTTCAGTTTAAATAAATTTTAAATTTTCTAAATTGCCATTCTGTGATTTTGTGATTTACAAAATTTTAACTTAGAATTCTGTGCTAAACAGCGTGAATGAAATATCTGAGGCATTAGAGAATCTCAATCTCTACCCCGTTAAGATAGAAGTTTCCAAGGAATTCACCGGTTACTTCGCCGACAAAGAAGAACCCATAGAATTTCAAGCTCCACCTCCGGAGAAACCTAAACCCAAGAAAAGAAGAAAATTTGTGGGCTGGAGGCGTGTACGCAGGAAAAAGCCAGCAACAAGAAAAACTACCAAAACTGAAGATCCAAAAGACAAAGGTAAAGGCAAAATAATAGAGACTGGGGAAAGTTCCAGGCAGAACCCGGAAATAAAACCATGGGAAGTTCTAGATCATAAACTAGTAATGAGTGACCTCATCGGACCTGCCGATGGAAACCTGGAACCAGCTAATCCAAACCTCGTATTTACCGAAGAAGATCTTTTCAACTACCCACTAGAAGCTCAACTTCCAGTTAATCTGGAACCTGCTATTCCATATCCCATTATCCAACCTCAACCATTACCAGTAGAATTAGATGAATGGTGGACAACTGATTGGCAATTCCAGAGTCTCTTAAACAACCCTGGTACATTTTCCCACAAGTTGACCCAGAACCTCCACTATACCCAGCTATGAGCCCAGAGAATCTGGCTGAACTTCGTCTCTGGGGCGAAGAGTTAATTGATGCAGGAAACAGAATTAGGGATGTTGGAGAAAGAGTTACCTGGAAATACGACGAGAGGGAGCGTCGTTTCTAAGAGAATAACTGACCGGATAGTGGAAGTTTGCAGGAATATTTGTTTAATAAATAATCATAAAAAACAGTATGTGTAATGACTTAACAATAAAACGTTGTATGATAATAGTGTGTACGAGGTATAATATAATATATAGAAATGAAACTCGGGAAACCGATAACTTTTGGTTAAACATGTTAATGTGATTATGTGCAAATTGTTTTGTTATAATTAAAGTATTTGTATCTATACTAATTATTTATATAAAATTAATTACCAGATGGCAAACGCTGGTAATGAACCAGTTAATGAAGTAAATCAATCCGAGCAAAATCAGGAAGAGCAATTACTAAATAGGCAAGATATCGAGGATATCGTTGCTCAGGGAATAGCCAATGCTATTCCAGCGATACTTGCTGCTGCTAGAGTTCCAGTTGATCCTCAACCAATAGTTCCTAGCAAACGTACTGTTGAGGATAACTTTAGTAATAGTGTAAACGGAGGCGGCAACAACAATAATAATAAAAACGATAATGTTTTGCAAGTCCCGATCTTCAAGAAAATGAAAGCTGCAACGCCTGGTTGCACTTATAAAGAATTTCTTGCCTGTAAACCAGCTGAGTTTGCAGGTAATGAAGGGGCAACTGCAGCACTTCGTTGGTTAGAGAAAACCGAGGCAGTAATTTCCATAAGTAAATGTGTGAAAGAAGATCAGGTCATGTATGCGTCGAATCTTTTTAAAGAAAGTGCGCTAGAATGGTGGAACACGGTGTTACAAGCCAAAGGAAGGACGGTGGCGTATGCTATGATCTGGGAAGAATTTAAGAATCTTGTAGAAAGAAAATTCTGTCCCGAATACGAAAAGGAGCAAATGACCAATAAATTCCTCACCCATCGGATGGTGGATGTTGATTGTCGAGGGTATACTTCGACATTCTTCGAGTATGCAAGAGTAGTACCAACTCTGGCTTCGCCAGAACCAGTGCTCATTTCTCGCTACATTTGGGGACTAATTAGTGAAATCCGTAACATCGTTAAAACTGCGAGACCTAGCACTATTGACGATGCTGTGGAATTAGCTAATACCCTAACTGACGAACTAGTACGGACGCGAGAAGAGAATAGAAAGAAAGAAGTAGCCCAAAGGATTACCCAAGGGTTCCGAATGGGTAATCGTAACAACTTCAACCGAAAGGGAACTGGGCAATCTTCCACTGGTCCATTTTGCAATTCTTGCAAAAGGAAGCATTTTGGAAGATGTAAGGGATATTGCAATTTTTGCAAAATTCCGGGACATCGTGAAGAAGAATGCAGAAATAAAACGAGGGTCTGCTATAACTGTGGAGAAGCTGGACATTTCAAACCAGAATGTCCTAAATTAGTCAAACCAGCCGACAACAAAGCTAAACCTGCAGAAGGAGCTAAAAAGAATGTGAGAGCCTTTCAATTGACGACTCAGGAAGCAGAACTGATTCCTGACGTGATAGCTGGTACATTCCTAGTTCACAACGTTTATGCAAAAGTATTATTTGACTCTGGTGCGAACCAAAGTTTTATAAATACTTCATTCTGCCAAGCACTTAATTTACCATTAACCCAACTTAGGCATATTTTTACAGTCGAAACGGCAGATGGCAATTCTGTTAACATAGATAAGGTTTTGCATAATGAAACAATAGAACTCTTAGGTCATAAACTTTCTGCAAATCTATTACCTATGAAATTAGCCGAATTCGATATAGTGTTAGGAATGGATTGGTTAATAGCCAACCATGCTCGAATTCTTTGTGACCAGAATTCCATAGAAATTCATACACCAACAGGAGAATTAGTAGTGATTACAGGAGATAAGCCACGAAAGCCATTAAAATTCATTTCAGTAATGAAATTGGCTAGGTATTCAAGGAAACAAGAAATGGTGTATATGATTTCAGTAATCATTAACACTAAGGGTAAGGAACTGATAGAAATTCCAGTAGTATCAGAATACTCGGATGTATTCCCAGAAGAACTACCTGGATTACCACCTGATAGGGAAGTAGAATTTAGAATTCATCTAATTCCTGGAACTACACCGATAGCTAAGGCACCTTATCGGTTAGCACCCACTGAAATGCTAGAACTGAAAAAGCAATTAGATGAATTATTAAGCAAAGGATTCATACAACCTAGCTCATCCCCGTGGGGAGCACCAGTATTGTTTGTGAAGAAAAAGGATGGTTCGATGCGAATGTGTATCGATTATAGGGAATTAAATAAGGTTACAATTAAGAATCGATACCCATTACCTAGAATTGATGATCTTTTTTATCAACTTCAAGGAGCTAGATATTTTTCTAAGATCGACTTACGCTCCGGATATCATCAATTGAAGGTACAAGAAGAAGACATACCTAAAACTGCTTTTAGGACAAGGTATGGTCATTACGAGTTTACAGTCATGCCATTTGGGTTAACAAATGCTCCTGCAGCATTTATGGACATGATGAATAGAATCTGTAAACTGTATTTGGATAAATTCGTAATTGTTTTTATAGACGATATACTTATTTATTCCAAAAGTCAGAACGAGCATTGTCAGCACTTGCATAAACTCTTAACTTTGTTAAGAAAAGAAAAGCTTTACGCCAAATTCTCGAAATGTGAATTTTGGCTAAAAGAAGTGCAATTCTTAGGACATATGGTGAATCACGAAGGCATTCACGTAGATCCTGCTAAGATAGAAGCAATCACCAAATGGAAGGTCCCACAATCAGCAATGGAGATTAGAAGTTTTATAGGATTAGCCGGATATTATAGACGGTTTATTAAGGATTTTTCTAAGATAGCCGTGCCATTAACTAAGCTAACCTGTAAAGTAGTTAAGTTTGAGTGGGGACCCAAACAAGACGAAGCTTTTAAAATTTTAAAACAAAGATTAACCAATGCTCCAATCTTAGCCTTACCAGAAGGAACAGAAGATTTTGAAGTATATTGTGATGCTTCAAAGCTAGGATTAGGATGTGTGCTTATGCAACGCAAAAAGGTAATTGCATATGCATCAAGGCAATTGAAAAAGCACGAGGAAAACTATACGACTCATGACTTAGAATTAGAAGCCATAATTTTTGCCCTTAAGATTTGGAGACATTATCTGTACGGAAGTAGGTTTACTATCTATACAGATCATAAAAGTTTAAGATATATATTTGGGCAAAAAGAATTAAACATGAGGCAAAGAAGATGGATGGAAATCCTAAGTGATTACGATTGTGATATTCAATATCACGAAGGAAAAGCAAACGTAGTTAGTGACGCCTTAAGTCGTAAGTATCATGAAAAACAACGACGAGTTCGTGCTCTTAGATTAAGTTTACAATTAGACTTAATGGACCAATTGAAAAGCATTCAAGAAACTGCAATTAACGATGATGCTGAAGAAATGAAAGGGCGAATTAAGGATTTAGAACAAGGTAGTGATGGAATCTGGAGATTCCATAAGAAGCGAATTTGGGTACCTAAACAAGGAGAATTAAGAAATCAGATTCTAGAAGAAGCTCATAAATCTAGGTATACCATTCATCCTGGTAACAACAAGATGCACCAAGATTTAAGAAACAATTTCTAGTGGAATGGAATAAAAAAGGACATAGCTAGATATGTTTCTAAGTGTCTTACTTGTTCACAAGTTAAGGAAGAACACCAGAAACCTTCAGGCCTACTACAACAACTAGAAATGCCGGTATGGAAATGGGAGCTTATAACAATGGACTTTGTTACTAAGTTACCCAAAACCAGAAAAGGTAATGATGCGATTTGGGTAATTGTGGATCGATTAACCAAATCAGCTCACTTTCTACCTATGAAAGAAACCTTTAGCATGGAAAGGTTGGCAAAGTTGTATGTAGATGAAGTTGTATCCTTACATGGAGTTCCACTCTCCATTGTATCAGATAGGGATAGTCGTTTCACTTCCCATTTCTGGAAAAGTTTCCAACAAGCAATGGGAACCCGACTAAATTTAAGTACGACATATCATCCTCAAACAGACGGACAAAGTGAAAGGACGATCCAAACTTTAGAAGACATGCTTAGGGCATGTGTGATAGATTTTGGTAGAAATTGGGACGACCATTTACCTTTAATTGAATTCTCCTATAACAATAGTTATCATTCAAGCATTGAAACTGCCCCATTCAAGGCACTATATGGAAGAAAGTGCCGAACTCCAGTTTGCTGGGCAGAAATAGGAGAAAGTCAATTATCAGGTCCTGAAATAGTACAAGAAACGACTGACAAAATCACACAAATCAAAGAAAGACTAAAGACGGTTAGAGATCGCCAGAAAAGTTATGCTAATAATCGACGCAAGCCACTCGAATTCCAAGTAGGAGACAAAGTACTCTTAAAAGTATCTCCTTGGAAATGAGTAGTTCGATTCGGTAAGAAAGGAAAACTAAGTCCAAGATACGTAGGACCATTTTCAGTGATCCAACGTATAGGACCAGTTGCTTATCGTTTACAACTACCAGAAGAATTGGCTGGAGTGCATGATGTATTTCATATATCTAATCTCAAGAAATGCCTATCAGACGAATCTTTGGTAGTACCTCTTCAAGATATAGAGGTAAATGAGAAATTGAAGTTTGTTGAAAGACCACTTCAAATCGAAGATCAGAAAATCAAGTTTCTCAAGCACAAAAGATTGGTACTAGTCAAAGTCAAGTGGGATTCCAGGAGAGGACCCGAGTACACTTGGGAACTGGAATCGGAGATGAAGCGAAAGTATCCTCACTTATTCCAATAAATCTCGACGAAGAGATTTTAAATAAGGTGGGGAGGATGTAAGGACTCTCAAAATTGTCCTAAGAATACGCGTAAGTCAAAACCCGGACCCCTGAAACCCTACACCATATTAAAAATCAAGAAAAACAAGTTTATGGGTTTCAGGCGGGCCGCGTAAAAGATAGCTAGACTTTTACGCGGGCCGCGTCAAACCTGTGTTGACCGGATAAGTGTTCCGGAGCCACGTAGCGACCACCTGGCTAACCTACTTGTGACTGGTCAAAGCTAGTCGTAGACTGGGCGGCAACGCGGGCCGCGACAGACCTTAATTTTAGCTATAAATAGCCTGTCACTTGCACAATCCACTGGTGTCGAAATCAAAGTTCAAAAACGAAGTAATACTCTCTGAAGTCGAAAATTACTTCAATTATAGTGTAGTGCTGCTCCAATACCGGGTATTAACTCGATCGCTGCTACGATTCAATATCTGATCGATTGAAACTATCCGACCGATTGAAACTATCCGACCGGATGTTTAAATGCTGCTACTTTGTCATTCGCGTGAAATCCAACCGGATGTTTGAGTATTGCTAGAACTCGGGCAATACTCTGTTATTTGTTGTGAATCCGCTGAATGTTTAAGTATAGCATTTTGTCATTCGTTGTGAGGGTTCAATCTCGTGAATTATCGTAAATGCTGTATTAGTTACTAACCTAGTTCGTATGCACATTATTTAATCTAGGTCAAAGGCTAATCAGTAGGCAAAACTCTGCCCGTGTAAACTTGCAATGTGAGTTATTCTCTTTTTACCAAAACTATTTCCAAAACTATTTCTCAAAAGTTATAGTTACAGGGATTAAGTCTTTGTTATCTGAAATTACTGCCAGTAAGTGGGGGGATGTGCACATAGCTACTAAATATTTATCACTAGTGGGTGAAAGAACCTATTAGTGATATGTCCACAGTCACAAGTCCGGTCAAGTGACAACTGGGTCAGTGATATAAATGATAAAGGCAATTGTAATCGCTCTTAATACTGCAACTTATAAAACTGTGTCATTTTGTATCAAATGAATAACTCGCCAGCATTTCCCCGCTGATAAAATATTTTTAAAACATGTTTCAAGCGACCTGCTGTAAATCAAGGAAACGTGCTACGGAGCACTAACAAGCTTGAAGAGGTGGCTATGTTAAAAATGAATAAACATGTTTTAAATAAAACAAGGAATTTCCTAGTTAAAATTCCTCTATTTTAAATTACGGGGTTTATCTCCAAGTTATGGAATAAAAGAAATTGGGCATTTTGAGTTTTAAAAGAAATTGGGCATTTTGAGTTGTAAATACAACTTGCGGGTTACTTAAATACGACTTGTCGGTTTTGAAGAAATATGCTTAATTGGAATAAGTTCAGGTAACTAAAAGAAAAAAAAAACATGAAAGGTTCATGTAGGAAAATTAATATTTATTAATTTAGTTCATCATGCAATTTAATTGACAATTCATTAGTTCATTTTATGGTTTCCATTTGCTTTTGAACCATCACAAAATAATTCATATTTAATGTCAATTATTGTTTAATAACCACACTAGATGATGTGTGTGTAGATTTGAAATCCACCATTGATGAACAGACAGAGTTACAGAAGAAGTTGCGGAGGAGAAAGAGAAAGGTGTCTTTACAGTGTAGTTTATACTCAATTTTTTCAAGTTAGTGTTTTGCGCTTTTAGGAATTTGGATTATGACAAGGCTGTCCCCATGTGGTATTAATGCATAAAAGTGTTGAATAAATGAACAAAATTGAGTTTTTTAGCTTCTGTGAATGAAATTGTGGTTTGTGATGGGTTTGAAGTTTGATATTAAGAATGATGATCATAATTAATAATTAGTTCTAAAGAATTGAGATAGAATTCTACTCCGACTTACAAGCACCTTCTTACTATTTTATTTTATAAAAAAATTTGTTTTAATGTAAAATTTATAAAAGCTTACGTAACAGATATACATGCTCGGATTTTGGTTATTGGTAAGAGATGACTTGGGTTGAGATCATCGCTAGCATCGAAGTGTTGCGGTCCCCGTCGCAACGCGCGGGCACCCCACTAGTATATATATATATATATATATATAATACGTGTGTATGTTTGAAAAAAATAATCTAGATAATAGCTACCGATGCCTAATAGTATTGTAATTTTTTATTTCAGTTCCAGTTTGTACTAGACGCATAATATATAAGAAAGAGTAAAAGTCGCAATGTTCGACGATTTTAATCAATATACGTGTTATGTGATCATTTGCATTAAATATTATTTTGTGATATTAATATGTGGTAAATGTTTACAATTCAGATGGACAACGAAGTGAACCAGAAAAACCAGAATAATGATAACCAGAATGATGATAACCAGAATAACAATAACAATAACAATGGAAACCAAGTGGATAACAGTGCCATCAACACATAGTGGCACACGGAATTATAGATGCAATGCTATTTATTATCCAAACAGTTAGGGAAGCTGATAATAAAAGTAATCATGACAGTAAACGACCAACCAATGAACTCAGTCACAGCGTGAACAATGGACCCATACTTCAAATGCCCATTCCCAAAAGAAGAAGAACCATGTCTTATGGTTGTTCTTACAAAGAATTCTTGTCTTGTAAACCAATAGAATTCTCGGGCAATGAAGGAGCCATTGTAGCTTTACGTTGGATAGAAAAGACTGAGGCAGTCTTAAAAATAAGCAAGTGCACGGAAGAGGATAAGATAATGTTTGCTTCCAATCTGTTTAAGAATTCAGCCTTAGAATGGTAGAACACTATCCTCCAGTCTAGAGGAAATGACAGGATTTATAATATGGAATGGGAAGAATTTAAGAACATGGTGGAAAGGAAATTCTGCCATCCCAATGAAAAAGAACATATAGCAAATAAGTTCTTAAACCTTAGAATGACTGGAGTTGATAGTAAGGGTTACACTACGTTATTCTTCGAATACGCTAGAATAGTGCCAACTCTTGCATCACCAGAACCAGTGTTAATCTCCCGTTATATCTGGGGATTAATCAGTGAAATTAGGCATGTAGTCAAGGTAGCTAGACCTCAAACCATAGAAGAAGCTGTAGAACTAGCTAATACCTTGACAGACGAACTGGTACGTACTCAAGAAGAAAACCAGAAAAGGAACCTAGCTCAAAGGCTTACTCAAGAATTTCGCTACGTTCATTCGAACCGTGGGAAAAATATTGGTTCTACTTCTGCATCCTACTGCAAGTATTGCAAAAGGAAACATTCTGGGAGATGCCCCATATACTGCAATTTTTGCAAAATATCTGGGCATAAGGAAGAAGACTGCAGGAAGAAACCCACCAATAAGATATGCTACAATTGTAGAGAACAAGGTCACATCAAGCCAAATTGTCCGAAAATAGCCCCAGCCATGAACAACAAGACTACTAAAAATGCTAGAGCATTTGTTCTGACTGCAGAAGAAGCCAAGATGATTCCGGACGTGATAGCCGGTACGTTCTTAGTTAATGATGTTTTTGCTAGAGTATTATTTGACTCTGGTGCGAACCAAAGTTTTATTAATACTTCATTTTGCAAACTTCTCAATCAACCATTAACAAAAATTTCACAAGAATGCCTAGTAGAGACAGCAAATGGGGAAACCATTAAGATTTCTGAAATCTTGCAGATAGCGAGAATAGAATTTTTAAATCAAAATTTATTGCAAACCTTTATCCAATGAATCTGGCAGGATTTGATGTTGTACTAGGAATGGATTGGTTAATAGCCAATAAAGCCAGTATTCTATGTGATCAAAAGTCAATTCAAGTAAATTCATCAAGGGGTGAAAAGATCACAATTAAAGGAGATAAGCCTTCTAGATCCACAAAATTCATCTCTGTGATAAAAACAGCAAATTATATAAGAAAAGGATCATTAGTGTATTTGATTTCCATAATTACTAACACTAAAGGAAATGAATTAAAAGATATTCAAGTAGTATCTCAGTTTCCAGATGTATTTCCTGAAGAATTACCAGGACTACCGCCGGACAGAGAAGTCGAATTCAGAATCCACCTGCTACCAGGAACAACACCAATCGCCAAGGCCCCTTATCGTTTGGCACCCGCCGAAATGCAGGAACTAAAGCGCAATTAGACGAATTGTTAGAAAAAGGATTCATACAGCCAAGCTCATCGCCATGGGGAGCACCAATATTGTTTGTTAAGAAGAAAGACGGATCGATGAGAATGTGCATTGATTACCGTGAACTGAACAAGGTCACGATTAAGAATCGGTATCCATTACCAAGAATCTATGATCTGTTCGATCAATTACAAGGAGCTCGTTTTTTCTCTAAAATCGATCTACGCTCAGGATATCATCAATTAAAGGTACAGGAAGAGGACATTCCTAAGACCGCTTTCAAAACAAGGTATGGCCATTATGAATTTACAGTCATGCCATTTGGTTTAACCAATGCCCCAGCTGCATTTATGGACATGATGAACCGAATATGTAAGCCATATTTGGATAAATTCATAATTGTCTTTATCGATGATATTCTCATTTACTCTAAGAATAAAGAAGAACACGCAGCGCATCTGCATGCACTTCTAAGTTTATTGAGAAAAGAAAAGCTTTATGCAAAGTTCTCAAATTGCGAATTTTGGTTAGAACAGGTACAATTTCTTGGACATTTAGTTAACCATGAAGGAATTCATGTAGATCCCACCAAGATCGAGGCAATTACCAAATGGAAAACCCTGAGTCACCAACCGAGGTTAGAAGTTTCTTAGGATTGGCCGGTTACTATAGAAGATTTATTTGAGATTTTTCTAGAATAGCCATTCACTTAACTAAGCTAACCTGTAAATCTGTTAAATTTTAATGGGGACTAAAACAAGAAGAAGCCTTTAGAATTCTTAAGCAAAGATTAACCAACGCACCCATATTTGCACTACCAGAAGGGACTGAAGATTTTGTAATCTATTGTAACGCTTCTAAGTTAGGTTATGGATGTGTGTTGATGCAACGTCAGAAGGTTATAGCTTACGCATCTAGACAACTTAAGAATCATGAAGAGAATTATTCAACGCATGATCTAGAACTAGGAGCCATAATTTTTTCCCTTAAAATTTGGAGACATTATCTTTATGGTAGTAAGTTTACCATTTTCACTGATCATAAGAGTTTAAGGTATGTTTTCGGGCAAAAAGAGTTGAATATGAGACAAAGACGCTGGATGGAGATACTTAATGATTATGATTGTAATATCCAGTATCATGCAGGAAAAGCTAATGTAGTAGCCGATGCTTTGAGCCAAAAGTATCATGAAAAGCCAAATAGAGTACATTCTCTTAAATTAAAGAGTAAACTTCCGTTTTGCTCCCTGTGGTTTGGTCACTTTAACGGTTTTGCTCCAAACCTTTAAAAATAGCCATTTTACTCCCTGATGTTTCGGTTTTTTTGCCAGTTTGCTCCCCGCCTCTAACTCCATCCAAATTGTTTGTTTTTCCATTTTGCTCCCCGCATGGAGCAAACTGGCAACAAAACCAAAACATCAAGGAGTAAAATGGCTATTTTTAAAGGTTTGGGGCAAAACCGTTAAAGTGACCAAACCACAGGGAGCAAAACGGAAGTTTACTCTAAATTAAATCTTCAAGTAGATTTAATTGAACAGATTATAAAAGCACAAGAATCAGTAATCAAGGACGATACTGAAAAATTAAAAGGTATGATTAAGGAATTAGAACAGGGAACAGATGGAATATGGAGATTCCATCAGAAAAGGACGTGGATACCTAAATTAGGAAATCTACGCCACCGTATATTAGAAGAAGCCCATAAGTCTAAGTATACGATGCATCCTAGAAATGATAAGATGTATCAGGACTTAAGAAAGAATTTTTGGTGGATAGGAATGAAAAAGGATATAGCAGCCTATGTTTCTAAGTGTTTAACTTGTTCACAAGTTAAAGCTGAACATCAGAAACCCTCAGGTTTATTACAACAGTAAGAAATGCCGGTGTGGAAATGGGAATTGATAACAATGGATTTTGTTACCAAATTACCCAAAACGAGAAAAGGCAATGATATAATCTGGGTGATTGTAGACAGGCTAACTAAGTCAGCTCATTTCCTACCAATGAAGGAAACTCTCAGTATGGAACAATTAGCTAAGTTATATGTAAATGAAATAGTTTCATTACATGGAATTCCTTTATCAGTTGTTTTTTATAGGGATAGTCGTTTTACCTCTCATTTTTGGACAAGTTTCCAAAAAGCCATGGAAACCAAGCTAAATCTAAGCACAACTTATCATCCTAAAACGGACGGACAAAGCGAAAGGATAATTCAGACAATGGAGGATATGCTTAGAGCTTGTGTAATTGATTTCGGAGGTAATTGGGATGATCACTTACCATTAATAGAATTCTCTTATAATAACAGCTATCATACCAGTATCAATGCTGCACCATTCAAGCACTTTATGGGCGAAAGTGCCGAACCCCAGTTTGTTGGGCAGAAATTGGAGAAAAGCAACTATCCAGACCTGAGATAGTACAAGAAACGACAGACAAGATCATTAAAGTCAAGGAACGACTGAAAGCAGCACACGATCGACAAAAGAGTTATGCTGATAACAGGAGAAAGCCATTGGAATTCCAGGTAGGAGACAAGGTATTATTAAAAGTTTCTCCTTGGAAAGGAGTGGTAAGATTCATCAAGAAAGGGAAAGCTAAGCCCCAGGTATGTTGGACCATTTGAGATTATTAGAAAAATAGGACCTGTAACCTATCAGCTACAACTGCCAGAGGAAATGGCAGGAATACATGATGTATTTCATGTATCTAATCTCAAGAAATGCTTAGCTGATGAATCATTATTAGTGCCTCTTAAGGAAATAGAGGTAAATGAAAAGTTAAAGTTTGTATAACAGCCTCTACAGATTGAAGACAGGAAAGTCAAGAATCTCAAGCACAAAAGATTGGTTCTAGTCAAAGTTAAATGGGATTCCAAGAGAGGACTAGAGTACATATGAGAGCTTGAATCAGAGATGCAAAAGAAATATCCACACTTATTCTAGTAGACCTCGTGGACGAGTTCTAAAACAAGGTGGGGAGGATATAACAACCCTCCTAAATATTTTCTGACACCCCTAATATATTTATAATATCCCTATATGTCTTAAAGTGCACCCCTTATGTGAAAACCGAGCCCAAAACACCATATATAAGTAAAAATAAAATAAAAACAAAGATTTAGCCCTTGCTCGCGGGCCGTGAACATATAGGCGGTAACCTACGTGGGCCGCGACAGCTCAGAGTCAGGGCGAGCCCTGAGCCGCCACGTGTCACCACTCGTGTCAAGCCTAGTGGCGAGTCAGCCAAGCTAGGGCCTACCCTAGTTGGTCTTGCGGGCCGCGAAGACCCTGGAGGATGGCTACGCGGGGCGCGACAAGGTCCGAATCAGTCCCTATAAATAGCAACCATCGGCCGTTCATTGGAATTCGCTCACACACTTTTTCTCTCTCGAATCTCTATAGAAAATAAGCTATTTCCAAGCATAATACCCCCTAAATAACGAAGTTCTACCCCGTTGTAAGTATCATAACCCCGGTTACGTATTAGATAAGCTGCCCGATTGATCCAGGGTTCCATAACGGCTGTCGTGGTTCTGCCCGATGTAGTCGTTGGAATACCGTCTCGGGGAGGGTATTACCATGGTTGTAAAACAAGGTTTCCAAGGCCAAGTACTCTCTGAATAGTCGCTACAAGGTAGGCTGCCGAGGCGACTTTCTCTAACTCCGCCTAATTACTCGGAATCGATCAAACGTGGTCAAACTCGGCAAAAATCGGGTCTAGTAGGTCAATTCGGGCCGAGTTTAACTTAAAAATAATAAAACATAATTTTTATGACTATCATATTAAATAATGAATATCATTTTCACGTATTTTGTTATAAATATTAGTAAATTTATGTTATTAGACATATATTTAATTTCCGAAAACTAATTTCTTTATAATTTAATATATCCGAGTACTCCCCGAGTACTCTCCGCCTATGCCGAGTACTCTTAACTCCCCGGTCGACTGACTAGGGAGCGCCTAGCGACTTTTGCAACCATGGGTATTACTAATGTAAATATTAGGTTATTATACTAACGCGTGTGCATTTGTGTAATTAATAGATAATCACCAGGAAATCCAAAAGGAAAACCCTAAGACAGCAATGTGAGTAATCTCATTTTTGTAAACTGTTTTTACAAAACTTTTATTATTTTAAATTATAATTAGCAGTGATTGAGTCTTTGTAATTCTTCAATTACTGTCGATATGTTAGGGTTTTGTATACAAAATGTGGAAGACCTTACCATTGGACAACGAGTTAGCCAATGAGTAATATGACCCACCAGTCAGGATTGACAGTACTGAATGAGTAATTGTGTAGATGAAAACATTGTAATCGCTCTCAATACTGTGAAATGATAAAATGTGTTTTGATTAAACTGGGATTCACTCACCAGTATTTCCCACTGACAAATGTTTTTAAAACGCGTTTTAGGTAACAAAATGTAAAACCCAATTAGAAGAAAGCCAGCTGAAGAGCACTGAAGGCTTGGAAAAATGTGGCTATAAAAGTTACCTAAAAGACGATGTTTTTAAATTCAATAAAATAGGGTTATTCCCTATGAAAATGTTGTAATGGAAACTTGGGTTTTACCCATGTGTTTATTAATATAAAAGCGTGGTATTTTACTCTGATAAAATATTTCCTATCTATGGTCCTGATATAAATTCCGCTGCCAAAATGATAAACACCCGATACCACCAAAACTAGTTTGTGGCCGCCCGTTCCCAAGAGGTATAGGGATCGGGGGTTACGACAGTCCCCATTCTAATAGGTTCATAAGTCTTTGAAAACACTTTATAATTTTGTTTTGACTTGGGCTATGCCAAACCAAGACATCATTTGGGCTGACATTTAGACAATGCCATGGTCTTTTTGAGTGTTATTTTCTCAATTTAAAGGTAACTATGATGCTAAACTATTCCTTATGTATATTTTCTAGGTGATATTTTAGATGATTGTAGTTAGTGGCTTACCTGAAGTATAAAAAGGCTACAATGTTTGTGTTTTTTGCATATTTGAATCCAGTTATGTATTGTACGTGATTCATGTTTCTTCTTTCTTCGCCCGCACCGCAACGCAGATGGATCTATGTTCTAGTTGTATTATAAATAGTATTTACATGGAAGGTTATTTATGTTAACCTATTTACATATTACTACCTCCTAATATCATTGTGTACAAATATGATCTAATAATATGGAAACTACAAGTTTGCTAAATATATAGTAACTAGATGATTTTGATACTTAACATGCAAAATTTAAGAAGTTGAAGGTACAACACATGACATGAATAGACAAGAATGTTACGAGTTTCAATAACACAATGTTTATTTTATCACTCTACTACCTTTCATTACAATGTAATAATGATTTAAAGATACGGACTAACTTCATATAATAGGATAATCATGGGTAACTAACTTCATAATCTTGTATGTCCTGCTGATTACATTTTTAAATGTGACTTTCTTTTCTTTGCCAAAGAGTGGTATATATGTTGAGCTGAAAAGATCTACCATGAGGGGGAATTGTAGCCAAACAAAGACAACAATGGGAATGAGAGCTAATCCGCATATCGGAGCAAGCATCCATAGTTTTTTGTCACAAAAGACAAGGAACAAGGTTGCACTAAACGCTACCATCATGGTTGTTGTAGAAAGTAACAAGGAGGATAGTCCAATAAACAATCTCCAAGGCAAACTGAATAGAAAGTCTTTCTCAGCAAAACGTGCCGTTAAGATAGACAAAAACACTAGTAGCGATGTACTAGCTGCGAACAGTGAGATTGCATCTGATATAGCAAATATAATGAATGCAGGTTCCTTTTGGAACAAGGGGGTCCCTTTTTGTTGATCTGTTCCACCTGGTACTGTAATTGCAGCAGCGAATACGATTGTGATAATTAGTGAAGCTGTTATGCTACATGACTCTGAAGTGGTTGTCATCCACTTCTCTCCTTCCTTTAGCAAGTTGGCATGTTCCCTTGTAAAAACCATATCTGGTGTCTCCTTGAAATTGTTCTTTTGTGTAGTACATGTAGGAAACACCATTTTCTTCACTTCCTGTATAGATTCGGTTTAACACGTTATGCTACTAAAAAATAAACTAATAATGGATTCAGTTATGATTAATAGTTTCGTTACTATGTACCTCATACCATTGAAGCTCATGTTGTAGTTGCAGTGCTGCACCTGTTCTCTGATTAAGAACCCATGAAGGGGCCAATCTCCCGGCCAAGTGCAAGATATTGTTTTTTGAAGAATCTGTGAAGTTTCTATGCCGATGTATATGTTCATCATCAATAGCATGTATAAGGTTGTATACTTTCTCGGAACGGTTCATTATGGCTAACTGAATAATATCATATTCACTTTCATCATGACTCTTAATCGCTACAGGCAATCTAGATAAAATCTCTTCGACAAAGTCATAAGCATTTTGACGTGCAGCCTCAACAATTGGTCGTCCATAAATGGGGTGCTGTGTACCAGGGTAGCTCACCGTGTCTATTTTATCACATACCAGTTTTAGAAATTTTTTTGCTTCTTTCTCTTCACTAACTTTGATCTCGAGTTTCTTGATGGGTAGAACTAAAAACAAGGAAATTATTAGTTAAAAAAATACTATCAATAGTTTTAAGTGGCTATTTAAAAATATATTGGCAAGGAATGAATTTACTCCATACTCTTACATGTTAGTATAGACGCGCCCTTCCACAAGAGGTAATAAAGCAGAAGGAATGGGAAACAAAGGATCAATACAATGAGGCAAATAAATACAGAGGCCGAAGCAAGCATGCTAATTGGTCCTACATGTTGGTGCACTTGTGTCTGTACTTTGTCTGTATTTCGTCTAATACAAAACGATGTCTTTGTTAGTCTTGTAAGTTTGACCAAGTCAACCATCCTCCTGGTTTGACTTGGCCAAACAGTCAACATTATGGTTGTAATATGTTGGGTCGAAGGATGTGTCATCGAAGGATCACTTATATCCTTCGATGATGATAAGCTCGAAAGATGACCTTCGATGTATGGACCACGAAAGATCACATCTTTCGAGGTACATCTGGATCGTTCGAGCTGTTTATGGTCGATAGATGATCCTTCGATCATCCTATCTGATCCTTCGACCAGACCTGCTGTGTTGGGTATAAATACCCGTGTGTTGTGTTCATTTCGAGAGTGAGAGAGACAGTAGAGAACATTTAGAGAGCAGAAACACACACACACTTAGAGAGAGTTTACAGGACTGATTTGTAAACATTGAGCTTGTAACTGGACCATTCATTCGTATTAATACAGAGGTGTTAATCGGTGAACTTTTCGTGTCGTGTTATTGCGTGTTCTATCTCGGTTTGCTATCTCGGTTGGATTCCGCACAACCGGGTTGGTTTGTACACAAGGATTAGGCGACTAGATCCTCCCCTAGCCGGACCTACAAGTGGTATCAGAGCATTGGCTCTTCTCCTTGTTAAAACCGAGGTGTTTTCGGGTTTTTAAAGTTCATATTTTCTGGAAATATTGCTGTTTTTGCTGTTTGTTCTTATAAAAACCTTGTCACATTTCATTATCACATGTTAAAAATGGGTTTTTAGTATAGTTTCGAGCAAAAACGGGTTTCGGTTTGTTGTCGGTTTGCAGAAATATTCATATTTCTGGGTTTGTTCTTCTTATCTTCAACCGATATTCAAGTGTTCTTCATAATATTACACATTTGATCTTAAAAATTTTGAACTTCAAGGTGTTTGTGCATTGAAAAGAGTGTTTTGATTAAAATATTGGGATCATTACCTGGTTGGTGAAAGCCTGCATATTCAGACCTGAAAGATATGGTCTGAACATACTTTCTGCTGAAAGTTCTCACCAACCCGTCAACTTTTCACCAAACTGTCTCATTTGTCAACTGTGTCAGAGCTAGTTCGAAAGATATCCTTCGAAGTCGAAAGATCATCTTTCGACCAAAGGAGGTTCGACAGATAGTCATCCTTCGAGCATCCTTCGAAGTGTGAGACATATCTTTCGGTCCAAGGAATATTTTCGAAACATATATCTTTCGGTCCACTGCTCATTTTCGAAAGACTAGGATCCTTCGACTGGGGAGTCTTTCGAAGTCATCTTTCGTGTTCATCTTTCGGTCTACAGTACTTTTTCGAAGGATAAGGATCCTTCGGTTGGAGAATCCTTCGAAAACTTTGCTCGAAACTCAACAGTGATCTTTCGAACACTGTTGATCTTTCGATCATTAGTCGGTTTGTGTTTAACAGTTTGTGTTTTTCAAGTCTTTCGACAGGTATCTTTCGGGTGGTCATTGATCAAAAATGAATCCAAGTTGGAATACTTTGGTAAATACAGATATGTATTTTGGTACTCCGTCATCTTCCGCACCGGCATCTTCTCAAGCTAATGCAATTTCTACCGGTCAATGGGCATTTGTATCAAATCAAGTTCCAAGTGTTCAAAGCATTCTTTTAAGCGAAAGCGAAACTGGAAGTTTGAATAGACCTCCAAAGTTGATGCACTTGTATGAATATCCAGGATGGATTGATAGATTTCATACATACGTTCTTGGCCAAAATACAGAATTGTGGTTGCGGTTCATCACAGATTTTGATCAAACAATAGAGGTTGCTGCATCATCTGCTGCTACGTTTGCAGACCTCACAGAAGATCAAAAGAAGATCTATGATTTGGAAAAGAAGGCGTATGCCATTCTTACTCAAGCATTGAGTAAAGATATTTATCATCAGTTCGTCAGTTACAAGACTACAAAAAGGTTGTGGGACGCGTTGAAGACAAGGGGCGTGGGAAATGAAGCGACACGTCAATTGAGAAAAGAACTGCTGAAGAAAGAGTTTGATGGTTTTACTTGTATGGAGAATGAGTCGTTGGGTGATTTGACAAGTCGATTCAATCATCTGTTGACTGAATTGACAAATTTTGGGGTTGTTACAACTCCTGTAGAGATTGTGAAAAGGTTTGCAGATGCATTGCCACCTCAGTGGAATACATTCTTGGAAATCATGAAGTACAATGGTACTTTGGCTACAACAAGCTTCAACGACTTTGTTCAAATTCTAGAAAACAAGAATCAGGAAGAAACTCTGAAGGCAAAAAGAATTCCCGTGCCTCAAAATCCTGAAATGTATTTTGGAACTTCTAGTACTTCTACAAAACCGTCTTCACATGCCCCAATTCAAACAGCCTTTGTGACTAGCACAGATATGTATGGCAATACTATCCAAGTTCCGGTGCCTCCAAAGACAGACATGTATGGAAATCTGCTGGAACCAGTCCCTCAATCAGCACCACAACAGCAACGACCTCTCAGACCAACTGATATGTTCGGAAATCCTTTACCAGTTCGATCTCCCGCAACAACAGACATGTATGGGAATCCACTTCCTCCTCAATCTACCGTACCAACAGATATGTACGGGAATCCTCTTCCTCCTCAACAGCAAGCTTGTTATGGAAGCACATCATCTGCTGGTCAACAATCAAAGCCAAATACAGTACGGCTCGACACCTCAAGCTTCTCGAAAGTCAGTGTGGAAGTAGCAAAGGAACACATGGAGCTGCTAAACACTCTGGTGAGCGCATACTGTGGATTAGTAGAAGGTCAGATTGGCAACATTAATCTGACTCAAGAAGACTATCAGCAGATTGATAAAGAGGAGATGGAAATGATGGATATTAAGTGGGCCTTTGCCAGTGCTGTTAGACGAGCAAAGGATTTCATGGAAAGAACGGGCCGAACCAGCTTGGAAAGCAAGAAAGACACCAAGTATGGGTTCGATAAACAGGCTGTCAAATGCTTCAACTGTGGTGAACGTGGCCATTTTAAGAGGGAATGTACAAGGCCATCTCAACATGGGAACCAGAATCCCTTCAGAGGTCAAGGCAACCAGCAGAACCAGAACAGGAACAATGTTCGCACATTGGTGCCTGTCAACAATCAGACTCAAGCAGGACCATCAAATGCCAACCAGGCACTTGTGGTTCAAGTAGATGAAGGCTGTGATTGGTCAATCCAGTTGGGAAATGATGCACCTGATGGAACAGCTTGTTTTGCTGAAGTGGTTAATGATCTTAAACACGCCAGTGGTGGAGAATCTTCCACCAATGGTGATGTATCTTCTGAAGATGAAGACTCTTCTGGTTATAGTGGAAGCTCGGATGAAGAATCCTCCACTGCAGGCAATGATCAGGTGGATGACACATCAGCTGCGTCAGTCGATGCTAATATTGATGAGCTATTGGAGGAAGCTGCAGCAGGAATTCAAAGAAGATCTATTTTGGTGGATCAAGCTGCTTATTCTTCGTCTTCTCTCCATTCAGCCTTTATGGCTAATGTCGACAGTTCATCAAGTCAGGTATGTGTCGATGAACCCACTTCTGTTAGCTGTGATAATTGTGATAGATTGCATGCTAGATGTGCTGATTTGGATGCAAACATGTCTGAGTTGCAAGGCAAACACGATGCTTTACAAGCTAGTTTGTTTGAATTGCAAGACAAACATGTTCTAGTGAATGATAAGTGGTGTGAATTGCAAATCAAACACGAGGCTTTGCAAGAGAAATATGATGTGACATTTATTCATAATCAGAAATTGACAGTTGATATTTCAAAATGCACTGAAGCCAATATGTTTTATGAAAACCATGAAAAGGATTATAAATCAATGATTGAAACATTGAAGAAAGATAAAACAGAGCTGACTAAAATGGTTTCCAGAAAACAAACTGACATTAATTTGTATATCACTCGTCTTGAGGTGATGCAAAAAGAAATGGCTTGTGTTAAAACAGAAAGTGAGGCGATCCGACTTAAGTTAGACAGTTATTTGAGTTCTAGCTATGTGTTGGATCACATCATTGATGTTCAAAAGGAGAAAAAGGATGTCACATGCATAGGTTATAAGCAATGTCCACCACCTGTCAGACACAATTACGATGCACTGCCTGATGAGGAATATAGAACTCACTTTGAGCCATCTGTTCCTCTAGATGTTAATGAATTTGCTACAGGGCTCGGATATAAGAAAGAAGTATCGTCAGATTCAGATGTGTCAGCAGATACCTTTGTAACTGCTGAACCGAATCAGGGTCCTCCAGTTGTGATTGAGGATACTGATTCTTCTGATGATGAGTCTGATGATACTGATTCAGCAAAGTCTGATGCGGTAATCAAAGAAGAGGACATACCTCTTGAGAATCACATTCTGTGTGATCCTCCTGCAAAACCCGCTAAGACTGTTGCAATTGAGTCCTCGTCTGAGAAAGAGTCGGAGAGTGTGGATTTGCTGTACACTCTTGTTGGTGATGATAAAATTTACTCAGACAAAGATTTTCCTATTAAGAATGTTAATCAATCTCTAATTAGTAAAGTCTTTGAAAATTCAACAAGTAAGTTTTTGGGTAAGAAAGGACCACATGTTACAGTCACACAGTGCCCTCCTATCCCAAAGGCTGAAGTTAGAAAACAATTTGGAAATAAGAAATTACCAACAGTGCAAGCACAGCAAAATCATACCAAATCCAAAGGTAAGACACCGACTCAGAGTCAAAAGAAGCCGAATCAGAAGAAGAAGAAGAATGTGAACTTTGTGAAATCGAAGGGAACGGACAAGATTGAAAAGTTTGCAAATCAATCTAACTTAGATTTTGTCAAGAAAGCAACTGTGATGAAAAGAAATGAATCAAATAATTCAAAACCTAGTACCTCGGGATCACAAAGTTCATCATCGGCAAGACGATCACATGATACTTCGGGGTTTGTTGAACGAAGATCATGTTTTGAATGTGGTACAATTGGGCATATCATTCGCAATTGCCCGTATCTTCATAAGTTGAAAGCAAAGGTTGATGATCCCCGTGAACACAATCACCAAAGGCGATCTGTTTCTGTAAAACAAGATCCCCGACTCATAAGAGAAAGGGAAAAGAAACAGAAACGCCAACAGGTCAAGAAAATCGAAAAGGCGATTAAAACTGATGTGATTCAAAAACAATCTGTTTCAGTTAAACCAGAAAGTTCAAAAACTTCAAACAATCACGAAGTTAAATTGGTAAACAATCAAACTGGTAAAACTCAACAGAAATGGAAACCAAAAACGGTTATTGAATCAGGGGGACCATCACAATTTTCCAATCATCAAAGAATAGAAGTTATTGTTGTTGATGAAAATGGAAGACCCAAGACCACAATGGCTTGGGTCCCCATCTCCAACTAATTGATTGAGTTCATGTGCAGGGTGTTCCAGGAGGAACTATCAGTAGTCATTGGATTGTTGATAGTGGGGCATCCAGGCACATGACAGGCGACATGAAGCTTCTCTACGATGTCAAATCTATTAGAGGAGGTTATGTTGCTTTTGCTGGAGATAAGGGCGGATATATTACGGGTGAAGGAATGATTTCTAACGGGGTTGTTAGCTTTGATAAGATCAACTTCGTACAACAACTTGATCACAATCTTCTTAGTGTTTCTCAAATTTGTGATAAGCAGTTCTCAGTACACTTTGATGCAAATGGATGTTATGTGCTGAAACCCGGCTTCAAAATTCCAAAAGAATGGATTCTCTTGTCGGCTCCAAGGATAAATGATCTGTATGTCCTTGATATGAGCCAAGCTATCACAACGTCTGCACAAGCAACTTGTTTCGTTTCCAAAGCCACAGAAAAAGACACAATCTCTTGGCACAGACGAATGGGTCACATTCACTTACGCAAAATGAATCATTTGGTGTCAAATGAATTGGTGAATGGTGTTCCTCTTAAAAATTTCCATCTTCAAGACGTCTGTGTTTCGTGCCAGAAAGGAAAACAAACGAAGAAGCGACACCCTTCAAAGAAAGTCAACACGGTGGCTGTTCCTCTTGAACGTTTGCACATGGATTTGTTCGGTCCTGTCAAGCACAAAAGTATTAGGAATGATCAATATTGCCTCGTGATAACTGATGATTATTCAAGATTTTCTTGGGTGGCGTTCATGGCACATAAGAGTGAAACCTTCGGTATTATCAAAAACTTGATCATTCAGATTGAGAATCTTTACAACTTGAAGGTTAGGCGGATACGCAGCGACAATGGTACTGAATTCAAAAATCATGCCATGGCGGAGTTTTGCACTTCAAAAGGTATTCTTCACGAATTTAGTGCAGCTTATACTCCTCAACAGAATGGCGTCGCTGAACGTAAGAACCGCACATTGATCGAGACTGCTAGGACTATGTTGGTAGAATCACAGCTGCCCATTCCATTCTGGACTGAAGCTGTGTCCTCTGCATGTTATACGTTGAATCGAGTCCTTACAGTCAAAAGGCACAACAAGACCTGCTTTGAGCTCATCAACAAACGAAAACCAGACTTGTCTTATCTTGAACCGTTTGGAGCTCCTTGCACAATTATCGATCCTAATGGAAAGTTTGGGGCAAGAGCAATTGAGGGATACTTTCTTGGGTATTCCACCCCGAACTTACGAGTCTGGAATCTAGAGACTAAAAGGGTCGAGGAATGGTCTGAAGTCAGAGTACAAAGGCACACTTTACCAGTTAGAAATCCTGGTCAGCCTTGGATGTTTGAGTACGATGACTTTTTCAATTCGATCAATGTTGAAGCCGTTGAAGAAAATGTTGCGGCAAGGATGTTTTTCGAGAGTGACAATGCAACAGATTCACCGTTGGTTCGTCCCATTATTGTCAATCAAGAACCATCTTCAGTGAACAATAATGCTCTCGACAATGAGGATTTTCACGATGCTACCGAATTGAACGAATCTTCAGAGGATGATGAATTTCTAGATGCAGATCAAGAAGTTCCAACAACAGCAGTACATGGTACTTCAGAAGGTACACCTCCGGTGGATGTCCCTAAAACAGCTGAAGCTACTGGATCATCCTCTTCGTCAATTCCGGGCCTTGAATTGATTGTTGATCTCAATCTCAACAATCTGGGTACAAATATTCCAGTTCAAGATAATCCAGAGACAAGGATTCACAATACGCATCCTCAACAAAACATCATTGGAAATGTACAGAGTGGCGTTCAAACAAGAAACATGTTGCGAAACAACAACAATGCAGGCTTGTATGCAGATATCCGAGAATCTGGTCAACAAAATGATTGGTCTTTCGCGTGTTATGTCTCACAGGAAGAGCCAAGAACTTGGAAAGATGCTTTGAAAGATAGCTCATGGGTTGAAGCAATGCAGGAAGAACTGCAACAATTCCAGAAGCTAGGTGTCTGGAAACTCGTAGAGAAACCTGCTGGTTACAAGAAGATTGGTACCCGTTGGGTGTTTAAATGCAAAAAGGATGACCGTGGGATTGTTATTCGGAACAAAGCAAGGCTAGTCGTTCAAGGTTTTCGTCAGATAGAAGGGATCGACTACAACGAAGTCTATGCACCTGTTGCACGTCTAGAAGCAATTCGGATCTTTCTGGCTTATGCCTCATTCAAAGGTTTCAAGGTATACCAGATGGACGTGAAAAGTGCATTCTTACATGGTGTGGTGGAAGAAGAGGTGTACGTCGAACAGCCTCCAGGTTTTGAAGATCCTATCCATCCCGATCGGGTTTGGTTGCTCAACAAAGCTCTATATGATCTACGTCAAGCACCGCGAGCTTGGTATGCAACCTTATCTAATTATTTGCTGGAGAATGGATTTCGAAGAGGTCTTATCGATTGTACTCTTTTCATCAAAGAACAAGATGGAGATCTTCTACTGGTACAGGTATACGTTGATGATATTATATTTGGTTCTACTAATGATGTTTTGTGTAGGAATTTCGAGCGCATTATGCAGGATAAATTCGAGATGAGTGCTATGGGGGAAATGACTTTCTTTTTGGGCCTACAAGTACAACAAACTGAGTCTGGGATATTCATCCATCAGACTAAATATGTTGGTGACATCTTGAGCCGGTTCCAGATGTCTGATGCAACGCCCATCGGTACCCCATTGCCGCAAAATCACGGAATTACTCCAGACTTGAAGGGTCAAGATGTTAGCCCCTCATACTACCGCGCAATGATCGGATCTCTTATGTACCTCACAGCATCAAGACCAGATATAATGTACCCAACGTGCCTACTTGCCAGATATCAAGTCAACCCGAAGGCCTCACATCTTGCAGCTGTAAAAAGGATTTTTCGTTATTTGAAGGGTTGCCCTGACACCGGTCTGTGGTACCCTAGGGATAATAACTTTGACTTGATCGCATTCAGTGATTCTGATTTTGGCGGATGCAAAATCGACGGCAAATCCACAACGGCTGGATGTCAGTTTTTGGGAAATCGCCTAGTCACATGGCAATGCAAGAAGCAGACGTGTGTCGCTACATCAACATGCGAAGCTGAATACATTGCTGCCTCAAGTTGTTGCTCCTAAGTCCTATGGATCCAACAACAAATGCGTGATTACGGTTTTGAATTCCTAACTACTCCTATTTACGTTGATAATTCTGCTGCCTTACAGATCACTAGAAATCCTGTGCAGCATTCAAAGACTAAGCACATCGAAATCAAGTATCACTTCATACGTGATTGCTTTGAGAAAAGGCTAATCGATGTTGCTTACGTCCACACCGATGACCAACGTGCCGACCTCTTTACCAAAGCTTTTGACAAATCAAGATTTGATTATTTATTATTGGTAAACGGCGTTAAGGTCAAGCAAGAGTAACCCAACATCGGAAAATCATTTTTGTAAATACCTTTGTGTTTTAAATTTGTCTTAGTTTATTGATTTTAGGGGGAGTAAATCCAAAAATTTGAAAATCCAAAAACATCGAAAAATTTCAAAAACACAAAAACAATAGAAAAACAAAAATGAGTTTCCTGGCGAGAAGAAGAGAAAATGATAGTACATCAGTGGTCTGTCCAAACCTCTTTAAACCTAAAATTGAAAAACGATAAGCAGCTCTATATAAGATGTATCGGTAGGCTCACAATCATTTTAAAGTGTGCAGGGTGATATAAACTTAAATCGACTGAAGATCAGGTGGGAACCATTCATTGGCATATGGTCTTGGTACCGAAATTTCGTTTGAGAGATTGCCGAGGTTCTGAGATATTCGGTCTTTATGCTGCTTATCATCTGGGTATCATGGTTGTATCTTTTACCGAAAAATAACGGGGACGCAAGTCTAGATCTTCCATGATACTATACATACGTGTACATACTGCATTCGACCTCAATAAGTGATCAACAATCACATGTCCAAACAAAATAAGTGATAATATATCACATTTATCCGGGAGTCAAGTTCGTCTCTCTGCTGTACGAAAGTACTGACCTGTTCACGGACTTGCTCCTGTGCCCTCATGCATTGAAAATCAAGTTCCTCATCAATAAGTGATTCTATCACATAGGGCTTGTTTTCAAATCAAAATAAGTGAGAATCTCACATCATATACGGTCAAACAGATGATAATCGGTATACTCACCGGTAAGATGAACCCTCGTGCATACCTTGATACGGGAATGTGTCGTGATGTGGATGAACACCGGTCGGTAAGTATAAATCATACCTTAACGTATCCCCTCGCCATGATTACATCTGATAAGTTGAGTTAATGTGGACAACAATACCGATAATCGTTATAGGATGCTTATCTTAATGTTAATTAATTGAACAAAGAGAGTGTTTTGGCATGACCGTACACTGATATGATTCTCTTACCCTCGAAACTCGCAAAAAGAATGTCTGTATATATTTATTTACTGCTTTCAGTCTTTACATTTGAAATATTCAAAAATACCAAAAAGATTTTATGTGTGTTTTAATATAAACTTTCTAAAAGCCAAAAAGATTTTATTTCTATCTTATTTTCGATCGTACGATGTTGGATCTCGAGTCTTCGTTACCTGAAACCTGAACGAAAACCGAAAACGACTAAATCTTCATAAACGGTCGAAATTTGCAAGTTTTGAAAGTTAAAGACTAAAATTGACAAATTTATTAAACTTTCAAACTGTCGGACGGTGTTTGTTTTGAACAATGGTCACATGTGTGTCGTTTGCTTATGATATTCCAGGCAGTTGTTCTCATTACGCGTTTAGATTTCTTGCATGTGCAGATTCTAAAGGCAAGGAGAACATGGTCGATGACAAGCTTCGGAATGAAGACACGACGTGAAGGCACTCAAGTGATGAAGATGATCGAGTTGCCGCTGGCCATCATCAATACCACAAGGATCTTACTTCATAAAGATCAAGACTTTCACGAGCATAACTCAAGGGGGAGCTTATGTTAAGGGGGAGTTTGTCAACACACTTCCTACATGAAACGGGGAGTTTGTTGATACACTTTCTGCTTTCAAGACGTGAAGATTTTGAAGATCCTCCGACACTGAAGACTTGAAAAGAAGTCAAAGACTTGAAGACACGTAAGACGTACAAGATTGTAGATCGAGATCGAGACAAAGCTACAGCGACAAAGCTACAGCCAAGGGGGAGTTTGTTGGTGCACTTGTGTCTGTACTTTGTCTGTATTTCGTCTAATACAAAACGATGTCTTTGTTAGTCTTGTAAGTTTGACCAAGTCAACCATCCTCCTGGTTTGACTTGGCCAAACAGTCAACATTATGGTTGTAATATGTTGGGTCGAAGGATGTGTCATCGAAGGATCACTTATATCCTTCGATGATGATAAGCTCGAAAGATGACCTTCGATGTATGGACCACGAAAGATCACATCTTTCGAGGTACATCTGGATCGTTCGAGCTGTTTATGGTCGATAGATGATCCTTCGATCATCCTATCTGATCCTTCGACCAGACCTGCTGTGTTGGGTATAAATACCCGTGTGTTGTGTTCATTTCGAGAGTGAGAGAGACAGTAGAGAACATTTAGAGAGCAGAAACACACACACACTTAGAGAGAGTTTACAGGACTGATTTGTAAACATTGAGCTTGTAACTGGACCATTCATTCGTATTAATACAGAGGTGTTAATCGGTGAACTTTTCGTGTCGTGTTATTGCGTGTTCTATCTCGGTTGGATTCCGCACAACCGGGTTGGTTTGTACACAAGGATTAGGCGACTAGATCCTCCCCTAGCCGGACCTACACTACACAAGCACAAAATTGATGTAAAAAAGATTATTGAAAAAAATAGAGTTCAGTTTTAGTTGAAATATATCCAATAAATTCTTGAGTTGTGTTTACCTACAAATACTACAAGCACAAGCACTACGTACAGCATAGAAGGAATATTGTTGAAGTGTACATTAGTAGCATCACGGCGCTTAGCGAATATGGGCCATATGGCATTTACGAAAGTTGCCGGGAAGGCAGATAGCTGTACAGTAACCCAAGCTGTTTTACGCAGCATTTCCAAAGTACTTTTCAAAGCTAAAATATGAAACAACAAACAACTAGCCTAGTCAAAAGAAACTGAAAGAATAATAAATTTTTTGAAACAATTCATAAGTTAGAATTTAGAAACATACATGGATAGAAAAGTTCTTCCCAGTCTTCTAGCCCCCTCGGAAAGGTTTTAGCCAACGCCATGAGTACATCGTCACTTCTTAAAGCAGCTTGGGGAAATCTGTCCATAAAGTCTTCTGCTAAAGCTACAACCATAAACAATATAATGTCATCATTGAAAGAAATAGTTGTGCCATACATTTACGTTATATATCGCCTACTTACTGTATCTTTTTACAGAAACAGCTTTAACAAGAAGGTCGACCACAAATTTATCATCAGGAAGAAGAAAAGAGTGATCATTAGGCTGATATTCTTTTTCAGACCGAAGCAAAAATGCGATGGTATCAAGATGCATATTTTGATAAGCATTATGCAATGGGCGATCACCCTTACCGTCTTCCTTTAGTAATAAGGCTTTGTTTGCAAAAACAAGCTTCCTTGCTGCAAATGTGTTGCCAACACTGGCCGCAATGTGCAGCGCTGTGCGTCCATCAGAGTTTGCCTTTTCAAGTGTCTGTGTCTTATCTTCTTTTCTCACATTTAAAAGCAATTTATCCACGATATAATTACGATGCATTCCAACAGCAATGTGAAGAACCGTGCGACCATCACTAGTGATTTCCTTTTCCGCTAGGCCTTTATCTTCTTTTAGCTTGGATTCTAATTCTAGCCAATCCCCCTTTATAATAAGTGATCTGATAAGTGGTGCTTTTTTGTCATTTTCTATCTTCTTTATTTCCAAGTCTGTTGGAACTGGAACACTCACTGTTACATGTCTTAGAAGTGCTTCTTCATTTTCTGTTTTTGCATGGTTAGACAATGTTTACAGAAACGGTTATGAAATGCCAGAATAAATATACATATTATGACTTTCTCTGCTGATTTTTATTTTTAAATTTATATAGTTTTCTGAAGCTAGAACAATACATTACGGAAAACTAGAGACCAAAAATAAGGAAATTAGTATGCAACTGATTACACACATATAAACTCTTAACAACCAATTATTTTATTTTACTATTTTATATATTTAAAATTATTTTAGTACAATTTTGCAGTTTCATGATTACATTTATGTAAATCTAGATTGGTTATTACACATATATGCAATAGTTATTGCATATATGTAAACTTATGATTATATATATTGAAAATCATATATAATAAGTAAGAGTATACAGGGTATAACAACCCTCCTTAAAATAATCTAGACACCCTTAAAAGTCCTAAAATATACCCCGTACGCGAGAAACGAACCCGAACAACCTCTGAATTAATAAATAACAAATCAAAATAAAATTTATAGTCTGTCGCGGGGCGCGACAGACTTCTCTTCATCCTTCACGGGGCGCGACCGAGCAACAAACGGCGAATTCTGGTGATGGCACGTGGCGTGACACGCGTCAAAGCTATCCGGTGACTCATCAACCCTATACGAGACACGTGGTCTCTCGCGGGCCCGGAAAGCCAAGCTTTCATCTGTCGCGGGGCGCGACAGACTCCGAATTTAACTATAAATAGGGCCGAGCACAACATTTCATCCTCGTTAATTTTCTTTCTTTCCTCTCAACTTTCTATAGGCTAAAGCTATAGCCTAATAACCCCCCTAATAAGCGAAGCACTGCCTCGTTGTAAGTATTATAACCCCGGTTACGTATTAGATACGCTGCCCGATTGATCTAGTGCTCCGTAATGGCTGTCGAGGCTCTGCCCGACGTAGCCATTGGAATTCTGTCTCGGGGAGGGTATAACTAATGTAAATTGGGTTATTATACTAACGCATGCGCATTGTTTAAATTAATAGATTATAACCAGGAAGTCACAAGGGAAATACCTAAAATAGCAAAGTGAGTAATCCTTCTTTTTGTAAACCTTTTTTTGTGAGTAATCTCCTTTTTGTGTAAACTGTTTTACAAAACCTCAATGTTTTACATTATATTACCAGTGATTGAGTATTTTTAATGATACGATTATCGTCGGTATGTTGGGGTTTTGTATACAAAATTTGTTATTACATTGTGAGTAGTAACATGACCACAAGTCGGGTTGACAGTACCGTGGGTGGTAATTAAAGTATGAATTGGAAACAAATGTAATTGCGTGATCGCCCTCAACACTGCGAATGATAAAACCTATTTTGATTAAACTCGGAATCACTCACCAGTATTTCTTGCTGATAAAATGTTTTAAACACATGTTTCAGGTAACTTAGTATGAAGCCAATAAAAGCCAGCTGGGGAGCACTGAAGGCTTAGAAAAGTGGCTATAAAAGTTATCTAAATAAAAAGGAGAATTGTTTTCAATAATTAGGGTTTATCTCTATAAAATATATTACAAATAAAAGTCAGAATTTGTCCCACTTGTTTATTATAAATGTATTATCAGAAAAACATGGGTTTTATCCCATTTAGTTATTTCAAACATTATGGTGTTTAACTATGATAAAAATATTTTCTAACTACGGTCCTGATGAAACTTTCTGCTGCCGAATTAATAAACACCGATACCATCAAAACTGGCTCACGGCCGCCCGCTCCCGGGATAGGGGTCGGGGTCTGTGACAGAAGGTGGTAGCAGAGCCATGCCACTGGTTTAAGCCCTTTAGGTGTTCTTCCAATACCTAAACCTTTAACCATTTGTGTTAGGAAATTAATATCTTATGTGTTATCCTGTGAACATAAAATCTTAATATGTTTATTATAATTTTTATGCCATTTGACGAATATTGAATTCCCAATAAGTGTTACCCATATCTGTATCTTACAGTTATTCTGTGTTATATATAAATGATATTTATATTAATAATATCATGTCTTGGTAAATTTTATGATATCTTATATATCTATCATATCCATATGTATATGTGGGAACATAACGCAGTATAAATTTTATAACCATAATACAATGTTAATATTAATATTAATATTTTAATATTAATATAAAATAAATGCAATTCAGACATGATACTTTGTAACCATCATGATATAAATATTTAGATAATATGTATTATACCTAAATAATTCTATATCATTTAAAATTCTCAAGATATGTAATTCCTATCGTATCTTACAATATGTTAGGTTATAAAAAGAAAATATATACATTCATAAAATAATATTCAATTTTGTGATATATAATATCCACCTATTTATGTAAATACAATTCAAAATAAATTATAATAATATTATTGATATTAATATCTTAATCAAAAATATAAAATAATACCCTTAGATATGATATCACTGAAATATCATAATATAAAATATTATTCGATGAACGCAGTATATTTTATAATATAATCCAAAAAGTTTTACTCGATTTAAGGATATATATTTGTCAAAATTTTGGTAAAACATATAATTATACTAATTTTGTTAAAATATAATGTTTCAGCATTATTTAGATACAATAATTACAATACTTTGTGAATCACTTTATAATTCTTTATTACTTCTTACCGTATTATTAAAAATATGTAGATTATTGATCAAAATTTGATAAATTAAGTAATATTCAGAAATAATATATACTCAATATTGATGATAATTAACATGTTAAGAGAAATTTTCATACACAAACGCTCTCTAAGAAATTTTTTTAATGTATACTGTTATTGTCATCATTGGTATTAATATAATACACTAAACTAAAATACTATTAAATTCTATTAAAATAATAATAATAGTAATTTTGGAAGAGTAAAAATATTTTCAATAACTAAATAGAATTTTCGGCTCTTGAATAAAAAATTATGTTAAAAGAATTTTATAAAACATAATCCTTAATTTAATTTATACAAATAATGAACAATAGTTATTATAGTTCGTAATCCATAGTTTGACGATTCTAAAATTTAAGCCCATGTACATATACCATGGGAAATATTTTATAAAACTGAAATTTATGAAACAGGAATATGTACAACAACCTAGTACTACGCAATTAAATGATTTTAATACATAATACCTATATATCAACATGAAATAGCTTAAACTTATTCCTTAAATCATGTGTAAGTCAGATATATATATATATATATATATATATATTATATATGAATGGTATCAATCTTATAAATAATATTTCATCCATGTAATAAAGATACGTACAAAGACATTTGGTACGGAATAACTATATGATTTAAAATATGTCCATATATGTATATCTCAAGAAGACACAATTTTTATCATTTGAGAAGATTAATACATTTCTTAAACTATATTTAAATTATATGTATATACATTCTGATATAAGAATAATACTTTATTACTTAAGATATTAATAATCAAATTTAGAAATGCCAGACTTTGTATTATCTATTTTGACTCTTTAAATAAATAGATATAATGAAATTTGGAATTTAGTCCAAAAGTATGTTTAATCAACCTGTCATCTAAAGATTTAAATTGTTCAAAAAGAATCCAGAAAATTTACATCTTTATTAAATTTATTCCTTTTGATGAATTTCCTTTTCATTCCAAAATATTATGTTCAATAAATCTAATAGAAATTATTTTGTTAATATAAAGGAATAAACAAAATTATGGGATAACTAATACAAATTAGTTATGTAATTGAAATTCTATGAATTGATATTATATGTATGGGTTACAAAAAATTTTAAAACTTTATATTGATATATATATATATATATATATATGCAAGACACGATTTTCTTGATAGTATCTACAGTCAAATATCTTTTATAGAAGGACAAACTTTTATATAAAGAAGCAAACCTATATGCTTATTCAAAATCCATTTTACCTAGCTTTAATTCAAAAAATATCTTAAGGATATTTGTAATAGCACCACCTTTTAAAGAATAATAATAGGACAATGACACAGAATCTCAGAATTTTATATAAAGCTCTTACCTTTATTTTCTAAATATCTATCCAGTCATAAGTTCTGGAAATATAATTAAGGTAATATAGAGAAAAGCCATTACACTAAAGGAAGAAACAATACATATAATATATACATTTTCCTTATATTTTGATAAAATATACAGTGAAAGAAAATGTTAAAATATAATATATATATATATACATATATGTATCTACCAACATGTAATACTGATAGCTATGACTATAACTGTGCCTGCATAATTGCTTAGTTCTGTGATAATTATATATGAACATGTTTGTAATTCAGATGTCAAAGGAAATAGTATATGATCAGGAAATTCAGACTGATAATGAAAATTCTTTGGATAAAAACACTATAGAAAATATAATAGCTCAAGCAATATCAAATGCCATACCCTCGATCATTAAAGCTATTAAGATTTCTGTGCCTATAAACGAGATTCCTACTATACACTGTAAGCATACACATCACTTCAAAACTAACCCTAGTACCCATGGAAGTTACGATATTCGTATCAAAACTCCATCTTCCAAACGAAAGGAAACCACAACCGATGGCTACTCCTATAAGGAATTCTACTCTAACAAATCCTCCAAGGACAAAGGAATGAAACCAGAAACCGCACAGCCTACCAGCAACAGCAAAAGGCACGTAAGAAAACGCCATTCTAAAAAGATACTCCGTTGTAACTACTGCAAAAAGGCTGGACATACAGAGGAAGAATGTAGAAGGAGAAGGTAAACCAATGTATGTTATAAATGTGGAGATCCAGGCCACTTCCGTTGCTACTGCCCAAAACTATCTAAGGCACCCGACAACGAGTACAGAAACCCAGATGAAGCTAAGAAGAACGCATAAACACCAGAAACCATAGTAACTTTTAAAATAAGCACCCTTACGTTTTGCCTGTACTAAAGTATTAAGTTGACTTTTAATCTCGATCAAAGTTTTATAATAATAAGTCTTTATTTCTCTGTCATAAAGTCAACACTCATTTGTCTCATTTCTTGACAAAATTCCTATGTCATATATGCATTGCTT
Organism: Helianthus tuberosus; assembly: GCA_030545235.1. Taxonomy (NCBI): domain Eukaryota; kingdom Viridiplantae; phylum Streptophyta; class Magnoliopsida; order Asterales; family Asteraceae; genus Helianthus; species Helianthus tuberosus. Next base: position 42,781,748 of record CM060399.1, on the reverse strand, counting down.
GTCATGCCTATGAATTCACTTCAAAAAGATCAGTTATTCTTATGTTTTAATAAATATTTCGTTATACTCATTCTGATAATCTATATGATTACATAATGTTGACCTTTGATAATCGAGTTGACGAATTTCTTGGAAAACTCCTTTCCTTTTCAAAATCGCTTTTCAAAGTTACTCACCAGATTTTCATTGAAACCATTTCTTATCAAAAACGTATATCCATTGTTGGAATATGCCCAAACCAAGCTCAATTGTTTGAACTTGTTTACAATATACATTCAATTCAAATCCCACATGATGAATTGAGATTATCATATTCGATATAATCTCATTGATTGAATCATAGTAAACTTGTTTAAAGTCCTCAAATTCAATGTATCATTTGTTAAAATACGACATCTTGCGGTGGCGATTTCTTTGAAACTTGGACTCATTTCATTTTCACACCTGAGGTACGAATTTATCTATTTTATTGGTTCATTATCCTAAACCAGTCTTAATACAATTTTGCATTAAGATAAAGATACCTAAATTCTTATTCCAGCGTACCTCCCACATTTCTTTCATCTTTAAATTAATCTTACAATATCCATTTAATTCTTCATTTTGAACATCCTATCTTTTGAATATCCAGATGCACTTCATTTGAAACTTTCAATTAATTTCAAAAATGGTGAATTCATTTGGTCACCAAAATCGTTGAATTCTTTCAGTCATTACAACACCTTGTGGTGTCTGTATAAACTTGTAGCTTGAGCTAATTAATATCCTTAATCATATCCATTTATACGTATTTTGTTTCACTCATCATTCCAGTACAATTATGTATTAAGACCCTAATACACTAAATTCTTTTGTATTGTCCGGTGTATTCTTGCCATTTGAAAAAACGTCACTAATTTCTGATTTGATTGTTGACAAATCATTTTTCATACTTCTATCTTCAATTGAGATTATTGATTCAGAGTTCTTTTTAAACGAACAAAGTAAGTTCTCTTTTGATATTGAATCCTATTGTCCCTAAAGGTCGTTTACATTCAATTCATATCTCTCTATTGATCTTGTAAAACTTAATTGTATCACGTCCAGTTAATAATTCCTGGAACTAATCGAAACATTTATGTTTCTCATTTTCTTCAATGTTCTTAGAAAGATCTCACTAAGGATTCGTCTGCTAAGCGTTTTTGTAAGATTTCGTACATATATCATTTCTGTCAGTTGTAGCTAATAAGCTACGAGCTCTACTTAATTAATAGATGGTCCAACATAACTGGAACTTGACTTCCCTCTTTTAAGAAATCTGACTACCCTTTCCATAAAGAAACTTTCAACGAAACTACTTGAAGGAATTTCATCAGTTATCTACATAACTCTTTTGATCATCTCCTATTGCTTTAACTTGAATCATCTTGTCTATTATTCTTGCACTATCTCAAGACCAGATAAGTTGTTTTCTGCTCAGAAGACCGTGGTTCGGAACTTTCGTCCACTAGATGCTTCCAAAGACGCTTTGACATTATTTTTACTAACTACAAGACTTGATATAACTCCAAGGGAATATAGTAGCTTGAATCTCGAGGACGAGATTTAAAATAAGGTGGGGAGGATATAACAACACTCCTTAAAATAATCTAGACACCCTTAAAAGTCCTAAGATATACCCCAAACGCGAGAAACGAACCCGAACAACCTCTGAATTAATAAATAAAAAATTAAAATAAAATTTATAGTCTGTCGCGGGGCGCGACAGACTTCTCTTCATCCTTCGCGGGGAGTGACCGAGCAACAGACGGCGAATTCTGGTGATGCCACGTGGCGTGACACGCGTCAAAGCTATCCGGTGACTCATCAACCCTATACGAGACACGTGGTCTCTCGCGGGCCGCGAAAGCCAAGCTTTCATCTGTCTCGGGGCGCGACAGACTCCGAATTCAGCTATAAATAGGGCCGAGGACAACATTTCATCCTCGTTCATTTTCTTTCTTTCCTCTCAACTTTCTATAGGCTAAAGCTATAGCCTAATAACCCCCTAATAAGCGAAGCTCTGCCTCGTTGTAAGTATTATAACCCTGGTTACGTATTAGATACGCTGCCCGATTGATCTAGTGCTCCGTAATGGCTGTCGAGGCTCTGCCCGACGTAGCCATTGGAATTCTGTCTCGGGGAGGTTAAAACTAATGTAAATCGGGTTATTATACTAACGCATGCGCATTGTTTAAATTAATAGATTATAACCAGGAAGTCACAAGGGAAATACCTAAAATAGCAAAGTGAGTAATCCTTCTTTTTGTAAACCTTTTTTTATTAGTAATCTCCTTTTTGTGTAAACTGTTTTACAAAACCTCAATGTTTTACATTATATTACCAGTGATTGAGTATTTGTAATGATACGATTATCGTCGGTATGTTGGGGTTTTGTATACAAAATTTGTTATTACATTGTGAGTAGTAACATGACCACAAGTTGGGTTGACAGTACCGTGGGTGGTAATTAAAGTATGAATTGTAAACAAATGTAATTGCGTGATCGCCCTCAACACTGTGAATGATAAAACATATTTTGATTAAACTGGGATTCACTCACCAGTATTTCTTGCTGATAAAATGTTTAAACACGTGTTTCAAGTAACTTAGTATGAAGCCAATAAAAGCCAGCTGGGGAGCACTGAAGGCTTAGAAAAGTAGCTATAAAAGTTATCTAAATAAAAAGGAGAATTGTTTTCAATAATTAGGGTTTATCCCTATAAAATATATTACAAATAAAAGTCGGAATTTGTCCCAATTGTTTATTATAAATGTATTATCAGAAAAACTTGGGTTTATCCCATTTAGTTATTTCAAACATTTATAGTGTTTAACTCTGATAAAAATATTTCCTAACTACGGTCCTGTTGAAACTTTCCGCTGCCGAATTAATAAACACCGATACCACCAAAACTGGCTCACGCCCGCCCGCTCCCGGGATAGGGGTCGGGGCTGTGACACAGGGCACCAGTGGGGACGGTGCTCGGTGACCCTTTCACCGCTTGGGAACACCGCCGACGTCCCCTTATAACACGCGGTGAATGTGTGGAAGTGGGAAGTAGTCACCAATGGAGAAGCAGGCATTTTTTCGAGCGTTGTAATCTCCAATGGCTATCTAGCCGTTTATTTATAAAAAAAATTAATTATTTTCTTTATTTAAATACCACTTTCACATTTAATTTTCTCACAACTCAAAAAGATTCACAACCAAACTACAAACCACACACACCATGGATAAACAAAACAAGGGAGATGCCAAGAAAAAAGGTTCGACTAGTCGAAGATTGGGTTCGAACCCGAGGGACACGTCTCGCAAACGAGGCGAGGCGGTTCGAGCGGTCTGAGTGCACCATTTCAACCCCCACTTGGGTATCCACCACACTCTCAACTTCAAATTTTTTACTCAAAAGCTTAACAACCGACTTTTCCCAACACCCAACCCCAACATAATTTTCCGCCACAATATTTTCACACCACATGGTCCAACAATGGTCACACCCGGCCTATACAAATATTCCATGGAACCGCTAAACGCATTCGATCCGTTTGCATATAAGAGCCCACCAATTCAATCACCAAGAGAGAATGTCGAACGCTCGCTTCCGATCTATGATAACAATGAAGAAGAAGATGTTGGTGAAGCAAGTAGATCGAGAAGCAAGGGAGATGTTGGTAAAGAAGAATATGAAAATTAAGACGAAGATGTCTGGTAACTTTTTGTAAAAAGACTATAATGCCGTAATTCATTAAATAATAATAATTAAAGAAAATCTATATTGTCTCTCTCTCTCTCCTCTATAATGCATAAATATAGTATATATGTCAACAAACATGTACACACACTTGCACACACACCTACCTTTCTCTCTCTCCCACCCCCAACCCTATCCCATCACCACCAGTGCACCACGCCCACCGCACCACCACCGTCGACCTTTACTCTGAAAACCATAAAACCGTCTCCTTCCCTCACTCAACCTCGATCCCCCCCTCTTTCGCTTAAACCCTAACGTTGCCACCATTAAGCATGTGCATCCGCCTGAATCAAGCCCTGGCGTGGCTGTTTCCCCTGCTTAGGCCATTTAGGCGACAATTGAAAGTGAAACCCCCTGCGAAGGCCATTTAGGCCACAAATGAAGGTGAAACTTCTCTTGAAGATGAAGCGGTCATAGATTCACATGGTGACGACAGGATTCATGGCCGGATCTGCAAAATACTAAGGTAGAAATGCTAGATCTGTCACAACATACTCCTTGTATGGCTGACTAAGATCCCCGACGGTGAGGGTGGTGAGGTGCTGGTGGTTAGGTGGAGGTGGTGTGATTGTGTGCTGTAGTGGGATAATGCTGTGGTGGAGATTCAATAGTGGGGATGGTGTGGTGATAGGTGGTAAAAGTATTTTATAACTACCTTATGCTTTAAATTGTTATACCTAAATGTAGAATGACTAAAATACCTTTGTATTTAACTGATTTGGTGGACGGAGTTAATAACTTGGACCCAAATGTAGAAAAATTAGCTACTTTGTAAAATATTTTGATTTGATCAGGTTGTTAAAACCAGAAAAACACAAGGACTCAAAAGAGAATTTACTTTTATTACATATATGTAAATTACTTTTTATACACACATGTATATATATATATATATATATATATATATATATATATAAGGTTCAAATGAAAACTCCTTTTAACGCGAAAACTTTAAAACTAACTAAAAAAATCCTAAAAAACATTCCATTTTCTTTTACATTTTTTTATTAGAAATGCTATTTTTTATATATAAAAAAAAACTTTTTGCGGAAAAAAAAATGTGTAATGCACATGTGTAATAATACACATGCGCACTACAATTTTTTTTTATTTTTTGAAAAAAAGTTTTTTTATATACAAAAAATAGCTTAAATTGGTAAAAAAAAATTGGTATGTTTTTTTATGCTTTTGTCGTTAGTTTTTAGGTTTTCACTTTAACTAGTGGTTTTCATTTGAAAAAAAAAAACAGCTATATTTCGTTATTAAAAAAAATTTAAAAATTTTTTTTTGCTACTAAAAATAGCGATTTTTACATAAAAAATATTAAAAAAAAAATTTGTGTGTTTTTTAGATATTTTTAGGTTTTTTGAAGGTTTAGGTTTTAGCATTTTAGCTTGGGTGGGGGGTTGGGGGGGGGGGGGTTTAGGTTTTTTTTAGGAGGTAGGGGGTGGGGGGTTAGGTTTTTCTAGGTTTTTTGATGTGTTTACATTGGTTCTCATGGTTCTCACAATAAAGGTGGTTCTCAAATGGACCTTTCCATATATATATATATATATATATATAGGATAAGGATCATTACAGAACATTAATTATTGCGAGAACAAAAAGAACAACCCTAAAACACTAAATTTTGGGATTTAAGGTTTATATTTTTTAAATTTTATGTTTCTTACATTAATATGTGTATTATATATACATAAATGGACCATATATTCTTATCTACACATAGTCTACATACATGTTGTTAATTTAACATACACATAACCTACATATGTGTAGGTTACAAGAAAAGTGAAAATTTTCTATATTTTGTTTTAAATTCAAGTGTAAGAAACAATAAATCTTACATTTGTAACATTTTCTTTTACTTTTTAGGTTTTTAGGATTGAAAAAATAGGCGATTCATTTTGTTCTGCGTGTTCTCGCAATATTTAGTGTTTTGCATAGAACCTTCCCCTATATATATATATATATATATATATATATATATATATATACATATGAAAGTAATTATAAATTTAAAATACTTACTATTATATACATATTATTTATATATATATATATATATATACATATGAAAGTAATTATAAATTTAAAATACTTACTATTATATACATACTATATATATATTATATATATATTGTTAACGAAGTGTCATGAATAGTAATTTTATTTTTATAAAAATATATAGATTTTTATTATTATTTCTAATATTATAATAGTTTATTATTATATTTACTTTTACTAACATATTTTTATTTTTTATTTTTTTTAAACCACATATTTCCTTTACCAATTTTTTTAATAATTCTTTTTTCCTTTTTTAGAACATATATTAATTTATCGACTAATTTGATACTTCTTTAATAAATTACATGTATAACTTTTTTTGAAAAACTTAAGTACGTAGTTATGCTTGATTTTTCCATCGACATTTCGTTATAAGCTTTGTTAAAAACGAATTTATACGCAAAATAAAGTTTTTATTTTGTATAATAAAACAATACAATGATAAACTAAACCGTTCTAATGGTTTGGCTTTCTAAACAACATGTTTTATAAACATTATTTTTATAAAAATATATAGATTTTTATTATTATTTCTAATATTATAATAGTTTATTATTATATTTTTATAAACAACATGTTTTATATTGAAAACACGTACGTGTTACATTATCATTAGTTTGGTTTCGCCGCAACGCGCGACGTAAAAAACTAGTTATTATGATCTAGCAAACTCATAATGACCGGATCTCGTCCCAAAAGGTTTCCCCTCAGTTACCACAACTTCCCTTAGGCTATAGGGTGTGGGGTTATGGTTGGGACATGATTTGCCACCTAGGATCATGAATGAAAGGCTACACCACCCCTTGGTTGATCCACTATGGTTTGCATGGATTAAATCATGGCAATCATGGTCCTCCTTTCCATTTTTCAACAAATAATTTCCTTTTTCTTTAGACAAAGATAAATTAAAATAAATAAGGGGATAGTGGTTTGGGTCATGACAACACCCTCAGGGTAGTGGTTTTGGACGGTCGATTGGAGGTGGGTAACATGACACTGACGTGGAGTGTCATGGTGGTCATGAGGGTCATGACCACACCCTATAGCCTTACACACGCATATTAATTCCAATATAGACATACCTTCTTGCGTATACTTTTCAGGATCATAGTTGGATTGCAATTTTTCCCAAACATCTTTGGCAGAATTGAGATCGTGGACTTCTTCAAGCACAACTTCATTAAGAGAACCAAAAATCCAGCCTTTGACAAGACTGTCGTATTGTTTCTCTGTCTCTTTGTCAGAATCTCTTGGCCCCACAAATGTGCCATCGAGGATACCATACACATTGACACTCTTTAGTAAGCAAACTATTTGTGCTTTCCAAAGAACGTAGTTTTGTCTACCTGAAAGTTTCACAGAAACGAAGTTGGATACATTAGTATCATATGGAATTGCGTTTGAAGCACTCATCTTAGCGTTTCACGGAGACAGAGTATAGATCTCACAAGGTTCTTAATAAATTCCTTTATTAAGAAATCAACAGTTGAAAGGGTTTTTGATACATTTAAACTACTCCACTCCTCTTATTATTGGAGAGGGGTACGCTGTTGCTTTTATACCCTAAGAAACGGTGCTGTCGTGTGCATGCAAACAAAGAATTAAAGAATTATTTTTTTGCTGTCGTGTGCATGCAAACAAAGAATTAAAGAATTGTTTTTTTTTTCCTTTCAAGTTTACGCAAAAAAACAATATGCTCTTGATTTTCTTTTACACACTTTATCGTATATATCTTTTTAAGTCCAATTCACTTTGGGAAAAAAAAATCTTATTACCCCCTTCATATAACAGTTTCTTTTTGTAAATCCTATACACTTGTTAACAAAAAAAAAAAAAAAAACTTTCTTCCTTCTTACCAGATATGTTATTGTATGAAAAGATTTTATATACTATTATAAAAATTAATTCACAAGAATTTTTTTTATAAAGAAGCGAGGTTTGAAGCCTATACAAATAAAAAAGAAGCCAGGTTGAAGCCTATACAATTAAAAGAGAAGCGGTCGAGTTTCTCTTATCCATAGATAAATAATAGATACTTTTCACTCCTTTCATATAAACATTAACCACGATCTATCAGTAGCTGACAATTCGTCCGTAACATGCATGCATGCTCACGGTGAAAGTTCCTTCCTGAAGTGAGCATCGACATCCACTACAAGTTATCGGCATACCTTGACAACAACGATCACACGTCGCCGACATAGGTCTCAACAACTTTTTTGGTTATGCTTAGCCTTTCCCAACGACATGCATGGCGTCAGTATATCTTTGGCGGGAATGGGTGAAAATGTGGCGTGATCTGAAAACCCTGTCGACATGCCGATGGTACAAATGTAATTTGTTTTATTTCTTTGCTTTTCTTTTATTCAGGAGAAGATAGAACGATGTCGTATCTGGAGTTATGGGGAAATGCTATCTATTTTATTTAAATAGTCGACCTGTTAAAATGTATACATATTAAATAAAATATTCAAAAAATGGCTAGGATTCTCCATCTTTAAGTATTATATATCATATTTATGACAATTGATAAGAGTTGGATACAAGTCATGAGAATGATCTGGTTTTCATAAAAGGTTTTTAAAACTTTATAGAGACTACTAATAACCATCTTGACACTGAAGGCAAAACATGTTATGGTAATTTGATGATTTGTAATACAAACTTTGTATTACACTTAATTTGATTATGAAGTCCGATGGCTTTTAATTATAATTTGTTGTTCATTTACAGTTTTGTTATTATAATTATTGGGCAAAAAAATTAAAAAAAACAATCTTCACCGACATGTAGTCGTAAAAGGGTTGTAATTTATTTTATTAAATATTTATTTTAATTAGTATGAGTGGTTTTAGCAGGGTCGGCCCTGGAGGTGGGCGAGGAGAACCACCGACCAGGGCACATAATTTAAAAAAAAAAAAATCAGATATTATATATCTCAAAAAATTAGTCTTAACCATCACATCTTCCCACTCCCGTGTGGAAACACTATAAAAATAAGAATACGATGTATATTTTATGTCAATAATTTTGAATAATATCAAATGCTAAAGGTACCTTATATTTTTCATTATTGTTTATTGATATATTGATTTTTTTTTTTTTTGAAAGGTAAACTTCATTAAAGCAAACGGCACACCTCAAATCGAGGGGCCCGACCGACTACAACCCGAACTACATAATCACAAATTTACACCAATCAACCCACTCTATATTTTTACATTTGCTCCTATTCTTGAACCATAAAAAACCTATAGCTTTCACCTCGTTAACGATCATCTCGATTCTTGCTTCCTTATTTTCGAACCTAACTTTGTTTCTGGCTTTCCATATGCACCACACCGCAATCCTTACCATACCTTTAAAAGCCTCCTTTTTGTTCCCCTTTAAACCCACGAACTCGTGAATTTTTGAAACATCATGAAAACCGGAAAAAAAATAGATTCTGCACATTACTCCACCTGCTGATGTGGTTCCAAACCACTGCTGCCACATAACAGGACGTAAAAATGTGAGAAACCGAGTCCTCGCCATCGTTACATAATGCACACGCATCATCCTGTACATCGATGTGCCTTCTTCTCAGCGCTTCGACCGTTGCTATCTTGTTTAGGCTGGCTCTCCACATAAAAATATTAATCTTGTCCGGGATCCACCTGCACTCTTCTACCAGCTCCTGCGAATTAACGTTCTGCTGATCGAAATTAAGAAGTTTTTTAACAGCCCTGACACTATAAACTCTGTCTTCGGCACCAATCCATTCCCACCTATCCGATGTATCCACCAGCGAGACATTGAGCAGCCCACTGCAGAGGTCAATCAGCTCGTTTACTTCAACCTGATTCGATAAATGTCTCTTCCAAACCCAGCCATAATTCGAAGTGAAACCCCCACCGTTCACCCTCGACTTGATCCTGTCCACAACCCTACACCCTTTTTCTTTCTCTAATCTAAATAACTCCGGATATAAAGACTTTAGAGGCTCACCACAAAGCCACGGATCCAACCAGAAGGCCGTGTTCTCCCCATTTCCCACTTTACTTCTAAAAAAAGATCTTAACGGAGTCCCATTAATCAACGTTTTGGCGAAAGTCTTGGCAATGTTACACCACACCCCTCCCATTGAAGCTCTAAACGAAATAAAATTCCATTTATACTTTGTTTTATGCACAACTTCCACAACCTTTACCCAGAGTTTTTCTTTCTCCGTTTTCAGCCTCCACCCCCATTTAGAGAGTAAGGACACGTTAATGTTTCTAAGATTATTTAAACCCAATCCACCTTTGATCTTCGGCCGAGTAACAGTATTCCAAGCCACCCAGTGCAGTTTTTTATTAACCTCGTCCCCTCCCCATAAGAACCTTCTAATTTTAGCTTCCAAATCCGCTATCACCTTACAAGGAGCTTTAAACAACGAGAAGTAGTAATTAGGAAGGCTTTCTAACACGGATTTGATAAGCACCACCCTACCCCCAATAGAAAGAAGTGACGCCTTCCATTTAGACAAACGGGCTTCAAAAATGTTATACACCGGCTTCCAGTTAACCACCCGGTTCATATTAGCACCGACTTTAATCCCGAGGTAACTAAAAGGGAAAACTCCAGGATTGCAACCAATAGAAGAAGCCATATCCCCTATGTCCTCAGAACTAACCCTCATCCCGAATAAATTCGACTTATCCATGTTGATTTTGAGGCCTGAACACAAATGAAAAATCCGAAGAATACGCACCACATTAGTAATATTCACAGAAGACCACTCCCCAATGATGATGGCGTCGTCCGCATAGAAGAGATGAGAAACGGACGGCCCATCATTTGGCAACTTTACACCTTTGACAATACCATCCTCCTTAGCTTTGTCGAACAAACTCGAAAGAACATCCATCGCCAAAATAAAAAGAAAAGGCGAAATAGGATCACCCTGTCTCAAGCCTTTGTAGCATTGAAATTCAAACGTTGGCGACCCGTTAACGAGCACCGAAGAGCGAGCCGACTTTAAAATACCTTTGATCTACTTACACCTTATTGATATCGATACTTGGAACTAATTACTTTATATCTTAAATTTAATGGTCGGTGCACAAAAGATAAACAAATTTACATTCAACTTTCTAGATTGACAAATATAGCCCTTAAACTTTATAAAAAATTCTAAAAACTTTATAAATTATCATTTTTACGCATTTTGGTTCTAACTTTTCAATTTTACCTCCCGTATATTCAATTTTTAGGTTAAAGTCTAAAAGTTATTTTATCACATGGTTATTTTTTGGTAAGTGTCGGTATAAATTCATGTTTCTACGTAAATTTTTCCGAAAATGAGTGGGGTCAGATATTATGCGTTCTCATGCTTATTTTTATGTATGTTCAAATTGGTCTACGTTTTGACATTTTAATGTACGTGTTGGCATAAATTCATGTTTGAATGCAAACTACATTGTTGGTGCACTTGTGTCTGTACTTTGTCTGTATTTCGTCTGATACAAAACGATGTCTTTGTTAGTCTTGTAAGTTTGACCAAGTCAACCATCCTCCTGGTTTGACTTGGCCAAACAGTTAGGAAATGTTTGTAAGATGTTTGGGTCGAAGGATGAGTCATCGAAGGATTGCCTATATCCTTCGATGATGAGCTCGAAACATAAACATTCGACAGATGGACCTCGAAGGATATCATCCTTCGAAGTACATGTGGATCCTTCGAGCTGTTTCAGATCGATAGATGATCTTTCGATCAGTCTATCTGATCCTTCGACCAGACATGCTGTGTTCGGGTATAAATACCCGTGTGTTGTGTTCACTTCTAGAGTTAGACAGAGACAAGAGAGCTAGAGACATAGAGAGAACACACACTGTTAGAGAGAGTTTGCAAAACAGATTTGTAAACCTTGTGCTGTAACCGGACCTTTCATACGTATTAATACAAGTGGTGTTAATCGTTGAGTCTTGTGTGTTTTTCATTGTCGTGTTCTATCTCGGTTTGCTATCTCGGTTGGATTCCGCACAACCGGGCTGGTTTGTACACAAGGATTAGGCGACTAGATCCTCCCCTAGCCGGACCTACAAGTGGTATCAGAGCCTTGGCTCTTATCCTTGTTAAAACCGAGGTGTTCTTGTTGTTTTTCGGGTTTGAAAAGTTCACCATTTTCTGAAAAACATCTTAAAATCGGATCAAATCTTGTTGTTTTGCTGATTGTTTTTTTTAAAACCATGTTATTACACATGTTTGCATGATACTTATTGGTTTTTATTGAACTTTTAGCTGAAATTTTGTGTCTGAAAGATTGTTGGTTTTCCAGAACTTCATTTAGTTCATCTTTCGTTCAAGTTGGTTCTTGTTAAACTACACCTTTTTTATCTTAAAAATTTTAAATTATCAAGTGTTTGTGTGTTGGAAAGAGTATTTTGATTATAATATTCAAACCTTACCTGTTTGGTGAAACCTGCATGTTCAGAGCTGAAAGATATGGTCTGAACATACTTTCTGCCGAAAGTTTTTACCAACCCGTCAACTTTTTCACCAACCTGTCACCCTTTGTCAACTGTGTCAGAACCGATCGAAGGATATCCTTCGAAGTCGAAAGATCATCTTTCGATCAAAGGAGGTTCGATAGATAGTCATCCTTCGAACATCCTTCGAAGTCTGAGACTTATCTTTCGTTCCAAGGAATATTTTCGAAACATACATCTTTCGGTCTACTGCTCTTTTTCGAAAGACAAGGATCCTTCGATTGGGGAGTCTTTCGAAATCATTGTTCGACACTCAACAGTGATCTTTCGAACACTATTGATCCTTCGAACAAGTGTTGATCTTTCGATCCTTAGTCTGTTTATGTTTAACAAGTTGTGATTTTCAGGTATTATTTTTTTTCTTGATCAAAAATGAATCCAAGATGGGGTACTCTGGTAAATACAGATATGTATTTTGGTACTCCGTCATCTTCCGCATCGGTATCTTCTCAAGCCAATGCAATTTCTACCGGTCAATGGGCATTCGTATCAAATCAAACTCCAAGTATTCAGAGCATTCTCTTAAGCGAGAGTGAAACGGGAAGTTTGAATCGGCCTCCAAAGTTAATGCACTTATACGAATATCCAGGATGGATTGATAGATTTCATACATACGTTCTTGGTCAAAATACAGAGTTGTGGTTGCGGTTCATCACAGATTTCGATCAAACAATAGAGGTTGCTGCATCATCTGCTACTACGTTTGCAGATCTTACAGAAGATCAGAAGAAAGTTTATGATTTGGAAAAGAAGGCATATGCCATTCTTACTCAGGCGTTAAGTAAAGATATTTATCATCAATTCGTCAGTTACAAGACAACGAAAAGGTTGTGGGACGCATTGAAGACAAGAGGCGTAGGAAATGAAGCGACACGCCAATTGAGAAAAGACCTGCTAAAGAAAGAGTTTGATGGTTTTACTTGTATGGAGAATGAATCTTTAGGAGATTTGACAAGTCGATTTAATCATCTGCTGACTGAATTGTCAAATTTTAGGGTTGTTACAACTCCAGCAGAGATTGTGAAAAAGTTTGCAGATGCGTTGCCACCTCAATGGAATACCTTCTTGGAAATCATGAAGTACAATGGCACTTTAGCTACAACAAGTTTCAATGACTTTGTTCAAATCCTGGAAAACAAGAATCAGGAAGAAACTCTGAAGGCAAAAAGAATTCCCGTGCCTCAAAATCCTGAAATGTATTTTGGAACTTCTAGTACTTCTACAAAACCGTCTTCACACGCTCCAATTCAAACAGCGTTTGTGTCTACTACTGACATGTATGGCAATACTATCCAAGTTCCGGTCAAGCCTGCACGAACAGACATGTATGGAAATCCGCTTGATCCAGTTCCTCAACAGCAGCAAAGCCAACAACCTATCAGAGCAACTGATATGTTCGGAAATCTATTACCTGTTCGATCTACCGGACCAACCGACATGTATGGGAATCCACTTCCTCCTCCTCCTCAACCTACCGGACCAACAGACATGTACGGGAATCCACTTCCTCCTCAACAGCAAGCATGTTATGGAAGTACATCATCTGCTGGTCAACAATCAAAGCCAAATACAGTACGGCTCGACACCTCAAGCTTCTCGAAAGTCAGTGTGGAAGTAGCAAAGGAACACATGGAGCTGCTAAACACTTTGGTGAGCGCATACTGTGGATTAGTGGAAGGTCAGATTGGCAACATTAATCTGACACAAGAAGACTATCAGCAGATTGATAAAGAGGAGATGGAGATGATGGACATCAAGTGGGCCTTTGCCAGTGCTGTTAGGCGAGCAAAGGATTTCATGGAAAGAACTGGCAGAACCAGCTTGGAAAGCAAGAAAGACACCAAGTATGGGTTTGATAAGCAGGCTGTCAAGTGTTTCAATTGTGGTGAACGTGGTCATTTCAAACATGAATGTACGAGGCCATCTCAACATGGAAACCAGAATCCCTTCAGAGGTCAAGGCAACAGGGCAAATCAGAACCAAGGAAGGAACAATGAGCGCACATTGGTGCCTGTCAACAACCAGAGCCAAGCAGGACCATCTAATGCCAACCAGGCACTTGTGGTTCAAATAGATGAAGGTTGTGATTGGTCAATCCAGTTGGGAAATGATGCCCCAGATGAAACAGCTTGTTTTGCTGAAGTGGTTAAGGATCTTAAACACGCCAGTGGTGGAGAATCTTCCACCAATGGTGATGAATCTTCTGAGGATGAAGACTCTTCTGGTTATAGTAGAAGTTCAGATGAAGAATCCTCGAGTTTAGGTGATGATCATGTGGATGAGACATCAAGTGCGTCAGTCGATGCAAATATTGATGAGCTTTTGGAGGAAGCTGCAGCAGGAATTCAAAGAAGATCTATTTTGGTGGATCAAGCTGCTTATTCTTCGTCTTCTCTCCATTCAGCCTTTATGGCTAATGTCGACAGTTCATCAAGTCAGGTATGTGTCGATGAACCCACTGCTGCTACTTGTGATAATTGTGATAGATTGCATGTTAGATGTGCTGATTTGGATGCAAACATGTCTGAGTTGCAAGGCAAACATGATGCTTTACAAGCTAGTTTGTTTGACTTGCAAGACAAACATGTTTTAGTGAATGATAAGTGGTGTGAATTGCAAAGCAAACACGAGGCTTTGCAAGAGAAATATGATGTGACATTCATTCACAATCAGAAATTGACCGTTGATCTTTCAAAGTGCACTGAAGCCAACATGTTTTATGAAAACCATGAAAAGGAATTTAAATCGATGATTGAAACATTGAAGAAAGATAAAACAGAGCTGACTAAAATGGTTTCCAGAAAACAAACTGACATTAATTTGTATATAACTCGTCTTGAGGTGATGCAAAAGGAAATGGCTTGTGTTAAAACTGAAAGTGAGGCGATCCGACTCAAGTTAGACAGTTATTTGAGCTCTAGCTATGTGTTGGATCACATCATTGATGTTCAGAAAGAGAAAAAGGATGTCACATGCATAGGTTATAAGCAATGTCCACCACCTGTGAGACACAATTATGATGCCATGCCTGATGAGGAATATAGAACTCACTTTGAACCATCTGTTCCTCTAGATGTTAATGAATTTGCTACAGGACTCGGATACAAGAAAGAAGTATCGTCAGATTCAGATGTGTCAGCAGATACATTTGTAACTGCTGAACCGAATCAGGATTCTCCAGTTGTGATTGAGGATACTGATTCTTCTGATGATGAATCCGATGATACTGATTCAGCAAAGTCTGATGCGGTGATAAAAGAAGAGGACATACCTCTTGAGAATCATATTCTGTGTGATCCTCCTGCAAAACCCGCTAAGACTGTTGCAATTGAGTCCTCGTCTGAACAAGATTCGGAGAGTGTGGATTTGCTGTACACTCTTGTTGGTGATGATAAAATCTATTCAGACAAAGATTTTCCTATTAAAAATGTTAATCAATCTTTAATCCGTAAAGTCTTTGAAAATTCGACAAATAAGTTTTTGGGAAAGACAGGACCACATGTTACAGTCACACAGTGTCCTCCTATTCCAAAGGCCGAAATTCGAAAACAATTTGGAAATAAGAAATTACCAACAGTGCAAAAACAGCAAAATCATACCGAACCCAAAGGTAAAGCAACGACTCAAGGTCAACGGAAGCCGAATCAGAAGAAGAAAATGAACGTGAACTTTGTGAAATCTAAGGGAACGGACAAAATTGAAAAGTTTGAAAATCAATCTAACTTAGATTTTGTCAAGAAAGCAACTGTGATGAAAAGGAATGAACCAAATAGTTCAAAACCTAGTACCTCGGCATCACAAAGTTCATCTTCGGCAAGACGATCACATGATTCTTCGGGGTTTGTTGAACGAAGATCATGTTTTGAATGTGGTACAATCGGGCATATCATTCGAAATTGCCCGTATCTTCATAAGTTAAAAGCAAAGGTTGATGATCCCCGTGACCAAACTGACCGCAAACGATCTGTTTCTGTAAGACAAGATCCCCGACTTGTAAAAGAAAGGGAAAAGAAACAGAAACGTCAACAGGTCAAGAAAATTGAAAAGGCAATTAAAACCGATGTGGTTCACAAACCATCTGTTTCAGTTAAACCAGAAAATTCAAAGTTTTCAAAAACTTCAAACAATCGTGAAGCTAAACTTTCAAACAATCAAACTGGTAAAACTCAACAGACCTGGAAACCAAAAACGGTTACTGATTCAGGGGGACCATCACAATTTTCAAATCATCAAAGAATAGAAGTTATTGTTATTGATGAAAATGGAAGACCCAAGACCACAATGGCTTGGGTCCCCATCTCCAACTAATTTTGTGAGTTCATGTGCAGGGTGTTCCAGGAGGAACTATCAGTAGTCATTGGATTGTTGATAGTGGGGCATCCAGGCACATGACAGGCGACATGAAGCTTCTCTACGACGTGAAATCTATTAGAGGAGGTTATGTTTCTTTTGCTGGAGATAAAGGCGGATATATTACGGGGGAAGGAATGATTTCCAACGGGGTTGTTAGCTTTGACAAGATCAACTTCGTACAACAACTTGATCACAATCTTCTTAGTGTTTCTCAAATTTGTGATAAGCAGTTCTCAGTACACTTTGATGCTAATGGATGTTATCTGCTGAAACCCGGCTTCAAAATTCCAAAAGAATGGATTCTCTTGTCGGCTCCAAGGATAAATGATCTGTATGTCCTTGATATGAGCCAAGCTATCACAACGTCTGCACAAGCAACTTGTTTCGTTTCCAAAGCCACAGAAAAAGACACAATATCTTGGCACAGACGAATGGGTCACATTCACTTACGCAAAATGAATCATTTGGTGTCAAATGAATTGGTGAATGGTGTTCCTCTTAAAAATTTCCATCTTCAAGACGTCTGTGTTTCGTGCCAAAAAGGAAAACAAACGAAGAAGCGACACCCTACAAAGAAAGTCAACACGGTGGTTGTTCCTCTTGAACGTTTGCACATGGATTTGTTCGGTCCTGTCAAGCACAAAAGTATTAGGAATGATCAATATTGCCTCGTGATTACTGATGATTATTCAAGATTTTCTTGGGTGGCGTTCATGGCACATAAGAGCGAAACCTTCGGTATTATCAAAAACTTGATCATTCAGATTGAGAATCTATACAACTTGAAGGTTAGGCGGATACGTAGCGACAATGGTACTGAATTCAAAAATCATGCCATGGCGGAGTTTTGCACTTCAAAAGGTATTCTTCACGAATTTAGTGCAGCTTATACTCCTCAACAAAATGGCGTCGCTGAACGTAAGAACCGCACATTGATCGAGACTGCTAGGACTATGTTGGTAGAGTCACAATTGCCGATTCCATTCTGGACTGAAGCTGTGTCCTCTGCATGCTACACGTTGAACCGAGTCCTTACAGTCAAAAGACACAACAAGACCTGCTTTGAGCTTATTAAAAAACGGAAACCAGATTTGTCGTATCTTGAACCGTTTGGAGCTCCATGCACAATAATCGATCCTAATGGAAAGTTTGGGGCTAGAGCCATTGAAGGATACTTTCTTGGGTATTCCACCCCGAACTTAAGAGTCTGGAATCTAGAGACTAAAAGGGTCGAGGAATGGTCTGAAGTCAGAGTACAAAGGCACACTTTACCAGTTAGAAATCCTGGTCAGCCTTGGATGTTTGAGTACGATGACTTTTTCAATTCGATCAATGTTGAAGCAGTTGAAGAAAATGCTGCTGCAAGGATGTTTTTCGAGAGTGACAATGCAACAGATTCACCGTTGGTTCGTCCCATTATTGTCAATCAAGAACCATCTTCAGTGAACAATAATGCTCTCGACAATGAGGATTTTCACGATGCTACCGATTTGAACGAATCTTCAGAGGATGATGAATTTCTAGATGCAGATCAAGAGGCTCCAGCAACAGCAGTACATGGTACTTCAGAAGGTACACCTCCAGTGGATGTCCCTAGAACAGCTGAAGCTACTGCATCATCCTCTTCGTCAATTCCGGGCATTGAATTGGTTGTTGATCTCAATCTCAACAACCTGGGTATTAATATTCCAGTTCAAGATAATCCAGAAACAAGGATTCACAATACCCATCCTCAACAAAACATCATCGGAAATGTACAAAGTGGCATTCAAACAAGAAACATGTTGCGAAACAACAACAATGCAGGCTTGTATGCAACTATCCGAGAATCTGGTCAGCAAAATGATTGGTCTTTCGCGTGTTATGTTTCACAGGAAGAGCCAAGAACTTGGAAAGATGCTTTGAAAGATAGCTCATGGGTTGAAGCAATGCAGGAAGAGCTGCAACAATTCCAGAAGCTTGGTGTCTGGAAACTCGTAGAGAAACCTGCTGGTTACAAGAAGATTGGTACCCGTTGGGTGTTTAAATGCAAAAAGGATGACCGTGGAGTCGTTATTCGAAACAAAGCAAGGCTAGTCGTTCAAGGTTTTCGTCAGATTGAAGGGATCGACTACAACGAAGTGTATGCACCTGTTGCACGTCTAGAAGCAATTCGGATCTTTCTGGCTTATGCCTCATTCAAAGGTTTCAAGGTATACCAGATGGACGTGAAAAGTGCATTCTTACATGGTGTGGTGGAAGAAGAGGTGTACGTCGAACAGCCTCCAGGTTTTGAAGATCCTATCCATCCCGATCGGGTTTGGTTGCTCAACAAAGCTCTCTATGGTCTACATCAAGCACCGCGAGCTTGGTATGCAACCTTATCAAATTATCTGCTGGAGAATGGATTTCGCAGAGGTCTTATCGATTGTACTCTTTTCATCAAAGAACAAGATGGAGATCTTCTACTGGTACAGGTATATGTTGATGATATTATATTTGGTTCTACTAATGATGTTTTGTGTAGGAATTTCGAGCGCATCATGCAGGATAAATTCGAGATGAGTGCTATGGGGGAAATGACTTTCTTTTTGGGCCTACAAGTACAACAAACCGAGTCTGGGATATTCATCCATCAGACTAAATATGTTGGTGACATCTTGAGCCGGTTCCAGATGTCAGATGCAACGCCCATCGGTACCCCATTGCCGCAAAATCACGGAATTACTCCAGACTTGAAGGGTGAAGCTGTTAGCCCCTCGTACTACCGCGCGATGATCGGATCTCTTATGTACCTCACAGCATCAAGACCAGATATAATGTACCCAACGTGCCTGCTTGCCAGATATCAAGTGAACCCGAAGGCCTCACATCTTGCAGCTGTAAAAAGGATTTTTCGTTATTTGAAGGGTTACCCTGACACCGGTCTATGGTACCCTAGGGATAATAACTTTGACTTGATCGCATTCAGTGATTCTGATTTTGGCGGATGCAAAATCGACGGCAAATCCACAACGGCTGGATGTCAGTTTTTGGGAAATCGCCTAGTCACATGGCAGTGCAAGAAGCAGACATGCGTCGCTACATCCACATGCGAAGCTGAATACATTGCTGCCTCAAGTTGTTGCTCCCAAGTCCTATGGATCCAACAACAAATGCGCGACTACGGTTTTGAATTCCTAACTACTCCTATTTACGTTGATAATTCTGCTGCCTTACAGATCACTAGAAATCCTGTGCAGCATTCAAAGACTAAGCACATCGAAATTAAGTATCACTTCATACGTGATTGCTTTGAGAAAAGGCTAATCGATGTTGCTTACGTCCACACCGATGACCAACGTGCCGACCTTTTTACCAAAGCTTTTGACAAATCAAGATTTGACTATTTATTACTGGTAAACGGCATTAAGGTCAAGCAAGAGTAAAACCAACATCGAAAAATCATTTTTGTAAATACCTTTGTGTTTTAAATTTGTCTTAGTTTATTGATTTTAGGGGGAGTAAATCCAAAATTTGAAAAAAAAAATCCAAAAACATCGAAAAATTTCAAAAACACAAAAACAATAGAAAAGCAAAAATGAGTTTCCTGGCGAGAAAAAGAGAAAATGATAGTACATCAGTGGTCTATCCAAACCTCTTTAAACCTAAACTGAAAAACGATAAGCAGCTCTATTTAAGATGTATCGGTAGGCTCACAATCATTTTAAAGTGTGCAGGGTGATATAAACTTAAATCGACTGAAGACTGGGTGGGAACCATTCATTGGCATATGGTCTTAGTACCGAAATTTCGTTTGAGAGATTGCCGAGGTTCTGAGATATTCGGTCTTTATGCTGCTTATCATCTGGGTATCATGGTTGTATCTTTTACCGAAAAATAACGGGGACGCAAGTCTAGATCTTCCATGATACTATACATACGTGTACATACTGCATACGACCTCAATAAGTGATCAACAATCACATGTCCCTCAAAATAAGTGATAAAATATCACATTTATCCGGGAGTCAAGTTCGTCTCTCTGCTGTACGAAAGTACTGACCTGTTCACGGACTTGCTCCTGTGCCCTCATGCATCGAAAATCAAGTTCCTCATCAATAAGTGATTCTATCACATAGGGCTTGTTTTCAAATCAAAATAAGTGAGAATCTCACATCATATACGGTCAAACAGATGATAATCGGTATACTCACCGGTAAGATGAACCCTCGTGCATACCTTGATATGGGAATGTGTCGTGATGTGGATGAACACCGGTCGGTAAGTATAAATCATACCTTAACGTATCCCCTCGCCATGATTACAAATGATAAGTTGAGCTTAAGTGGACAACAATACCGATAATTGTTATAGGATGCTTATCTTAATGTTAACTAATTGAACAACAAGAGCGTTTTGGCATGACCGTACACTGATATGATTCTCTTACCCTCGAAACTCACAAAAAGAATGTCTGTAAATATTTATTTAATGCTTTCAGTTTCTGCACCTTTGTATATATTTATTTACTGCTTTCCGTATTTAAATTTGAAATATTCAAAATACCAAAAAGATTTTAGGTGTGTTTTAATATAAACTTTCTAAAAAGCCAAAAAGATTTTATTTCTCTTTTATTTTCGATCGTACGATGTTGGATCTCGAGTCTTCGTTACCTGAAACCTGAACGAAAACCGAAAATGACTAAATCTTCATAAACGGTCGAAATTTGCAAGTGTTGAAAGTTAAAATTGAAATTGATAAAATTTGTTAAACTTTCAAACTGTCGGACGGTGTTTGTTTAAACAATGGTCACATGTGTGTCATTTGCTTATGATATTCCAGGCAGTTGTTCTCATTACGCGTTTAGATTTCTTGCATGTGCAGATTCTAAAGGCAAGGAGAACATGGTCGATGATAAGCTTCGGAATGAAGACACGACGTGAAGGCACTCAAAAGATGAAAATGATCGAGTTGCCGCTGACCATCATCAACACCACAAGGATCTCACTTCATAAAGATCAAGACTTTCACGAGCATAACTCAAGGGGGAGCTTATGTTAAGGGGGAGTTTGTCAACACACTTCCTACATGAAACGGGGAGTTTGTTGGTACACTTTCTGCTTTCAAGACGTGAAGACTTTGAAGATCCTCCGACATTGAAAACTTGAAAGGACGTCAAAGACTTGAAGACACGGACCTACAAGTGTAAGATCGAGACAAAGCTATTTCGAAGATCGAGACAAAGCTACAGCCAAGGGGGAGTTTGTTGGTGCACTTGTGTCTGTACTTTGTCTGTATTTCGTCTGATACAAAACGATGTCTTTGTTAGTCTTGTAAGTTTGACCAAGTCAACCATCCTCCTGGTTTGACTTGGCCAAACAGTTAGGAAATGTTTGTAAGATGTTTGGGTCGAAGGATGAGTCATCGAAGGATTGCCTATATCCTTCGATGATGAGCTCGAAACATAAACATTCGACAGATGGACCTCGAAGGATATCATCCTTCGAAGTACATGTGGATCCTTCGAGCTGTTTCAGATCGATAGATGATCTTTCGATCAGTCTATCTGATCCTTCGACCAGACATGCTGTGTTCGGGTATAAATACCCGTGTGTTGTGTTCACTTCTAGAGTTAGACAGAGACAAGAGAGCTAGAGACATAGAGAGAACACACACTGTTAGAGAGAGTTTTCAAAACAGATTTGTAAACCTTGTGCTGTAACCGGACCTTTCATACGTATTAATACAAGTGGTGTTAATCGTTGAGTCTTGTGTGTTTTTCATTGTCGTATTCTATCTCGGTTTGCTATCTCGGTTGGATTCCGCACAACCGGGCTGGTTTGTACACAAGGATTAGGCGACTAGATCCTCCCCTAGCCACATAAATTCAAGTTTCGACATAATTTTTTCTAAAACAAGCCTGGTAAAATATAAAAAGTTTTCATTCTTTTTTTTGCGTACATCTTTTGTTGGTCTACGTTTTGACGTAATTTGTGTTCAGAAACGAGTCGAGTTAAATATAATAAGTTTTCAATTGACAATTTAAATTCGAGTTATTGTAGGTTTCGATGTCGCTAAGTTTTGATGCAAAGTTAAGGGTGGTGTAGTGGTTAGGGGAAACCATCACTAAACAAACCTACTCTGTTCGACTCCATTTCGTTTGTAACCGCAAGGCTTTAGATAAGATAAATAAAAAATGCGTTTTCATATAGTTAATGCATCACATAACGTACTGCCAGCTATAAACAACTATGGCATGGTCACCGCAACGCGGGACCAATGGTAACAATCTAGTTAGTACTAAAAGGCAGGTGCCTATCTTGCCTAGTGGGATTGCCTAAAATGAAAAGTGAACCCTAAACCTTCATGACAAAAGTGCTTAAATTCGTCTTTGTACAGACGTTATCTTTTTGAAGTTATATGGATATGGAAAGCGACTCAACAAAAAAAGGACCTCATTTCCTTAATAAAGTTAAATTATATTGTTTTTATAACTCTTTTATATTTAGGGTAGGGTTCTAGAGTGAACATTAGGTTGAGAGTGAACTGTGTGAACTAATCTGGGCCATTGGATTACATCATCTAGAGATTTTTAAAAAATGACAAAATTGTAATTATAATTTGTAACTTCCCTTTAAAATAAATGACATAAGGGTATTTGCGTCTTTTGTAAATTACATTTATTAAACAATATAATCAAAATCCCTAAAATCTCGCCACTTTCCGTATATACAAGATACACAGCTGTTAGTGTATACATATATGTAGAGTCTCGCTAATATCAGTTTATACAAGATACACATATGTTAGTTTATACACATGTGTACAGTCTCGGAAACTATTAGTTTATAAGAGTTACCCAACTATTAGTTTATACACATGTGTACAGTCTCGCTAACTATAAGTTTATACAAGATACTCAACTGTTAGTTTATACACATGTGTACAAACTTTTATACATCGGTGTATTATATTCAGAAATAGTTTCATATGTGTATATTAACAACATATAGTATATTATGTATGCACACGAGTAGATTCATATAAAAATTAAAATTATGAAATTAATGAAAACGAAACAAGTCACATGTATGCAAAAATAAATAACTTTATCACATATTCAAAAAAAAAAATAATGCCCAAAATAAGTTACAATTTCAATCTCAGAGAAATTTTTTAATATTTATTGAAAATTATAAAATTTAAAAACAATATATTATGATATCTATATATACGGATAAAAAAATAATATTCAAGTTAAACTTTAAACAAAATCTATGAATAAAGAAATGAATGATACGAATATTTGAAAATTAAATAATTTGTAAACATAATATTTCCAAAAAAACATTTGAAAAAAAAATAATAACAATTTTGTCTTTATTATCTTCTTGAGTGATAAGAATACCTGCAATATTCATTAATCAAATTCAACATATGAGCTAAAGATGTAAAATGATAATTTCGTAATTCATGATCGTCTACGAAAATTTAAAGGCCTTCAATCTCTCATAATTAAAAGAATAGAGAAATAATTAAAAATGAGAAAGATAGAGAAAGAGAGAGAGTTAAGAGATGAGAAAATTAAGGGATTTTAATTAAACATACTTGGCTAATGTCAATCTTACCCTTTTAATCTAAAAACTGATCAAGGGCCAAGATTAGTTCACTCAGTTCACTCTTAAGAAGTTGTTCACTTTTGAACCTAATCCTTTATATTTAACATGTTTATTTTAACTAGATGGTTGCCATTAACAAGGGTGGCTCAACATTTTTTTGGAGGCCTAAAACAAACTAAAATGTTAGGGGCTTTCCAATCTTTTATTATTATTTTTTTTTTTGTTTTGTAATATGTAAACCTGCTTCCTATTAGATAAATCAACTTAGGCAAATAAGCAATGAAAACAAGTGTGAAAAAGAAAGAATTAACCACATAAAGAAATCAAATTGGTTGTGAATCTTTTATCGAACTCAAAAAAAAAAAGAATAACCAAGTAAAGCAATCAAATTGTCTGTGAAATTGTCTTTTTGTTCAAAAAAAAAAAAGAATAACCAAGTAAAGCAATCAAAAAAAAAAAAAAAAAGAATAACCAGGTGATGTAACAAGTAAATATGAGATGTATTTAGTAGCACCTTATATTTAATGTCTTCAAATTCAAAAGGCATATAGACCTCCAGATTAGTTGTAGTAGGTTTTTACTTTTTAATTGTCTTTTTGTTCATATTTACAAGTTTCTATAAAATTGTATATACTTTATAATCTGTACTAGATGTAAAATCCATGTGCAAACACGAGTGGTTTTTAGAAAAACATGCATACCACATTTTACTAAACGACGAATGACTGTACATTTTTTAAATTTTAATTAAAAATAAATTGTGTATTAAATGCGCCCTAACATGAAAAAAAAAGAATATAGGAGTAATGAATTCGAGATTATTCACAAATGAACCAAACCCTCAATTATATGTTTGTAATGTCAGGGAATATTCACCCAAATGTACGTTCCAGGCAAGGTTGGAGAACTCGCTAGTCGCTAGTCGGCCGGTGAGGTGGGGACTAGCGACTACTCGAGATTACTCGGGATTACTCGGGATTAATCGGGATTAATCGGATCGGAAATTTTATATGTAAATTTTATTATTTTTATAAATATCTATATATATACTCACACATTCATATCAATATAATACTTAAAAAGGTAAAAGTAGTTCAAAATACAAACTAAACTTATATATAAGTCATAACATAACAAGTCTCAGTACTTAAAATTCAACCATTAACAAATAGCTCAAATGTAATCGTCATCCCCATAGTGTTCAATGATTTCGACACCATTCGACTCGTATTCAATCTCCTCGTCTACTTCATCCTCTTTCTCCAACTCAAATTCTTCGTTAGGCCGTGGGGTATGGGGCGGGGGTTTGGGCGTGGGTTGGGGTAAAACGCCCAAGTGACCACCCCGGGTGGGCTTGGGTTTGGGCGTGGCCCCTTGGGGCTTGGGTTTCAAGCCGGGCGTGGGGCGGAATGGCGAAGCGAGGTGGCATCTTCTCATTGGGTCACCCGCCACGTGGGCAGGCGGGTGTTTAAAATTTTGAAATTCAAACCGGTCCCCCATCCCCCCATCTTCTATAACCGTCACCCGGGTCCCCAAAAAGTCCTATATATTGGAACCCCAACCCACCGGTCCCCCCATCCCACGAACCAAAACCCCACCGGCTACACCCACTGTCTCGAACTTTTTGAAATGTTTTTAACGCTTTAGGTTTTTTTATTTTGTAATTTTTAGAAGTTATGTAATTTTTAGGATTATGTAATTTTTAAAATTTTAATGAAGTTGTACGTTTTTTATAAAATGTTGTGTGATTTTTTATAAATTTTTTGTATTTTTTTTTAACATTTGCCACGCGGTGCACCCAACCCAAGCCCAACCCACGCCCCGCCATACCCCGCGGACACGTAACCTGGCAGTGGGCGGCCTCCCTTTACACGTGTCACCAAATGCCTAACCCAAGCCCCACCATACCCCACGGTCTTATATTAGGGTAAGGGATAAGGAAAATAGGCTAAAGTTGTAATCTTGGGCCTGTTTTGTAAGGATTTCAAATGGGCCGACTAGGGCGACTTGAGCCGACTAGGGCCGATTAGGCGGCTTGGACCGGCTTTGACCGACTAGCGACTAGTCGGCGATTAATCGCGATTTTTTGCAACACTGGTTCCAGGTATATGAACAAAGTTATAGTATAGGTTTATAGAAAGCAAACACTAAGAAAATATAGTTGAAATTGATTTATCACAAATTTTAGACACAAATAATTATATTAATATATGAGACATATAACTAATAATTTATGAGTTTGTGTTCCACATCTATATCCTAGAGGTAAGAGATGCTTTCAGCAAGACCCCAGACTCTAAAACCATATCTGGGCGTGAAAATATATTAAGGTGAGATAATATATTATAAATGATACTAACGTGAAAGGGATGTCGATACTCAAAGTTTACAACCCTTTCCTCAGCTTATGAAGACGAATAACAACATACACCACAACCAAGATCACTTCAAAACAGAAAGTCCCATTAAGGAACTTGCAACAAAAACAACGAATTTTTATAGAATATCCAAAATAAAGTTTTGTGAATACGAATTACATAAATTGTGCTTAACACACGTTTGGTCGACATATAAGCATCATGATGAAATAACCAAATGCACACTTGTGTGCTCATTTGGGTTATGATTACTATATTTGAGTGATAAAGATTGCGGGCAGACATAATAGACAGAGAAGTTTAAGGTTCAAGTGGGAGAGAGAGTAGACAGAGGAGACCAAGCTCATGCTAAAAAGAGAGAAATGAGATGAGAGGGGTCAGTCTTTAACTGTCTTTTTAAGAAAATTAACTAAAACTCTAATTTCTGTTATCTGGTCTCCTACTTTTCAGCAAAATGGTGGCGCTTTACTATGTTACTGCAGTTGTTGCAGGCTTGCTGCAGCCATCATTTGCGCTTAAAATATTGTTGGAAAATAGGTGAAAATAGCATTTTTCACAAATACAGGAAAATAATTTTTTCCTATTTTGGACTAGAAATAAATATAATAAAATGAGCGGGTTTTATATATTTATTTATGGGTTTGTGTTCTATGTTGGAAGAGCTTCGCAACGAACTAAACCACGTCCAAAACGGAGCTAAGATGAATGAGATATCGATGCTCAAAGTTGGGTGTTTGGAACATTCAATGCTGAAACAAAAGGGAAAGTAGCACCTTGTCCCACATCGGATGAGAGATGGAACTTAAAGGGGTATTTAAGTGGGAACTCTCCATCCTTATTGTTTCATGGGAGCACTCACTAGTGTACTCGCAAAGGGTGCGGAGCACCCTAACTCGCACTCGCACGCGCGCGTGGCGTGGGCGATGAGGCACAATGTGGCGCTTTGATGTATTTTTGACCACGTACGCGTGGTGGATCTCATAGGCTGCAGGGACCAAGTGGAGTGCAGGTTCAAAGGGCGTGACGTGGCAGTCCGCGCGGGGGTATACGTGGCACGAAGGCGCACGCGCGCATGGCAGTGAGCCAAGAGGACGCGTGCAAACCTGGGCGCGCGCGCACCAGTGTGTCTTGCGCGCGCGCGCAGAAGCTTCCAGCATTGAATGACAGAGCAGTTTCAATCCAGCTTCGTAACTGACGAGTTAACGGGCTTTGACTGACAATTAAATGACGTATTAAATTGCATTGAAGACGTTTAATGCAATTTAAACCTCTCTTTAATTCGTTTTTT
The DNA here is from genome assembly GCA_030545235.1 of Helianthus tuberosus. Classification (NCBI taxonomy): domain Eukaryota; kingdom Viridiplantae; phylum Streptophyta; class Magnoliopsida; order Asterales; family Asteraceae; genus Helianthus; species Helianthus tuberosus. The sequence goes on along the minus strand of CM060399.1, from coordinate 42,753,793 downwards.
GACTGTTTCAACCTAGGAGCTGTATAAATACAGCTCCATACCCACAGCAGAACGACACCAGCTACACAACAGCAATCTAAAACTTTCTCTCTACAGTTCTGATCTTCTTCCAGCAAGCTTTCAAGGTAACCTTCGGGTTGTAGGCGAACTCCGGCAGTACTACTGCTCCGGCTGTTGTACCCTGGGAAACAAAACGAGTACTCCTGGGAGACTCGGAATTTGTTTTAAGGGAAGCGTGTTGAACACGTGACTCAGCCAATTTCTTCTTCTACATTTCTTGTAATTTGGTTATTTTCAGTTGTAATTGTACTAGTTGTTTAGGCTTTCTTTTATTGTATTGTAATCATTTAATAAAATTTGTTTTTATTTTATTTAATTTAATTACGCGAACGGTTCCTACAATCTTAAAACAAATTTTTAAAACCATTCGTGTAGTCAAAACCATCCTGCTTGTGATTCAAACCAGTTTTGTTTTCACTCGGTTTGTGTTTTAAAAACAATTTTTTTTTTGTGTTTTCATCTTCAAAGGAGCGACTTTGGTTGAAAACATTTTTTGATTACTTCAGAATTTGTCCTAAAATTTGCTAAAACTTTCTGATTTGGTCTTCAAAGTTGGACTTAGAAGCGAATCAGTAAGTTCTAAAATTTATAAAATCTCTGTTTTTGGTCTTCAAAGTTGGACTTAGAAGCCAAAACAGTAATTTGTGGTAAAATTAAAATTTAATTGTTTACTTCTGATTTTTGCGTAAATCAGAATTTTTTGGACTAAACTTTAAAATTTTAATTTTTTCAGCATGTCGAACGAAAATGTCAACGTTAACAACACCACAAATGTTGTGACGGGAACCCCTCTTAACGCCACCACTGTGGGAGCATCCACAGTGGCCAATCACGCTGAACGACCCGAGAAGTTCTCGGGTCTACACTTCAAGAGGTGGCAGCAGAAGATGTTCTTCTACTTGACCACCATGAACCTTGCGAGGTTCTTAACTGAATCCGCTCCCCAACCTGCGGAAGGGGAGCCCAGCGCTCAGGCTCTGAGCGCGGTGGAGGCTTGGAAGCACTCGGATTTCATTTGTCGAGGCTATGTGTTAAACGGGCTTTCGGATGCATTGTATAACGTGTATTACAATGTCAAGACTTCCAAAGACCTTTGGGATGCCTTGGACAAGAAGTACAAAACGGAGGATGCTGGCACAAAGAAATTTGTGGTAGCCCGTTTTTTGGATTTCAAAATGGTTGATTCTAAAACAGTTATGAATCAAGTCCAAGAATTCCAAATTATACTTCATGACATCTTTGCGGAAGGCATGACACTTAGCGAGACATTCCAAGTGGCAGCGATGATTGAAAAGTTACCTCCTAGTTGGGTTGATTTTAAGAATAATCTTAAACACAAACGAAAGGAGATGACTTTAGAGGACCTTGTTGTTCGTCTTCGGATTGAAGAGGGCAATAGAATTGCCCTAAAAGGCAGCCACGCGCAAACTTCTGCTAGCGCAAATTTGGTTGAGCATGGGCAATCCTCTAAGGGCGCAAAGGGTAAGGGGAAGAAGGACAAAGAGAAAGCAAAGGCTAGCAAACTTGGACCGAAGAAAGGGGTTGTGAAAAAGAAACCTCCAACATTCCAAGGGACTTGTTACAACTGTGACGAGCCGGGGCATCGGGCTAACCAATGCAAGAAACCAAAGCGTGAGCGCGCGCACATGGTGGATGAAGACGGAATGCCTTTGGTGGCAATGATTTCAGCAAAACCGCAATGTTGGATGAGGTCAATGCAGTGACCAACACTCCAAAAGGGTGGTGGATTGATATGGGAGCGACCCGTCATGTGTGCCCAGACAGGAGCCTCTTTACCACCTTCAAGGAGCTTGCGGGAGATGAGAAGCTGTACATGGGAAATGCAGCCACCGCGGACATCAAGGGTGAAGGAACGGTGATTTTGAAGTGGACTTCAGGGAAGGAGCTCACTTTAAGCAACGTGTTATATGTTCCAGACTTGCGCAAGAGCCTAGTCTTGGGATGGTTGCTTAATAAGTTTGGATTTCGTTTAGTTTTTGAGAGCGATCAATTTGTACTAACTAAACGAGGAATGTATGTAGGCAAGGGCTACGCCCAAAATGGTATGTTTAAATTGAATGTAATGGCAGTCAAGAAAAACATGAATAAAATTGCTACTACTTCTACTTATATGCTTGAGTTTTCTGAATCGAATAAATGGCATGGTAGATTAGGTCACGTAAATTTTAATTCAATACGCCGTTTAATCAATTTAAATTGTATACCAACATTCCATATTGATTCACACTATAAGTGTGAAACTTGCGTTGAATCCAAACTTACAAGATCATCATCGAAATCGGTTGAACGAATAACCGAACCCCTTGACTTAATTCACACCGATATTTGTGATTTAAAAGCGGTACCCACAAGAGGTGGAAATAAGTACTTCATCACGTTTATTGACGATAGTACTAAATATTGCTATGTATATTTACTAAAAAGTAAAGATGAAGCAATAAGTAAATTTATCTTGTATAAGAATGAAGTTGAGAATCAACTTCAAAAGAAGATAAAAGCTTTGCGAAGCGACCGAGGAGGCGAATATGTTGCACCTTTTGCCGATTTATGCGCAAAAAGTGGCATTGTACATGAGTGTACACCTCCTTATTCTCCACAATCAAATGGCGTGGCGGAACGAAAGAACCGCACATTGAAAGAAATGATGAACGCCATGTTGATAAGTTCTGGGGTGAGCCAGGAAATGTGGGGGGAAGCCATTCTCTCGGCTAATTATCTTTTGAATAAGATACCACTCAAAAAGAGAGACGAAACTCCATATGAGTTATGGAAAAGGAAGAAGCCTTCATACAAATACTTGAAAGTGTGGGGGTGCCTAGCAAAGGTGATTGTACCACCTCCTAAGGCTCTTAGGATAGGACCCAAAACTGTTGATTGCATATTTATTGGGTATGCGCATCAAAGTAGTGCACATCGCTTTCTTGTACATGAGTCCAAGAATCCTGATGTACACGTAAACACTATCATGGAGGTGAATCCTAACGTTGTGTCTTACTTTGAAAATGTGTTTCCTTTGAGAAGACAAACACATGCAACGTCATCTACACCTACGTTTGAAGTAGGTGAAAGCTCATCTAGACGAGTTGATGAGGTAGTTCATGATAAGACACATGAACAACCTGAGGTTGAAGAAAGTGACCGTAGGCGAAGCAAAAGGCCAAGGGTTGAAAAATCCTTCGGTCCAGACTTCGTTAGCTATATGGTTGAGGGCGAGCCTAATACATATCGCGAAGCGGTTTCTTCTTCAGAAGGACCTCAATGGAAAGAAGCAATAAGGAATGAAATTGATTCTATATTGCAAAATCATACTTGGGAGTTAGTAGATCTTCCACCTGGTTGCAAACCACTTGGATATCGTTGGATATTCAAAAGGAAGATGAAAACTGATGGAAGTATTGATAAATACAAGGCTAGGTTGGTGATTAAAGGATTTAGACAAAAGGAAGGTCTAGATTACTTTGATACCTACTCGCCTGTGACGCGCATAACCTCAATTAGATTGGTTCTTGCTATAGCGGCTTTAAGAAATTTGGACGTTCACCAAATGGACGTTAAAACCGTATTTCTAAATGGCGATTTAGAAGAAGAGATTTACATGGAGCAACCTGAAGGTTTCTCCGCCCCAGGTCAAGAGGGTAAAGTATGTAAACTCGTCAAGTCTTTGTATGGCTTGAAGCAAGCACCAAAACAATGGCACCAAAAGTTTGATCATGTCATGATTGACAATGGTTTCAAAATAAATGAGTGCGACAAATGTGTTTATTTCAAAGACACAAATGAAGGTTATGTGATTTTATGCCTTTATGTAGACGATATGCTTATCATTGGGAGTAATGATAAAATTATCAAAGCTACTAAAAGCATGTTAAAAGCGAGATTTGACATGAAAGACATGGGTTTAGCGGATGTGATTCTTGGAGTAAAGATCATAAGAACCCAAGAAGGTCTTGTGTTAAGTCAATCTCACTATGTGGATAAAATTCTTGAAAAATTCAACTCGGGAGATACGAGTATAGCTCGAACTCCAGTTGATACCTCCCAACATCTCAAGAAGAATAAAGGAGATGGAGTTGCTCAGTTAGAGTATTCAAGAATTATTGGCAGTCTAATGTATCTAATGACATGTACTAGACTCGACTTGGCTTACGCGGTGAGTAGGCTAAGTAGATACACCAGCAATCCGTGCGTGGATCATTGGAAAGCTATCACGAGGGTGCTTAAATACATAAGATACACAAGAGATTATGGACTGCATTATACCTGATAACCAGCAGTGATCGAAGGATACACTGATGCAAACTGGATATCGGATAATAAAGATTCCAAATCAACAAGTGGTTATGTGTTTACACTTGGAGGAGCTGCTATTGCTTGGAAGTCTTCTAAGCAAACGGTCATAGCAAGATCCACAATGGAATCCGAATTTGTCGCCTTGGATAAGTCAGGCGAGGAGGCGGAATGGCTACGTCAATTCGTGGAAGATATTCCAAGATGGCCAAAGCCTTTGCCAGCCATATGTGTACATTGTGATAGCCAATCAGCGATTGGTAGAGCCCAAAGCTTGATGTACAATGGCAGATCAAGGCATATGCGACGTAGGCATAACACGATACGACAACTACTCTCAACGGGTGTTATCACAATTGATTATGTGAGATCAGCTGATAACATTGCGGACCCGTTTACAAAAGGCTTAAGCAGAGAGTTAGTAGAAACGTCGTCAAGAGGAATGGGACTGAAGCCCGTGGTAAATGGGAATATGAGGGAAACCTAACTTAGTTGACTGGAGATCCCAAGATCTAAGTTCAATAGGACAACTTAATCATATTACCAAACGGAGTCACTGTGGGGGAGTACCCCAAACTAAATAAAAAGGGAGTATTTATACTTCCTAGTCCATTCCAATCAGTGACATTGAAGTGAGGCTAAGCATATTAAGGTTAACGATTTCGGGAAATCAAATAACCATGATGCTTTTAATGATTCATGGGAATCACCTATGTTAGAGAGAAGTAGGGTCGCTTCGAATGGATTTGTGGGGTGCGCAAATCCTAGAGCTCTCGCAGAACCAGGCTAGTGTTCCAGGACCATAATAGGACACGACAATGAGGAGTTGGCCAAACCAGGGAGAGTATTGTGTGAAGTGTATTGTCGTTTACACAAATGGGGGTATGTTCAAGGACATCGCGTCTACACACCGCTAGTAAGCTAAGTGCGCTTCACAAAAGAAGGTTCAAAGGGTAAAACCTACCTATCTTGCAATACTCAACTGTCGAAGTTTATCGTTGAAAAGTGTAAGGAAAAGATCCATTTCCATACATGTGGGGGATTGTTGGAAATTTGATGAAAATAGCATTTTTCATGTGGGGGATTGTTGGAAAATAGGTGAAAATAGCATTTTTCACAAATATAGGAAAATGATTTTTTCCTATTTTGGACTAGAAATAAATATAATAAAATGAGCGGGTTTTATATATTTATTTGTGGGTTTGTGTTCTATGTTGGAAGAGCTTCGCAACGAACTAAACCACGTCCAAAACGGAGCTAAGATGAATGAGATATCGATGCTCAAAGTTGGGTGTTTGGAACATTCAATGCTGAAACAAAAGGGAAAGTAGCACCTTGTCCGACATCGGATGAGAGATGGAACTTAAAGGGGTATTTAAGTGGGAACTCTCCATCCTTATTGTTTCATGGGAGCACTCACTAGTGTACTCGCGAAGGGTGCGGAGCACCCTAACTCGCACTCGCACGCGCGCGTGGCGTGGGCGATGAGGCGCAATGTGGCGCTTTGATGGCGCACTTTGCACTTCGCGCCTTTGTATTTTTGACCACGTGCGCGTGGTGGATCTCATAGGCTGCAGGGACCAATTGGAGTACAGGTTCAAAGCGCGTGACGTGGCAGTCCGCGCGGGGGTATACGTGGCACGAAGGCGCGCGGTTGCGCATGGTGCATGGGTCTGGAGGTGTCGTGCGCGGCGCACCAAAGTGAGCCAAAACGGCGCGACTGTGTGGCGTGCTCGTAGAGGCTCACAGGTGACGTGGCGCACGCGCGCATGGACCTGAGTCAGTGAGGCGCACGCGCGCATGGCTGTGAGCCAAGAGGACGCACCGCGCATGGGCATGCAGACCTGGGTGCGCGCGCACCAGTGTGTCTTGCGCGCGCGGGCAGAAGCTTCCAGCATTAAATGACAGAGCAGTTTCACTCCAGCTTCGTAACTGACGAGTTAACGGGCTTTGACTGAGAATTAAATGACGTATTAAATTGCATTGAAGACGTTTAATGCAATTTAAACCTCTCTTTAATTCGTTTTTTGACTGTTTCAACCTAGGAGCTGTATAAATACAGCTCCATACCCACAGCAGAACGACACCAGCTACACAACAGCATCTAAAACTTTCTCTCTACAGTTCTGATCTTCTTCCAGCAAGCTTTCAAGGTAACCTTCGGGTTGTAGGTGAACTCCGGCAGTACTACTGCTCCGGCTGTTGTACCCTGGGAAACAAAACGAGTACTCCTGGGAGACTCGGAATTTGTTTTAAGGGAAGCGTGTTGAACACGTGACTCAGCCAATTTCTTCTTCTACATTTCTTGTAATTTGGTTATTTTCAGTTGTAATTGTACTAGTTGTTTAGGCTTTCTTTTATTGTATTGTAATCATTTAATAAAATTTGTTTTTATTTTATTTAATTACGCGAACAGTTCCTACAAATATTTGTATTAACACATCATCTAATGAACATAGCCAGATCAACTGCTAGATGATTGTTGAATAAAAATCCTAGACCCTTCACATGTGAATAGATTAAGGTTATGTTTATTAGTAATGGGTCAAATGAGTAAAATTAAAATAATAGTTAGAAACAAAAAGGGTCTGGTAGGTAAAATAAGTGGAAAATTGTTATGAGTCTTTTAATACATAAGACCTCCTAAATTATTTTAGACAAATATGTAATAGTATAATACCTGTAATCATAGTTCCAATACCATTAATCTATATACAGTTTTAATTTTGTGTAGAAAGTGTTTCTTGTTAACCCACTCGACCATTCTAAACTATACCAACAAAACATGTTTTTTTCTGAACAGAAAGTTATAAGCTTGAACGAAGAGACTTCTTTGCTGTTGGTGCCATGTTACGACTATAACCGCTTTTGACAAAATCAAGCACAATTGAAGCTAGCTCATTCTGATGGCAGGTGTATTCATGATCATCTCCATTGATTGATACGCAATTTGTGGTATAATATGTATGGTTTGCCAACTCCATGGCATCTTCCATTAGTACAATCTTATCTGCAGAACCATGGATGTTTAACACCCTGCAACCATATCAATCATTGACGTCAAATTGGGTTTAAAGAAATGGCACATTGGTGATTTCATATTATATTTGAAAAAAAAAAGCAATTTTGTTGCAGCTACTACAAAACTAATCAAACAATCAGAAGGTTTATCTAATCATTAAAAACGTCATTTACTACTCTTTAGCAATTTAACCTTCTAGGGTAGCCCAGTTGGCCAGCCTCACCCAGGCCTCTACTTGAGGTCACCGGTTCGATTCCTGGCAATGCCCTTATGGGGTGTTGGGGCTCTTCACCGTGGGTAATCACCGCCAGGCAGCTATGGGCTAAGCTAGCTTGCGGAGTTGCAATACTCCGGCGGATGGGAGGGCCGTGCAACCACCCCCCCCCTACTCTTTAGCAATTTAAAATAGTTATCAATACTTTGACTTGAAGCAAAACAAATTCATTTCGAGTGAACTAACTTTTACAAACAAAATGATACTATGTCATGCAAGAATGATGAATCTAGAAAAGTTATTGAAATATAAATGCAAAAGGTGAATAGAAAATAAGACAGCTGATAGAAGTTACAAACCTGCGATTTTGGGGAATGAGTTGGCGTGCTACACTTGTGTTAGTAGTTAAACAGTCCATCAAACTTTCTTTAGTCACATGATACTTTATGTTCCCTATAATTGTTTACAACTTCAGGTGAGATCCAAGATATGCATATGATATTAAGAATAGGGATGTCAATGTGACCCATCTGCTATATATGTTTCCTCGAGCCATATTTTCTAAACGAACCAAGGCCAATCCAAATTGCTCTTGTAAAAGATCTGCTACAGAACGAATACGTTTATTTTGCAAATGATTCATATCGTCAAGTGTACCCATTCCAAATTTTATTCGAATCAAAGGATCCGCGGCTGCCAATATATCTCGCGGTAACAAAAATGTATTGTTCTGGGGTATATCAAGGTTTAGTCTCCGATTCATATTTCGTCGACCAATCCCTCCCAATTCACATCTTTGTTGAAATAATTTTTTTTGTAAATCCTTAGATAAGGATTCAGAAAATACCGGATCTCCCTCTACATAAGCAAATTGTTGATAAAATTCCAAAATAGCATTTTCTTTTGACCCTATTTTTCTTTTATCATTCAGAAAAGACAAAAGTAGTTCAGGATATTTTTTTTTCTTTTTTTTTAATTTATCTCAAATGGGTCAGATAAAAAAAGAAGCTAAAATGGTAAAGTGTTAAATGGGCTGAAAGTTGCCCAAAGACTATTGCGCACCGCCTCCAATGGTTTCATTAAAAGTACTGGATTACTATATATAGTAATACTATTAAAATCTATAAAAGATTTTGAAAAATGGATCATGAAGCCTACCCTTCATATTTTTTTATTTCTCTTCAAGTAATCTTACCCAATCGAGATTTTCCGCAGCTTGGCGGGGCAGAATTGAGGGAGGGCAAGTGCGCTTGCAAGCTCTGTTGCAGCCATGGCGGTTTGATCCTTTTGTTCCCATCGTAAAACAGACTTGAGCCTCATTTTCTTAGAATCGGATTTCTAATTTGATTGGCTGTGTGTATTTTGATTTTTGTTTGATAACGATTAACGAATATCCGATAAGGTACCATTGTGGTGACATTTTTTCCGTGTCTTTAATATTTTTATTTATTTATTGGTGTTCTTGCAAAGTTTTTTTTGTTTTTTTATAGTCTTAGTGTATTTTAGGGTTTGAATATTGATTCTAGTATTCTGTAACTCATATTTTAAGGTTTGAATATTGAGTGTACTGGGAACCGGTATCAAATTTCCCGAACCGAAAGATCATAAGATGAGCAAACACATGAGAAATACTACAAGGACCTGATTGTAATTTACTCTCAAACACCTGTACACGAATATGAATATGAATATGAATATGAATATGAATATTGCATTTCATCTAGCGTTTCCTGTTCAAAAAAAAAATATACACTAATTGCATTTCATACTCAAACATTAAGGTAGTGTTTGTTTCATGGAATGTAATGAAATCGGGAGTGGAAATGGATGGGAAGAAATGTACACAAGAGGCTGTGATGATGAAGAAGTTGAATAATCAGCGTGAGTGGTTGTGTGAAAGATTCTTTCGCATTGCAACATATTCGGTTTGCGGCCTTGGCGGATTTATCCTTCTTTGTTCCACTGTTTACAGATCTGAGCCTCATATATCCAATCGTTTCCTCTGATTTTGATTTTGTTTCTGTTTGATCTTGAAGTGGTGATTTTGTATGAAACCGATTAAGATGTCTAAATGCATGAGATACATGAATAATCTTCAACAGTGAAGATTTTATAATTTGTCAAAACTTTTAGGGATTTTTGGTAACGGTATTTTTTGTACCGGTTGGTACCGAGCTCATCAAATCCTGAAACAACGTAGCAACGCAAGTGATTGCACCGTTTAGATTACTTTTCATACACAACCCAATGAATAGTAACATCATTAAGGGGATAAGCAAATGGTATCGGGTACCGATACTAGTATCAAATTAACCAAACCGGGTATATTTTCAGTACCGAATGTTACCGACTTTTAACATTTTCGATATCGGTTCGGCACCGGTATTTACCATTGACAATGTTTATTTTAACTAGATGGTTGCCATTGACAAGGGTGGCTCAACATTTTTTTGGAGGCCTAAAACAAACTAAAATGTTGGGGCTTTCCCATCTTTTTTTTTTTTAATATGTAAACCTGCTTCCTATTAGATAAACCAACTTAGGCAAATAAGCAATAAAAACAAGTGTGAAAAAGAAAGAATTAACCACATAAAGCAATCAAATTGGTGGTGAATCTTTTATCGAACTCAAAAAGAAGAATAACCACGTAAAGCAATCAAATTGTCTATGAGATGATCAGGTGATGTAACAAGTAAATATGAGATGTATTTAGTAGCACCTTTTATTTAAGAGTGTGCCTATTGGCACACTAAAGTGCCTATTGGCACACCAAACCCTAGCAAAATTAGGGTTTATTTACGCTGCGTATTGACCAATACGCCGCGTAGATAGACCATAGATCTCAGTGAACCAATCAATACGCAGCGTATATAAAACAACTGCTTATTTGGGGTCATTTTGGTAGGTTTGAAGTGTCAAATTTTTGCCAGGTTTGTATACGCTGCGTATACGCAACATATACAAACCTGGCAAAACTTTGTCACTTCAAACATACCAAAATGACCCCAAATTTGCAGCTGTTTTATATACGCTGCGCAGCGGGTAACAATTACGTAACCATACTTCTTTCCCGTTTCTTGTACCCAATTCTTCAAATCAGTTAGAGACATGAAACGCTAAAAAAAGTTACGTTAATATTTGGTCATTTTATGAAACTCATACTTCAGGGACTAAATGGTCATTATTGAAATTATTTTAACTGAATGTTTTAGCCAGGTTAACTTTCATATAAAGATTTCTTCTTTAAACACTAACTCAGTTAGCATACTTAACTGAACAGTACAGGGACCATTTTTGTCAATTTTCAAAACTTCAGGGACCATTTTTGTAAATCCTGGAAACATCAGGGACCATTTTTGTAAATTTATGAAACTTCAGGGACCGTTTATGTCAATTTTTGAAACTTCAGGGACCATTTGTGTAAAAATTGAAACTTCAGGGACCAAAGTGTAAATATATCAAACATATGTAAAAAAGGGGGTCTTCTTTAAAGAACCGGCCCTTGCAAGGATCGAACTCGTGACCTATCGTTTATAACCGCAACGTCTTAACCAGTTTATCCTCTGTCCAGAGCTGTTAGAATATGAAACTTAACTATTATATACACTAGTTAGGTTATACGCTGCGTATTGACCAATACGCAGCGTATATGAACACTTTATATACGCTGCGTATAGGTCAATACGCAGCGTATATAACCTTCTGAATTTTATATGATCACAGAATATGTTAAATAACCTGTTAAATAACCTGTTATCTATACAGCAGAACATGTTATATAACCTGCCAGAATTTTATATGTACACCACAGTATATATATAACCTTTCAGAATATACAAGAGTTTGATATATACAAGAAAAGTTTGTGCATACATAACAAAATGATAAAAATGATAAAATACTACTGCTGCTGCTCCTGCTGCTGCTGCTCCTGCTGCTGCTGCTGATCCCAGTCCGCATCCGTGATAGAAGGGTAAATAACGATGTTTTAACATGTGTAAATATAAGGTTTTAAGTGTTTATTATCATAAAACATGGTTACTTTGAGTGTGTTTCTACTTGTAGGTACCCGGAGCTTAACGGGTGGATTTTGAAGCTAAATGGGAGGTTTTCGGGAAGATTTATGACGGTTAGAAGCTTACACACAAGTTGGGAGTTGAAAAATGCGAAAAATGGTGAGAAACCAGTACTTGGCGCAAGAAGAAACCAGTTTGGCGCGACCTGGTGTCAGTTTGGACGCAATACAGGTGTTGGTAAGTCAGGGCGCAACCTTGTGCCAGGGGGGCGCAACCTTGCGCTGGCAGCAGATAGTTACGCGAAAATTCAGGATTTTACTATATTTTAATATATCTTCAACCCCAAAACGAGATATTCACTAACCCTAGCCGTTTTCCACTTCCCAAGGACGAATTTTGGAGTTCCCAACCTCAATTTTCATCAATCTTTCATGCAATCAAACATCCAAGACAACCAAGAAGATCAAATCATGACTATGTGTGGCTAGATTCTTTTGTGACCACCTCCGGGTGGATGGTTCATGTATGTGAAACTCAAACCTTGTTTATTTAGTTCTTTGGATTGTTTTTCATAACTTGAAGAATACTTGTGGTTTCGTTTTGTTTAAAAGAATTGTGAGTGTTGCAATTATTCATCTTTTACCATTCGCATTCGATTTTCTTGCATCGTGAGTAGTTTGGTTATTGGGTGGGTTCTTGGCACTTATGATTTGGTAATTAAATTGCATAGGTTATTATTAAAAACTTGTCTTTGATTATCAATCAAACTAAACCGTTAACAAGACCTTTTGGTATCTATCTAATTAAACAGGTTTGGGTGAATCATTGAACCGGAAATCCGGAGGGGTTGCTTTTCTTTAAAATTGATAACTTTCTTAATTATTCTCGATCAAAAATCTCAAAACGCAATCAAAGCAATAGTTTTTCTTAGTTTTAGTTAATCTAGGTTTCTACAATTAACACTGACCACATATTCCCTGTGGAGACGACCTTACTTACCCTTGCTAGTAAAGGTACTTAGGACCAAATTTTAAACTTGTTTTTGACCGACCTTTCGACATCGATCAAAATGGCGCCGTTGCCGGGGAATCGGTGCGCTTAGTGTTAGTTAATTGCTTTTATTAAAAAAATTCAAAAAAAAAAATCCAAAAATATTTCTTTTTGTTTGTCTTTTATTTGTTTCGTTCAGTATTACGCTCGGTTTCTTGTTTGTCTGTGTGCAGGTGATTCTCGAGTTGCATGCATACTAGGTTTTCAAAGAAATCATCACCGCTCTTATTTGATCCAGAAATTGAGAAGACTGCTCGACAGAATCTCGTTCTTCTACGTTCAGCAGTAAAAGCTAGAGCTCAGTCATCAACAGTTGCTCAAGACCTTGAACAAGCAGCTAACGAGATGGCTGATCAAGAACCACAAAACCAAGCTCAGAACGAACCAATGCCACCCATTCCAGATCCACCAATCCCTCAAAACCAAAACCAAAACCAAAATCAAAACCAGCCCAATAACCAAAACCAGAATCAACCACCACCACAACCATTTCCACAGTTTAACCCAGGTCCACAAAACCAACCGGAAAATCTAAATCTTCGACATGGAGACATCATTCGTCTTAACCAACCACAACATCAACACGGGTATGATGAGGGTTTCCAACACAGAGAAGGCAGCGTGCATACTTGGGAATCCGGTTGGGAAGATGATGATTATCAAAATCAGTATGACGGGAGATACGCAGATTATAGATACGATGAGGGGTACAATGTGAATCAAGGCTACCCAGTACAACAGGTCAATCAAAGAAATCCCATCCCGCGCCCGATTCCACAAAATCAAGTTCATAATGGAGTCCCGCAGTTTAATGCGGGAAGAGCTAATAATCGGTTTAGGGGCGAGCAGATACAATTTGTGGATGGTGTCCCACAAGTCATTCAAGGGCACCGATTCAAGGCGTTGAAGGTCATTGTCGACCCGTTGTAGTACCCAACTCATCTGCTATAGTTACACCGGTGGGGATTAATAATCGACCCTTCGAGGTGAGGCCTCAATACTTAGGTCGTTTGCCGGAATTTTATGGAAAAAGAACCGAAGAGCCATACTTGCACATTGCAAGTTTTGATTCAATTTGCCAAACGATAGGAGGTTCAGGTTTCACAAAGGATGAGGTGAAGCTGATGCTGTTTCAGTTCACCTTGAAAGACAAAGCTCGACAATGGTTCGCGACATTACCTCCAGGTAGTATATACACTTAGCAAGAGATGCAGCAGGTGTTTTTGGAGGAATACTACACCATGAATAGAACCAGTGAAGCTCGGGATGAAATCAGAGCATTCCAGCAAAATTCAGGGGAACCGTTCCATGAGGCTTTCACAAGGTTTAAGGAGTTGCTTAGGAAATGCCCACATCATGAAATTCAGACATGGGAATTAATTAAGGCGTTTTATGATGGGCTACTTCCTGATGATGTAAGAGATCTCATCGCCATTAGTAATGGTACGTTTCTTACAAACACAGAGGCTGCAGATTGGGCATACTTGGAAAGACAAAGTGCCACTTCGAAGAGACAGGCACAATCTAGCAGGAGGGCAAGATCGAGTTCAGCGAAGTCGGTTGATTATGAAGCTGAGGAACGGGTCGAGAAGTTGAGGCACCAAAACTTATTGCTTGAACGACAAGTGGCTCAGATGAAGTTGGGAAAGGGAGCCGAAGTTAAAACCGCCAATACGTTTTCGGTGTGTACTGAGTGTGGAGAGTTAGGGCATCAAGTTGGAGAATGTGCTGTACTGGGTGGTCAGACTGATGAAGTGAATCAAATCTATGGTGAACGAAAGCAATATGATATGAAATCGAATACATATCATCCAGGTTTGCGAAACCACCCCAAGTTTAGTTACGCTAATTTTGCTAATCAAATGAACCCTAATTTTCAGGTACCCATGCAAGGAGGCCAGCAGTATCAGAGTCGTCAAGGTAATTACTCGCAAGGTAATTACCAAAATCAGGGCCCATATAATCAGGGTACTCAGCAAGGGAACTCCTCAAGTGCTAGTGGTGGAACGAGTGATGACAAATTGGATGCTATTATGAAGTTCATGAAGGACGTCCAGAAAGATAATGAAGTTCGGGATAAAACGTCTGAAGCAATGCAGAAGCAGTTGGGGCAGCTAGAAGAAGATCTAGCTCAGCTGAGAAGAGATCCAGGTAAGTTGCCAAGCACTACCACAGTTAATCCAGCACATCAGTCATCTAGCTTAAAGAATGGAAGAAATGTGCACATCAATGCGGTAAGTGTTCGTCCAACTTTTGACACTGGTAGCGTTGAGGTAGCTCCACCATCACAAGTAGTTGAGGAGGTGGTGGAGTATGTTGATACTGAATCAGATTCTCAACATGATCGGGACCCACCAAGGGATGAAAGGTGGGAAAGCTTTAAACAAGCTAAAATTAATCTACCGTTACTTGATGCGATTAAAGAGAATCCCGATCATGTGGAGTGTTTGAAAGAGTTAAGTACCCAAAAACGACTTCACAAGTTTCCTAAAAAACTTGATTTGACTACAAACGTGAATGCCGTTTTATTGGGTACCCTTCCCCCCAAACTCCAAGATCCAGGAGCACCCATTATTTCTGTACAAGTGGGTGAATTTAAAATAAAAAGAGAACTGTTGGATCTTGGAGCATGTGTTAGTATTCTACCAGGGAGTCTGTATGACCAATATGATTTTGGTCCGCTACAAAAAGTCAACACCACCGTGGTGTTGGCTGATCAGACTCCCATGTGTCCGAGGGGGATTGTAAGGGACGTAATTGTGAAAATAGAAGAGTGTTACTACCCAGTTGACTTCTTAGTTCTTGATTGTGCCACAAGTTCAAAGAACACGCACCCTCCAGTCATTCTGGGTAGACCGTTCTTAGCGACTGCTCATGCAATTATAAACTGCGTTGATGGAACGGTAAGTATGAAGTTTGGTGATCGCGAATTACGGTTAAATGTGTTTTCAAATGCTACTGATCCTTTTATTTCAGGTGAATGCTCAAAAGTGGAAAAGGGTGATGAGAATGTCTCTCCTGCAAAGGATATTCAAACAAAATATGAGTGCTTTTTGGTTGACAGGTTTGAAGTGGCAGGGAGCAAAGCAGTAAGGAAAAAGGAAAGTGTGGCGTATGAGGAGTTTAAAACAGACAAAGGGAAGCCACGAGGGAAGAAGAAGAAAAAGAAAACGCCTAAATGTGATAATGCAAAACGAAGGTTAAAGTTATTCGGTCCAATGGGGAATACAGTGGATGACTTACTAGAGCATTGGCGGGGTACATACTTAGAGGCCTTGGGACGCAAGCATCCCACTCGACCACCATGAAGGTATATCAGGTACGGTCTGGCTGAAGACCTATAAACTTAGCGCTCTCGGGAGGCAGCCCGATGATGTAGAGTAGTGTATTGTTTTTGTTTTGTCTTGCGTGTGTGTCTTGCAGGTATTAATTTCCACGGATGCAGTTACCCAAGTGTGGGGATATTTAGTGAAATCCCAGGTATGTTTTAGGTGCGATTGAGGACAATGCACGGGTAAGTGTGGGGATAAGTGGTCAAACGAGTAAGAAAATACGAGCACACATGGTTGTTTTTATATATTTTTATTCTAAAAAAAACATACAAAAACACAAAAGTAAAAAGTAAATAAAAAAAAAAGATATGGATAAAAAAAAATAAAGTCAAACGAAAAATGAAAGAGACAGATGAAAGGGGCGCCAATTTGTGCTGGTAGGCCGCTGGCTTGCGCCAGCTTGAATTTGCTGCTGTATTGCGCCTTGTTTCATGTCATGTTGCGTTATCTTGTTGCCAGTTCCAATAACCAAAGTCTCTCCATTCATAACCTGGTCCCACCACAAACTAACCCAATATTTAAAGGTGGGTTCCCAAAAAAAAAAAAAAAAAAAAATTAAATTAAATAAATGAATAACATTAACTTTTCATTTAAAACCCACATGATCGTGACCTGCTTTTCATTAGAATTCCTATACCCCACTTTTAAAACACATACAACACCCATTGTCATCTTCTTAACAAAACCCACATAAACCCTAGAACTTTTAGAGACCATAACTTCCTCAATTCTTAACGAAATCAAGCGGTTCTTGGGTCTAAATTGTGTGTTTTTTTTCGAGGCGAACAAGACTAACCGAATAGAATTTCGAAATTCTTCACGGTTTTTGAGATTTTTGGACATTTTTGGTCCGAAATTTTGGAGGTTCTTGGTGGGTTTTTGCAAGCTTTCATCCTTGGAGTTTAGTTCCTGTTTAATCATCATTCAAGGTATGTTTTCACCCGTTTTTGCTAGATTATTACAGATTATGTTGATTATCCATGTGATTTTGAACTTTATTGTTTGAATGTGGGTGGATTTTTGATGTATAATGAGTTAATTGGCATTGATTTGGGGATAACTTACTTGTTGGGTGCTGAATAGTGTATGCCTTGGTGAAAGTGGGGCTGTTAAAAAGTCACCATTAGAATGCTTAGAATGAAAGTTTCTCATAAATTGTAATTAAATGGTGAAGATGATAAAGGTTTATGTGATTGGTGTTCTCTTGAAAGTTTAAACTCTTTTATTAAACCTTGATTCATAATGGTGATTTGGGGAAAGGATTGTTTTTGGAAACAAGTGTGGGGATAGCACACTTGTGTGATTCATAATGTTTCAAAAGCTGATGATCTTTCAGAATCAGCAGCGGATTGGTGAAGGATCGAGTTCGCAGGAACCACATGGCATGGATGCAGTGATGAGAGGCTATTATGAGATGGTTTGTATGGGACAGGAT
Organism: Helianthus tuberosus; assembly: GCA_030545235.1. Lineage (NCBI taxonomy): Eukaryota > Viridiplantae > Streptophyta > Magnoliopsida > Asterales > Asteraceae > Helianthus > Helianthus tuberosus. The sequence goes on along the minus strand of CM060399.1, from coordinate 42,736,356 downwards.
ACGCTTCTAGGAGTTTGATGGGTAGTGTGTGTTTTTTTTTAAACACTCACTGATCAGGGTTGCATCCATGATCAGGTCCATGTGTTTTTCTCTTTCTTCTATTTGGCATGTTATGATTGTTACTTTAAAACTGTTGGGACGGTTGGGAGGTGGATTGGGATGTTTGAACATTATGGTAACATTTTGGTTGGAATAGATGGTTAAATGTTTTGAGATCTTAAGTTCGCAAATGGTACCCCGTCCCATTATTGATAAAAGAGTTTTCTAAAAAGCATACATTGGGGACAATGTATCCCAAGTGTGAGGATGGGGGAAACCCGAGGGAAATGTTTGAAAGTTCACACAAACATTGAGCGAATTTGAAAAAAAAAATGAAAATTTTGAAAAAAAATTTGTTTCTAAGCGGGCTTAATTGCGCTTGAAAGCTGCATTTTCAATGTAAATCATCAACTTTTCAAACGCTAACTTATTGGTCTAGGTCCGTAGTCATGGTCTAATTCTACAGAAAAGTAATATGAACCGTTTTCAGCAGGTGTTTTATAGAAAATGTTTAGAATTGCCTAACTAGGGGTGACAAGCTCTCGGTAATAAATGCATGCACACATCGGCAACCCTATTCCCTACTTAAGTGAGATTTTGAGCCTACTAGAATGGTTAGATGATTTGATATATATTCATTTGTTGAGAGTAGGCTGTATGTTGCTCTGTTTTAGAACTTGTCTGATTTGATCATGCTGAGACTGTGAACTTGATTTATGCACATAGATGATAAAGGCAAATTAGGAATTCCTTCTCCTTTACACTTTTGTTTAAGAATTACCCGTAGTAGCCAAATTTGAGCCTGATACCTATTCGTTTGTTAAACCCAATTTATTACCTAAACCGAACCATTCTATTATCAACTGTTAACGACAATCTATGTGTTTAGCTATGTATATAGTTGTTGCAAAAAAAAAAAAAAAAAAGAGAGAGAAAAGTTCAGCCAAGTAAATGGGTCAAATGACCAAGATAGGCGGCTGAGAAAAAAATATATGTTAGTGGTGTTTAATTATGGGTCGAAAATAACCCAAAGTTGTTCGTTAGTAGGATTAATATGAATAAAGATTGTTACGGTTTGGTATTCCTCTGTTCTTATTAGCTACTTACAAAAATCGAGAAAAATTACCTATCCTTAGCCTAAGCCCAAAACCCGTAAGTCCTTTAGATATGTGCATTGTCTATGTGGTACAGTGGAGGTGTGATTGTCAAACAAGCTTATGAGTACAGAGTTTCATATTCAGTTGATGAGTGATTAATACTAGTGCATTACATACTAGTTCAGATATTAAACCGAGGGGAGTGACAATTTGTGAGGGGTGTGTTGCATGAAAATAAAAACCGGGAGCATGTTATGTTTAGCTGGGTAAATTCGGTTTTAAAAATAGTATCATGTTTTCCTGTTGAATTAACACATCTAATGCTGATCTGTGAATGGGGTATGACTTTGGACCGAACCAAGAATTGGTAATGATTAGTGAAGTGTAATTGCTAATGTTGGTGGGATAGTTGTGAGAAAGCTTTACTTGGGGGCAAGCAAAGGTGAAGTGTGGGGATGTGATAGAAGGGTAAATAACCGTGTTTTAACATGTGTAAATATAAGGTTTTAAGTGTTTATTATCATAAAACATGGTTACTTTGAGTGTGTTTCTACTTGTAGGTACCCGGAGCTTAACGGATGGATTTTGAAGCTAAATGGGAGGTTTTCGGGAAGATTTATGAAGGTTAGAAGCTTACACACAAGTTGGGAGTTGAAAAAATGCGAAAAATGGTGAGAAACCAGTACTTGGCGCAAGAAGAAACCAGTTTGGCGCGGCCTGGTGTTAGCTTGGACGCAATACAGGTGTTGGTAAGTCAGGGGCGCAACCTTGTGCCAGGGGGGGCGCAACCTTGCGCTGGCAGCAGATAGTTACGCGAAAATTCAGGATTTTACTATATTTTAATATATCTTCAACCCCAAAACGAGATATTCACTAACCCTAGCCGTTTTCCACTTCCCAAGGACGAATTTTGGAGTTCCCAACCTCAATTTTCATCAATCTTTCATGCAATCAAACATCCAAGACAACCAAGAAGATCAAATCATGACTATGAGTGGCTAGATTCTTTTGTGACCACCTCCGGGTGGATGGTTCATGTATGTGAAACTCAAACCTTGTTTATTTAGTTCTTTGGATTGTTTTTCATAACTTGAAGAATACTTGTGGTTTCGTTTTGTTTAAAAGAATTGTGAGTGTTGCAATTATTCATCTTTTACCATTCGCATTCGGTTTTCTTGCATCGTGAGTAGTTTGGTTATTGGGTGGGTTCTTGGCACTTATGATTTGGTAATTAAATTGCATAGGTTATTATTAAAAACTTGTCTTTGATTATCAATCAAACTAAACCGTTAACAAGACCTTTTGGTATCTATCTAATTAAACAGGTTTGGGTGAATCATTGAACCGGAAATCCGGAGGGGTTGCTTTTCTTTAAAATTGATAACTTTCTTAATTATTCTCGATCAAAAATATCAAAACGCAATCAAAGCAATAGTTTTTCTTAGTTTTAGTTAATCTAGGTTTCTACAATTAACACTGACCACATATTCCCTGTGGAGACGACCTTACTTACCCTTGCTAGTAAAGGTACTTAGGACCAAATTTTAAACTTGTTTTTGACCGACCTTTCGACATCGATCAATCCGTAATGAAGGGTAGTGGAGGTAGCCCGTCATGCTGTCGCTGCTGCTGCAGCGCCGCAGCCACCCACTCCAATAGATAATTGTTCCTTTCAGCTAACCGAAGCTGCCGCTGATGTGATGGGTCAGGACCGGGCCAAACATGGCGTGGGAACTGAGGCGCCCCTGGTGGTCCACGCGGCGGTGGTGGCTGCGGAATGACGACGGCCGGCTCATGCGGCTCCGGCGGCTCCGGATCGTGCGGGGGATAATACGGAGGGAACTGTTCCGGCAGCTGTTCATGCTGATATTGCGTGCCGTTCGGATTCTTAAACCGCTTCCCGTCTGGGAGGTCTTTGGTAACGTGCATTCCGGATATAAAGTTCTTCCCCATCCGCTTCGGCTGTGCCGGCGGGCCTACATTGTCGCGGTCAGTCTCCGGATGATAGCCCAACGAAAGGGCTATCCTAGTCATGTAGGCGCCGCCGAATAACTCTCCGCGCTCCTGTCGATGATGCGCGAAGGCGAAATATTGCGCCAACCCGTGGGCGAGAGCGCACGGCCTCTTGTGTAAGAGGCAATATAAGAAAAATAAATCACCACTGGTGCACCACTCCCGGCTTTTGTTTCGAGCAGTGATCGAAGTGTTAATCATTTTGTGCAAATACCTGCACAAAAGGAAACCAGTCAGTAAATAATAATCAGACGACATCGACTAAGATCGTCGTTAAATTATATTTTTTTTATTATTTAGTCTACGTCGTCCGTAAGGCGCGTACGGGCCTAACGAGCGTCGAAACTAAGTTCGTCGTTAAGGTATAAAACAACGAACTTAGTTTCGACGCTCGTTAGAGACCTACGCGCCTTACGGTTCGACTTCTACTAAATAATAAAAAAATATATATATTTTAACGACGAACTTAGTTTCGACGCTCGTTAGGCCCGTACGCGCCTTACGGACGACGTCGACTAAATAATATTTTTTATTATTTTGTCGACGTCGTCCGTAAGGCGCGTACGGGCCTAACGAGCGTCGAAACTAAGTTCGTCGTTAAAATATATATATTTTTTTATTATTTAGTCCATGTCGAACCGTAAGTCGCGTAGGTCCCTAACGAGCGTGGTAATAAGTTCGTCGTTAAAATATAAAACGACGAACTTAGTTTCGACGCTCGTTAGGGACCTACGCGCCTTACGGTTCGACTTCGACAAAATAATTAAAAAAATTCTGTATAAAAAAATAAATCTGTTTAAAAAAACTTCTGTTAAAAAAAATTCTGTTTAAAAAAGCAGTTTTCTGTTAAAAAAAAATTTTAGTTTAAAAAAAAAATTTCTATTTAAAAAAAAACAGTTTTCTGTCGACGCTCGTTAGGGACCTACGCGCCTTACGGTTCGACTTCGACTAAATAATAAAAAAAATATACATTTTAACGACGAACTTAGTTTCGACGCTCGTTAGGCCCGTACGCGCCTTACGAGCGTCAAAACTAAGATCGTCGTTAAATTATATTTTTCTTATTATTTAGTCGACGTCGTCCGTACGGCGCGTACGGGCCTATCGAGCGTCGAAACTAAGTTCGTCGTTAAAGTATAAAACGACGAACTTAGTTTCGACGCTCGTTAGAGACCTACGCGCCTTACGGTTCGACTTCGACTAAATAATAAAAAAAATATATATTTTAACGACGAACTTAGTTTCGACGCTCGTTAGGCCCGTACGCGCCTTACGGACAACGTCGACTAAATAATAAAAAAATATAATTTAGTCGACGTCGTCCGCAAGGCGCGTACGGGCCTAACGAGCGTCGAAACTAAGTTCGTCGTTAAAATATATATTTTTTTTATTATTTAGTCGAAGTCGAACCGTAAGGCGCGTAGATCCCTAACGAGCGTCGAAACTAAGATCGAAGTTTTATATTTTAACGACGATCTCAGTTTCGACGCTCGTTAGAGACCTACGCGCCTTACGGTTCGACTTCGACTAAATAATAAAAAAAATATATATTTTAACGACGAACTTAGTTTCGACGGTCGTTAGGCCCGTACGCGCCTTACGAGCGTCAAAACATTTCTTTATCGTCGTTAAATTATATTTTTTTATTATTTTGTCCATGTCGAACCGTAAGTCGCGTACGGGCCTAACGAGCATCGAAACTAAGTTCGTCGTTAAAATATAAAACGACGAACTTAGTTTCGACGCTCGTTAGGGACCTACGCGCCTTACGGTTCGATTTCGACAAAATAGGCAAACTGAGTGTGCAGATAGTGAGAGCCCTCAATAATCAATAACCCACAATACAAACCAATAACCCGACTAAAAAACTAATATACGACACATTTAACAAAAAAACCAATTGTAAACCAACCAAAACCTTATGTTAACCTCCAAACGCCCAATGTAAACAAACCAATATCCGACTAATCTCAAATAACCTCGACAAAACTTTACACAACTACAAAAATTAAACAAACCAAAAAAACCAAAGCTGGTCCAAATCGGTTCAGTCCGGTTAAATAACCAGGTTTTTTTGTAACCGGTCCAAAAAACTGACCAAAAACCTGCAACGCAGAACGCTGCACAATGTTGCAGTTTTTTTAAGTTTAACGCTGTAGATTTTTGACGTTTATCGCTGCAGTTTTTTTATGTTTATTGCTCAAAGAACGCTGCTGAAAAACGTTGCATAACGCTGCAGTTTTTTGTCGTTTATCGCTGAAAAAACCTGCAGTTTTTTAAGATTTTTATGCTAAAAAAACATGCGATTTTTTGACCTTTTTTTGCTGAAAACACAACAGTTTTTTAAGGTTTTTACGCTGAAAAAGCATGCATTTTTTTGGTCTTTTTTGCCGGAAAAACTGCTTTATTTTGGCGTTTATAACAGTTTTTTAGCTGAAAAAACCTTAAAAATGTTATTAAATAGTTGGAAAAAACATAATTTTTTTATTATTTAGTCGAAGTCGAACCGTAAGGCGCGTAGGTCCCTAACGAGCGTCGAAACTAAGTTGGTCATTTTATATTTTAACGACGAACTTAGTTTCGACGCTCGTTAGGCCCGTACGCGCCTTACGGACGACGTCGACTAAATAATATTTTTTTTATTATTTTAACGACGAACTTAGTTTCGACGCTCGTTAGGGACCTACGCGCCTTACGGTTCGACTTCGACTAAATAATAAAAAAATTAAACGCCGAACTTAGCTTCGACGCTCGTTAGAACCGTACGCGCGTTACGAGCGTCAAAACTAAGATCGTCAAAAAAAAATCTGTTTAAAAAAATATTCTGTTTAAAAAAAATCTGTTAAAAAAAAATTCTGTTTAAAAAAAACAGTTTTCTGTTTAGAAAAAAAAAAATTTAGGTTTAAAAAAATATATTTTCTCTTTAAATAATAATAACTATTATTAAAATAATAATAACTAACGTACCTGTGGAGCGGCTGCTTTATCGTCGTAACCCTCCCCTTGGATTGTTGGTGGTCCCACTGACCGATGTCCGCGATCAGAGCCCAAAACCCTAAAAGCGTGGGTTTATCAACAATTACCAACCCCTGTTTACACCAATGTTTATTAAACGTTAAATTAATATTAAATCTTAAATTTTATATATTAAAATAATAATAATAACAATACAAAATTTGTGTTAAACGTACCGTCCTATATAGATCCGTAGCGATCTCAGCCTCCGTATACAAACCGCTATGCACCGCAAAGTCTGCAAGTGACATAGAACGCGCCTGGCCAGCCATGCGAAACGAAACCTCGGCCGGCTGCGCGGGGTCCACAGCCTCATTTGGCCGACGAGGATGAAACTCGAACGACGACAGGAACTCGATCAGTATCTCCCTGTAGCTCGACGTAAACGCTAGCTCAAACAGTCGATCCCACGGTGAATCACGGGGAACAAACTCCCGCGCCCAATCTTCCGCCGCGAGCTCCCGGAGGGTTTTCCAAGAAACCGCAAAATGGGCACCGATGTGCATCTTCCGAAGCTTGTCGCAACGGAGAGCAGCGTCGGACTCCGGAGGAAACTCCAAATACGGGTGATTCAGGAGAGGATCCGCCGGTGGACGCTTCCGCTTGTGCGGCTGCTCCGGATTAATTTCTTCTAATTCCATTTCAGCATCCATCTTTCTCGTCCTGAAAACACATTGATCAAAATTAATTAAACACCCGTTTGCGGCTGCATTTCGCAAACGGCTGCGAAATCGCTTCCGTTTGCGGCCGCATTCAATCTCAATGAACTTTGGTTCAAGCTGTAAAACAATAAGAACTGATGTGATTAAATCTTGATTTTATAATAGATAATAATAATAATAATCAATATGAATTACTTCTGATATCACATTGATCAAAATTAATGCGATGGTTTCAGGTTCCGGTGTAACTACAGACCCGGAAACAAGTTCAGCAGCAAGAATCATGCTTCTTTCACTTATACCATTTCTGTTTCTTTTAATTCCAAAATTATTTGGAATGACATATACTACCCATGGATATATCTACATAATTACACTTCCTGTTTCGGTAACGTTCTTGCTGGTATACTTCATCTATCAGGTACAGAATTATCTTGGATTAACTTTTGGTTTTGTGTTTCTATAATGGGTCAGTTTGGATTCTGTTTTATCTCAAACGGGTCAAATTGGTCGAAGGATACAAGGGGGTTGAAATAATGCATAAAACTCCTAAACTGTTAAAACTGTTTCTGTAACTGTATTAATTCATTGATTACTTACGTTTTCTTGAAATGGGCAAAAATTGGCCTTGTATGTTTCAATCTGTACAAAGATGACCCGTTTTCTATATAATGTAATGCAAACCCTAAACACTTAGTGGGCCCATGGGCTCATAATAATGAACCTAATAATACTATAGTCCAATAGATATGTCATGACATAACAAGTGCATTTCTGTTTTAAAGCTCATACCCTTAAGCCTAACACCCTATATGATTCCTAGACCCATTCCTTCATTCCCAATCCCCACGATCCAAACATACCCTAATTAGATTACTGGTATGCAGTTTTTCACAAAGATTGATCAAGATGGTGATGCATACATATAAACTCATCTCATAACATAAATTAACCAAACAATAACTGCAAACATTTCAGCATATATCATCTAACATTAATAGATTAACCAGTAAATACTAATCATCGACATTCAAATTAACATCAACCAGATCTTTAAACTTCAAAAATAAAAAATAATATATTTAACAATGGCTAAACCCTAACAAGTCAAACAAATCAACACTAATCAAAGCTTAACCAAACCCTAATTTACGAAAGTTCAATGACTAACCAAACCCTAACTTACCTAAAAAACATCTAATTTACGGATAAAATACAAAAAAAAAATCAAAATTACTTAAATAGGTTGAGTAAATACCTGTTTTATACTTCGAATTCGTGTCGTATACGGTCGATTTTGTCAGTCGCCTTCGTATGCTCTCGGCTTTGTGTGTTTTGGAGACTTGGGGAAGAACAGAGCTGCGTAGGTATTTCCCTGATTTAAATCAGTACCTCTACGCAGCGTAGAGATCCCTACGAATCGTATAAGAATAATAAGTTTACCATTTTACCCTTCTGTTTGGGGCAATACGAGGCTGACAATAAGGGTAAAAAGGTCATTTACCAACCCTATAAACGAAGCGTATGGATCTCTACGCTGCGTATTATCATTATTATTATTATTATTGTTATTATTATTATTATTATTATTATTATTATTATTATTATTGTTATTATTATAATTATTCTCCTGAAATTTACAGACGCTGCGTAGAGCTCCCTACGCAGCGTATACAAAGGTTGTAAAACGACCTTTTTACCCTTACAATTGGCCTCGTATTACCCTAAACACAAGGGCAAAATAGTAATTTAACATATATAGGTTTTGAAATTTTGGTTTGGGGGGAAATTGTCCGCCTTTTACATACGCTGCGTATGGATCCATACGCTGCGTATAATAATGCTCATTTTACTCTTTTGCCCTTGTGTTGAGGCAATACGAAGCCAAAAACAGGGGCTTTTTTGTCCTTTGAACTACATACGCTGCGTAGGGATCCCTACGCAACGTATATAAAGTTCCATTTTTTTAATTTTTTTTTGTGTTTTCCTTTGATAAATAATACAAAAATTATGAATTATAAAAATTAAAAATGATACAAACTTTATAAATTAAAAAAATTCTACAATTTACAAAAATACAACTTTCCAGTTAATCTTCGATTTCATTTATACTCGGTTCTCTGTCTTTGTTTGCTTTAGGATTGATTAACTCGTAGTAGTGCTGTAACCGCGGTCTATACATTTCTTCCCACCGTTCCGCAACTATTGATCGATGTGTCAACCACAACGGGGTCGCTAAAGGCATGGGGTAGTCTCCTTCCAACTTAGCTTGTATGAAATGTCCCCCGTCAACATGTACGAGCGTTATCGCTTGAGGTCGTGGATCTAGTGGGGCATCCCTTAATGGAAAGATGGTAGTGCTCCATTCGATGCTTAGCACGTGGAGGACAATATTATACCTTTGCGCTACGAGAAGCCCTACCTAGGGCATTTCCATCCAGTGACTTGGACCGTACGCTTTCAATGAATGCCATTCGATGCTCTTACGTATTCGTTCAAAGTCTCCTTTGTTATATGTTTCGAATACATGCTTCCAACGCGCCTTGTTATGGTCAATCTCCAGTAGTAAATCTCTTCGAATATTGGACCATGCGTGTTCCGTAAAACCTAACCCGACAGCCACAGACCTGTACCCACAATGACCGTCTGGGGTCACATCTTGTATACGCGATATGTAAGAGTGAAACTCTGAGGGAATTTGATCCTTAAACCTCTCAATGCTTAACAAGTGCTCGTCCCCCTTCATTAATGGAAAACCCTTATCATCCCGCGTCTCCTTCTTTTTATAACTCGTTGAACTGTTTCGTTGCATTTTAGGTTTTTTAGACTTTATAACCAAACCAGTTCCACGAGAGCCCTCTGACGGTACGTATGAGCTGTGTCGGGGTAAATCGTACCTATGTTTGGGGGAAGCGGTATATACGTTGCTGTCCTAGCCATAGGAGCTGTGTCTCGCAGCTTCGTCTAACCTCGCAGCTTCATCTAGCCTTTCTTGTACTTTCTTTGATGTAGGCCGACCGCGAGTATTTTGCTGGACGATCGGTGGTTTCTTGGTTGACGATTTCGGGTTGAAGACCGCTTTTATCTTTTAAAGCAAACTCTTTTGCTGAATGGGGGACTGCGCCTCTAAATGTTGCCGCACATTATTTAGCTCTGCTACAACATCGACCTCCTCGTCTGCCAGTTTACACGGGAGCAAGTCAAGCTTACGCCAGAATACATCTATGTCGTCGAGTTGTATCATACGCCCTGCACAGTTAAGTTAATATGGTGTGAGAAACAGCTAAATCATACAAAATAACAAAAGGTTTGTAGTTTTAATATTTTTTACCTGTACATTTGTAGTTTTCCAGCCTACAAGCACACGGCAATCCATTGCTAAGCCACATATGGCAACCACATAATGCGTTAAGTTTCCGCAACACCTCCATCTTCCTCAGTAGCTCTTTTGCCAGCAAATCAAGTGCTTCATGGGAAACCTTTCCACGTAGGTTGTCCAACAGTCGGTGTCTGTGGTGGTTCATCATTTTTTCGATGCTCTCAGTGAAACTTTTTTGTATTTCATCGTACTGAGTTTCAACTATATCAATGACGCATCTTGCTATTCGCTCCAATGAACTCCCGCGCGTAACGTATCTTTTTAAATTTGTGTGCTGGCTCTCAACTCTGTTGGTGGTGCGCTGACCAAAGTTGCGACACTTATCGGTCCACGCATTAACGAACATTTCTTTATAGTCTTTGAGCCAGTTTTCGTAGACGTAATCATAGACACCTGCAAAAATAAAATAATGAAATGTAAAAGCGTGTGTAAAATATAATAGATTGGGTGAGTCGTTTGTTGAAGGAACACTTACTTTCTCGGTTGGCAACCACGAGTCGGTTATACATTTTCTCCAAGTTGTACTTGTACATGGGCTCTGATGAAGATTCGCACAATCTCTTCCAGTACGACATAAATTTCCCCCAATCTTCTTTATCGAACCCTTTCTTGCAATTTCTAGCTATATTTTGTTGGATGTGAAAGTGGCATAGAAGCCTGGTTGCGTTCGGGAATACTTTAGAACACGCTTTAATTAGGGCAAGCTCCCTATCCGTGACTATCACACGCGGCATCATACATTCATGCAATATTGACTTGATCCGCTCAAGCACCCACACGTAGTTACCCCTTCGTTCTTTACAAATAACGGCATGTGCGATACAAAAAGACTTCCCAGTCGACGTCATACCCACAACCTGGACAAATGGCATGTTGTAGAGGTTTGTTTTGTAGATCGCGTCGATCAACATCACGTGCGGGAATGCACGCCACATAGTGATTGAATAAGGATGAACAAAGAAAATCTCTGTTACGACATCTGTTTTGGGTTCCTGTCGGGTGTCGTAAATGAATCGGTGGTCATGCAGCAGGCTTTCCAGTGCCTAGATAGGATTCTTTCTGTCCATTATTGTCGCTCTAATTTTTTGTACCGCATTTTGCACGTGTTTCTGAACGTGCAGGCTGTCGGGGAACTGCTTTCTTAGGGTTTGAAATATGATACGTGGCTCCATGTTTTGAGCAGTTAGCTGCTCCACTAGCTTGTATTCGGCTTTAGTAAATCTTCGCACAAAAGCGTGGCCCAACAGACTCGTCGTAGGTTCGTGGTTATGGTTCGCACAATCCACTTTTAACTCCCACGTGTCATTCGTCACATCCCGGATGGCGAGTAATGAAAATGGGCAACCAATTTTTTTGCTACCAGCTTTCCTAACTGTTGCTTTACTACGGTGCTCACCACTACGATCGCACACAAGCCATACCATCCCAGTAGTACCGCCAATATTTTTTGATCGGCGGGTAACAATTACGTAACCATACTCCTTTCCCGTTTCTTGTACCCAATTCTTCAAATCAGTTAGAGACATGAAACGCTAAAAAAAAGTTACGTTAATAATAATAATAATAATAATTATAATTATAATTATAATATAATTGAAACTCATACTTCAGGGACTAATATGGTCATTATTGAAACTATTTTAACTGAATGGTTTAACCAGGTTAACTTTCATATAAAGATTTCTTCTTTAAACACTAACTCAGTTAGCATACTTAACTGAACAGTACAGGGACCATTTGTGTCAATTTTCGAAACTTCAGGGACCATTTGTGTCAATTTTCGAAACCTCAGGGACCATTTGTGTCAATTTTTGAAACTTCAGGGACTATTTTTGTAAAATTTGAAACTTCAGGGACCAAAGTGTAAATATATAAAAATACGGTAATAATAATAATAATAATAATAATAATAATAACAATAATAATAATAATAATAACAATAATAACAATAATAATAATAATTATAATAATAATAATAATAATAACAATTATAATTATAATTATAATTATAATATTTTTAATAATAATAATAATAATAACAATAATAACAATAATAATAATAATAATAATAACAATAATAACAATAATAATAATAATTATTATAATAATAATAATAATAATAACAATTATAATTATAATTATAATTATAATATTTTTAATAATAATAATTATTATTTTAATGTGATACCTCATTTATTTGAAACGGATTGCCCGGGGTAGATGGTTCATAAAGTGATGTGTTACGGGGCTCAAAACCATATCCACCATGTTCTTCGTATCCACCGTATCCACCTTCACCCACGTATCCACTGTAACCACCTTCACCCCCGTATCCACTGTAACCACCTTCACCCCCATATCCACCTTCACCACCGTATCCACTGTAACTTCCGTATCCACCTTCATCCCCGTATACCCCGTAACCCGGATACGATTGCTACGTCGGGTAATATGGTTCATCAACAGGTGCATTCTCAGCACCGTATCCACTTTGTTGCACGTACAGAGATTCATACCCGTATCCGTAATCTGGATACACTTGATGCGCCGGGTAATTTGGTTCATCAACAGGTGGAGTGGGAGTCTTGTTCAAGTCTGGCAACTGTGTTTTTTGATCAACAGGGACTCCAGACACAACCTCCTCCTCCTCATTGGCAGCATTTGCTCCCCATGTGTCGTTAGAATAGCGATTACCGAAATAATTATCGTTCCAAAATGATGACATTTTAACAAGATTGAACAAAAAACAGAACAAATGATTTTGGTTTAGTGTGTAAATTGTTTACTGAAGAAGAAGATGAAAAAGAAAGCAGAGATGTTTGAATTCGAATTAGGAACAGATATGATGAATAGATGGATAAATAGACTTTCAATAGGCAGCGTATTGCTCTCTACTCCCCGTATTACTTTATTCACGTGCTTGGACAACATCGTATCGGTGTCAAATCAGTCTGACATACGCTGCGTATTGAGCACTACGCAGCATATAGGGTTACCTCTATACGCTGCGTATTGATCACTACGCACCCTATGTCAGAATGATTTGACATGGTACGAGGTTTGACTGGGTGAGTAGTGTACCTACCCCATACATACGCTGCGTATTGACCACTACGCAGCGTATAAGCTAACTAGTGTATATAAGAATTAAGTTTCATATTCTAACAGCTCTGAGACAGAGGATAAACTGGTTAAGACGTTGTGGTTATAAACGATAGGTCACGAGTTCGATCCTTGCAAGGGCCGGTTCTTTAAAGAAGACCCCCTTTTTTTTACAGATTTTAGATATATTTACACTTTGGTCCCTGAAGTTTCAATTTTTACACAAATGGTCCCTGAAGTTACGAAAATTGACATAAACGGTCCCTGAAGTTTCATAAATTTACAAAAATGGTCCCTGATGTTTCCAGGATTTACAAAAATGGTCCCTGAAGTTTTGAAAATTGATAAAAATGGTCCCTGTACTGTTCAGTTAAGTATGCTAACTGAGTTAGTGTTTAAAGAAGAAATCTTTATATGAAAGTTAACCTGGCTAAAACATTCAGTTAAAATAGTTTCAATAATGACCATATTAGTCCCTGAAGTATGAGTTTCATAAAATGACCAAATATTAACGTAACTTTTTTTTAGCGTTTCATGTCTCTAACTGATTTGAAGAATTGGGTACAAGAAACGGGAAAGAAGTATGGTTATGTAATTATTACCCGCTACGCAGCGTATATAAAACCTGGCAAAAATTTGACACTTCAAACCTACCAAAATGACCCCAAATAGGCAGCTGTTTTATATACGCTGCGTATTGACCAATACGCAGCGTATATGCACCTTGTTTTCTGTGCAATGATTGGTTATCAGGCACTGAGATCTATGGTCTATCTACGCTGCGTATTGACCAATACGCAGCGTATACCCTATACGCTGCGTATTGGTCAATACGCAGCGTATTTAAACCCTAAGTGTGCAGATAGGCAAACTGAGTGTGCAGATAGCGAGAGCCTTATTTAATGTCTTCAGATTCAAAAGGCATATAGACCTCCAGATTAGTTGTAGTAGGTTTTTACTTTTTAATTGTCTTTTGGTTCACATTTACAAGTTTCTATAAAATTGTATATACTTTATAATCTGTACTAGATATAAAACATGTATGCAAATACGGGTGGGTTTAGAAAACCATGCATACCACATTTTATTAAATGACGAATGACTATACATTTTTTAACTTTTAATTAAAAATAGATTGTGTATTAAATGCGCCCTAAGATGAAAAGAATATAGGAGTAATGAATTCGAGATTGTTCACAAATGAACCTAACCCTCAATTATATGTTTGTCATGTCAAGGAATATTCACCCAAATGTATGTTCCAAGTATATGAACAAAGTTATAGTATAGGTTTATAGAAAACAAACTCTCTAAGAAAATATAGTTGAAATTGATTTATCACAAATTTTAGACACAAATAATTATATTAATATATGAGACATATAACTAATAATTTACGAGTTTGTGTTCCACACCTATATCTTTGAGGTAAGAGATGTTGCTTTTAGCAAGACCCCATACTCTAAAACCATATCTGGGCGTGAAAATATATTAAAGTGAGATAATATATTATAAATGATACTAAGGTGAAAGGGATGTCGATACTCAAAGTTTACAACCCCTTTCTCAGCTTATGAAGACGAATAACAACATACACCACAACCAAGACCACTTCAAAACAGAAAGTCACATTAAGGAACTTGCAACAAAAAGAATGAATTTTTATTAGAATATCCAAAATAAAGTTTTGTGAATAATAACTAAATAAATTATGCTTAACACATGTTTGGTTGACATATAAGCATCATGTTGTGTGGGTCCCGATACGGATCGTCGGACTACGATGATTTCTTGTTTCGGGTGCCGAAACGAGTGCGGAATCCCTGTTACGACACAAACCGAGTGAGAGAGTAAACACAATAAAAGGATTCAACGTTTAACAAGATGTATATTGATTTAGACAAAGTTTCGGTACAAGATTTGATAAAATACAAAGCACACCGGAACTTTCTCTCACTACTCTCTCTCTAAGCTCATTCAAGCTCATTGTTGTTTTCTGCAAGTGTTCAGTTTATATAGACAACATGTCTGCTGATTCAACGAAGAATAGGACACGACGAAGAATAGATGGTTCTTCGTCATGCATAATAAATATGGTTCTTCGTCATACATGGTGAGGGATCTTCGTCCACTAAAAGTCAACATGGTATTTTGTCATGTGTTGTTCTTCGTAGGACTTTCAGCATGCAGCAATAAACAAACAGTAACAAATAATTGATGCATGGAATGATAAGTCTGCACATGACATCATCATGGTGATGTCATGGTGATGTGGCGTCGGGAAGGATCGCGACTCTTCGTGCTTCGTGTGTCGAACTCTGGAGCGCACGACGGAGGAATATCGCGACGTCAGTATTGAGTAGAACCTAACCGAGTCGAACCGAACCGAGCCGCGTCCACATAAAGTGTATCAACAAACCCCCCCTTGGACGCTGCTCATGATGCTTCGATCTTCACATTGTCGGATCTTTAAAAGGTCTTCACATGTCACAATCAGGGAGTGTATCAGCAGACTCCCCCTTGATTGATGCTCGTGAATCTTTTGATCTTTAATACTTTTAGATCCTTTTGGTGTTGATGAGAGGTCACCTGCAACTCGATCATCTTGATCTTCTGATTGCATCAATGTTGTGTCTTCACTTTACGACTTGTTATTTGACACGTTCTCTTCGCTTTTAGCCGGTTCGAATGCAACATCTTCACACGCAACAGAGCTAAACACGTAATGAGAACAACCGCTTGGAATATAGATAAATTAAACAAACGACACATATGAGACCAACTCTCAATCAAACAACCAACCGACAACAGTTTGAAAGTTTAGAAAATGTTCAGTTTTAATCCTTTAACTTTCAAAATCTGTCAACTTCGACCGCTTATGAAGATGCAATTGTTTTCCGGCTTACAATCAGGATTTTGGGTAGGATAGACTCGAGTTCCAACATCGGTCAATCAAAAATAAACTAGAAGCAAAATCTTTTTGGCTTTTATAAAGTTTATATTAAAACACACCTAAAATCTTTTTGGAATTTTTTTTCATTTTTCAAATGTAAGGACGGAAAGCAATAAATAAATATATACAGCAATGCAGAAACGAAGAAATGTAAATACATATTTACAGACGTTCTTTTTGCGAGTTTTGAGGGCAAGAGAATCATATCAGTGTACGGTCACGCCAAAACACTCTTGTTGTTCAATTAGTTAGCAATTAGATAAGCATCCTATAACGATTATCTGTATTGTTGTTGTTGATACATGATATTGTGGACGCGACTCGGTTCGGCACGTATTGTGACGACTTTCCTCCGTCGTGTGCAAGACCTCAAGCCGACACCAGAGAAAAGACAAGGACTGGGCTCAACATTAAAGTCCTTGAGCTAAAAGAAGATGACGAATCAGGGATTGGGCCTTAAACTGATTGGGCCTAAGACCACATCGGCGAATCAGCCCAGAAGTCGACGAAACAGATGTGTTTCGTCGACCATGATTCTGATTCGTCGCCTATATTCTGTTTCGTCACATGTATGTGTGTCTGTTAGTATAAATAGGTTTCATTTGTTCTGTTTCGGTAGAAGAACACAGACGGAACACAGAGAGCATATTTGTGAGAGCACACACACGAGAGTTTTAGAGAGTTTGCAATACACATTTGTAAACATTGCTTTGTAACCGAACCTTTCATACGTATTAATACAGTGGTGTTAATCGGTGAATATTGTGTGTCGTGTATTTACGTGTTCGATCTCGGTTTGCTATTCCGGTTGGATTCCGCACAACCGGAGTGGTTCGTATACAAGGATTAGGCGACTAGATCCTCCCCTAGCCGGACCTACAAGTGGTATCAGAGCCTTGGCTCTTCTCCTTGTTAAAACCGAGTGTTTTCGGGTTGTTTTTCGGGATTCAAAGTTCATATTTTTCTGGAAAACTTGTTAAAATCGGCTGAAATCTTGGTGTTTTGCTGGAAGTTCTTATAAAAACCACTATACTTTTCATACTCACATATTAAAAGTTGGTTTTTAGTGAAGTTTCGAGCAAAATTCTGGTTTCGGAAACTTTTCGGGTCACCGGAATCATCATATTTTTACCGGAAAGTTCATTGGGTTCTTTGCAACCTTCAAAGTGTTCTTGATAAAATACACTTTTTGATCTTTAAAAGTTAACTTGTAAAGTTGTTTGGGGTTATTGGAAATTGAAATTGAAAAGAATTTATTTTAAAATACTACTCACCTTATCGGGTTAGTGAACTCTCCATACCAGTTGTTTGAAAAAGTTAACTGTGTCAGAAACAGATCTCACCAACCCAGTTACTTCTTCGACGAATCAGACATCAGACGAAACAGGTCTCATTCGTCAAGCCCCTCCTCGACGAAACAGACCTTCTGTTTCGTCGATACAGCTTGTCTTTGGGCTTCTGTTTCGTGGGCTTTGGTACTGGGCTTCTTGTTTCGTGGACTTTTAGCCCAAAAGCAGTTTCGTCGCCTTAGTGGGCCTTTTTGTTTCGTCAAACACATTTCACCTTTTTGTTTCGTCGAACATATCATACATTTTGGTTTCGTCATACATCTGTTTCGTGGATCTGTGTTTCGTCAAAACACTTATCTGTTTTAACAGAAGGCGTGTAATTGTGTTTTGACTGTTTGTTTGAGGTGTGATTTTCAGGTATTATTATTCTTGATCAAAAATGAATCCAAGGTGGAATACTTTGGTAAATACAGATATGTATTTTGGTACTCCTTCATCTTCCGCACCGGTATCTTCACAAGCTAATGCAATTTCTACCGGTCAATGGGCATTTGTATCAAATCAAGTTCCAAGCGTTCAAAGCATTCTCTTAAGCGAGAGCGAAACTGGAAGTTTGAATCGGCCTCCAAAGTTGATGCATTTATATGAATATCCAGGATGGATTGATAGATTTCATACATACGTTCTTGGCCAAAATACAGAATTGTGGTTGCGGTTTATTACTGATTTCGATCAAACAATAGAGGTTGCCGCATCATCTGCTGCTACGTTTGCAGATCTCACGGAAGATCAGAAGAAGGTCTATGATCTAGAAAAGAAGGCATACGCCATTCTCACTCAGGCTTTAAGTAAAGATATCTATCATCAATTCGTAAAACACAAGACAACGAAGAGGTTGTGGGACGCGTTGAAGACAAGGGGCGTGGGAAATGAAGCGACACGTCAACTGAGGAAAGAACTGCTAAAGAAAGAGTTTGATGGTTTTACTTGTATGGAAAATGAGTTGTTGGGTGATTTGACAAGTCGATTTAATCACTTGTTGACTGAATTGACAAATTTTGGGGTAGCTACAACTCCTGCAGAGATTGTGAAAAGGTTTGCAGATGCGTTACCACCTCAATGGAATACTTTCTTGGAAATCATGAAGTACAATGGTACTTTAGCTACAACGAGCTTCAACGACTTTGTTCAAATTCTAGAAAACAAGAATCAGGAAGAAACTTTGAAGGCAAAAAGAATTCCCGTGCCTCAAAATCCTGAAATGTATTTTGGAACTTCTAGTACTTCTACAAAACCGTCCTCACATGCCCCAATTCAAACAGCTTTTGTGACTAGCACAGATATGTATGGCAATACTATCCAAGTTCCGGTGCCTCCAAAGACAGACATGTATGGAAATCTGCTGGAACCAGTCCCTCAATCAGCACCACAACAGCAACGACCTCTCAGACCAACTGATATGTTCGGAAATCCTTTACCAGTTCGATCTCCCGCAACAACAGACATGTATGGGAATCCACTTCCTCCTCCTCCTGCTCAATCTACCGTACCAACAGACATGTACGGGAATCCACTTCATCCTCCACAGCAGCAAGCATGTTATGGAAGTACATCATCTGCTAGTCAGCAATCTAAGCCAAATACAGTACGGCTCGACACTTCAAGCTTTTCTAAAGTTAGTGTGGAAGTAGCTAAGGAACACATGGAGCTGCTAAACACTTTAGTGAGCGCATACTGTGGTTTAGTAGAAGGTCAGATTGGCAACATTAATCTGACTCAAGAAGACTATCAGCAGATAGACAAGGAAGAGATGGAGATGATGGATATTAAGTGGGCCTTTGCCAGTGCTGTTAGGCGAGCAAAGGATTTTATGGAAAGAACGGGCAGAACCAGCTTGGAAGGCAAGAAAGACACCAAGTATGGGTTTGATAAGCAGGCTGTTAAGTGTTTCAATTGTGGTGAACGTGGTCATTTCAAGCGTGAATGTACGAGGCCATCTCAACATGGAAACCAGAATCCTTTTAGAGGTCAAGGCAACCAGCAGAACCAGAACAGGAACAATGTTCGCACATTGCTGCCTGTCAACAATCAGACTCAAGCAGGACCATCAAATGCCAACCAGGCACTTGTGGTTCAAGTAGATGAAGGCTGTGATTGGTCAATCCAGTTGGGAAATGATGCACCTGATGGAACAGCTTGTTTTGCTGAAGTGGTTAATGATCTTAAACACGCCAGTGGTGGAGAATCTTCCATCAATGGTGATGTATCTTCTGAAGATGAAGACTCTTCTGGTTATAGTGGAAGCTCGGATGAAGAATTCTCCACTGCAGGCAATGATCAGGTGGATGACGCATCAGCTGCGCCAGTCGATGCTAATATTGATGAACTATTGGAGGAAGCTGCAGCAGGAAGTCAAAGAAGATCTATTTTGGTGGATCAAGCTGCTTATTCTTCGTCTTCTCTCCATTCAGCCTTTATGGCTAATGTCGACAGTTCATCAAGTCAGGTATGTGTCGATGAACCCACTTCTGTTAGCTGTGATAATTGTGATAGTTTGAATGTTAGATGTGCTGATTTGGAAGCAAACTTGTCTGAGTTGCAAGGCAAACACGATGCTTTACAAGCTAGTTTGTTTGACTTGCAAGACAAACATGTTTTAGTGAATGATAAGTGGTGTGAATTGCAAAGCAAACACGAGGCTTTGCAAGAGAAATATGATGTGACATTCATTCATAATAAGAAATTAACTGTTGATCTTTCAAAGTGCACTGAAGCCAACATGTTTTATGAAAACCATGAAAAGGAATTTAAGTCAATGATTGAAACATTAAAGAAAGATAAAACTGAGCTGACTAAAATGGTTTCCAGAAAACAAACTGACATTAATTTGTATATCACTCGTCTTGAGGTGATGCAAAAGGAAATGGCTTGTGTTAAAACTGAAAGTGAGGCGATCCGACTCAAGTTAGATAGTTATTTGAGTTCTAGCTATGTGTTGGATCACATCATTGATGTTCAGAAAGAGAAAAAGGATGTCACATGCATAGGTTATAAGAAATGTCCACCACCCGTGAGAAACAATTATGATGCCATGCCAGATGAGGAATATAGAACTCACTTTGAGCCATCTGTTCCTCTAGATATTAAGGAATTTGCAGCTGAATGTGCAACAGGACTCGGATATAAGAAAGAGGAATCATCAGATTCAGATGTGTCAGCAGATACATGTGTGTCTTCTGCTGAACCGAATCAGGATCCTCCAGTTGTTGTTGAGGATACTGATTCTTCTGATGACGAATCTGATGATACTGATTCAGCAAAGTCTGATGCGGTGATCAAAGAAGAGGACATACCTCTTGAGAATCATATTCTCTGTGATCCTCCCGCTAAGACTGTTGCAACTGAGTCCTCGTCTGAGAAAGAGTCGGAGAGTGTGGATTTGCTGTACACTCTTGTTGGTGATGATAAAGTTTACTCAGACAAAGATTTTCCGATTAAGAATGTTAATCAATCTTTAATCAGTAAAGTCTTTGAAAATTCAACAAGTAAGTTTTTGGGAAAGACATGACCACATGTTACAGTCACACAGTGTCCTCCTATCCCAAAGGCTGAAGTTAGAAAACAATTTGGCAATCAGAAATTACCAACTGTGAAAGCCCAGCAAAATCATACCAATTCCAAAGGTAAAACACCGACTCAGAGTCAAAGGAAGCCGAATCAGAAGAAGAAGAAGAATGTGAACTTTGTGAAATCGAAGGGAACGGACAAAATTGAAAAGTTTGCAAATCAATCTAACTTAGATTTTGTCCAGAAAGTAACAGTAATGAAAAGGAATGAACCGAACAGTTCAAAACCTAGTACCTCGAGAACACAAAGTTCATCATCGGCAAGACGATCACATGATACTTCGGGGTTTGTTGAACGAAGATCATGTTTTGAATGTGGTACAATCGGGCATATCATTCGAAATTGCCCGTATCTTCATAAGTTGAAAGCAAAGGTTGATGATCCCCGTGGCCCAACTGACCGCAAGCGATCTGTTTCTGTAAAACAAGATCCCCGACTCATAAGAGAAAGGGAAAAGAAACAGAAACGCCAACAGGTCAAGAAAATTGAAAAGGCAATTAAAACCGATATGGTTCACAAATCATCTGTTCCAGTTAAACCAGAAAGTTCAAAAACTTCAAACAATCACGAAGTTAGATTCTCAAACAAACAAACTGGTAAAACTCAACAGACCTGGAAACCAAAAACGGTTACTGAATCAGGGGGACCATCACAATTCTCGAATCATCAAAGAATTGAGGTTATTGTTGTTGATGAAAATGGAAGACCCAAGACCACAATGGCTTGGGTCCCCATCTCCAACTAATCAATTGAGTTCATGTGCAGGGTGTTTCAGGAGGAACTATCAGTAGTCATTGGATTGTTGATAGTGGGGCATCCAGGCACATGACAGGCGACATGAAGCTTCTCTACGACGTCAAATCTATTAGAGGAGGTTATGTTGCTTTTGCTGGTGATAAGGGCGGATATATAACGGGTGAAGGAATGATTACCAACGGGGTTGTTAGTTTTGACAAGGTCAACTTCGTACAACAACTTGATCACAATCTTCTTAGTGTTTCTCAAATTTGTGATAAGCAGTTCTCAGTACACTTTGATGCTAATGGATGTTATGTACTGAAACCCGGCTTCAAAATTCCAAAAGAATGGATTTCGCAGAGGTCTTATCGATTGTACTCTTTTCATCAAAGAACAAGATGGAGATCTTCTACTGGTACAGGTATACGTTGATGATATTATATTTGGTTCTACTAATGATGTTTTGTGTAGGGATTTCGAGCGTGTAATGCAGGATAAATTCGAGATGAGTGCTATGGGGGAAATGACTTTCTTTTTGGGCCTACAAGTACAACAAACCGAGTCTGGGATATTCATCCATCAGACTAAATATGTTGGTGACATCTTGAGCCGGTTCCAGATGTCTGATGCAACGCCCATCGGTACCCCATTGCCACAAAATCACGGAATTACTCCAGACTTGAAGGGTCAAGATGTTAGCCCCTCATTCTACCGCGCGATGATCGGATCTCTTATGTACCTCACAGCATCAAGACCAGATATAATGTACCCAACGTGCCTGCTTGCCAGATATCAAGTGAACCCGAAGGCCTCACATCTTGCAGCTGTAAAAAGGATTTTTCGTTATTTGAAGGGTTACCCTGACACCGGTCTGTGGTACCCTAGGGATAATAACTTTGACTTGATCGCATTCAGTGATTCTGATTTTGGCGGATGCAAAATCGACGGCAAATCCACAACGGCTGGATGTCAGTTTTTGGGAAATCGCCTAGTCACATGGCAATGCAAGAAGCAGACGTGTGTCGCTACATCAACATGCGAAGCTGAATACATTGCTGCCTCAAGTTGTTGCTCCCAAGTCCTATGGATCCAACAACAAATGCGTGATTACGGTTTTGAATTCCTAACTACTCCTATTTACGTTGATAATTCTGCTGCATTACAGATCACTAGAAATCCTGTGCAGCATTCAAAGACTAAGCACATCGAAATCAAATATCACTTCATACGTGATTGCTTTGAGAAAAGGCTAATCGATGTTGCTTACGTCCACACCGATGACCAACGTGCCGACCTTTTTACCAAAGCTTTTGACAAATCAAGATTTGACTATTTATTATTGGTAAACGGCATTAAGGTCAAGCAAGAGTAATCCACATCGGAAAATCATTTTTGTAAATATCTTTGTGTTTTAAATTTATCTTAGTTTATTGATTTTAGGGGGAGTAAATCCAAAATTTGAAAATCCAAAAACATCAAAAAAAATTTCAAAAACACAAAAACAATAGAAAAACAAAAATGAGTTTCCTGGCGAGCAAAAAAGAAAATGATAGTACATCAGTGGTCTGTCTAAACCTCTTTAAACCTAAATTGAAAAACGATAAGCAGCTCTATATAAGATGTATCGGTAGGCTCACAATCATTTTAAAGTGTGCAGGGTGATATAAACTTAAATCGACTGAAGACCAGGTGGGAACCACTCATTGGCATATGGTCTTGGTACCGAAATTTCGTTTGAGAGATTGCCGAGGTTCTGAGATATTCGGTCTTTATGCTGCTTATCATCTGGGTATCATGGTTGTATCTTTTACCGAAAAATAACGGGGACGCAAGTCTAGATCTTCCATGATACTATACATACGTGTACATATTGCATTCGACCTCAATAAGTGATCAACAATCACATGTCCCCAAATAAGTGATAATATATCACATTTATCCGGGAGTCAAGTTCGTCTCTCTGCTGTACGAAAGTACTGACCTGTTCACGGACTTGCTCCTGTGCCTTCATGCATCGAAAATCAAGTTCCTCATCAATAAGTGATTCTATCACATAGGGCTTGTTTTCAAATCAAATAAGTGAGAATCTCACATCATATACGGTCAAACAGATGATAATCGGTATACTCACCGGTAAGATGAACCCTCGTGCATACCTTGATACGGGAATGTGTCGTGATGTGGATGAACACCGGTCGGTAAGTATAAATCATACCTTAACGTATCCCCTCGCCATGATTACATCTGATAAGTTGAGCTTATGTGGACAACAATACCGATAATTGTTATAGGATGCTTATCTTAATGTTAACTAATTGAACAACAAGAGCGTTTTGGCATGACCGTACACTGATATGATTCTCTTACCCTCGAAACTCGCAAAAAGAATGTCTGTAAATATTTATTTAATGCTTTCAGTTTCTGCATCTTTGTATATATTTATTTACTGCTTTCTGTCTTTACATTTCAAATATTCTAAAATCCGTGTTTTAAATATAAGCTTTATAAAAGCCAAAAAGATTTTATTTCTATTTTATTTTCGATCGTACGATGTTGGATCTCGAGTCTTCGTTACCTGAAACCTGAACGAAAACCGAAACGACTAAATCTTCATAAACGGTCGAAATTTGCAAGTGTTGAAAGTTAAAATTTGAAATTGATAAAATGTGTTAAAACTTTCAAACTGTCGGACGGTGTTTATTTAAAAAAAAAAACAATGGTCACATGTGTGTCGCTTACTTATGATATTCCAGGCAGTTGTTCTCATTACGCGTTTAGATTTCTTGCATGTGCAGATTCTAAAGGCAAGGAGAACATGGTCGATGACAAGCTTCGGAATGAAGACACGACGTGAAGGCACTCAAATGATGAAGATGATCGAGTTGCCGCTGACCATCATCAACACCACAAGGATCTCAAGTTGTAAAGATCAAGTTTCACGAGCATAACTCAAGGGGGAGCTTATGTTAAGGGGGAGTTTGTCAACACACTTCCTACATGAAAATGGGAGTTTGTCGATACACTCTTTGCCTTCAAGACGTGAAGACTTTGAGGATCCTCCGACATAGAAGATATGAGAAGCGAATCTCACGAGTAGCGTCCAAGGGGGAGTTTGTTGATACATGATATTGTGGACGCGACTCGGTTCGGCACGTATTGTGACGACTTTCCTCCGTCGTGTGCAAGACCTCAAGCCGACACCAGAGAAAAGACAAGGACTGGGCTCAACATTAAAGTCCTTGAGCTAAAAGAAGATGACGAATCAGGGATTGGGCCTTAAACTGATTGGGCCTAAGACCACATCGGCGAATCAGCCCAGAAGTCGACGAAACAGATGTGTTTCGTCGACCATGATTCTGATTCGTCGCCTATATTCTGTTTCGTCACATGTATGTGTGTCTGTTAGTATAAATAGGTTTCATTTGTTCTGTTTCGGTAGAAGAACACAGACGGAACACAGAGAGCATATTTGTGAGAGCACACACACGAGAGTTTTAGAGAGTTTGCAATACACATTTGTAAACATTGCTTTGTAACCGAACCTTTCATACGTATTAATACAGTGGTGTTAATCGGTGAATATTGTGTGTCGTGTATTTACGTGTTCGATCTCGGTTTGCTATTCCGGTTGGATTCCGCACAACCGGAGTGGTTCGTATACAAGGATTAGGCGACTAGATCCTCCCCTAGCCGGACCTACAGTTGTCCACATAAGCTCAACTTATTAGATGTAATCGCGGTTAGGGGATACGTTAAGGTATGATTTATACTTACCGACCAGTGTTCATCCACACACGACACATTCCCGTATCAAGGTATGCACGAGAATTCATCTTACTGGTGAGTATACCATTTATCATCTGTTTTGACGTATATGAAAATGTGAGATACTCACTTATTTTTGGTTGAAAACAAGCCCTATGTGATAGAATCACTTATTGATGAGGAACTTGATTTTCAGATGCATGAGGGCACAGGAGCAAGTCCGTGAACAGGTTAGTATCATTGTACAGACAAAGAGACGAACTTGACTCCCGGATAAATGTGATATCTTATCACTTATTTTGGGACATGTGATTGTTTATCACTTATTGAGGTCGTATGCAATATGTACACATATGTATGGTATCATGGAAGATCTAGACTTCGTCTCCATTATATTTCGGTAAAAGAAACAACCGTGATACCTAGATGATAACAGCATAAAGACCACATATCTCAGAACCTCGACAATCTATCAAACGAAATTTCGGTACTAAGACCATATGCCAATGAGTGGCTCTCACACAGTCTTCATTCGATTTAGGTTTATATCGCCTTGCACACTTTAAAATGATTGTGAGCCTACCGATACATCGAATATAGAGCTACTTATCGTTTTTCATTTTAAGTTCAGTTCGAAGAGGTTTCGACAGACCACTGATTTACTATCATTTTCTCTTTTTCTCACCAGGAAACTCATTTTTGTTTTTCTATTGTTTTTGTGTTTTTGAAAATTTTCGATGTTTTGTATTTTTAAATTTTTTTTTAATGTTTTTGTATTTTTCGTTTTTTACTCCCCCTAAAATGCAAAAAGTACGAGAAATTAAGAAAACACAAACAAATATTTACAAAAACGATTTCCCGATGTCGGTTAACTCATGTTTTACCTCAATGCCGTTTACCAAAATTAAATTAATCAGAAATGATTTATCGAATTTTGGAAAAATCAGTTGGCATGTCGGTAATCGATTTGGACCAAAACAAGATTGATGAGTTTCATATTTAAACGATCACGTGTGAGGTGAAATTCGAGATCAACGTGTCTGGCCAAGGAGTGTTGTACGAGATGTTAGTAATTCAAAAAGCAGCTTAAATATCGACAAGGATAGGAGAGATTAGAAATTCAAAACCGTAATCCTTCAACTTCTTCGTGCATTGGCAGGAATCTGAGTGCTCTCCCAAAATGGATATCCACCCGGTGGGGATTTCAAAGTCGATTTTGTAGCTACTTCAATTAACCGAGAAATCTCTTTATAGCAACAAGATCAGAAACCTCCAGGTCCGGCTGGTCTTCCACATTGCACCAGCGAAGGTCTTTGACTTTCTCTTTGAGAAGTAGTGTGCGGTTGTTCAATCCACGCCAAGGCATCCGCACACCCGGTTGGTTTGTTCAACTAACATAATTTCTTCAATCACATCGTAGAGAAAAGTACCCTACACGTTCATCTTATGGACTTTGAACTTCTTGTGGAAAAAAAATCCATGAATCTTCAAAAAGCTTCAGACGTGCTGCAGGCGCGTACTTTTTGATTGAATCTATCCTGGGGACCCGATCAAAGCCTTTAACAATCAAACTATGGAATGATTTTCATTTTGTCGAAGCTTTCAATTTCTTTCATCAGACATTCTTCTTTTCTTTTTCTCTCTCCATCAAAGGCAACAACTCCTAGATATGATGATGTTTCGGAGCCGCATGTCGCCAATCTTGTGCATGAACGCTCCACTATCAACAATCCTATGACTATCAATAGTTCCTCCTGGAACATCCTGCACACTCATTCAGAGATTAGTTAGAGAGGGGGACCCAAGCCTTCATAGACTTGGGTCGTCCGTCATCATCGAGGATTGTAACTTCGATTTCCTGATGATTCAGAATAGATTGAGCTCCCCCTGAAACAGTTACTGTTTTTGGTTTCCAAATTTGTTTCTGTTTTCCATGTTTAACATCTGATTTAACAGATTTTGTTTGGATAGCCTCTGTTTTGAAAGCCTTTTCAACCTCTTTTCTTTGTTTCTTTTTATGTTTCACTTCTCGTTGTTTAACAAGACGAGGGTCTTGTTTTGGTGAAACAGATCTTTTATGGTAACTGTTACCACGTGGGGCATCAACTTTTGCCTTTCCCTTGGTGAGATATGGACAGTTCTTGACAATGTGTCCATACTCACAGCATTCAAAGCATAATCTCCGTTCAACAAACCTCGGAGTATCATAACTATAAGAGCTTGATGATCTCCGCTCTGATACCACTTGTAGGTCCCGATACGGATCATCGGACTATGATGATTTCTTGTTTCGGGTGCCGAAACGAGTGCGGAATCCCCGTTACGACACAAACCGAGCGAGAGAGTAAACACAATAAAAGGATTCAACGTTTAACAAGATGTATATTGATTTAGACAAAGTTTCGGTACAAGATTTGATAAAATACAAAGCACACCAGAACTTTCTCACACTACTCTCTCTCTAAGCTCATTCAAGCTCATTGTTGTTTTCTGCAAGTGTTCAGTTTATATAGACAACATGTCTGCTGATTCGACGAAGAATAGGACACGATGAAGAATAGATGGTTCTTCGTCATGCATAATAAATATGGTTCTTCGTCATACATGGTGAGGGATCTTCATCCACTAAAAGTCAACATGTTATTTTGTCATGTGTTGTTCTTCGTAGGACTTTCAGCATGCAGCAATAAACAAACAGCAACAATTAATTGATGCATGGAATGATAAGTCTTCACATGACATCATCAGGGTGATGTCATGGTGATGTGGCGTCGGGAAGGATCGCGGCTGTTCGTGCTTCGTGTGTCGATCTCTGGAGCGCACGACAGAGGAATGTCGCGACGTCAGTATTGAGCAGAACCTAACCGAGTCGAACCAAACCGAGCCGCGTCCACATAAAGTGTATCAACATGTTGAAATAACCAAATGCACACTTGTGTGCTCATTTGGGTTATGATTAGTATATTTGAGTGATAAAGATTGCGGGCAGACATAGTAGACAGAGAAGTTTAAGGTTCAAGTAGGAGAGAGAGAGTACACAGAGGAGACGAAGCTCATGCTAAAAAGAGAGAAGTGAGATGTGAGGGGTCAGCGTTTAACTGTCTTTTTAAGAAAATTAAGTATTAAAACTCTAATTTCTGTTATCTCTTCTCCTACTTTTCAGCAAAATGGTGGCGCTTTACTATGTTACTGCAGTTGTTGACTTGCAACAAAAAGAACGAATTTTTATAGAATATCCAAAATAAAGTTTTGTGAATACGAACTACATAAATTATGCTTAACACACGTTTGGTCGACATATAAGCATCATGATGAAATAACCAAATGCACACTTGTGTGCTCATTTGGGTTATGATTAGTATATTTGAGTGATAAAGATTGCGGGCATGTTGGATTATTCGGGTTTGTTTACGGGTCACGGGTCGGTGCGTTATCAGGTCGCGGTTTAACGGATCAAGGGCAGGATTGATCCAGGGGTAAAAGGCTCAAAAACCAGAATTTTGTTACGTAAATTGTTGAGGTTTTGCTGCAAGTTTTGTTTGTGAATTAGTCAAGTTGTAGACCGGGTATTTTGGAGAATCATGGAGTATGCACATTACGTGGGTTGTTCTCATAATTTAGCATGTGTTTTAATTTGTTTAGTTTATTATAAATAGGATAGAGTTAGTTTCCTTTCTATTGTACCCTTTTCTTTATTATCGAATACAATACAGAAGCTTTTCTTCTTGCAAGTATTTGGTTTTCTTTCTTGGGCATATTTCACAAACATTTCGTGAGTGAGTGTTGTGTGATTTATGGTCCCTGAACCAACTGGGCAGACATAGTAGACAGAGAAGTTTAAGGTTCAAGTAGGAGAGAGAGTAGACAGAGGAGACGAAGCTCATGCTAAAAAGAGAGAAGTGAGATGTGAGGGGTCAGTGTTTAACTGTCTTTTTAAGAAAATTAAGTATTAAAACTCTAATTTCTGTTATCTCTTCTCCTACTTTTCAGCAAAATGGTGGCGCTTTACTATGTTACTGCAGTTGTTGACTTGCAACAAAAAGAACGAATTTTTTTAGAATATCCAAAATAAAGTTTTGTGAATACGAACTACATAAATTATGCTTAACACACGTTTGGTCGACATATAACCATCATGATGAGATAACCAAATGCACACTTGTGTGCTCATTTGGGTTATGATTAGTATATTTGAGTGATAAAGATTGCGGGCATGTTGGATTATTCGGGTTTGTTTACGGGTCGCGGGTCGGTGCGTTATCAGGTCGCGGATTAACGGATCAAGGGCAGGATTGATCCAGGGGTAAAAGGGTCAAAAACCAGAATTTTGTTACGTAAATTGTTGAGGTTTTGCTGCAAGTTTTGTTTGTGAATTAGTCAAGTTGTTGACCGGGTATTTTGGAGAATCATGGAGTATGCACATTACGTGGGTTGTTCTCATAATTTAGCATGTGTTTTAATTTGTTTAGTTTATTATAAATAGGATAGAGTTAGTTTGCTTTCTATTGTACCCTTTTCTTTATTATCGAATACAATACAGAAGCTTTTCTTTTTGCAAGTATTTGGTTTTCTTTCTTGAGCATATTTCACAAACATTTCGTGAGTGAGTGTTGTGTGATTTATGGGCCCTGAACCAACAGGGCAGACATTGTAGACAGAGAAGTTTAAGGTTCAAGTAGGAGAGAGAGTAGACAGAGGAGACGAAGCTCATGCTAAAAAGAGAGAAGTGAGATGTGAGGGGTCAGTGTTTAACTGTCTTTTTAAGAAAATTAAGTATTAAAACTCTAATTTCTGTTATCTCTTCTCCTAGTTTTCAGCAAAATGGTGGTGCTTTACTATGTTACTGCAGTTGTTGACTTGCAACAAAAAGAACGAATTTTTATAGAATATCCAAAATAAAGTTTTGTGAATACGAACTACATAAATTATGCTTAACACACGTTTGGTCGACATATAAGCATCATGATGAAATAACCAAATGCACACTTGTGTGCTCATTTGGGTTATGATTAGTATATTTGAATGATAAAGATTGCGGGCATGTTGGATTATTCGGGTTTGTTTACGGGTCACGGGTCGGTGCGTTATCAGGTCGTGGTTTAACGGATCAAGGGTAGGATTGATCCAGGGGTAAAAGGGTCAAAAACCTGAATTTTGTTACGTAAATTTTTGAGGTTTTGCTGCAAGTTTTGTTTGTGAATTAGTCAAGTTGTTGACCGGGTATTTTGGAGAATCATGGAGTATGCACATTACGTGGGTTGTTCTCATAATTTAGCATGTGTTTTAATTTGTTTAGTTTATTATAAATAGGATAGAGTTAGTTTGCTTTCTATTGTACCCTTTTCTTTATTATCGAATACAATACAGAAGCTTTTCTTTTTGCAAGTATTTGGTTTTCTTTCTTGAGCATATTTCACAAACATTTCGTGAGTGAGTGTTGTGTGATTTATGGGCCCTGAACCAACAGGGCAGACATTGTAGACAGAGAAGTTTAAGGTTCAAGTAGGAGAGAGAGTAGACAGAGGAGACGAAGCTCATGCTAAAAAGAGAGAAGTGAGATGTGAGGGGTCAGTGTTTAACTGTCTTTTTAAGAAAATTAAGTATTAAAACTCTAATTTCTGTTATCTCTTCTCCTAGTTTTCAGCAAAATGGTGGTGCTTTACTATGTTACTGCAGTTGTTGACTTGCAACAAAAAGAACGAATTTTTATAGAATATCCAAAATAAAGTTTTGTGAATACAAACTTCATAAATTATGCTTAACACACGTTTGGTCGACATATAAGCATCATGATGAAATAACCAAATGCACACTTGTGTGCTCATTTGGGTTATGATTAGTATATTTGAGTGATAAAGATTGCGGGCATGTTGGATTATTCGGGTTTGTTTACGGGTCACGGGTCGGTGCGTTATCAGGTCGCGGTTTAACGGATCAAGGGTAGGATTGATCCAGGGGTAAAAGGGTCAAAAACCTGAATTTTGTTACGTAAATTTTTGAGGTTTTGCTGCAAGTTTTGTTTGTGAATTAGTCAAGTTGTTGACCGGGTATTTTGGAGAATCATGGAGTATGCACATTACGTGGGTTGTTCTCATAATTTAGCATGTGTTTTAATTTGTTTAGTTTATTATAAATAGGATAGAGTTAGTTTGCTTTCTATTGTACCCTTTTCTTTATTATCGAATACAATACAGAAGCTTTTCTTTTTGCAAGTATTTGGTTTTCTTTCTTGAGCATATTTCACAAACATTTCGTGAGTGAGTGTTGTGTGATTTATGGGCCCTGAACCAACAAGGCAGACATAGTAGACAGAGAAGTTTAAGGTTCAAGTAGGAGAGAGAGTAGACAGAGGAGACGAAGCTCATGCTAAAAAGAGAGAAGTGAGATGTGAGGGGTCAGTGTTTAACTGTCTTTTTAAGAAAA
The DNA here is from genome assembly GCA_030545235.1 of Helianthus tuberosus. NCBI lineage: Eukaryota > Viridiplantae > Streptophyta > Magnoliopsida > Asterales > Asteraceae > Helianthus > Helianthus tuberosus. The sequence continues at coordinate 42,704,254 of CM060399.1, read as the reverse complement.
TTAAGTATTAAAACTCTAATTTCTGTTATCTCTTCCCCTACTTTTCAGCAAAATGGTGGCGCTTTACTATGTTACTGCAGTTGTTGACTTGCAACAAAAAGAACGAATTTTTATAGAATATCCAAAATAAAGTTTTGTGAATACAAACTTCATAAATTATGCTTAACACACGTTTGGTCGACATATAAGCATCATGATGAAATAACCAAATGCACAGTTGTGTGCTCATTTGGGTTATGATTAGTATATTTGAGTGATAAAGATTGCGGGCATGTTGGATTATTCGGGTTTGTTTACGGGTCACGGGTCGGTGCGTTATCAGGTCGCGGTTTAACGGATCAAGGGTAGGATTGATCCAGGGGGTAAAAGGGTCAAAAACCAGCATTTTGTAACGTAAATTGTTGAGGTTTTGCTGCAAGTTTTGTTTGTGAATTAGTCAAGTTGTTGACCGGGTATTTTGGAGAATCATGGAGTATGCACATTACGTGGGCTGTTCTCATAATTTAGCATGTGTTTTAATTTGTTTAGTTTATTATAAATAGGATAGAGTTAGTTTGCTTTCTATTGTACCCTTTTCTTTATTATCGAATACAATACATAAGCTTTTCTTTTTGCAAGTATTTGGTTTTCTTTCTTCAGCATATTTCACAAACATTTCGTGAGTGAGTGTTGTATGATTTATGGGGCCTAAACCAACAGGGCAGACAGAGAAGTTTAAGGTTCAAGTAGGAGAGAGAGTAGACAGAGGAGACGAAGCTCATGCTAAAAATAGAGAAGTGAGATGTGAGGGGTCAGTGTTTAACTGTCTTTTTAAGAAAATGAAGTATTAAAACTCTAATTTCTGTTATGTCTTCTCCTGCTTTTCAGCAAAATGGTGGCGCTTTACTATGTATTGCAGTTGTTGCAGGCTTGCAGCAGCCATCATTTGCGCTTAAAATATTTGTATTAACACATCATCTAAAAGCACCACATTGTCGCTTGCAATTAGGAAGTGCAAAGTTGTAATGTCAGACCTTTACTGTGACCAATAATTGCAACCACAAAGCGTTTTTCATGTTCAAAGTATTGAATCACAACCCGCGGATCATCAACTTCTTTGTAGTAATTGCCATACCGGAATGAACCTTCACTTTCTCTAGGATTAGTTCGAGGTTGTTTACAAACGAACCCAACCCTATACATACATATATATATATATATATACATATATATATATATGTATGTACATACATATATATATATATACATACATATATATATATATACATATATATATATAACTCTATCTTTTTTAAAAAACTATGCAAACCCATTGTCATCCATTGATTATCTTTCATCTAACTTGATCAATGGCTCTCATAATTTTGGTAACAATTATATTTAAAAGAAATCTTATAATACACATTATTACAAGTGGAAGGGCATTTTGGGTAGTGAAAAAGGGGCTTTTTGACCATTGAAAAGAACCCACTCCACTTCCCTATGCAATACCATCAAATCACCAACTCTTTCTCTTTCTCTTACCTCTTTCTCTTTCCTCCCCCACCCCACAAACGTGAAGAAGAACAAGAAGAAGATATCTCATTTCAGAATTCAAATATCTACCTTCAAGATTCCAAGAAACACTAATCCCAGATCTAAAAGTGATCTCAACAAACACTAATCCCAGATCTTTTAGAGAGAGAATGATGGCAGGACAAAAGTTTTTAGAGAGATGAATTTTTTGTTTTAGAGAGAGAAATAACAAGCTTCATCATGTTCATCTATAACACTAAGAACACACATACAAGTGTGTGAGAGAGAAGAAGGTTGAAGTATGTTGTTTTAGAGAGAGAACGATGACAAGAAGAAGGTTTGAAGATCTTCTTCGTGTTCATCGGACGGTTATAGATCCGGTAAGTGTTCTGGAAATGTCATTTCACACTTGATTTTTTTGTTGAAATGGTTGTTAATATGTTTTTGTGTGCTGAAAGTGTTTTAGTAATAGTTAATGTTCATGTATTTTAAAGAAATCAAAAACTTTAGGATGAGATTTTAAACGGGTTTTTTTGTTGGTTTGGTTGCTTGTTAGGGGCTTTTGATCTTAACAGTAGCTGTTTTTTTGTTGGTTTGGGTTGCTTGTTTGGGTTTTTGATCTGAACAGTAAGATTTTTTTTGTTGGGTTGCTTGATTCACAGACTCAGGCCCATAACATGTGTTAAGCCCCCTGTTAGAATGTTATGTAACGTGTGTTGATTTATAGAAACAAACCCATAAAGGTTTGGGTTGCTTGTTTGGGTTGCTTGTTTGGGTTTTTGATCTGAATAGTAAGTGTTTTTTTTTTGTTAACAATAATTGTTTTTTTGTTGGGTTGCTTGATTTACAGAGACAGACCCATAACATGTGTTAAGCACCTGATAGAATGATATATAACGCGTGTTAATCATAATATGTTTATTTTGATAACAATTAGTCATTTTGTTCATTAGAGGCAAAGTTACTTTTTCGGTAAACTGGGATTGCATATTCAACATATTAGTTTGTTGTGATGAGTAGGAGCATGAGAAACAACACTGAAAGAAGGAAACTAGGATTCTTCTCATGTGGAACTGGTAATCCCATTGATGACTGCTGGACGTGTGACCCGAACTGGCAAAAGAACTGCAAGCTCCTTGCAGACTGTGGTATCGGTTTTGGGCAGAATGCCATTGGAGGCCGTGATGGCCGGTTTTACATGGTCACGGATTCTGGAGATGAGCCATTTATAGTAACACATGTACCGGTAATGTGGATAATATGTAACGTGTAATATGAAACGAGCCATTTATGGTAACACATGTACCGGTAATTTTGGAATATATAATATGAAACGGGTCATTTGTTTTGCACAATTTTGGACGTATAACATGTGTTAAGCCTCTGTTATAATTTTTTTGTAACCTGACATGTATTCATGTATAAGCTAGTGGTTTACAAAACACCATGATGTGTATATACTGATCTAACATGTGTTACAATTTGTCTGTTTGGAACATGTAATTGCTTAACATGTGACAAGGGTGAAAACAGTCGACGGGGGCGATGAGTTTAATGGTGAGCTTAGTTAATATCGTAATCTTGTTGTAACCCCACTTGTTGTAACGCTATATAACGTGTGTTAACCTTTTGGCAATTAAAAAAAAACAAGTATTATCTATTTTATTTTTGTTGATGTTTAAAATATCCGATAATGTGGATACTGAGCGTAAAACTTGTACAAGTAATAAATGTACAAGTTAGTATGTAACGTGTAATATGAAACGAGCCATTTATGGTAACACATGTACCGGTAATTTTGGAATATATAATATGAAACGGGTCATTTGTTTTGCACATTTTGGAACGTATAACATGTGTTAAGCCTCTGTTACAATCTTTTTGTAACCTGACATGTATTCATGTATAAGCTAGTGGTTTACAAAACACCATGATGTGTATATACTGATCTAACATGTGTTACAATTTGTCTGTTTAGATCATGTAATTGCTTAACATGTGACAAGGGTGAAAACAGTCGACGGGGGCGATGAGTTTAATGGTGAGCTTAGTTAATATCGTAATCTTGTTGTACCCCACTTCTATACATATGATAACATGTAAGCATCCATTATAACCCGACTTGTATTCATGTATATGAAAGTGGTTTGCAAAACACCATGATGTGCATATACTGATCGTAACACGTGTACAAGTTAATATGGAATTATAATCTTGGTTTAACCCAACATGGTGTCATGTATAAGCTAGTGGTTTCTAAAACACCATGATTTGTATATACATACTATAACATATGTTACGCGCCTGACATGTCTAACGTGTGTTAAGCCTCTATTATAACGTGTGTTAAGACTTCCAGAATGGATGCATAAACTCCAATAGTAACTTAATAACAACATAGTATACCTGATATAACGTGTGTTAAGCCTCTTTTATAACGTGTGTTAAGACTTCCATAATGTGTTAAGTCCATACCGTTTTAACATCATGTACTAGACAAAACAAAATAAGAGTCTCACATTACATATTACTAGTAAACGAAAATACATAGCACTAAGAAAATGGTGGAGCTTCCTTTTACAGTCTGCCTTAGCTTTTCAGCGGCTACCTTTGCTGCCTTAGCTTTTCAGCGGCTACCCTTGCTTTATTCTTTGGGTCGGTCTTGAAACGGTTTGTAAACATGTGGGTGTGCTTATGCCAAGGAAGTTATAAAAATGTGTTTTCATGTCACACGTAACACGTGTTACGTTGTACATGGGTTTCATGTCACATGTAACACATGCATGTCCGAGAAGTTCAACCTATAACACGTGTTAGTTGTGTTGTGCTGTAACATAAACATGGTCATGATCCTTGAGCATCTGATCCACGTTTGACGAAACCAACGGTCCCGAGAATTGGATCTTATTTCCCTTGAATCCATCACCGTCCTAATAAGAAAAAGATAAGATAACCGTTAAGTCGTTAACCAGACATAAATATTAACACATTCATGTTAGTGCAGTATGTGTCTATCGCCTCCGTCAATCAGAATCGTAGCAGAAAATGAAGAACACTAGACTTTATATTGTAATATTAGAGATATCTAGACAAAAAGGCACGGTGGCATTTCTGTAATAATGAGAAATCTCATTAAAAGCCTTGTGCCTATAAATAGAGCCTTAGACTTAAGAATTAGAACTTTTGCTACATTTGTCATTTGGAGCTCTATAGATCTAGAGAGAGAATCTAGAGAGAGAAAGTACTCCACGTGATTCACGGTTCTTGTACGTTATCAGATTTATCAAAGAATCACGATTATATTACATCATGTGTGTTTAGGTCGCGTTCGTGTACGGATTCCGCACGTTATATGTTCGTTTCACAATCGTTTCGGAGTCAAAACCGGTCCTACAAGTGGTATCAGAGCAGGAGCTCGATTGCACTGATCTATCACACATTTACGCGCAGAATATTATCAGATTCAGATCCGAATTTCATCTACTTCTTCATCTTTTTCATATTTTTCACGTTTTTCACTGAAAATCATCAAATTGAACAGGTTTTTACAGTCCGAATCAATTGATTTTTTGATATGTTGTGCGAGAACACTTGATTTACAACCCTACCAAGTTTCAGATCCTAATTCCTAGTTGTTTAGGAGAAATCTGGGTTTTTGTGTCCGACATCGTTTGAAAATTGGCGTGACCGTTTGAACAAGCACGTGACCGTTTGAAATTTGCCTCTGACCGTTTGAAAACTGGACTGTCCGTTTGAAATTGACGCATGACCGTTTGAAATCTGGAGTGACCGTTTGAAAATGCATGTGACAGTTTGAGGGTATGACCGTTTGAAGGTGTGACAGTTTGAGGATTGCATGTCCGTTTGAAAGTATCATAAAGATGACATGACCGTTTGAAACACGTTGTTCGTTTATCGTTACATGTGATAGTATTAATTAGTTTCATTGCTAAAGACAAAGTGGAGGTCCTATAAAAATTGTTTAGAACTTGATATATGTTCTTGTGAATCAAAATTGACAGAACCCATGTGACTAAAGTTCAGCGGCCATATCATATTAGATAAGAAACAGTTGTCGGCCACTTAATACGTGTGTTGTTATCAAGTTTTGCATGTGCATCTTTTATCAAATCAATCTATTTGCATGTGATGGGTGTTTATCAGCACATATGATTGGTTAATTGTGAGGTCCTATAGTTTCCAGTTAGTGTACATTGTAAGTGTCGGCCCAATCAAAGTTTGTTGCACGTGATCGTTTTATATGAAGTGATATTTGGTGGTAGTTTTAGTGGAAGATTCGGTCCAATCAGAAATTGATGAAAATCTATTTTGTAAGCACAAGATATTAAATCAGTCAAAAACAGGTCTCGAGGTTATCCAAATTCGCACAAGGTTGTGTGGTTTAGCCAGGTCATTGGAAAAGGGTCATAGCAGTCCGCACAGTCTGTCAACTTTCAGTTCACACAGAAAATTCACCAGTTCGAGTATTTTTTTTCCAGTTATTTGATAGTGTTTAAACTGATAAGTGTTTGTTTGTTTGTTGATTCAAGGTGTTTGAAGATGTCAAGCAACGGGGAAGAATTCTACAACACATTCTACAACGCGTTCACTTCCGAATCGTCAGATAGAAGATCTGAGATGAAAGAATATTCAAGAGAGATTTCGGAGAATTTGAAGTTTGAGAACATGTATGGAAGCCAACAGAAGCCACCAAAGCTAATGAAAGTGGAAGATTATCACTGGTGGAAAAACAGATTTGAGGGTTGGGTAAAAGCTTTAGCTCCTGAAAGTTGGATAAAAATGACAGATGGATACACTGAACCAGTAACAGAGGGAGGAGAGTTAATAGATCCAAAAGATTTCTCAGACATAGATATAAAAAATGTTGTGGCTGAATCTAAAATGACCACATTAATCAAACAGTCAGTGAGAGAGGATATTATTTCGTTACTTGAACAAGAGAAAACTTCAAAGAGTTTGTGGGAAGCGTTAGGGAAAAAGTGTGTAGGAAGTAATGAAATTGTCAAAAACAAAAAGAAATTGTTGCGTAAAGAGTTTGATTTATTCAGTTGTATGAAAAATGAATCTGTTTGTAGAATGATCGAAAGATTTGGGCATCTGAAAATGGAGTTAGCCAGACATCAAATCACATATTCTGAAGAGGATTTGGTGGATAAATTGTTTGATTCATTGCCAAATGATCAAGAGTGGCAATACTTCGCTCTAATGTTGAAAAACACAATCAAGCCTGAAGATTTAAAAGTGGATTTGCTGATTGAAAGGCTTGAAAGTCATGAGTTGGAGATAAAAAGATCTAAAGTCAACAATCCAGCTTATCAGCAGAATGTAGAGCTTTACTACAGAGGAAATGTACCGCAGGCTGGGTCTCCAAGAACAGCGTTTTCTGCAGAAAGCTCAAATTCAGTGAACAATGAAAGTCTTCACTGTGGTTTTCACAGTGGATCTTCTTCAAACACTTCAAGTCAATCTGCTTCCAAGAATTTGTTTCAGTGTAATATAGCAGTGGATCTGAAGAATGGGCAGAATTTCAGCGAAGAATCGGTGAAACAACAGATGGTTTTCTTAGCATCTGTACTTGAATCATATGAAAGCCTCGTTGCAGGGAAGATTGGCAACACCAACTTGACGAAAGAAGATTATGATCAATTAGACCCCGAGGAGATGGAACTAATGGATATAAGATGGTGCATGGCCAGTGCGGTTCGTCGGGCACAGCAGTTCATGGAGATCACGGGGAGAAAGTCAATTGGTGGACCATCTACCAAACTGGGATTTGATAAATCTAAGGTGACATGTTTCAAATGCAAACAAAGTGGTCATTTCAAGCGTGAGTGCAGAAATGCGTATGCTAATGATGAATCTGCAAATCCATTTAACGAAGATTATTACAAGAAAGCGATTTACCATCAGAACAAGTATGAGTCACCAAGATTGAAACAGCCTGAAGAAAAATCAAGGGCTCTTGCAGTTATATATGATGATGAAGGTTACGACTGGAGTCAGGTTTGCCCTGAAGAAGATGCTGTTGGGTATGCATTTGTGGCTGATGCTGATCCTGATAGATATTGGAAAGCAGACTATGCAAGATGGGAAATTGGAAAATTAAATGAACCATTCAAAGAAGCCCAGAGAGCAAAAAGATGGAATGAAGAGTTGGAATGTTACATGGATCCACGGGGTAATCCAGTTGTTGACCCATCAAAAGTGGATTTCGAAGCTGTAACAAATTTGGTTCCAAGGCAGGCTACTTTCAACACACGAAGGTTATCTGATAAAACATATTTGCCTGATTTGGAGAAGAAGATAAGAGAGGTTTGTGAAGCAAGTCTACCGAAGGTGGTCGAGATGAAAAAGTGAAAAGAAGAAGAATTGAAGAAGATGATTGAAGAAGTAAAGAATGTTGTGAAGATTGCTGCTGAAGAAGATCAGAAAGCTGAAGAAGAACAGAAGAATGAAGAAGCTCAGAAAGAAGAAAAGGAGAAAGATCAGAAAGTTGTATCAGAAGAACTGGTGCTGAATGAGACTGAGGTTAGAAAATCTTCTGATTTACTGAATGTTGAATTGGTTGATGAAAATGAAAACAAGTGCAGGAATTGCATAGAAATGTGCAAAGCCTGTACTAAAAAAGATGACATCATAAAAGTAAAAGAAATTGAAGCAACCAAATTTGAAAATGTTTTCAAAATAAAATGTAAAGAAATGGTTGAAACAGAAGAAATGTTGAAATTAAAAGTCGAAAAGCTAACACAGAAGTGTCAAGATCTTGAAAAAGATAATGATGTGTATAGACAATTGTGTTCAGCAAAATGTGTTGATTGTGTTGAAAAAGAATCTAAATTTCAAGATTTACAAAAACAGTATGATTCTTTGAAGTGGTCGAGTCAGAGAGTACAAGAAGCTTATGATACTTTGAAGAGCCAAGTCAAAAGTTTTGATCAAAGATTGTCAGAAACTTTAGTCACTAAAGAAATGTATGAAAGAAAGTTTAAAGAAAAGCACATTGAATTGAACAAATGTGTTGATGAAATTGCTAATCTTAAACAAGTCTTGGCTAAAAAAGAAAAGGTTGTTACCAAACTTCAAAGTTATCATAACTCTTCGTACATTCTTGAACGCATTTTCAACATCACACCAGATGACAAAGATACTGAAAATTGCAAAAAGGGTATTGGTTCAGAATTTCATCAGGTACCACCACCATTGAGAAACAATTATACTTTTTATGATGAGGAAAAGGTGGCAAAGGGTTTGAACATAGCTGACCAGTCACCTGAAAGTATCGATGTGACTTACTCCAAATCTGATGATGCTAATGATTCAGAGGTGGTAAGTAAGATTGTTGAAAGCGTTTTGAAAGATGAGTCAACAAAAGGTAAGTCTGAATCACAGGATGAAGATGAAGGAAATCTTTATGATGGTTATCTGAAAAACACAAAATCCGAGAAAAATTTGAATGATGATTCAAAAGGATTGGTTTATACCATGATTGGATCGGACAAATTATTCTTAGATGTTGTATTCCCGATTCAGAATGTGATTTGAGAAAAGGTCGATAAAGTTTTCAAAATGGTTGAGATTGAGAAGTCTGAGATTCCAAAGTTTACTGGTAAAGGTCATAAATCTTTTTATAACAAACCTGGTTTTAAGAAGAAAAACATGAAGGCTGGTTTGGGTTATAAAAAGAAACGGAATTGGAATCAAAGTAAAAAAACCAAATTTGCAACAAAAGATAAGTTTTGTTCAAGGGAAAAGCTTGAAAGAAGAGGAAAAACTCAAATTTGGACAACAGTCTAATGAGGAGTTTGATGCTATGAAAAAGAAACAACAACAGGCTAAGGACGTTTCAAAGAAAGTGTGTTTTAAATGTGATCAGATTGGACATGTTGCACGAAAGTGTCCAAATCCAAAGCCTGTTGATGTTGAAAAACATAAATATGAGGATGTGAAACCGAGGTCAACCAGATTTGATTCGAAACAAACTTGGAGGTACAATACAAACAAGTTTGCTTCAAATCAAAATTGGAAATCAAACCCAAACAGGTTTGATTCAAGACAGACCTGGAACTCTCACGCACCCAGATTTAGAACAACACAAAGTTGGAGAACATCTGTTGATATGACAAAACCTCAAGAGTTTTGGAAACCTAAAAATGTTGTTCAAGATCAAAAGGTTCAAAAAGAGACAAATTTTTACAAAAGAGGTACTCCGAAAGGTCAAATGTGGAGTGCTAAGAAACAAGTAACGATGGTAAAAGATGAAAAAGTTGAAGTCAAACTTGAAAACATTTTAAATGACAAAGAGTTTCCGAAATTAAATGAACATTATTGTGTTGAAATGCCTAAGGTCCAACAGACCTGGGCTAAATTGTTCAAATGATTGATAAAGTTTGAATGTGCAGGTGCTCAACGAAGCTGAAGATTGTGAGAATGGTAGTTGGTGCAGCCTGGCACAGGAAGAGGTTGCAGGACCCTGGTTTGGTTAAACAGGGAGCTTATCAATTTTATGTACATAAATAAACAATATTTTCAAAATCCTAAAAAAAAATGATAAAATTTGAAAAACCAAAAATATGTTGTCTTTAATATTGTTTTGAATGTATGTTGATTGAATACGCCGAAACCCTCACGGCTGAACAAACATGATTACTTTCATCAGATTGAAAAACGGTTTTCAAACTGTTAAGATCAATGTGTTGTAAATCATGGGGGTATGTTATATTTTCTGCAAATCAGTGCATGTGAAGCAGAAAATGGATGGCGAGACAAAGCTATCAGTGTTGGTTGTCAAATTTTCTTTAAATGGTTTTGCATTTTAGGGGGAGTAATATTGTTAGAAAATACAAAAAACATTTGAAAATTTTGAAAAAGCCAAAAACACGATAAAATTTAAAAATTGAGTTTTTGCGTAAAAAGAGGAAATGATAGTACATCGGTAGACAGTTACAGTACGCTAAAGAAATGGAAAGTTTAAATGTGTTAAACGATCTCACCGTGGATGTGTCGGTAGATTTTTATACACTTAGTAAACTTTTTCGGGATATAAACATAAATTCAAACACTTGCTTATTTCGTGGGGAACACTACTTGGATATATAGGTAACCCCTAAAATCTCGTTTGAAAGATTCCTTTTTCTGATATACTAGGTTTTTATACTCAGTGATATCTGGGGTATTATTCCGGTACTTCTGCTGAACGGTAGTTCTGACCTAGTCCCCGAATAATACTTTCTGCATATGCTTGAAACATAGCATCACCCTCAGCATCAATGATAAGACAATAAAATTGCTTAGCAATGCTGTTGTAAAAAAAGATCCTCTAAAGGGGACACACCCACAAGTTGAATCATGATCTCTCTGCTGAACGGTAGTTCTGACCTGAGCTCTCATGATTCTTCATAATTTATTAACCCCTTACAGATATCATTTGTGTTATAATTACCTGTAAGACTGAATATTGGGATCTGGATACAGGAGTATATTCAAGAGGTGGGACACATGAATGGGTTTAAGTTCTTAAAATACATAATTCGTATCCTGAATCAGTTGAAATTTGTATGAAAATTTAAGTGGACAAAGTATATCGACAATCTAAGTGAATTGTTTAATTCTTAAAGTGAAATTAAGCTCAACGGTACTTGTGACTTGTCATAAACTGATATGATCCTCTGACGCATACTCAAAACAAAAATATTGTCTGTAAATATGTTTGTACATATTTCTTTACTGCTTTATATTTTCAGAAAATACAAAAAGATTTTGATTTCTGCTTTATTTTCGACAACCGATATCTGAGTGCTGAGTTTCAAAATCTAAGTAAGCTAATTGTGTTTCTGAAAATAAAACAAGTTCATTAATTTGAAACTTAACGTTTTAAAATCAAAAATCAAAAACAGTTTGTGATATCTCCAAGGTCATTAATTTGGACTTGGATGATTAACTGTGGGGGATTTGGATGCTTATATTGTTATAGAGTTAGTTTCCGATACGATTCGATGAAACTACCAAATTCATGAGAAGTAATTTTGAGAAGATTGAATTGTCAGATTACGATATCTGGAAGATTAAAATGTTGTTACTTATAGTTGTATGAGTGATTGCAGGAAAAGCCCAGACTACGATCCCGGAAGCTGAGTCTAAGGGGGAGTCTGAAGATGAGCTCGAAGCAAAGGGGAGCTTGTAACCTGAAAGCAAGGTGTCGATCCCAAAAGCACGGAAGCTTGACGAAAGGGGGAGCCTGAAGGAAGAGTCTATCGAGAGAGAGAGCAACGGAAACCTGAAGACAGATCCATGGGGATTCTGTTCGAGAAAGAGGGAGTCTGTGGTTGCTGATAATATCACATTTTCAAGAAGACTCGGAGAGTGAGAAAAACAAGACGCTACGAGATTGACTGCGGCAATATCCAAGGGGGAGTCTGTTAGTGCAGTATGTGTCTATCGCCTCCGTCAATCAGAATCGTAGCAGAAAATGAAGAATACTAGACTTTATATTGTAATATTAGAGATATCTAGACAAAAAGGCAAGGTGACATTTCTGTAATAATGAGAAATCTCATTAAAAGCCTTGTGCCTATAAATAGAGCCTTAGACTTAAGAATTAGAACTTTTGCTACATTTGTCATTTGGAGCTCTATAGATCTAGAGAGAGAATCTAGAGAGAGAAAGTACTCCACGTGATTCACGGTTCTTGTACGTTATCAGATTTATCAAAGAATCACGATTATATTACATCATGTGTGTTTAGGTCGCTTTCGTGTACGGATTCCGCACGTTATACGTTCGTTTCGCAATCGTTTCGGAGTCAAAACCGGTCCTACAATTCATAGCCAGAAGTTCAGACTATAACACGTGTTACGTTGGTTGTGCTGTAAGACAAACTTGGCTTTTCGTTTCTAAAAACAGATGTGCCGATTATTAGACGTCTAAAAATAAAAAAAATCGGGCAAGTGTTAAACACGTCATAACTATAATAATTTAAACTGTATGGCTATCTCTAATAGGATAAAGTGTAACATGTATTAGGGTATGATGATGTTCAAAATTGCAATCAGATCCACATTGCAATCTATCTTCTTCTTCTCAAATATGTTCAAAATTTCTAATTTGGTCTAAAAATTGTATTTTATTACCTTATTTCTTACTTACTTTCTTATACATTATATTGGAAGCAAAATGAAATAACCAATGTTGTTGGTCCAAAACATGCCAAGATCATAGGCAAAGGTCTACTGGTGTAAGTAGAAGCAAAAAAATAAAACAAATTGACGTTAATAAACCAAACATCAAACAAATTTTTCTTCATCTATGTATGAATTTCAACTTAGGTTTTCTAAGATGATATAAAATAATCATATTGAACTAATTCACATAATAAATAAAGAAAACATCAAACAAAAATCTTGATGAGAGTATGGATACAATACACAAAGAAATCAAACCCTACAGTTGAACTTCAAAGCAAATTGCTTGCTTGATATCAAAATCAAATATAGATAAATAAGGGTAATAACTTGATTAAAATAAATCCAACCTTCACATAAGAAGCCGGGTACGCACATCATCTTCATCCATCGCTTCCTGCAAATCGATTTCCCAAATCATCATCAACACAACCTGCAATTTGACACTTCTTCAATTAAAAACTTGAACCTCAAATCTCCACCTCTATCGTTTTATCCTTTTCCTCTTCTTCAATATGAACCGGCGACATTAACTCGTAGGTTGGTGGATTTGTCTCCATGGACATTAATGGAGAAAGGATGATATGCAGGAGAAGAGGGTAAAAGAGGATATGAGGGACATTAATGGAGAAGAGATCTTGAATTTTATCCTTTTAAAAATGAAATAATCTAAAAGAAATAGGGGTTTGACAATGAGGTGATGGGCATTAATGATAATGTCAAATCAAATGGGGAAGATATCTTGGGTTGGGTGGATAGATGTATAATTACATATATACCCTTCTGGGCAAAAAGGATAATCAGATTACTATGCATACGTGGAAGGATGTAGGCCACATGTTGAGTTTTCAAAGTTTTCTAAAAATAAAGGGTTTCTTGTGTAGCATTACCCTATATATATATATATATATATATATATATATATATATATATATATATATATATATATATATAGGGGAGGGTTTAAATGAGAACACTAAATATTGCGAGAACTGTGAGAACGAATAAAAAAACCACGAGAACTTGGTCAAAAACAATTCAAATTCAAAATTTCTTTTTACCCTAATCATTATTATTCGAATACAATGTTAGAAATTAGATTTACGCGTTTAAATTTTCATGAATTCGTAATTAAAGAAAATTTACACATGTGTAAAAAATCTAGTAAGAGTGATTTTGAGAGGAGAAATGAATTATTTGATGTTGTATTTTTATTACAATGAGGTTTGTATTAAAAAAATTTGGTTTTGATTGGTTTTTTCATTCGTTCTCACGGTTCTCGCAATATTTAGCTTTCTCAAGATAACCCTCCCCTATATATATATATATATATAAATGCTTCTCTCTTTGGTTCTGTAACAAACTCATGCAATTTATCATGCAACTTGAAACCAATGGAGGACGTGTGAGTCAGTAGTCCTAATTGTATATATTTAATAATATTATGAAGCTAATAACTTACCTTGTTCCTCTTATCATAGACATAGGCTTCCACAACATTCTTTTTATCCTTTGTTTCTTCCATAACACTGTCTTACAACGCCATTTCAAACTCGTATTCTATTGCTTTCTCCACATCAGCAGCTAGCATTGCCCCGTAGACCAACTCAGAAACTTGTATTTTGACTTTTTTTACCTTTTTCTTTGGAGCTTCCACCTGGCACAACAAAATAAATTAAAAAAAACTAAATTCTACATTCATAATAAGAATTCCCGAAAAATTACCTTGGTATCAGCCTCCATCTGAACAGGATTGTCTCCAGTCTCTTGTGCACCATTCTCAGTCACAAGAGCAACCACTGTTTGACCAAAGTCAAACCACTGTTTGCAAAAAAAAAAGTCTGCTTGACCAAAGTCTGTTTCACCAAAGTCCAACCACTGTTTGCAAAACTATGATTCTTAGTGGTTCAAAAGTTTGTTTGACCAAAGTCAAACCACTGTTTGACCAAAGTTTGTTTGACCAAAGTCAAACTACTATTTGCAAAAAAAGCAACCACTGTTTTCTCCACAAAACATGGTTTTAACCCAACAGTGGTTTTAAACATCTGTTTTCATCCATCTGTTGACTTAATAGATGTATCAACCACTATTTTATTTTCTAACATCTGTTCACAACAAACAGAGGTTTCAAAACATAAAACAGACCTTTGCCAAATACATGTTTCACAACAAACAGAGGTTTCAACTTTTTCTTCGGTACATTACCACCACTCTCACTCAACCTCTCTTTCCTCTTCTTATCACCATTCATCAACAATTACATACATTTTCTTGTCACATATACCTGAACTTAGAAACATTTAGTTGATCATATCACATATGAAAGTAATAACCATAACAATCAAAAAACGTGACACAAAAGTTGCAATATTTGTGAGACATGAGGGATCTAATAAATTATTAAACTCAATGAACATGAAGTTGTTTTCTGCTAAAAATATTTGTTTTTTAAATTAAATTTATCAAGACTTGAGGATTAAATTGATGAGCATTAGGTATGAAAAAAAATACAAAATCATATTGAAGAAATGCTCTTACTTTGGCATATCGGGATTATCGACATCTCCATGTTATGACCACCATCACCTTGATGCTTAACCATTTGTAGTTTATCATTTTGCCTCTTTCTCCATTCCTCGGTTCTATTTTTCCACGCAACGGTTCCATATCCATAAACCGCCAAATCTTTCTTACGATCCATGGGTCGGAGTGGCACTAAAACATAAAAATCCAACAATAAACATATAAAAATTCATCCAAAAAAACCAAAAAAAGATGAAACTTTACAATATGATCATAAACCTAATACTTAAAAGAAACCGATGAAGCAGTGTTAGAAAACGACATAGGATGAACACGCTTTGCCCGATTCATAAATGGCGGGATGATTAAAGCATGCTTGTTAGCCGAAATCCCATCATCCTATAGTAAACAAACATGATCATGTTAACCAATTTGAAAAATCAAAAATCTTGGCTTTTGACCAATGCCCCATGAGATGGTATTTGTTTTGATAATAAAAGACGTTTTAGAACTTCTTAATAAAAAATCCTAAACTATAGAATGTTTGCATCGCCTTCATAGATTTATGACTTTGTTACCGATCTATACAATATATATGATTCGAATTACAAAGAATAGAGTGCTATTATTTAACTACCTCTTGACTATAAGTAAGAAGAAGGATCTCGGATTTTAGAGTGGCGGCATTCACTTTAGAACCGCATAACTGGAAGCATATGGACCCCGCCCATTATTAAGGTGTGTAGAAAGAATCGACTCATCAAGATCAAACTCATTGTCCAGATCATCAAATCTCTCCTCATCTTCGTCACCGTCAACTCTCGGACTCCCTAACCATCATCCAACTTATTAATTATACAAAATCTTGAAATTCGACTAAATTTTACCTACCAAAAAAGTTAACAATTGCTACCTTTGATCGGTTTAAATCGAGTTTTGCATTGAGGGCAAGCTTGATTACCCTCTCTTCTTTCATACTTATAGAAAGGTCTACAAGTTGGAAAAGCACATTCATTTCAAGCAACAAATGGCTAACCATCAACTGTTATTTCAATTTCATCACCAGAAATCTAGCATATTTGCCCATTTAATTCTTTAACAAATGTCACTGACGTGCGTTGGAATTGTTATATTTTTTTAGATATATTTTATCTCTTTTTACTCGCCAATTCAAGTTTTAAATTTATACAATACGATATAATACTATCGCTCTACACACACGTTAGGGCAAGTGCACCCATCGCGGACGTAGTATAGTGATGGCAAGATACCGAGGTCGTCCAAGGACACAAAGAGCTTTTAATACCGGCTTATTGTTAACATCTAATCTAACCAAACTTTTATGAAAAGGTTTTAAAGCTATAAAAAGATAAACTAAAAAGCAAAAATAAAATATAAGGAAAAACAAATATACAAGAAGGAATCACTTGGTTCCAACTCCTCTTTTACGTATCCTTTTAATGATTTCCGCACTTTGGGCATTTTAAGAGATTATCTTTAAGTTATAGTAGTAGGTCCCCTTCCAGGCAGCGTTACCCTCAACTTATTGGTCTGAGTCAGAAGAGATACAGTCCCGCAAGGTCGGATTATTGAAAGATAATTAAGTAAGTTATTAATGCGAAAAGTGGTAGGCCCCCTTCTAGGTAGCATTACCCTCAACCCTTTGGTCTGAGTCAGCAGGGATACAGTCCTCGCGAGGTTGGTTTAAAGTTTTAATAGCAGTTTATAGATAAGGGATTCAAGCGATTTCTTACTCTCAGTCGGGCTAGTCATTCCCGGCTAATCCATGGATTATTACTAAGCTTGAACCAGGTTTTTGCGGGATCTATACACTAAAAGAGACATAGAATTACCAAACCACCCTTCTAACCCCCTTCCAAGTAGTTAACACGCTTTATATAGTACCTAAAGACACGAATATGTGAATCAACAACATATGAAGAATGGTTAGATAAATTCGCCTTCAATATAAAAAAAACTAGTTATTAAAGTCACTAATACATACCCAATTAAAAAGGAGCCAAAGATTGGAAATAAAAAAGTTATACATAAAAGATTTGTCTTCACCAAGTGATGTAAGAGTTTAGCCAAGCATTTGTTTGACAAGAACTATTACGATCGATCTTGGATCCCGAGACTACTACACACTCTAAATGATGGAAGATGGATGATGGTGGTGGATGATGGTGTTGTATTGGTGGTGGATTAGTGGCAAGTGAGAGAGAAGTGGTTTGCCAAGGGATGGATTGGAATGAAACCAAGCACCCGTATTTATAGCTGAAATCAGAACGTCCAACACGGCTCGTGCCCGCCTGGCACAGCCCCGTGGCCTTCAGTCTCTCTCATCTTCATTAACTGCAATGTCAGACTTAGTACTAACACAGCCCCGTCTGTCAATGGCACGGCCCGTGGCCAATGTACTTGATGTACTATCTCAGACTCTGCAAATCTTAGAGTTGACCATGCCCCGTGTTGCCTTAGCACGGCCCTGTGTTGATCTTCTGATTTGTCTTTTGTTGTTGTCTTTTTCTTCTGCAGAGAATTCTCACAGGGCACGACCCATGCCTGGTGGGCACGGCCCCGTGCCAAATCTTCTGATTTTGTTATTTCCATGGTTTGGATGTGGTTGGGGCTTGTTGATGTGTGTAAAATGCAACATATAAATTACATCAAATAAGGCATAAAACTAACCCTTTTTAAGTACTAATATTGGAAAAAGAGTGTTTTTGTCTTCCTTTTGTATTTTCAGGATTAAATGAGCTCAAAAACGCAAAAGAAGCAAAAAGACAGCTAAATCCAACATAAATACAAGAAAAGGAACATTAGTGGACTGCCCGACCCCTCAACGGCACCTTCCAAAGCAAATTAGAGAAGTCAGAAGACTGAACACGCCCCGTGCTCAGCCAGCACGGGGCCGTGCCCAAGAAGCAGCAGAAAAGACAAATCTATAGAAGCTTCTATTGCCCACCACGGGCCGTGCCCAGCGGACACGGGGGCGTGTCGAAAGTACAGCAGGCGCATTTATTGTAATTGCGAATTACAATTAATGAGGAGAGAGAGTGTCAGACAGGCACGGGGCCGTGCCCAGCGGACACGGGGCCGTGCCCAGCTCTCTGTTCAGCCTATAAATAGGAGTGCTTGGATTCATTTCAACTCATCCCTTGGCACACCACCTCTCTCACACTTCATCCACCACCCACCACCATCACAACACCATCATCCACCACCATCATCCATTGTCCATCGTAGAGTGTGTGAGTCGTCTCGAGATCCAAGATTGATCGTAAGAGTTCTTGACAATCAAGGCCATGTTTGCCTAAGTCTCTTACATCACTTGGTGAAGACAAAGTGTCTAGTATAATACTTTTTATTTCTAATCTTTTGCACTTTTTATTTGGTTTTGTATTAATGACTTTAATAACTAGTTACTTATGTTGAAGGTGATCTTTCCTTATCGTTTGTCCGTGGTGTCTTGGCATTATTTTACTGTCTATATAAAATAAAGGATTTTCACCATTCATATCTCCACGGTCTATATGGAGGTATGTTGGCTACCTGGTCGGGGGTTAAGGGAACGGTTTGGTAAAGGTCTTGCCATTGTTCAGCGTTTAGAGGTCCTGCAATGGACCTGGGTCAAATTTAGTAGGACCTCCTTCAATACTTCACGGTATTGGATGGCGGGGGTCCAAACTCTTTGATCCCCTCATAAGTTAACTACTATTAATACTATAACCCGGCTATTTAGGACTGTATCCCTGCTGACTCAGACTACTTAGCCGAGGGTAACGTCACCGCCAAAAGCGGGGCCTACCACAATACTGCATTAATAACTTAATTCATTATCTTCCAATAATCCACCCTTTTAGGATTGTATCCTTGCTGACTCAAACTACTGGGGTGAGGGTAACGTCACCTTCAAAAGAGGGGCCTACTACAATAACTAAGATAATCTCTTAATTATGTGCAAAAGTGCGGAAATAATCAAAGGTTATACTAGATACGAGTCGGAACCAAGTGATTCATCTTGTCTATCTGTTTTTATTTTATTTTTATTTTCAGCATTTTAGTTAGTTTTTATTTTTCTTAGCTTAAAACATTCTTCTAAACTTTTATTTTGATTAGACGTTGAGGATAAACCGGTACTAAAAGCTCTTGTGTCCTTGGACGACCTCGGTATCTTACCAACGCTATACTACACTCAACGATGGGTGCACTTGCCCATATGTGTGTTTAGTGTTAGTGAAATATCGTGTTTTATAAATTTAAATCTTGGCTAAAATAAGTGTTAAAAAAAGGGCTTAAAATATACACCTAATATATATAACACTTTACCGCACATCAAGTTTTTGGCGCCGTTGCCGGGGACACAAGGATTTTAAGAAAGCTTAAAATCGACGGCCTAATCAGTTTTCAAAACATTTTTAAAAGCGCGCACATTTTTCTGCATTTTAGTTTAGATTTGCATTTACAGTAACCTGTACACGGGGCCGTGTTCACTGAACACGGGGCCGTGCTGCACATTTTCATAAAAACACCCAGTAACAGTAACTTGAACACGGGCCGTGCTCACTGAACACGCCCCGTGCTCAACGAAATCAGTAAATTTAATTAAAACGCCCAGATACAGATTCTGAACACGGGGCCGTGTCCAGCCTCTGTTTCCGTTTTTATTTTTGTTTTCTGATCTCGAGACTTGGTTGTGGTCTGCTGAGTGATTCTTATGGATCAATACTCAGGAGGTTACAACTACACCTATGATGAGGATGATTATAGGGGTAATTATTGCACTAATTGTCGTAATGCACGCTCGATTCAAAATAATCACTCATATCAACCATCCAATTCATACACCTACTATGAGGAGCCCAGGTACGAGCCATCAACTTCATACACATCCTATGAAGACCAAAGGTATGAACCTCCTCCCTCATACTCATATTTTGATGAACCAAGGTATGAGCCCTCATACTCATACTTTGAGGAACCAAGATATGAGCCACCATCTTCGTATGCTTCTTATGAGGAATCTTGGCGTGAACAACCCACCTCATATGAGTATTATGAAGAACGAAATTACGAACCTTATCCATCATATGCTTACAATGAAGGACAATGGTGTGAACCATCAACTTCATATGGGTATTATGAGGAACAAAGGGTCGAACAACCGGATTCAAGCTTAGAAAATAATGATTCTTTTTCTATAACCGAAGTGACCGATAGGATATTAGAACACATAAGAGTTATCGATCGATGTATAAAAGAAGCTCGCGCAAGGGAAGAGGAGTCCCGCGCAAGAGAAGAACTAAAAAGGGAAGGGATAACTGAAAATGTAAAAATGGAAGAACAAATAAGTGAAAAACCGACACATGAGTTAAACAACGAAAAAGGTGAGTCCGACAACGTTAAAATTCAAGAAGAGTCTAATTTTGAAAAAAATAATCTCTTGTCACCCTCTTTCGAAAATCATTGTTTAGTACCCACTCATGCTAAGTTTTTAAAAGAGTTAAACACTAACACAAAAATTGACGAAACGGTAAGTGTTAAGTTAACTAATGATCAAACTACACTAATAAAAGAAGACCCATTTGAAATTAACATTACACCGGTTCCATGTTTCTTTCAAAATTCGTTTATTTGTAATGTCACCATTGATAAAGATCTTTGTGTTAACATAATGCCTAACTACATTTTCGAAAAATTAAGTATTAGTGATTTTTCTCCACTTCAAATACCCATTTTTCTATCCAATCGGAAAGTAATAAAATCTCTCGGTATAGTTGAAGATGTCTTGGTTCAAACAAATCAAATGGTAATCCCAACCGACTTCGTCATCCTCGATGACGCTCCTCTAGTGCTGGGACGACCATTTGTAAAAACTCACGAAGCTTTGAAAAACCGGAAGTTCAATAATCTACCTCTTCAATTAGGGGCATTTAAAAGAAGTGTCGATCTCGAACGATCAATGAAATATCCATTCGGCAATAATGACCCCCTAATTGAAGATGAAGATGAACCACCCGATACAAGTGAAGAGATTGACCACTTTGTTGAAGAAGAGGTCGCCATAGAACAAACTTTTAAAGTTCTTGATCGAAACGAGCAACCAAATAAGGAGTCTCCTAAAGACCCACCACTTGAGCTCAAAGAACTTCCAAAAGGTTTGGAATATGCTTTTCTAGACAAAGATGGTAAGTTACCTGTAATTATTTCGTCTAAATTAGATAACTTAGAAAAAGAAAAATTAATTAATCTTTTGAAAAAACACAAAAATGCAATAGCTTGGAAACTTGTTGACATAAAAGGAATTAGTCCTTCTATGTGCACACACAAAATTTTGATGAATGATGACTACAAATCGGTCATACAACCACAACGTCGAGTAAATCCAAATGTTCAAGAAGTGGTTAAAAACGAAGTCATCAAGTTACTTGACGCCGGACTTATCTATCCTATCTCCGATAGTCCTTGGGTAAGTCCCGTCCAAGTAGTTCCAAAGAAAGGAGGTATGACGGTAATAACTAACGAAAAGAATGAACTAATACCAACGAGAACCGTCACAGGATGGAGAGTATGTATAGATTATAGACGATTAAATGAAGCGACAAGAAAGGATCACTTTCCTTTACCCTTCATTGATCAAATGTTAGAAAGATTATCCGGTCATAAATTTTACTGTTTCTTGGATGGTTTTTCAGGTTACTTTCAAATCCCGATAGCACCCGAAGACCAAGAAAAGACAACTTTCACATGTCCCAATGGAACTTTTGCTTATCGACGCATGCCGTTCGGTCTATGTAATGCCCCAGCAACATTCCAACGTTGCATGGTAGCCATTTTCCATGACATGATAGAAAAGACAATGGAAGTCTTCATGGACGACTTTTCTATCTTTGGGGATTCATATGACCAATGCCTCGATAACCTTAAACGAATGCTATCCCGATGTGAGGAAACTAACCTCGCCCTTAATTGGGAAAAATGCCATTTCATGGTAACGGAGGGAGTAGTACTTGGTCACAAAATCTCAAGCGAAGGAATGGAGGTGGATCGAGCCAAAATAGATACCATTTATAGATTACCACCTCCATCCTCCGTAAGAGCTATCAGAAGTTTCTTAGGGCATGCCGGATTCTATAGGCGATTTATCAAAGACTTTTCAAAAATCTCAAGGCCTCTAACGAAGTTACTTGAAAAAGATGCTCCTTTCATCTTTGACAAGGATTGCAATCAAGCATTTCTAACCCTAAAGGAAATGCTAGTCAATGCACCTATCATGATAGCGCCTGATTGGAAATTTCCTTTCGAAATCATGTGTGATGCTAGTGACTTTGCAGTTGGAGCTGTCTTGGGACAGAGAAAAGAAAAGCATTTCCACCCAATCTATTATGCTAGTAAAACACTTAACGATGCACAAGAAAATTACACAACAACTGAAAAAGAATTACTAGCTGTGGTATTTGCTTTTGATAAATTTCGTTCTTATATTGTTCTTTCTAAAACTATAGTCTATACAGACCATGCAGCCATTCGATATCTCTTCAAGAAGCAAGACGCAAAACCACGTTTGATTAGGTGGATTCTACTCCTCCAAGAATTTGACATTGAAATCAAGGACAAAAGAGGAGCAGAAAATACCGCAGCAGATCATCTTTCGCGCTTAGAGGACCCAGCTTTAGAGGCAACCAGGGACGAGCAAATCAACGAAAAATTTCCAACTGAGTCCCTGGAAATGGTGGAATACAAGGAAGAACCATGGTACGCCGACTATGCTAACTACCTAGCTAGCGGTATAGTCGCAAAAGGATGGCCACATCATCAAAGAGAAAAATTCTTTGCCAATGTGAAACACTACTTTTGGGAAGATCCATGTCTTTTCAAAATGTGTGCCGACCAACTCGTCAGACGATGCGTACATGGTAGAGAAGCACGAAGAATTCTCCACCATTGTCATGAAGGTCCATACGGAGGACATCATGGTGCTGCCAGTACCGCACGAAAGGTATTTGATTCAGGATTTTATTGGCCAACCATTTACAAAGACGCCCAAAGTCTTGTAAAAACATGTGATGCTTGCCAAAGAACAGGTAATATTTCTTCCAAAAACGAAATGCCACAAAATGGCATTCTTGTTTGTGAAATATTTGATGTGTGGGGACTCGACTTTATGGGACCTTTCCCACCATCGAAAGGAAACAAATATATACTTGTGGCAGTAGATTATTTGTCTAAATGGGCCGAGGCCGAGGCACTTCCAACAAATGATGGAAGAGTCGTGGTAAGATTTCTGAAAAAATTATTCTCTCGTTTTGGCACACCTAAAGCTTTAATAAGTGATAGAGGTACCCATTTTTGCAACCATCAACTTGAAAAAATTCTAACAAGATATGGGGTCTATCACCGGGTTTCAACAGCATATCATCCTCAAACAAACGGGCAAGCCGAAGTGACTAATAGAGGTTTAAAACGAATACTCGAAAAAACCGTAGGTTTAAATAAAAAAGAATGGGCTGATTAATTAGACGATGCTTTATGGGCTTTTCGAACTGCTTATAAAACAACAATAGGTACAACCCCATATAAGCTAGTTTATGGAAAAAGTTGTCATTTGCTAGTAGAAATTGCACACAAAGCCTACTGGGCAATCAAAAATGTAAACTTAGATCTAGAATTTGCTGGTAAAAATCGATTTTGTCAAATAAAAATAAATGAATTAGACGAGCTTAGGAATTACGCATACTCAAACTCTGAAATTTATAAGGAAAGAATGAAAAATTTGCATGACAAACATATTAAACCTAATGAATTTCGGGTAGGAGATTTAGTTCTTTTGTTTAATTCACGACTTCGATTGTTTCCTGGTAAATTAAAGTCTAGGTGGTCAGGACCTTTTTCCGTCACCCACATTTTTCCACACGGTGCAGTAGAAATTAAATCTCGAAATGGGCCACCATTTAAAGTCAATGGCCAACGGCTGAAACTCTATCAAGGATTTATTGAGGATGAGGAAGAAGAGATCTCGCTTCAAACGGTGGAAGAATAAAAACATCATGCATGGTAAGTTACGAACGATTGAGACGACAAAATAAAGCGGTAAGTTTTCTAACCATAGCTTATGGGAAAAAGGGGCACTCACACGCGCACTAAAAAAAAAAAAGAAGCTCGGCACGAGGCCGTGTCCGCTGGACACGGGGCCGTGTTCGCGCTGCAGACGGGATAAAACCCCTTTTTCAAAACAGTTTCTTCATTCCACACGCCCCGTTTCCCCACAAAAGCTCTGGTTCCAGGCAATTTTTCGCGAAATTTCGACGTCGCCTATCGATCTAACAAAGTTAAGGTATGATTCTATCACTCTTAGTAGTTAGATTAGTTACTTGCATGTAGTTAAAACACCAAAAATTTGGGGAAAAATCTAGGGTTCTTGAAGTTCATCCGGATCAAACCTCAAATTTTTGTTTAGATCTGTTTGCATTTAGTTAGATTAGTGTTAAGGAAAGTAAATACACTTAGATTGTTCATAGATTCACCCGATTTCTTACAAAAACCCCAAACCCTTGTTCTTGAACCGAAAAAGATAAAATTGATGGGGTAAACGGGATATTTTGGGAAAAACGGTGTTTAGGGTTTCATTTTCGGGGGAAACCGCACCTATTGGACCAAAAATTTTCAAGTTTTCGAAACCGGGTCGAAAAATGAAATTTTTGAGTAACAGACCTCTGGACACGGGGCCGTGTCCGCTGGACACGGGGTCGTGTCCAGCTCGCTGTTGGCAGTTTTGTCCGAAAATATTTCTGTTTCGTGCTAACTTTTGGTGTATTCTTGCAGATGGCCAGGAAGTTTACAAGATTCAACGCCAATGAGCTAGATGCAAGAGCTCGATACGACCTTCTTCAAACAAGGCCGGGAACACCCGAGGCAGGCTTGCACAGAACTGCTAACCATGGTGAATCAAATTGACCGTTTCAACAACATTGTCACGGGACCACTCAGAGTCGCACTAACAACCCGACTCCGTTCCGTCCATGAATGCACCTTGGAATTTTACAGCACCTTTGCATTCACTTCAAGGTGTGACCCGTTCGATAATGACGGGGTGTCATTCCGGTGTGGCGGGACGAGGTATTCGATCTCCATGGCGCAATTCGGGTCGATTATCAGGTTGTATGCGGAAGAGGATGCGGGAAACGAAGAAAATACAGGGGGATTGAGAGAGATTGAAGACAACGAGCGCCAAGCCATGTGGGCTCAGATTGGGGAAGGGTTCTACAATCCGAGCAGCACTAAGAGTACCAAGCTGAAGGATCCGCTATACAGATACATTCATAGGCTCCTCGGCTACTCTCTTAGCCAAAGGCATGACAGTGGTGGCGTCGTTGGGTTAAGAGATTTACTTGTCCTCCATTGCATTCACAACCGCAGGCCGCTCGATGTTCCGTTCCTCATGCTCCGAAACATGCATCACAACCGCCTTGCTAGTGCACCAACTCCTATTTTCTTTGGGGGATGGGTGTACCGTCTCTTCAAGCACTTCGCCCACATTCCAAGGTCATTTCAGAGGAGCCCATGGTCGGGAACGGTGGATATTCACATATGCCGCTCAATGAACCTAATTTATGAGGCAGAAGACGGGACGGTAACTTTTCAAAGGATGCAAGGTCATGCATGGAACCCGCAGGAAGCGCTTGTCCTCCCAGCTCCGCAACATCATCAATACCACTACCAACCCCACGGTGATCCTGGCCAATCGTCCTCCTCGGGAGGCGGTATTCCTAATTTTCAAAGTTTGCATGATTTGTTGCAGGAAAACCTCATGTGTACTCGGAACACCTATAACATGCCGAGCAACACCTACCACCGGGTCGGAGCTATTGAGAGAAACCTATCCGAGATACAAGACGATGTCGGATACATACGAGACCACATTGCACGCCATGGAGGGGATGATGACGATGATGATGATGATGATGCTATGGAGTAGGCGGGAGGAGCATAGGAGGAAGCGGTTGATGGATGACTCCCCAGGTTAACCCTTTGCAATCTTGAACAATTGATGGCCTGCGTGCCAAGTGTTAGACAATTTACTTTTCCTAACTATTTCCTGCATTTTATTTTTCTTTTTTCTTTTACTTTATGCTTGGAACAATTAACTATGGTAATTTAGGATGTTTGTGTTGCTTGGAGTGGTATTAAGTGATGAAACAGGTACAAACCAAGGCTTGGGGTGCTAAGCCTCAGCACTTATAGGGCCAGGATGGAAAAACCGGAGGAAGAAACCTGTTTTTCAGGCTTTCAGACTGTCCACACGGGGACGTGTCCAGCCAACACGCCCCCGTGCTCACCTCCTAGACCTGCTGTTTGGCTTCTGTCCTGCAGATTTTTGTCAGACACGTGGCCGTGTCCAGTGGACACGGGGCCGTGTCCACCTTCTGTAAGTTCTCGTTACTGGCACCTGAACACGGGGTCGTGCCCACTCAACACGGGGTCGTGTCCAGGCTGCCAGTAATACAAAATTTTTGCTTTTTACGCCTATTTACACATCTAATCAACCTAAAAATTTATTTTTGGGACACATTGAGGACAATGTGTAATTTAAGTGTGGGGGGGGATGCTAAAACCTTGAATTTTGCAAAGTCCTAAATACAAGCCTTACACAAAACTCTATTGGAACCGCTAATCACCCCAAATTTTTTCAAAAATTTCATTTTTTCTTACTTGTCTAGGTTTAATTCGGGAAATTCAAGTTCTCAAAAAGGTTATGTTTTTACGAATTTTCAACCGATAGCGTAGTGATAAAAAGAACCAACATAAGAAAATTATGAAAAGGCATGGCAAACTTAGTTAAAATTTGATTATATATACTTGATCACATAAAAACCCATTCCCACAAAAAGTGAGTTTTGAGCCTTTATTGAGCACAATTACATATCAATAAAACTAAATGCTCATTTTTCGTTTCTTGTGTGAATAGCCGCTTGGTTCTTACGACTCTAGAACTTGCCATGACAATACATTCCCGGTCCTTATCAACTTAAACCCGGGTAAGTAAATGATGGAGGCATTAGGACTAACCCTTTTTTATTTCTACACCATTATTTTTCTTTTTCTTTTACCACCTACCCAAAAATCCCCCTAGTTAACCCCTTTGAGCCTAAACCTTTTCATTTCATCACCCAAAACCCTTTTACCCACCAAAACTTTTTTCATTTTTAACCTTTTGTTTTAGTAACAAGTTCGGTTTTTCGTATGATTAAAAAAAAAATTGTGTATTGTTGATGAAGCAAAAAAGAAAATAAACAAACAAGTTCATCAAAAATAACTTTGTTTGAATAAAAGCTTCATCAAAATAAAAAGTTACAAAAAAATAGAAAGTCTTACGAAAACCGACACTTGTTACGCTTTTCGCCCTTTTTCTACTAACCACTAACCACTATCCCAATCACCTACCTTTAACCCAAGCCTAACCCTTAACCCACAAAGTCCTCTTGATATTTACAAAGGTATAAAAGTTAAAAAGGAGGAGGATTGATTGCTTGGCAAGCCTATGGTAGGAATAAGTTCCATGCCGCTCTCGAGTGATTCACTAAAAATACACCTTCAGCCGAGTGTGAGTGATTTCCCCCGTAAGGTATGTGAACTTGTATATAAATGGAATTTAAAAAAAAGGCATGTTATGCCCAAATAAGTAATTTCTCCTATGAAACGTTCTAAATAAATCATTACGAATAGGATTGTAAATAGATAAAAATAAAACCCAAAAAGATCTTGGACATCCCGACACTCTACGACAAGCCCAAAACCTTCTCTTCTACCTATTCCATTTGGGAGTGTAAGCCACATATTAAAGAGTTTTGCTTGAGGACAAGCAAAAGTTCAAGTGTGGGGGTATTTGATGTGTGTAAAATGCAACATATAAATTACATCAAATAAGGCATAAAACTAACCCTTTTTAAGTACTAATATTGGAAAAAGAGTGTTTTTGTCTTCCTTTTGTATTTTCAGGATTAAATGAGCTCAAAAACGCAAAAGAAGCAAAAAGACAGCTAAATCCAACATAAATACAAGAAAAGGAACATTAGTGGACTGCCCGACTCCTCAACGGCACCTTCCAAAGCAAATTAGAGAAGTCAGAAGACTGAACACGCCCCGTGCTTAGCCAGCACGGGGCCGTGCCCAAGAAGCAACAGAAAAGACAAATCTATAGAAGCTTCTATTGCCCACCACGGGCCGTGCCCAGCGGACACGGGGGCGTGTCGAAATTACAGCAGGCGCATTTATTGTAATTGCGAATTACAATTAATGAGGAGAGAGAGTGTCAGACAGGCACGGGGCCGTGTCCAGCGGACACGGGGCCGTGCCCAGCTCTCTGTTCAGCCTATAAATAGGAGTGCTTGGATTCATTTCAACTCATCCCTTGGCACACCACCTCTCTCACACTTCATCCACCACCCACCACCATCACAACACCATCATCCACCACCATCATCCATTGTCCATCGTAGAGTGTGTGAGTCGTCTCGGGATCCAAGATTGATCGTAAGAGTTCTTGACAATCAAGGCCATGTTTGCCTAAGTCTCTTATATCACTTGGTGAAGACAAAGTGTCTAGTATAATACTTTTTATTTCTAATCTTTTGCACTTTTTATTTGGTTTTGTATTAATGACTTTAATAACTAGTTACTTATGTTGAAGGTGATCTTTCCTTATCGTTTGTCCGTGGTGTCTTGGCATTATTTTACTGTCTATATAAAATAAAGGATTTTCACCATTCATATCTCCACGGTCTATATGGAGGTATGTTGGCTACCTGGTCGGGGGTTAAGGGAACGGTTTGGTAAAGGTCTTGCCATTGTTCAGCGTTTAGAGGTCCTGCAATGGACCTGGGTCAAATTTAGTAGGACCTCCTTCAATACTTCACGGTATTGGATGGCGGCGGTCCAAACTCTTTGATCCCCTCATAAGTTAACTACTATTAATACTATAACCCGGCTATTTAGGACTGTATCCCTGCTGACTCAGACTACTTAGCCGAGGGTAACGTCACCGCCAAAAGCGGGGCCTACCACAATACTGCATTAATAACTTAATTCATTATCTTCCAATAATCCACCCTTTTAGGATTGTATCCTTGCTGACTCAAACTACTGGGGTGAGGGTAACGTCACCTTCAAAAGAAGGGCCTACTACAATAACTAAGATAATCTCTTAATTATGTGCAAAAGTGCGGAAATAATCAAAGGTTATACTAGATACGAGTCGGAACCAAGTGATTCATCTTGTCTATCTGTTTTTATTTTATTTTTATTTTCAGCATTTTAGTTAGTTTTTATTTTTCTTAGCTTAAAACATTCTTCTAAACTTTTATTTTGATTAGACGTTGAGGATAAACCGGTACTAAAAGCTCTTGTGTCCTTGGACGACCTCGGTATCTTACCAACGCTATACTACACTCAACGATGGGTGCACTTGCCCATATGTGTGTTTAGTGTTAGTGAAATATCGTGTTTTATAAATTTAAAACTTGGCTAAAATAAGTGTTAAAAAAAGGGCTTAAAATATACACCTAATATATATAACACTTTACCGCACATCACTTGTCGAGTTGCGTCAATCCTTCTTCATTGTATTTTATGTTGGTTTTTGCTGTTATTTTTCTCCTTTCGTGCATTTAAGCTCGTTTGACCCTTTAGATTAAAAAGGTTTCCGAGTTCTAGATGTTGAAATAAATATAGATACATGTATATGTATGTAAATGTCGTGTAGCCGAAATAACAATCCTGCATCTCGTGGATAATTATTGAAATAATAACATAGTTGTTTGTTTAATATAATTGACTCTCGTTTGTTTGTAAACAGATGACTTGGTTAATAATAGGTGAAGATCATACGGTAACACGTCGGATTTCTTTTAAATGTTTGAAATAAGTATAAATAATTATATTTATTTTATAAAGTTTCTTGAGTCGTGAATGTTGGAAATAAATGTAGCTAATTACATTTATTTTACATAAGGTTTCCGAGTTCTAGACGTTGAAATTAATATAGATAATTATATTTATTTTACATAATTTCCGAGTCCGGTTGACTTATAAACCACGTTGGTTGAAATGTTATGGACTTATTTTGCGAGTTATAAAGAGTCGTTGAAAATAAATATACACTTATATTTATTTTATAAAATACTCTGAATCCGATAGGTTTCGTTTTTATAATAAAACACGCTTCATGTTATGAATTTTTACGAAAAACGGGCAGAGTTTCTTCTGTTTTTGGACGGTCCTGACAATGCAAGTTGTCGATAAACTTTCAAAACACAACAATCCATGATACAATATATATATGATATTCTATCGTAACTTTAAAACATTGTAATTTGTCGCGTATAAGGTCCAATATACATACATACATACATACATACATACATACATACATAGTATGCAACGGTGTGTTGGTTCGGTTTTTAAATAATATACACACGATTTATATACGAAATTCATTGCACGAGTTCAAGTAATCTTTATAATTTACTCGAAAAATATTTATCGTTTACTAGTCGGTCAGTTTGAGCTCGGTTTCGCGTTAAGTATCATTAAAATAAAAAAAAACGTAAATTGCGTCGTTATTATTTTACCAAGTCTCTCGTTGACCGGTTAACTTGAGTTGACCGCAGTTGAGCAGCAGTTGACCAGTTTGGCCACTTTGACTGAGTTTGACTTTGTTGACCGAAACCAGAATAGAAACAAGTTGACCCGTAGTTGACCCGAACCGTACCCGAACCAAATCTGACTTCGTTAACTGCCTTTGACTCAAGTTGACTAGCCTTGACCAGGTTTGACCCGAACCCAAAATGAGCCGTTGACTAAAGTTGACCGAACCCAAAACTGAAAAACCAAACATAATCACCACCACTGCCGCCGTTAACTCCGGCGGCTATGCTCCGCCGTAGACCACAAACAACACCACGACATCACTTTTTTTGCCGGAACTACCACCTCCCTTACCTGAAACGACATGCACCGGCCGGAGTAATTCGGATCTAGAAAAATCTGAAAGGGAAAAGAGGGTGTTGATGGTTTTACGTGAAAACCACGGCTGCCGGACTCGATATTGCCACCGCCGTTGCTCGTATGGAAAAAGTGACGCCGGAAACGAGTTTGGGAGGTCCGATTTAGTGGGGTACACCTTTATTCCACCGCGAAATACCACGGTCACCGATGTATGCGGCGGAGCCAACACCGGAAACCCTCGCTGGAAAGTTGCCGGCCCACTGTCTTCCACCGCGCACCGTCGCCGTCTCCGCTGGAGCTCCGCCGTTGGTCGGCTGGCTCCGGTCATCGTAGTTCTGGTGTATGGATAAGGTTGTGGCGAGAAATGAGAGGATTTCGGGTTTAGGAAGCTTTTATACCTAGGGTTTTTAGTGGATTTGGACCGAAGGCCCATTTCCTTGTTTCTAGTCGTTTGTGCGGCCCAATAGGGTTTTCAAGGCCCGTTTTCTAACCCGAACTTCGTATAATGTTGTAGAATAAAATTTTAGGGTCATAAGTATGTAAAGTAGTGTCGGTAGTCGACGTTTAACGCGTTCATTCGTCGGTTGTGTGAAAATCGCGTAAAATGTTTCGGTTGTCGTTCCTAATCCATTCTTCGATCTGATTTCGACTGTGAATATTAAAACTTGATTAAAAAGCTAAATATATCATAATATTTCAGTTTTTAAGGTGATACACGAGTCTGATGCTTCCGTTTCATTGCAGGTGCGCTCCTACAGTCGCCTTTTTCATTCACATATGCGTTTTGTGGGTTCGGAAGCAGAATAATTTTGCAAAACCAAATTCATGTGTATAAAATATACATATAAAACTCATATTTGTCGGCATTGTCAGTATTTCATCCGGTGTCAGTTCGTTACCGTTTAACGTTCAACAGCTTTCCCATAAACCACCATTCGCGTACTGTAAAGCCGGATAGGCGTTCCTAGGTGTACCAAAGGCCTATTTAAGTTAATTTGTGTCTTAAAACACTGTTTTAAACGTCTTAACGTTTGTTTGGTGCGTAATTATGAACTGAAAGTTTATGGTTGTCACATCACATGCTATAAACCTTGGATAAACTTGGGTTCTCAATTTTAATTGTTAGACAATGGTCAGTAGGGAAACTAGTTCAGACTTCTCGTGAAGACCCTACCTAGTGATTTACTGACTTAGACCTGACAATAATCTCGCACCTCACAACTATAGAGATTAGTAGAACACATAGATTTATCTAACTATCAATTACTGCTTTTAAGGTGTATTGGCCAATTAACCCAAAAGATTACAAAACAATATTATAATCTAGCATGAACCTATTATGTGAAAGACATCCACCAAGACTCACACGAATCAATAAACGACAATCAAAACATCTACCAAGACTCACACGAAGCAATAAACGACAATCAAACAAAACTAAGCATGCAGATACATCAAACCAATAACCAAATCGACTACTTTCATAAACAATCCAATAACTAATTAAACATCCATAAAAATCAAAACTTTATCAAACCATTCATCTAATCTAGACAGTACAAAGTATTTAGCCTAACATGTTCATAATCAGGCACAAAATAAGAGTAATTTCAAAGAACGAAAACATGATTAATAATCAAAAGTAAAGAACAAGTGAACCGGATGATTAAATCGCGACCCGGATGTTCCCTCGAGCTTCCAACCTTCAACCGATGCTTCAAAATCTCTGAAAAAGCTCCGAATTCATCCAAGATCAGCTAAATTCGTTACTAGGGTTGGACTTGTTTAAAAATTATGTTTATATATGTTTTCATCAAGGAATCCAGCACCAAGACAACTCTGCCCGGGACAAACAACCCCTTCGCTATACTAGAGTCGATCGGTACACTTGCCGATTAGTAGTTTAGTGTGTCTTAGTGAGTCTAGAGTATTACTTAGAGTCTAGAATTAGGTTAATTTGAGTTGTTTTTATTAAACTACTTTTAGCACATCAGCATGTTCTTCTAGGGTTTTTTGCGTATTTTGTTCCTTAACAAGTAACTGGGACAACATAGATTTCGTTTCATCTAGACCACTACCCAAGTCTTGATTGTTTGAACCTTGACTGTTTGACCATCCACTACTGAACTGCCTATTTGAACCCCTTGTGTTGAACTGACCCTGCGAACCCCCACTAGAAAACTGACCCTGAGTACCTGAACCCCACTATAGAATTGACCCTGCCCCCTGTTTTAATTTTGACCTAACTGGAAACCAGGGGGTTACCGGAAGAACAGAAAGTGTTATTATTATTATGCCAATTAGAACTATAGTTGGAGTTATTATTATTAAAAGGGTTAGTGGGACTTCAGTTTTGACCAGTAATAAACTCAACTTGCTCCTGAGTGAGCATCGGACACTTGATTGTACCGTGACCTCCCCTACAAACCTCACACTTATCAACCTTAGTTGTCAACTCTTGAAGGCTACCATTGTTTCCAAGATAACTTGTTGTATTCCTCGAGTAGTTAAGGAAGTACTAGACACAGGAATGGAATTCCTGGTGGTAGATCGTTGTTAGGGTCAGTATGTGCGAAACTCTCAAACAATTCATTGCATTTGGCCACCATTTTCTTACCCATTTGGTGGTTTGAGCTCGGTTTCGCGTTAAGGTATCATTAAAATAAACAATAAAACGTAAATTGCGTCGTTATTATTTTACCATGTCTCGCGTTGACCGGTTGACTTGAGTTGACCGTGTTGACTGAGTTGACCGTAGTTGCCCGGCAGTTGACCAGTTTGCCCACTTTGACTGCGTTTGACTTTGTTGACCGAAACCAGAATCGAAACAAGTTGACCCGTAGTTGACCCGAACCGTACCCGAACCAAATCTGACTTCGTTGACTGCCTTTGACTCAAGTTGACAAGCCTTGAACAGGTTTGACCCGAACCCAAAATGAGCCGTTGACTAAACTTGACCGAACCCGAAACTGAACAACCAAACATAATCACCCCCACTGCCACCGTTAACTCCGGCGGCTATGCGCCGCCGTCGACCACCAATGACACCACGACATCAATTTTTTTGCCGGAACTACCACCTCCCTTACCTGAAACGGCATGCACCGACCGGAGTAATTCAGATCTAGAAAAATCTAAAAGGGAAAAGAGGGTGTTGAAGGGTTTACCCGAAAACCACGGCTGTCGGACACGATATTGCCACCGTCGTTGCTCGTATGGAAAAACTGACACCGGAAACGAGTTTGGGAGGTCCGATTTAGTGGGGTGCACCTTTGTTCCGCCGCGAAATACCACCGTCACCGACGTATGCGGCGGCGCCGCCACCGGAAACCCTTGCTGGAAAGTTGTCGGCCCACCGTCTTCCACCGCACACCGTCGCCGGCTCCGCTGGAGCTCCGCCGTTGATCGGCTGGCTCCGGTCGCCGCAGTTCTAGAAAAGAGAGAGAAAGCACACAGTGTGGGTGTGTGTATGGATAAGGTTGTGGTGAGAAATGAGAGGATTTGGGTTTAGTAAGCTTTTATACCTAGGGTTTTTAGTGGATTTGGACCCAAGGCCCATTGCCTTGTTTTTAGTCGTTTGTGCGGCCCAATAGCCTTTTTAAGGCCCGTTTTCTAACCCGAACTTCGTATAATGTTGTAGAATAAAATTTTAGGGTCATAAGTATGTAAAGTAGTGTCGGTAGTCGACGTTTAACGCGTTCGTTCGTCGGTTGTGTAAAAATTGCGTAAAATTTTCGATTGTCGTTCCTAATCCGTTTTTCGATCTGATTTCGACTGCGAATATTAAAACTTGATTACAAAGCTAAATATATCATAATATTTTAGTTTTTAAGGTGATACATGAGTCTGATGCTTCCGTTTCGTTGCAGGTGCGCTCCTACAGTCGCGTTTTTCATTCACGTATGTGTTTTGTGGGTTCGGAAACAAAGTAATTTTGCAAAACCAAATTCATGTGTATTAAATATACATATAAAACTCATATTTGTCGGCATTGTCAGTATTTCATCCGGTGTCAGTTCGTTACCGTTTAACGTTCAGCAGCTTTCCCGCAAACCACCATTCGCGTACTGTAAAGACGGATAGGCGTTCCTAGGTGTACCAAAGGCCTATTTAAGTTAATTTATGTCTTAAAACACTGTTTTAATCGTCTTAAAGTTTGTTTAGCACGTAATTATTAAATGAAAATTTCGGTTGTCACGTCACATGCTATAAACCTAGGATAAACTTGGGTTCTCAATTTGAATTGTTAGACAACGGTCAATGAGGAAACTAGTTCAGATTCCTCATGAAGACCCTACCTAGTGATTTACTGACTTAGACCTAATAATAATCTCGCACCTCACAGCTATAGAGATTAGTAGAACACATAGATTTATCTAACTATCAATTACTGCTTTTAATGTGTATTGGTCAATTAACCCAAAAGATTACAAAACAATATTATAATCTAGCATGAACCTATTATGTGAAAGACATCCACCAAGACTCATACGAAGCAATAAACGACAATCAAAACATCCACCAAGACTCACACGAAGCAATAAACGACAATCAAACAAAACTAAGCATGCAGATACATCAAACCAATAACCAAATCGACTACTTTCATAAACAATCCAATAACTAATTAAACATCCATAAAAATCAAAACTTTATGAAACCATTCATCCAATCTAGACAGTACAAAGTATTTAGCCTAACATGTTCATAATCAAGCACAAAAGAAGAGTAATTTCAAAGAACGAAATCAGGATTAATAATCAAAAGTAAAGAGCAAGTGAATCGGATGATTAAATCGCGACCCGGATGTTCCCTCGAGCTTCCAACCTTCAACCGATGCTTCAAAATCTCTGAAAAAGCTCCGAATTCATCCAAGATCAGCTAAATTCGTAACTAGGGTTGGACTTGTTTAAAAATTATGTTTATATATGTTTTCATCAAGGAATCCAGCACTAAGACAACTCTGCCCGCGACAAACAACCCCTTCGCGTCACGCGAAGGGGATCTTCCAATAGGGTCGCGTAGAGCGGTGCTTGATTTGACTTTTATTATTATTTAATTCGTAGCGTCACGCAAAGGGGATGCCAGGATGTGGTGGCGTGGCACGACATGGCCTTTTTCTAGCGGGTCTTCGTTTTCTCGATTTCCGTGCAGCTGCGTTTCGTCCGGTTCTCTTTGCTTCTCGTCACTTATCATATTTTCTGTGTTTTTCATCATTTCCAGGAACCGAGACCTGCAATTAACCAAACTACAAATAGAAACTAATTCTAACCTAAAAACCGACAAAAACGAAACAAAATATATACAAACTATACATGATAAATGGATGTATTTTCAATACTTCACCATTCTTGAATAATACTTTGTCATCAACTTCGTACAAGCCTCCCTTAACATGTATAGCACTATAGGAGTAGCATGCCGCTCGTATTCTTGAGGTCATGTTAAGTTTATACATACAAAACGGTCTTGTCGTTGCGACAACAAGATTACGCGAATGGGAATCTTTGGGTTGACAAGTAGGTGATGCATGTTAGTTATGTCGTGTTATGCCTTCGTATACGTTATTTCCATGCGGATCTCGATAAACTCTTTTATACATATGCTAGTACACTAAAACTTGTATGCTCGCCAATACTTTATGTGTTGACATGTTACTTTAATATGTATTGCGGGATTGTGATCATGACGCGTTGAAAAGGATCTAGTAGGAAGGACTAGAAACGCACCAAACTTTAATTTATGTTTAGTATTTTAGTCATTATGTTACCTTGTTGTACTTTTATTTCCAACTCATGTACTTGAACCGTTAGCAATGAAATGAAAATATTATTTTTTAAATACTTGTCATAATTAGCCATTATGAAATCTCTTGCAATCTCGTTTTCGTCTCACTCCAATGTTTCCGTCATTGGTTAGGGTGTGACAAGGATCAGGTCCTGTCAAAAATTTACATCCCTACCTGGGCAACATAAGAAGAATGTATAAGTATCTTAACCTCCAGATGAATGTTTATAAACCATGATCCCAAGGGTTGTCCGCATTCTAATAGGTTTATAAGTCTTTGAAAACACTTGGGTTATATTACTTTTACAAAATATTTAGACAATGCTATAATTTTGTTTTGACTTGGGCTATGCTAAACCAAGACATCATTTGGGTCAACATTTAGACAATGCCATGGTCTTTTTGAGTGTTATTTTCTCAATTTAAATGTCAATTGTGATGCTAAACTATTCCTTATGTATATTTTCTGCTATGTATTCTAGGTGATATTTAAGATGATTGTAGTTAGTGGCTTACCTGAAGTATAAAAAGGCTACAATGTTTGTGTTTTTCATATTTGAATGCGGTTATGTATTGAATGTGATTCGTGTTTCTTCTTTCCTCGCCCGCGCCGCAACGTAGATGGGTCTATGTTCTAGTTGTATTATAAATAATATTTACATGGAAGGTTATATATGTTAACCTATTTACATATTACTACCTCCTAATATCATTGTGTACAAATATGATCTAATAATATGGAAACTACAAGTTTGCTAAATATATAGTAACTAGATGATTTTGATACTTAACATGCAAAATTTAAGAAGTTGAAGGTACAACACATGACATGAATAGACACGAATGTCACGAGTTTCAATAACAAAATGTTTATTTTATCACTCTACTACCTTTCATTACAATGTAATAATGATTTAAAGATACAGACTAACTTCATATAATGGGATAATCATGGGTAACTAACTTCATAATCTTGTATGTCCTGCTGATTACATTTTTAAATGTGACTTTCTTTTCTTTGCCAAAGAGTGGTATATATGTTGAGCTGAAAAGATCTACCATGAGGGGGAATTGTAGCCAAACAAAGACAACAATGGGAATGAGAGCTAATCCGCATATCGGAGCAAGCATCCATAGTTTTTTGTCACAAAAGACAAGGAACAAGGTTGCACTAAACGCTACCATCATGGTTGTTGTAGAAAGTAACAAGGAGGATAGTCCAATAAACAATCTCCAAGGCAAACTGAATAGAAAGTCTTTCTCGGCAAAACGTGCCGTTAAGATAGACAAAAACACTAGTAGCGATGTACTGGCTGCGAACAGTGAGATTGCATCTGATATAGCAAATATAATGAATGCAGGTTCCTTTTGGAACAAGGGGGTCCCTTTTTGTTGATCTGTTCCACCTGGTACTGTAATTGCAGCAGCGAATACGATTGTGATAATTAGTGAAGCTATTATGCTACATGACTCTGAAGTGGTTGTCATCCACTTCTCTCCTTCCTTTAGCAAGTTGGCATGTTCCCTTGTGAAAACCATATCTGGTGTCTCCTTGAAATTGTTCTTTTGTGTAATACATGTAGGAAACACAAGTTTCTTCACTTCCTGTATAGATTCGGTTTAACACATTATGCAACTAAAAAATAAACTAATAATCGATTCAGTTATGATTAATAGTTTCGTTACTATGTACCTCATACCATTGAAGCTCATGTTGTAGTTGCAGTGCTGCACCTGTTCTCTGATTAAGAACCCATGAAGGGGCCAATCTCCCGGCCAAGTGCAAGATATTGTTTTTTGAAGAATCTGTGAAGTTTCTATGCCGATGTATATGTTCATCATCAATAGCATGTATAAGGTTGTATACTTTCTCGGAACGGTTCATTATTGCTAACTGAATAATATCATATTCACTTTCATCATGACTCTTAATCGCTACAGGCAATCTAGATAAAATCTCTTCGACAAAGTCATAAGCATTTTGACGTGCAGCCTCAACAATTGGTCGTCCATAAATGGGGTGCTGTGTACCAGGGTAGCTCACCGTGTCTATTTTATCACATACCAGTTTTAGAAATTTTTTTGCTTCTTTCTCTTCACTAACTTTGATCTCGAGTTTCTTGATGGGTAGAACTAAAAGCAAGGAAATTATTAGTTAAAAAAATACTATCAATAGTTTTAAGTGGCTATTTAAAAATATATTGGCAAGGAATGAATTTACTCCATACTCTTACATGTTAGTATAGACGCGCCCTTCCACAAGAGGTAATAAAGCAGAAGGAATGGGAAACAAAGGATCAATACGATGAGGCAAATAAATACAGAGGCCGAAGCAAGCATGCTAATTGGTCCTACACAAGCACAAAATTGATGTAAAAAAGATTATTGAAAAAAATAGAGTTTAGTTTTAGTTGAAATATATCCAATAAATTCTTGAGTTGTGTTTACCTACAAATACTACAAGCACAAGCACTACGTACAGCATAGAAGGAATATTGTTGAAGTGTACATTAGTAGCATCACGGCGCTTAGCGAATATGGGCCATATGGCATTTACGAAAGTTGCCGGGAAGGCAGATAGCTGTACAGTAACCCAAGCTGTTT
Organism: Helianthus tuberosus; assembly: GCA_030545235.1. Lineage (NCBI taxonomy): Eukaryota > Viridiplantae > Streptophyta > Magnoliopsida > Asterales > Asteraceae > Helianthus > Helianthus tuberosus. Next base: position 42,664,622 of record CM060399.1, on the reverse strand, counting down.
TACGCAGCATTTCCAATGTACTTTTCAAAGCTAAAATATGAAACAACAAACAACTAGCCTAGTCAAAAGAAACTGAAAGAATAATAAATTTTTTGAAATAATTCATAAGTTAGAATTTAGAAACATACATGGATAGAAAAGTTCTTCCCAGTCTTCTAGCCCCCTCGGAAAGGTTTTAGCCAACGCCATGAGTACATCGTCACTTCTTAAAGCAGCTTGGGGAAATCTGTCCATAAAGTCTTCTGCTAAAGCTACAGCCATAAACAATATAATGTCATCATTGAAAGAAATAGTTGTGCCATACATTTACGTTATATATCGCCTACTTACTGTATCTTTTTACAGAAACAGCTTTAACAAGAAGGTCGACCACAAATTTATCATCAGGAGGAAGAAAAGAGTGATCATTAGGCTGATATTGTTTTTCAGACCGAAGCAAAAATGCGATGGTATCAAGATGCATATTTTGATAAGCATTATGCAATGGGCGATCACCCTTACTGTCTTCCTTTAGTAATAAGGCTTTGTTTGCAAAAACAAGCTTCCTTGCTGCAAATGTGTTGCCAACACTGGCCGCAATGTGCAGCGCTGTGCGTCCATCAGAGTTTGCCTTTTCAAGTGTCTGTGTCTTATCTTCTTTTCTCACATTTAAAAGCAATTTATCCACCATATAATTACGATGCATTCCAACAGCAATGTGAAGTACCGTGCGACCATCACTAGTGATTTCCTTTTCCGCTAGGCCTTTATCTTCTTTTAGCTTGGATTCTAATTCTAGCCAATCCCCCTTTTATAATAAGTGATCTGATAAGTGGTGCTTTTTTGTCATTTTCTATCTTCTTTATTTCCAAGTCTGTTGGAACTGGAACACTCACTGTTACATGTCTTAGAAGTGCTTCTTCATTTTCTGTTTTTGCATGGTTAGACAATGTTTACAGAAACGGTTATGAAATGCCAGAATAAATATACATATTATGACTTTCTCTGCTGATTTTTATTTTTAAATTTATATAGTTTTCTGAAGCTAGAACAATACATTACGGAAAACTAGAGACCAAAAATAAGGAAATTAGTATGCAACTGATTACACACATATAAACTCTTAACAACCAATTATTTTATTTTACTATTTTATATATTTAAAATTATTTTAGTACAATTTTGCCGTTTCATGATTACATTTATGTAAATCTAGATTGGTTATTACACATATATGCAATAGTTATTGCATATATGTAAACTTATGATTATATATATTGAAAATCATATATAATAAGTAAGAGTATACAGGGTATAACAACCCTCCTTAAAATAATCTAGACACCCTTAAAAGTCCTAAAATATACCCCGTACGCGAGAAACGAACCCGAACAACCTCTGAATTAATAAATAACAAATCAAAATAAAATTTATAGTCTGTCGCGGGGCGCGACAGACTTCTCTTCATCCTTCACGGGGCGCGACCGAGCAACAGACGGCGAATTCTGGTGATGCCACGTGGCGTGACATGCGTCAAAGCTATCCGGTGACTCATCAACCCTATACGAGACACGTGGTCTCTCGCGGGCCCCGAAAGCCAAGCTTTCATCTGTCGCGGGGCGCGACAGACTCCGAATTTAACTATAAATAGGGCCGAGCACAACATTTCATCCTCGTTAATTTTCTTTCTTTCCTCTCAACTTTCTATAGGCTAAAGCTATAGCCTAATAACCCCCCTAATAAGCGAAGCACTGCCTCGTTGTAAGTATTATAACCCCGGTTACGTATTAGATACGCTGCCCGATTGATCTAGTGCTCCGTAATGGCTGTCGAGGCTCTGCCCGACGTAGCCATTGGAATTCTGTCTCGGGGAGGGTATAACTAATGTAAATTGGGTTATTATACTAACGCATGCGCATTGTTTAAATTAATAGATTATAACCAGGAAGTCACAAGGGAAATACCTAAAATAGCAAAGTGAGTAATCCTTCTTTTTGTAAACCTTTTTTTGTGAGTAATCTCCTTTTTGTGTAAACTGTTTTACAAAACCTCAATGTTTTACATTATATTACCAGTGATTGAGTATTTTTAATGATACGATTATCGTCGGTATGTTGGGGTTTTGTATACAAAATTTGTTATTACATTGTGAGTAGTAACATGACCACAAGTCGGGTTGACAGTACCGTGGGTGGTAATTAAAGTATGAATTGGAAACAAATGTAATTGCGTGATCGCCCTCAACACTGCGAATGATAAAACCTATTTTGATTAAACTGGGATTCACTCACGAGTATTTCTTGCTGATAAAATGTTTTAAACACATGTTTCAGGTAACTTAGTATGAAGCCAATAAAAGCCAGTTGGGGAGCACTGAAGGCTTAGAAAAGTGGCTATAAAAGTTATCTAAATAAAAAGGAGAATTGTTTTCAATAATTAGGGTTTATCTCTATAAAATATATTACAAATAAAAGTCAGAATTTGTCCCACTTGTTTATTATAAATGTATTATCAGAAAAACATGGGTTTTATCCCATTTAGTTATTTCAAACATTATGGTGTTTAACTATGATAAAAATATTTTCTAACTACGGTCCTGATGAAACTTTCTGCTGCCGAATTAATAAACACCGATACCATCAAAACTGGCTCACGGCCGCCCGCTCCCGGGATAGGGGTCGGGGTCTGTGACAGAAGGTGGTAGCAGAGCCATGCCACTGGTTTAAGCCCTTTAGGTGTTCTTCCAATACCTAAACCTTTAACCATTTGTGTTAGGAAATTAATATCTTATGTGTTATCCTGTGAACATAAAATCTTAATATGTTTATTATAATTTTTATGCCATTTGACGAATTTTGAATTCCCAAAAAGTGTTATCCATATCTGTATCTTACAGTTATTCTGTGTTATATATAAATGATATTTATATTAATAATATCATGCCTTGGTAAATTTTATGATATCTTATATATCTATCATATCCATATGTATATGTGGGAACATAACGCAGTATAAATTTTATAACCATAATACAATGTTAATATTAATATTTTAATATTAATATAAAATAAATGCAATTCAGACATGATACTTTGTAACCATCATGATATAAATATTTAGATAATATGTATTATACCTAAATAATTCTATATCATTTAAAATTCTCAAGATATGTAATTCCTATCGTATCTTACAATATGTTAGGTTATAAAAAGAAAATATATACATTCATAAAATAATTTTCAATTTTGTGATATATAATATCCACCTATTTATGTAAATACAATTCAAAATAAATTATAATAATATTATTGATATTAATATCTTAATAAAAAATATAAAATAATACCCTTAGATATGATATCACTGAAATATCATAATATAAAATATTATTCGATGAACGCAGTATATTTTATAATATAATCCAAAAAGTTTTACTCGATTTAAGGATATATATTTGTCAAAATTTTGGTAAAACATATAATTATACTAATTTTGTTAAAATATAATGTTTCAGCATTATTTAGATACAATAATTACAATACTTTGTGAATCACTTTATAATTCTTTATTACTTCTTACCGTATTATTAAAAATATGTAGATTATTGATCAAAATTTGATAAATTAAGTAATATTCAGAAATAATATATACTCAATATTGATGATAATTAACATGTTAAGAGAAATTTTCATACACAAACGCTCTCTAAGAAAATTTTTTAATGTATACTGTTATTGTCATCATTGGTATTAATATAATACACTAAACTAAAATACTATTAAATTCTATTAAAATAATAATAATAGTAATTTTGGAAGAGTAAAAATATTTTCAATAACTAAATAGAATTTTCGGCTCTTGAATAAAAAATTATGTTAAAAGAATTTTATAAAACATAATCCTTAATTTAATTTATATAAATAATGAACAATAGTTATTATAGTTCGTAATCCATAGTTTGACGATTCTAAAATTTAAGCCCATGTACATATACCATGGGAAATATTTTATAAAACTGAAATTTATGAAACAGGAATATGTACAACAACCTAGTACTACGCAATTTAATGATTTTAATACATAATACCTATATATCAACAGGAAATAGCTTAAACTTATTCCTTAAATCATGTGTAAGTCAGATATATATATATATATTATATATGAATGGTATCAATCTTATAAATAATATTTCATCCATGTAATAAAGATACGTACAAAGACATTTGGTACGGAATAACTATATGATTTAAAATATGTCCATATATGTATATCTTAAGAAGACACAATTTTTATCATTTGAGAAGATTAATACATTTCTTAAACTATATTTAAATTATATCTATATACATTCTGATATAAGAATAATACTTTATTACTTAAGATATTAATAATCAAATTTAGAAATGCCAGACTTTGTATTATCTATTTTGACTCTTTAAATAAATAGATATAATGAAATTTGGAATTTAGTCCAAAAGTATGTTTAATCAACCTGTCATCTAAAGATTTAAATTGTTCAAAAAGAATCCAGAAAATTTACATCTTTATTAAATTTATTCCTTTTGATGAATTTCCTTTTCATTCCAAAATATTATGTTCAATAAATCTAATAGAAATTATTTTGTTAATATAAAGGAATAAACAAAATTATGGGATAACTAATACAAATTAGTTATGTAATTGAAATTCTATGAATTGATATTATATGTATGGGTTACAAAAAATTTTAAAACTTTATATTGATATATATATATATGCAAGACACGATTTTCTTGATAGTATCTACAGTCAAATATCTTCTATAGAAGGACAAGCTTTTATATAAAGAAGCAAACCTATATGCTTATTCAAAATCCATTTTACCTAGCTTTAATTCAGAAAATATCTTAAGGATATTTGTAATAGCACCACCTTTTAAAGAATAATAATAGGTCAATGACACAGAATCTCAGAATTTTATATAAAGCTCTTACCTTTATTTTCTAAATATCTATCCAGTCATAAGTTCTGGAAATATAATTAAGGTAATATAGAGAAAAGCCATTACACTAAAGGAAGAAACAATACATATAATATATACATTTTCCTTATATTTTGATAAAATATATAGTGAAAGAAAATGTTAAAATATAATATATATATATATACATATATGTATCTACCAACATGTAATACTGATAGCTATGACTATAACTGTGCCTGGATAATTGCTTAGTTCTGTGATAATTATATATGAACATGTTTGTAATTCAGATGTCAAAGGAAATAGTATATGATCAGGAAATTCAGACTGATAATGAAAATTCTTTGGATAAAAACACTATAGAAAATATAATAGCTCAAGCAATATCAAATGCCATACCCTCGATCATTAAAGCTATTAAGATTTCTGTGCCTATTAACGAGATTCCTACTATACACTGTAAGCATACCCATCACTTCAAAACTAACCCTAGTACCCATGGAAGTTACGATATTCGTATCAAAACTCCATCTTCCAAACGAAAGGAAACCACAACCGATGGCTACTCCTATAAGGAATTCTACTCTAACAAATCCTCCAAGGACAAAGGAATGAAACCAGAAACCGCACAGCCTACCAGCAACAGCAAAAGGCACGTAAGAAAACGCCATTCTAAAAAGATACTCCGTTGTAACTACTGCAAAAAGGCTGGACATACAGAGGAAGAATGTAGAAGGAGAAGGTAAACCAATGTATGTTATAAATGTGGAGATCCAGGCCACTTCCGTCGCTACTGCCCAAAACTATCTAAGGCACCCGACAACCAGTACAGAAACCCAGATGAAGCTAAGAAGAACGCATAAACACCAGAAACCATAGTAACTTTTAAAATAAGCACCCTTACGTTTTGTCTGTACTAAAGTATTAAGTTGACTTTTAATCTCGATCAAAGTTTTATAATAATAAGTCTTTATTTCTCTGTCATAAAGTCAACACTCATTTGTCTCATTTCTTGACAAAATTCCTATGTCATATATGCATTGCTTGTCATGCCTATGAATTCACTTCAAAAAGATCAGTTATTCTTATGTTTTAATAAATATTTCGTTATACTCATTCTGATAATCTATATGATTACATAATGTTGACCTTTGATAATCGAGTTGACGAATTTCTTGGAAAACTCCTTTCCTTTTCAAAATCGCTTTTCAAAGTTACTCACCAGATTTTCATTGAAACCATTTCTTATCAAAAACGTATATCCATTGTTGGAATATGCCCAAACCAAGCTCAATTGTTTGAACTTGTTCACAATATACATTCAATTCAAATCCCACATGATGAATTGAGATTATCATATTCGATATAATCTCATTGATTGAATCATAGTAAACTTGTTTAAAGTCCTCAAATTCAATGTATCATTTGTTAAAATACAACATCTTGCGGTGGCGATTTCTTTGAAACTTGGACTCATTTCATTTTCACACCTGAGGTACGAATTTATCTATTTTATTGGTTCATTATCCTAAACCAGTCTTAATACAATTTTGCATTAAGATAAAGATACCTAAATTCTTATTCCAGCGTACCTCCCACATTTCTTTCATCTTTAAATTAATCTTACAATATCCATTTAATTCTTCATTTTGAACATCCTATCTTTTGAATATCCAGATGCACTTCATTTGAAACTTTCAATTAATTTCAAAAATGGTGAATTCATTTGGTCACCAAAATCATTGAATTCTTTCAGTCATTACAACACCTTGTGGTGTCTGTATAAACTTGTAGCTTGAGCTAATTAATATCCTTAATCATATCCATTTATACGTATTTTGTTTCACTCATCATTCCAGTACAATTATGTATTAAGACCCTAATACACTAAATTCTTTTGTATTGTCCGGTGTATTCTTGCCATTTGAATAAACGTCACTAATTTCTGATTTGATTGTTGACAAATCATTTTTCATACTTCTATCTTCAATTGAGATTATTGATTTAGAGTTCTTTTTAAACGAACAAAGTAAGTTCTCTTTTGATATTGAATCCTATTGTCCCTAAAGGTCGTTTACATTCAATTCATATGTCTCTATTGATCTTGTAAAACTTAATTGTATCACGTCCAGTTAATAATTCCTGGAACTAATCGAAACATTTATGTTTCTCATTTTCTTCAATGTTCTTAGAAAGATCTCACTAAGGATTCGTCTGCTAAGCGTTTTTGTAAGATTTCGTACATATATCATTTCTGTCAGTTGTAGCTAATAAGCTACGAGCTCTACTTAATTAATAGATGGTCCAACATAACAGGAACTTGACTTCCCTCTTTTAACAAATCTGACTACCCTTTCCATAAAGAAACTTTCAACGAAACTACTTGAAGGAATTTCATCAGTTATCTACATAACTCTTTTGATCATCTCCTATTGCTTTAACTTGAATCATCTTGTCTATTATTCTTGCACTATCTCAAGACCAGATAAGTTGTTTTCTGCTCAGAAGACAGTGGTTCGGAACTTTCGTCCACTAGATGCCTCCAAAGACGCTTTGACATTATTTTTACTAACTACAAGACTTGATATAACTCCAAGGGAATATAGTAGCTTGAATCTCGAGGACGAGATTTAAAATAAGGTGGGGAGGATATAACAACACTCCTTAAAATAATCTAGACACCCTTAAAAGTCCTAAAATATACCCTGATGTGTGTAAAATGCAGCATATAAATTACATCAAATAAGGCATAAAACTAACCATTTTTAAGTACTAATATTGGAAAAAGAGTGTTTTTGTCTTCCTTTTGTATTTTCAGGATTAAATGAGCTCAAGAACACAAAAGAAGCAAAAAGACAGCTAATTCCAACATAAATACAAAGAAAGGAACACTAGTGGACTGCCCGACCCCTCAACGGCATCTTCCCAAGCAAAATAGAGAAGACAGAAGGTTGAACACGCCCCGTGCTCAGCCAGCACGGGGCCGTGCCCAAGAAGCAGCAGAAAAGACAAACCTATAGAAGCTTCTATTGCCCACCACGGGCCGTGCCCAGCGGACACGGGGGCGTGTCGAAAGTACAGCAGGCGCATTAATTGTAATTGCGAATTACAATTAATGAGGAGAGAGAGTGTCAGACAGGCACGGGGCCGTGCCCAGCGGACATGGGGCCGTGCCCAGCTCTCTGTTCAGCCTATAAATAGGAGTGCTTGGATTCATTTCAACTCATCCCTTGGCACACCACCTCTCTCACACTTCATCCACCACCCACCACCATCACAACACCATCATCCACCACCATCATCCATTGTCCATCGTAGAGTGTGTGAGTCGTCTCGGGATCCAAGATTGATTGTAAGAGTTCTTGACAATCAAGGCCATGTTTGCCTAAGTCTCTTACATCACTTGGTGAAGACAAAGTGTCTAGTATAATACTTTTTATTTCTAATCTTTTGCACTTTTTATTTGGTTTTGTATTAATGACTTTAATAACTAGTTACTTATGTTGAAGGTGATCTTTCCTTATCGTTTGTCCGTGGTGTCTTGGCATTATTTTACTGTCTATATAAAATAAAGGATTTTCACCATTCATATCTCCACGGTCTATATGGAGGTATGTTGGCTACCTGGTCGGGGGTTAAGGGAACGGTTTGGTAAAGATCTTGCCATTGTTCAGCGTTTAGAGGTCCTGCAATGGACCTGGGTCAAATTTAGTAGGACCTCCTTCAATACTTCACGGTATTGGATGGCGGGGGTCCAAACTCTTTGATCCCCTCATAAGTTAACTACTATTAATACTATAACCCGGCTATTTAGGACTGTATCCCTGCTGACTCATACTACTTAGCCGAGGGTAACGTCGCCGCCAAAAGCAGGGCCTACCACAATACTGCATTAATAACTTAATTCATTATCTTCCAATAATCCACCCCTTTAGGATTGTATCCTTGCTGACTCAAACTACTGGGGTGAGGGTAACGTCACCTTCAAAAGAGGGGCCTACTACAATAACTAAGATAATCTCTAAATTATGTGCAAAAGTGCGGAAATAATCAAAGGTTATACTAGATACGAGTCGGAACCAAGTGATTCATCTTGTCTATCTATTTTTATTTTATTTTTATTTTCAGCATTTTTAGTTAGTTTCTATTTTTCTTAGCTTAAAACATTTTTCTAAACTTTTATTTTGATTAGACGTTGAGGATAAACCGGTACTAAAAACTCTTGTGTCCTTGGACGACCTCGGTATCTTACCAACGCTATACTACACTCAACGATGGGTGCACTTGCCCATATGTGTGTTTAGTGTTAGTGACATATCGTGTTTTATAAATTTAAAACTTGACTAAAATAAGTGTTAAAAAGGGCTTAAAATATACACCTAATATATACGACACTTAAACGCGAATCAAGTTTTTGGCGCTGCTGCCGGGGACACAAGGATTTTAAGAAAGTTAGGAATCAACGGCCTAATCATTTTTCCTTTTTCTTTTTATTTTTTTTAGGATTTTCTTAGTTTTTCAGCTTCTGCAGAGCTCAGCACGGGCCGTGCCCGCTGAACACGCCCCCGTGCTCAATCATTGGAACTGGCAATCCTGTTTCACGTCAGACAGTAAGCTGAACACGGGGCCGTGCCCACTCAACACGCCCCCGTGCCCAAGTTTCAGCTACTGAAAATAGAACCGTTAGATCCCAGCGGTTGGTAATTTCTGACATAAACATGAGTGATAGTAATTGTTTTTACTTTCGGCACTCTTATGGTACGTGGTGTCAATTATGTGGTGGCAAACATGAAGAAGTAAAATGCTACTTTCTAAATTATAGGCCCCACTACATGGACCCACCGACTTCTTACAACCTTAAGAGGGGCGAAAGTAAAAATAAGCACTATTTCTCCCTCGAATGCGCCCAGCCAGATATTCTAGGGGAAATGCTCCTTGATGAGTTATTTCAACTAGAAAAGCTAATTCTGAATTGGTTAAAAGAGCTTAGGAAGGATTTTATTGATCCACCCCAAGACAATAACCATGAAGAAATGTTGGAACCGCATTCCGACAACCTCGTTGCTCCCGAAAATACCTTCGTACCTAGCAAAGACTTGGACGATAGTCGTCCCTATGTCGATTGTGTCGTGAAGGACTCCCCATCGACTTCGTTCGGTGCATACATAGACCTGAGCGATTCGGCATACACCTTCTTTAACGAGAGCCTGGGAAAGGGTTGGACTTGTCCACCTAGAATGATAATAGGAATTACCCTCACCGACAACCTCTTGCGTTCTCGCCTTAGTCTAGGACAATTAAGGTATCTTAGGCACTTTGGGGTTGTTCCAACCAGTCAGGAGCCACCCGATACTAACAAGTTCCTTAAAAACTAGACAAGTTCATAAAACAGTCCCTCGACATGGGGCCGTGTCCAGCCAACACGCCCCCGTGTCCATCAAAAGATTCCATTCTGATCAGTACGACAGAATACGGACAAACTGTGTCAGAACTCCACCTGTACACGGGGCCGTGTCCACTGGGCACGGGGCCGTGTCCAGGATGCTGTCGTTTTCTATAAATGCAGCCAAGAATTCTGCACATTTAGACCAACTTGGGGCAGAGAATTGCAGGAATCTTCTCTCAAACTATCCTAGGTAAATCTAAAAGAAGGTTCCAACAACCCATCTTGTCCTTTCCTCTTTTAGCCATTTCCTTCTTCTCCATCTTTCTTCAAAGAACTACCATTAAAAGTTTGAATTCTTCAAACTTTGTGATAGGGATTAATGAGTTTTGTTCAAGAAATCTTGGTAAAAACATGTTATGTAACATTGTTTTAAGTTATTAGCAACTAAAAAGACCCCACAAGTTCAGAAAATAACTTAAAAATCCAAGTTTCCTTGCTCCAAAATTCTGCAGAAAGATGAACACGGGGCCGTGCTCATTGAGCACGGGGCCGTGTCAGGTAACTGTTTCATTTAAATAAACTTTTTCAGTTTATTTTTCGTAGAATGTCAAGTGAAAACAGCGAAACATCTTCTGTGCATTCGTCAAACAGCCGAAGAGGAAGGAGACCCTCCATTGAAGCTACACTTGTGCACTATGTGGTAGCATTAAGGGAGGCTCTCGATGAAATGACATCAGTAGAGGAGGTCCTGATCGACCGTATTAACGATCTTACGATGGGACTCGAAAGCAGCTTCCAAGAAATTAACCTCTTGCACCAGAGGTTAAATATTCTTGTAGCACCCCCGATGGAACCAGTCCTCCCTCAACAGGATTGGAACCTGGCACTCGGAATTAACAACCCTATTGGGTGGGAAGATTTGCCAGCGGAACCTCCCATGGAACACCAACACGAGATCCCGGTGGAGATCGAGACTCCTCAAACCAATGCCAATGAGCCTTCTTTTCTCCTTCCAAGGGAGGTGGAGGAATGGCTAGCAGACATGTGAGGAGAACCGCACCCGGAAGAAGGAGTTCTAAATGGCCTTGTCTAACCAAGATTAATAGTCTTTTAGAAATTTTGCTAATTAAAATAAAGTAAAGGCTAGGACTCCATGGTTTATTATTTCTTTGTTTTATCTAGTTTACTATTAGGACTATGTAAGTTCTCTCTATGATGAAATGAAATGATGGTTTTTAAGGTTTGGATGCTTTGTAATGAATAAAACACACTCATGGTGGTAAAGGATGAAAAGGGGAACGAGAAAAATGACCCCATGCACAAGAACAAGGCAACCCGACAATTCTCTCCATTTCAGAAAGTTCAACACGGGCCGTGCCCAACCAACACGGCCCCGTGCTGAACCACCTGCAGAAAAACGCCCAGTTCAGGTAACTGGACACGGGCCGTGTTCACCCGGCACGCCCCCGTGTCCAGATTTCTGTTTCTCTTATTTTAATTTTGTTACTGGCACTTGAACATGGGGCCGTGCCCGGATAACACGGGGCCGTGTTCAGCGCCCAGTAACAGAAAATTTTTGCTTTTTAACACCATTTTACACATCTAATCAACCTAAAAATTTATTTTTGGGACACATTGAGGACAATGTGTAATTTAAGTGTGGGGGGATGCTAAAACCTTGAATTTTTTGCAAGTCCTAAACACAAGCCTTACACAAAACTCTATTGGAACCGCTAATCACCCCAAAAATTTTTTTAAAAAAAAATTCATTTTTTCTTACTTGTCTAGGTTTAATTCGGGAAATTCAAGTTCTCAAAAATGTTATATTTTTACAAATTTACAACCGATAGCGTAGTGATAAAAAGAACCAACATAAGAAAATTATGAAAAAGCATGACAAACTTAGTTAAAATTTGATTATATATACTTGATCACATAAAAACCCATTCCCACAAAAGTGAGTTTTGAGCCTTTATTGAGCATACAATTACATATCATTAGACTAAATGCTCATTTTTCGTTTCTTGTGTGAATAGCCGCTTGGTTCTTACGACTCTAGAACTTGCCATGACGATGCATTCCCGGTCCTTATCAACTTAAACCCGAGTAAGTAAGTGATGGAGGCATTAGGACTACCCCCTTTTTATTTCTACACCATTATTTTTCTTTTTCTTTTACCACCTACCCAAAAAAATCCCCCTAGTTAGCCCCTTTGAGCCTAAACCTTTTCATTTCATCACCCAAACCAAAAACCCTTTTACCCACCAAAACCTTTTTCATTTTTAACCCTTTGTTTTAGTAACAAGTTCGGTTTTTTTTCGTATGATCAAAAAAAAAATAATATGTGTTAATGATGAAGCAAATAAACAAACAAGTTCATCAAAAATAACTTTGTTTGAATAAAAGCTTCATCGAAATAAAAAGTTGCAAAAATAGAAAGTCCTACGAAAACCAACACTTGTTACGTTTTTCGCCCTTTTTCTACTAACCACTAACCACTATCCCAACCACCTACCTTTAACCCAAGCCTAACCCTTAACCCACAAAGTCCTCTTGATATCTACAAAGGTATAAAAGTTAAAAAGGAGGAGGATTGATTGCTTGGCAAGCTTATGGTAGGAATAAGTTCCATGCCGCTCTCGAGTGATTCACTAAAAATACACCTTCGGCCGAGTGTGAGTGATTTCTCCCGTGAGGTATGTGAACTTGTATATAAATGGAATTTTAAAAAGGCATGTTATGCCCAAATAAGTAATTTCTCCTATGAAACGTTCTAAATAAATCATTACGAACAGGATTGTAAATAAATAAAAGTAAAACCCAAAAAGATCTTGGATATCCCGACACTCTACGACAAGCCCAAAAACCTTCTCTTCTACCTATTCCATTTGGGAGTGTAAGCCACATATTAAAGAGTTTTGCTTGAGGACAAGCAAAAGTTCAAGTGTGGGGGTATTTGATGTGTGTAAAATGCAACATATAAATTACATCAAATAAGGCATAAAACTAACCCTTTTTAAGTACTAATATTGGAAAAAGAGTGTTTTTGTCTTCCTTTTGTATTTTCAGGATTAAATGAGCTCAAGAACACAAAAGAAGCAAAAAGACAGCTAATTCCAACATAAATACAAAGAAAGGAACACTAGTGGACTGCCCGACCCCTCAACGGCATCTTCCCAAGCAAAATAGAGAAGACAGAAGGTTGAACACGCCCCGTGCTCAGCCAGCACGGGGCCGTGCCCAAGAAGCAGCAGAAAAGACAAACCTATAGAAGCTTCTATTGCCCACCACGGGCCGTGCCCAGCGGACACGGGGGCGTGTCGAAAGTACAGCAGGCGCATTAATTGTAATTGCGAATTACAATTAATGAGGAGAGAGAGTGTCAGACAGGCACGGGGCCGTGCCCAGCGGACACGGGGCCGTGCCCAGCTCTCTGTTCAGCCTATAAATAGGAGTGCTTGGATTCATTTCAACTCATCCCTTGGCACACCACCTCTCTCACACTTCATCCACCACCCACCACCATCACAACACCATCATCCACCACCATCATCCATTGTCCATCGTAGAGTGTGTGAGTCGTCTCGGGATCCAAGATTGATCGTAAGAGTTCTTGACAATCAAGGCTATGTTTGCCTAAGTCTCTTACATCACTTGGTGAAGACAAAGTGTCTAGTATAATACTTTTTATTTCTAATCTTTTGCACTTTTTATTTGGTTTTGTATTAATGACTTTAATAACTAGTTACTTATGTTGAAGGTGATCTTTCCTTATCGTTTGTCCGTGGTGTCTTGGCATTATTTTACTGTCTATATAAAATAAAGGATTTTCACCATTCATATCTCCACGGTCTATATGGAGGTATGTTGGCTACCTGGTCGGGGGTTAAGGGAACGGTTTGGTAAAGATCTTGCCATTGTTCAGCGTTTAGAGGTCCTGCAATGGACCTGGGTCAAATTTAGTAGGACCTCCTTCAATACTTCACGGTATTGGATGGCGGGGGTCCAAACTCTTTGATCCCCTCATAAGTTAACTACTATTAATACTATAACCCGGCTATTTAGGACTGTATCCCTGCTGACTCAGACTACTTAGCCGAGGGTAACGTCGCCGCCAAAAGCAGGGCCTACCACAATACTGCATTAATAACTTAATTCATTATCTTCCAATAATCCACCCCTTTAGGATTGTATCCTTGCTGACTCAAACTACTGGGGTGAGGGTAACGTCACCTTCAAAAGAGGGGCCTACTACAATAACTAAGATAATCTCTTAATTATATGCAAAAGTGCGGAAATAATCAAAGGTTATACTAGATACGAGTCGGAACCAAGTGATTCATCTTGTCTATCTGTTTTTATTTTATTTTTATTTTCAGCATTTTTAGTTAGTTTCTATTTTTCTTAGCTTAAAACATTTTTCTAAACTTTTATTTTGATTAGACGTTGAGGATAAACCGGTACTAAAAGCTCTTGTGTCCTTGGACGACCTCGGTATCTTACCAACGCTATACTACACTCAACGATGGGTGCACTTGCCCATATGTGTGTTTAGTGTTAGTGACATATCGTGTTTTATAAATTTAAAACTTGACTAAAATAAGTGTTAAAAAGGGCTTAAAATATACACCTAATATATACGACACTTAAACGCGCATCATACCCCGAACGCGAGAAACGAACCCGAACAACCTCTGAATTAATAAATAACAAATTAAAATAAAATTTATAGTCTGTCGCGGGGCGCGACAGACTTCTCTTCATCCTTCGCGGGGCGAGACCGAGCAACAGACGGCGAATTCTGGTGATGCCACGTGGCGTGACACGCGTCAAAGCTATCCGGTGACTCATCAACCCTATACGAGACACGTGGTCTCTCGCGGGCCGCGAAAGCGAAGCTTTCATCTGTCTCGGGGTGCGACAGACTCCGAATTCAGCTATAAATAGGGCCGAGGACAACATTTCATCCTCGTTCATTTTCTTTCTTTCCTCTCAACTTTCTATAGGCTAAAGCTATAGCCTAATAACCCCCCTAATAAGCGAAGCTCTGCCTCGTTGTAAGTATTATAACCCTGGTTACGTATTAGATACGCTGCCCGATTGATCTAGTGCTCCGTAATGGCTGTCGAGGCTCTGCCCGACGTAGCCATTGGAATTCTGTCTCGGGGAGGTTAAAACTAATGTAAATTGGGTTATTATACTAACGCATGCGCATTGTTTAAATTAATAGATTATAACCAGGAAGTCACAAGGAAATACCTAAAATAGCAAAGTGAGTAATCCTTCTTTTTGTAAACCTTTTTTTATTAGTAATCTCCTTTTTGTGTAAACTGTTTTACAAAACCTCAATGTTTTACATTATATTACCAGTGATTGAGTATTTGTAATGATACGATTATCGTCCGTATGTTGGGGTTTTGTATACAAAATTTGTTATTACATTATGAGTAGTAACATGACCACAAGTTGGGTTGACAGTACCGTGGGTGGTAATTAAAGTATGAATTGTAAACAAATGTAATTGTGTGATCGCCCTCAACACTGTGAATGATAAAACCTATTTTGATTAAACTGGGATTCACTCACCAGTATTTCTTGCTGATAAAATGTTTAAACACGTGTTTCAAGTAACTTAGTATGAAGCCAATAAAAGCCAGCTGGGGAGCACTGAAGGCTTAGAAAAGTAGCTATAAAAGTTATCTAAATAAAAAGGAGAATTGTTTTCAATAATTAGGGTTTATCCCTATAAAATTTATTACAAATAAAAGTCGGAATTTGTCCCAATTGTTTATTATAAATGTATTATCAGAAAACTTGGGTTTTATCCCATTTAGTTATTTCAAACATTATGGTGTTTAACTCTGATAAAAATATTTCCTAACTACGGTCCTGATGAAACTTTCCGCTGCCGAATTAATAAACACCGATACCACCAAAACTGGCTCACGCCCGCCCGCTCCCGGGATAGGGGTCGGGGCTGTGACACAGGGCACCAGTGGGGACGGTGCTCGGTGTCCCTTTCACCGCTTGGGAACACCGCCGACGTCCCCTTATAACACGCGGTGAATGTGTGGAAGTGGGAAGTAGTCACCAATGGAGAAGCAGGCATTTTTTCGAGCGTTGTAATCTCCAATGGCTATCTAGCCGTTTATTTATAAAAAAAATTAATTATTTTCTTTATTTAAATACCACTTTCACATTTAATTTTCTCACAACTCAAAAAGATTCACAACCAAACTACAAACCACACACACCATGGATAAACAAAACAAGGGAGATGCCAAGAAAAAAGGTTCGACTAGTCGAAGATTGGGTTTGAACCCGAGGGACACGTCTCGCAAACGAGGCGAGGCGGTTCGAGCGGTCTGAGTGCACCATTTCAACCCCCACTTGGGTATCCACCACACTCTCAACTTCAACTTTTTTACTCCCAAGCTTAACAACCGACTTTTCCCAACACCCAACCCCAACATAATTTTCCGCCACAATATTTTCACACCACACGGTCCAACAATGGTCACACCCGGCCTATACAAATATTCCATGGAACCGCTAAACGCATTCGATCCGTTTGCATATAAGAGCCCACCAATTCAATCACCAAGAGAGAATGTCGAACGCTCGCTTCCGATCTATGATAACAATGAAGAAGAAGATGTTGGTGAAGCAAGTAGACCGAGAAGCAAGGGAGATGTTGGTAAAGAAGAATATGAAAATTAAGACGAAGATGTCTGGTAACTTTTTGTAAAAAGACTATATTGGTGCACGGAATGTCTGTTGACTACGTCTACATCAAGTCTTGTGTCTAGATAGTTTGAGAAAACCACATACACATAGAAATTCGTCATCACTTTATTCGTGATTGTTTTGAGAAAAAGTTGATACGAATTGAGAAAATCCACACTGACGAACAGAAAGCTGATTTACATACCAAAGCTTTTGATAAAACTCGGTTTAAATATTTGTTAAAACTGAATGGTATGAAGCTTCTTTCAGTGTCGGATGGCATAATTGGCGTTGATGAGAGTACTGTTGCGGATGAAGACGAGAAACAATCTGCAATGGTTTGTCGATTTTTTACTTGTTTTGGTATTTAGGGGGAGTAGATGTTTGTACATAGTTATATTTTCAGAAAATACAAAAACAGTAAAAAATGAAAAAAATACAAAAACATGATAAAATCTGAAAAAGAGCTTATGTATATAGGGAAAATGATAGTACATCAGCTAGACGATTACAGTATGCTAAAGATTTGTAAAGTATAAAAGAGTTAAACAATCTCACTGATGATGTGTCGATAGGTTTTCGCACATTTAGTAGATTTATTCGGGATATAAACCTAAATTTCAAAATTGTGAATTCGTGGGGAACACTACTTGGATATATAGGTAACCCCTGAAATCTGTTTGAAAGGTCTCGTAATCTGATATACTAGGTCTTTATACTCAATGATGTCTGGGGTATTATTCCGGGACTTCTGCTGAACGGTGGTTCTGACCTAGTCCCTGGATAATGCTTGCTTCAATGCTTGAAACTTAGCATTACACCCTCAGCATGCCGATGAAACAATAAAATTGATAGTCGCTGCTGTTGTAAGCAAAAAGATCCTCTAAAGGGGACACACCGAAAAGTCAAAGCTGATATCTCTCTGCGTATACGGAAGTATCGACCTGAGATCCCTCGGCCCTCGCATACCTAATTTATATACAGATATCATTGTAGTATACTCACCTGTAAGACTGATTATTGGGATTCTGGATACGGGAGTATATTCAAGAGGTGGGACACATGAATGAGCTAAGTTCATAATTCATCTAAATCGTATCCTGAGTAAATTGAAATTTGTGTGAGAATTTAAGATGGATCAGTATATCGACAATCGAGGTGAATTGTTTAAGTCTGAGTATGAAATGAAGCTTAACGGTACTTGTGATTTGTCTTAAAAGCTGATATGATTCCCTGACACGCTCGTCAAAAAATATGTTTGTAAATAGTTTACTTTGTTTATTTTCTGCAATTTAAGTTTTCTGTATTTCATTTCTTAGTTTAGAACACTTTGATAAAATCCAAAAAGATTTTATTTCTGCTTTATTTTCTGACAAACCAAAGTGGAGAGTTGATTGTTGGATTCTCAGATGTTTGAAGCAGACGCAGGAGATTCTGGACTGAAAAATGAGGAGAGCTTACTTTGAAGAAGTTTGAATTGTTTGAAAAGTCAAAAACAAGTTCATTAACTTGATACTTGTTATTTTCAGAAAATGTTTGAAATTGTTGTTTTAAAATCAGTATTGATTCATCAAAAGATCAACCAAGGTCATTAATTTGGACTTGGTAGATTAATCAAGTGATCAGGGTCATTAACTTGGACCTGAATACTTGAGTGGATTGTTAAAACTGATTGAGTTTGTGAATTATTGTTGAAAAGATAGAATTGTAATGTTTGTTGGTTGAGTAACAGGTTTTGGACTTCATTATTCACAACGGAAGCTAATTGTCAAAGCTTGAACCAGATATCTCAGATTCTAGCATATCGAGAGGGGGAGTCTGTGAAAGGGGGAGTCTGGATCAACGGTCAAAGGGAAGATTGAAGTTTAAAGTTTGAAGTTTGAAGATAAAGATTGATGAGAGTTTTTATAATGTTTGAAGAATGATAAAGACAAAGACTTGAAGCCAAAGACTTCATCAACATCCAAGGGGGAGTCTGTTGGTGCACTAAATGTCTGTTGATTACGTCTACATCAAGTCTTGTGTTTAGATAGATTGAATGTACACACAACAGGGTCTTAATTAGGGTTTGTACTTGTTTTACTTGAAGATTTCGCTTGAAATCAGTTCAAGCGAAATCAACATCATGAGATTTAGCTTGAAACAAGTTCAAGCGAAATCAACAAGTGATGATTTCGCTTGAAACCAACTCAAGCAAAATCAACAAGGCTATAAATAGGTTGTGTGATTCATTTGTTAAAAGAGAGGTCATTGTATGAGACATGAAGTGCTGCCGGTTTTGTATCAAAAAACGTTGTAAAAGCACGAATATTAATCAGAAAAGAAGGATTAAAAGGATAATAGCTGTTATAACTTTGTTTACGTTGATTCCGCCTTCGTACACAAAGATGAACTGCCTTAACTGACGTTTAAAGGTCGTAGAACGGTCCAACAAGTGGTATCAGAGCTCAGGACGAGTAGTTCATACCATAGCAGCTTGATTCTACCGGATTTTCTTATTTCTACTCACTTCTTCTCTTACTTTTCTGATTTGATTGACATTTTACGGTTGAAATGGTCTGATTTTCGAGTATATCGTGTAAAACAGAGTTTTAACAAAGCCTACAAAGATTCGGACTAAAATTCAGATTAAAACGTGTTAAAAATGACCTAAAAACTGATTTAGCTTGAAAGTGTTCGAACTTGGAGGTAGATTTCGCTTGAACATTTCAAGCGAAATTGAGTTGTTAAGATTTCGCTTGAATAATTGACTTGTATTTGAACGATTTCGCTTGAAACAAGTTGAAGCGAAATTGATATGCTGGATTTCGCTTGAAATATTTGGCTGTTGATTTCGCTTGACAAGTGACTTCTTGGATTTCGCTTGAATTAACAAACTCAGTTTTACAATTTCGCTTGAAGCCCAAGCGAAATAGTTGATTTCGCTTCAAATTGTTCAATTTCGCTTGAACAGTTTAAGTGCTGATTTCACTTGAAGCTGTTTACACTTCAAGTAATTTTGCTTGAACCAGCTGATTTTTCAAAACTTTGAAAATTTATAAGTGTTTTGCTGATTATTTTTCAGGAACATACAAGATGGCGAAAAACGACGATCCTATTCCGTGGAAAGACGATCGAACTGAAGAGCAGAAGTATAGATATAGAAAAATGATTGCTGAAAACAAAATCATTAGAATTTCTCGTATCTATCTGGAAGCAAGGAGAGCAAATAGATGGGATCCAGACAGAGAGTGTTATCTTGATGAGTATGGAAATATTGCAATCGATGATAGTACACTTGATATCGAAGCCATAATCCAGCAGTACAAAGAAGAGGATGATTATTGGCAAAAGAAATGGTGGGGAGATGAAGAGGAGAAAAAGAAAAAGAAAGAGTTAATAGATGAAATAGAAAGAAAATCCGAAAATATAAGTTTGGTTGAGTTTAGTGAATTAATCAATAAGATTAGAGAAGGAATGACAAAGAATGAAGAATCAAAGATGGATGAAACTTCGAAAAGTGAAGTTGTGTGCTCAAAATGCGAAAAATCCGAAGCAGAAAATTTCAATCTCTTGAAAGATGTGGAGAATTTGACAGTGGAAATCAAAAGCTTGAAGGATGAGAAAGAATCTGATAATAAACAGATTCTTGAAATGAGAGAAAATTGTGAGAAATTGACGTCTGAAAATGACAAACTGTTGAGTAGTTTGGACAGTTTGACATTGGAAATTAACAATTTGAAAGAAAAAGAAAAAGATTTTGGAAAAATTAAAATTGAAAATGAAAACGTTTTTTGGATAAAATTGGAAAATGAAACATTAAAAGAAAAAGAAAAAGATTTTCAAAATAAAATCAAGATTTTAGAAGATGAGAGAGATATTTTTGGTAAAGATAATCTTGAAAAACAAATTGAAATCAATTCTCATCTTGCTAAAATCATTCAGCTTGAAAAAGAAGCTGAAAAAGCTCACATTAAAATCAAAGAGCTTGAAGTGAAATTGAAAGGTTTTGTGACTTCGGCACCATATGAGTGTCCAAAACCGATCAATTCTGTTCCAATAAGTGACAATGTCACAAATTTTGACAAAGTCAAAATTGAAGATTGTGATGAAATATCTGATGATGAAAAAGAAAAGAAAAGAAAAATATTTTTAGATTTACAAGAAAAATTTAAAAATAATGTTTTGCAATCTACTGAAACAGGTGAATGTTCTAAACAAAAACCTGTTAAGAAGAGTGTAGAACAGAAACAAAAAGATAAAAATTTGAAAAATCCTAAAAATGAAAATAAAAGCTCATCAGATAAGTCATCCAATCATTTTGAAAAATCACAAAAATTTAAAAATGAAAACTTACAAAATGTTGGTAATAAGTGGTGCAGGTTTGACCACAGTGCTTCAAAGCCAAAACCAGTTTTCAAGAAGAGTGATGATTACCACAAAGCCAGACAATGTTATGATCTAAGCATATGGTGTGAAAGTGGTGAATGGTACGATAACAGAGTGTGCTACACCTGTGGTGTGAGAGGACACATTGCTGTTAACTGCCAGAATTGGAGTTATGAGACAAGAAGATGCTATAATTGTCAAATCAGAGGACATATTGCCAAAGATTGCCCAAGGAGATCAATGGGAAGATTGAGGGTTGAATCTCAAAGAATGGCAAAGAAATCAGTCAACGTCAAGCCCAAAGAACAGAAGGTTCAAGAACCTAAAGTTCAAGAAAAGAAAGTGAAGCTTTCTCAGGGGCAGAAAGACAGACTGGGAAAGAAAAGGAAGAAGGCGAGAGAGTATCTGGAGAAGATTTTGTCTTCGGGTTCACCGGACAGATTGAATAAGAGTTCTGATGAATCAACTAACTTGATTGCAAAGTCAAGCAAGACGAATTCATCAGATACAAATCTGAGGACGGAAGAAGAAAAGAAAAAGAAGAAAATGGTTGGCGATGAATCTGACGTCTCAAAGTCAGACAAGCCACCATCAGGCAATGAATCTGACAGGTCAAAGTCAGACAAGCCATGTGCAGGCAATGATTCTGGTTCATCAAAGCCAGAGGAGCCTAGTGTTGATGTAAAAACTATCATACCCAAGGCTGGTCAGGCTTGGGTGAATCTTTTCAAATAGAAAAACCTGACTTGCCGGAGTTCCCAGGTTGGTAAGTGTGGAACAGGAATCGGCATATTTCTTGAGAAATTCAGAGGTTGGTAACTGTGATATTTCGACTTACAAGTGGTAAATCAGGGACATTAAATTGTACTTGATTTTCTACTAGTGTTTGTTGTTGACAAGGGTCTTAAATGTTAAATCTTTCAAAATGGTTAAAGAAGAACAATGTGATGAAACCCCAAGTTTGTGAAAAGACAAACAAAACTAATTTTCCGGAAAAACCATTTTGATTAAAACAAACTTAAGTGTTTTGAAATCTAAATGGGAAAATAGTTTGTTGTCAGGGGGAGTTCTGATTGTTAAGCTAAGTGAATGGCGAATTGAAGTGATTCGATATCAGTTTGTCAGTTTCTTGTATAGTTTGTTTTCAAATTTTCTCAGAAAATCAAAATTGAAACATATTTTGATTTTAGGGGGAGAAAAATTTTTAAAAAAATAAGAAAATTTGAAAATGACAAAAACATTGAAAAATGAAACTGAGTTTTGTGTTAAAGAAGAGGAAATGATAGTACATCAGTGGACTATCACAGCATGCTAAAGATATGTAATGTCAAATGTGATAAACGGTCCTCACTGATGATGTGTCAGTAGGTTTTTGCACATTTAGTAGATTGTAACGAGATATAAACCTAAATTTCAAACTTGCTTATATCGTGGGTAACATCTCTCGGATATATGGGTAACCCCCGAAATCTTGTTTGAAAGGTCTCGTATTCTGATATACTAGGTTTTTATACTCAATGATGTCTGGGGTATTATTCCGGGACTTCTGCTGAACGGTAGTTCTGACCTAGTCCTCGAATAATACTTTCCGCAAATGCTTGAAACATAGCATCACCCTCAGCATAAATGATAAGACAATAAAATTGCTTAGCAATGCTGTTGTAAAAAAGATCCTCTAAAGGGGACACACCGAAAGTTGAGTCATGATCTCTCTGCTGAACGGTAGTTCTGACCTGAGCTCTCATGATTCTTCATAAATTATTAACCCCTTACAGATATCAGTTGTGTTATAATTACTTGTAAGACTGAATATTGGGATCTGGATACGGGAGTATATTCTGAGGTGGGACACGTGATTAAGTTTAAGTTTCTAAGACATTAAACTCGTATCTCGAAGCAGTTGAACTTTGTGTGAAAATTTAAGTGGACCAAGTATACTGACAATCTAAGTGAATCGTTTAGAACTTAAAATGTCTAAAGCTTAACGGTGCTTGTGATTTGTTTCATAAACTGATATGATCCTCTTACACGAACTCACAAAAATATTGTTTGTATATATTTGTTTACTGCATTTCTTTAAAATCAAAAATCCAAAAAGATTTTCGGAGTGTTTTAGCATAAAGTTTTGAAAAATCCAAAAAGATTTTCGACAACTAATGTTAAAGAGTTGATTTTCAAAATTCCAAGTGCTAAACTTGATGAACAGGGTTGGGAGAATATGTTGAAAACTTTGAATGACATATACAAATGTTTTGAAAGATTGAGGGGTTAGTTAATCAAGGTCATTTATTTGAACTTGATATAACTGGTATGTTTGATGAATGAATGATTTCTACCAGTAAGTTTCTTAAATCTAAGTGTTATAAATTGTGAAACTTATGGTGAGGTAGAGGATGTGCAGGGTAACAGGTTTTGGACTTCATTATTCCCAACGGAAGCTAATTGACAAAGCTTGAACCAGATATCTCAGATTCTAGCATATTGAGAGGGGGAGTCAGTGAAAGGGGGAGTCTGGATCAACAGTCAAAGGGAAGTTTGAAGATGGAGTCAGGTTGTGATCCTAAACCTGTGAAGATAGAGTGTTTTTGATAAAAAGACAGAGTTGGAGAAAAGACCAAGACTGAAGACTTGGAGCTGAAGACTTCGTCAACATCCAAGGGGGAGTCTGTTAGTGCATGGAATGTCTGTTGACTTCGTCTGCATTAAGTCTTGTGTCTAGATTGTTTGAATGATCACACAATAGGGTTAAATTAGGGTTTGTAATGTATTAACTTGAAGATTTCGCTTGAAATCAGTTCAAGCGAAATCAACAACTCATGATTTCGCTTCAAGCTGTTTCAAGCGAAATCAACAAGCTTATAAATAGGTTAGTGTGTGTTCATTTGGCAGATTTGAGAGGAGAGAGGTCATTGTATGAGACACGAAGTGCTGCCGGATTTGTATCAGAAAACGTTGTAAAAGCACGAATATTAATCAGAAAAGAAGGATTAAAAGGATAATAGCTGTTATAACTTTGTTTACGTTGATTCCGCCTTCGTACACAAAGATGAACTGCCTTAACTGACGTTTAAAGGTCGTAGAACGGTCCAACAGACTATAATGCTGTAATTCATTAAATAATAATAATTAAAGAAAATCTATATTGTCTCTCTCTCTCCTCTATAATGCATAAATATAGTATATATGTCAACAAACATGTACACACACTTGCACACACACCAACCTTTCTCTCTCTCTCTCCCACCCTAACCCTATCCCATCACCACCAGTGCACCACGCCCACCGCACCACCACCGTCGACCTTTACTCTGAAAACCATAAAACCGTCTCCTTCCCTCACTCAACCCCGATCCCCCCCTCTTTCGCTGAAACCCTAACGTTGCCACCATTAAGCATGTGCATCCGCCTGAATCAAGCCCTGGCGTGGCTGTTTCCCCTGCTTAGGCCATTTAGGCGACAATTGAAAGTGAAACCCCCTGCGAAGGCCATTTAGGCCACAAATGAAGGTGAAACTTCTCTTGAAGATGAAGCGGTCATAGATTCACATGGTGACGACAGGATTCATGGCCGGATCTGCAAAATACTAAGGTAGAAAGGCTAGATCTGTCACAACATACTCCTTGTATGGCTGACTAAGATCCCCGACGGTGAGGGTGGTGAGGTGCTGGTGGTTAGGTGGAGGTGGTGTGATTGTGTGCTGTAGTGGGATAATGCTGTGGTGGAGATTCAATAGTGGGGATGGTGTGGTGATAGGTGGTAAAAGTATTTTATAACTACCTTATGCTTTAAATTGTTATACCTAAATGTAGAATGACTAAAATACCTTTGTATTTAACTGATTTGGTGGACGGAGTTAATAACTTGGACCCAAATGTAGAAAAATTAGCTACTTTGTAAAATATTTTGATTTGATCAGGTTGTTAAAACCAGAAAAACACAAGGACTCAAAAGAGAATTTACTTTTATTACATATATGTAAATTACTTTTTATACACACGTGTATATATATATATATATAAGGTTCAAATGAAAACTCCTTTTAACGCGAAAACTCTAAAACTAACTAAAAAATTCCTAAAAAACATTCCATTTTTTTTTACATTTTTTTATTAGAAATGCTATTTTTTATATATAAAAAAAAACTTTTTACGGAAAAAAAAAATGTGTAATGCACATGTGTAATAATACACATGCGCACTACAATTTTTTTTTTTTTTTTTTTTAAAAAGGTTTTTTTATATACAAAAAATAGCTTAAATTGGTAAAAAAAATTGGTATGTTTTTTTATGCTTTTGTAGTTAGTTTTCAGGTTTTCACTTTAACTAGTGGTTTTCATTTGAAAAAAAAAAAAAACAGCTATATTTCGTTATTAAAAAAAATTTAAACAATTTTTTTGGCTACTAAAAATAGCGATTTTTACATAAAAAATATTAAAAAAAAAATTTGTGTGTTTTTTAGATATTTTTAGGTTTTTTGGAGGTTTAGGTTTTAGCATTTTAGCTTGGGTGGGGGTTGGGGGGGGGGGGGTTAGGTTTTTTTTAGGAGGTAGGGGTGGGGGGTTAGGTTTTTCTAGGTTTTTTGATGTGTTTACATTGGTTCTCATGGTTCTCACAATAAAGGTGGTTCTCAAATGGACCTTTCCATATATATATATATATATATAGGATAATGATCATTACAGAACATTAATTATTGCGAGAACAAAAAGAACAACCCTAAAACACTAAATTTTGGGATTTAAGGTTTATATTTTTTAAATTTTATGTTTCTTACATTAATATGTGTATTATATATACATAAATGGACCATATATTCTTATCTACACATAGTCTACATACATGTTAATTTAACATACACATAACCTACATATGTGTAGGTTACAAGAAAAGTGAAAATTTTCCATATTTTGTTTTGAATTCAAGTGTAAGAAATAATAAATCTTACATTTGTAACATTTTCATTTACTTTTTAGGTTTTTAGGATTGAAAAAATAGGCGATTCATTTTGTTCTGCGTGTTCTCGCAATATTTAGTGTTTTGCATAGAACCTTCCCCTATATATATATATACACATATGAAAGTAATTATAAATTTAAAATACTTACTATTATATACATATTATTTATATATATATATATATATATATATATATATACATATGAAAGTAATTATAAATTTAAAATACTTACTATTATATACATACTATATATATATTATATATATATTGTTAACGAAGTGTCATGAATAGTAATTTTATTTTTATAAAAATATATAGATTTTTATTATTATTTCTAATATTATAATAGTTTATTATTATATTTACTTTTACTAACATATTTTTATTTTTTATTTTTTTTAAACCACATATTTCCTTTACCAATTTTTTTAATAATTATTTTTCCTATATATTAATTTATCGACTAATTTGATACTTCTTTAATAAATTACATGTATAACTTTTTTTGAAAAACTTAAGTACGTAGTTGTGCTTGATTTTTCCATCGACATTTCGTTATAAGCTTTGTTAAAAACGAATTTATACACAAAATAAAGTTTTTATTTTGTATAATAAAACAATACAATGATAAACTAAACCGTTCTAATGGTTTGGCTTTCTAAACAACATGTTTTATAAACATTATTTTTATAAAAATATATAGATTTTTATTATTATTACTAATATTATAATAGTTTATTATTATATTTTTATAAACAACATGTTTTATATTGAAAACACGTACGTGTTACATTATCATTAGTTTGGTTTCGCCGCAACGCGCGACGTAAAAAACTAGTTATTATGATCTAGCAAACTCATAATGACCGGATCTCGTCCCAAAAGGTTTCCCCTCAGTTACCACAACTTCCCTTAGGCTATAGGGTGTGGGGTTATGGTTGGGACATGATTTGCCACCTAGGATCATGAATGAAAGGCTACACCACCCCTTGGTTGATCCACTATGATTTGCATGGATTAAATCATGGCAATCATAGTCCTCCTTTCCATTTTTCAACAAATAATTTCCTTTTTCTTTAGACAAAGATAAATTAAAATAAATAAGGGGATAGTGGTTTGGGTCATGACAACACCCTCAGGGTAGTGGTTTTGGACGGTCGATTGGAGGTGGGTAACATGACACTGACGTGGAGTGTCATAGTGGTCATGAGGGTCATCACCACACCCTATAGCCTTACACACCCATATTAATTCCAATATAGACATACCTTCTTGCGTATACTTTTCAGGATCATAGTTGGATTGCAATTTTTCCCAAACATCTTTGGCATAATTGAGATCGTGGACTTCTTCAAGCACAACTTCATTAAGAGAACCAAAAATCCAGCCTTTGACAAGACTGTCGTATTGTTTCTCTGTCTCTTTGTCAGAATCTCTTGGCCCCACAAATGTGCCATCGAGGATACCATACACATTGACACTCTTTAGTAAGCAAACTATTTGTGCTTTCCAAAGAACGTAGTTTTGTCTACCTGAAAGTTTCACAGAAACGAAGTTGGATACATTAGTATCATATGGAATTGCGTTTGAAGCACTCATCTTAGCGTTTCACGGAGACAGAGTATAGATCTCACAAGGTTCTTAATAAATTCCTTTATTAAGAAATCAACAGTTGAAAGGGTTTTTGATACATTTAAACTACTCCACTCCTCTTATTATTGGAGAGGGGTACGCTGTTGCTTTTATACCCTAAGAAACGGTGCTGTCGTGTGCATGCAAACAAAGAATTAAAGAATTATTTTTTTGCTCTCGTGTGCATGCAAACAAAGAATTAAAGAATTGTTTTTTTTTTCCTTTCAAGTTTACGCAAAAAAACAATATGCTCTTGATTTTCTTTTACACACTTTATCGTATATATCTTTTTAAGTCCAATTCACTTTGGGAAAAAAAAATCTTATTACCCCCTTCATATAACAGTTTCTTTTTGTAAATCCTATACACTTGTTAACAAAAAAAAAAAAAAACTTTCTTCCTTCTTACCAGATATGTTATTGTATGAAAAGATTTTATATACTATTATAAAAATTAATTCACAAGAATTTTTTTTATAAAGAAGCGAGGTTTGAAGCCTATACAAATAAAAAAGAAGCCAGGTTGAAGCCTATACAATTAAAAGAGAAGCGGTCGAATTTCTCTTATCCATAGATAAATAATAGATACTTTTCACTCCTTTCATATAAACATTAACCACGATCTATCAGTAGCTGACAATTCGTCCGTAACATGCATGCATGCTCACGGTGAAAGTTCCTTCCTGAAGTGAGCATCGACATCCACTACAAGTTATCGGCATACCTTGACAACAACGATCACACGTCGCCGACATAGGTCTCAACAACTTTTTTGGTTATGCTTAGCCTTTCCCAGCGACATGCATGGCGTCAGTATATCTTTGGCGGGAATGGGTGAAAATGTGGCGTGATCTGAAAACCCTGTCGACATGCCGATGGTACAAATGTAATTTGTTTTATTTCTTTGCTTTTCTTTTATTCAGAAGAAGATAGAACGATGTCGTATCTGGAGTTATGGGGAAATGCTATCTATTTTATTTAAATAGTCGACCTGTTAAAATGTATACATATTAAATAAAATATTCAAAAAATGGCTAGGATTCTCCATCTTTAAGTATTATATATCATATTTATGACAATTGATAAGAGTTGGATACAAGTCATGAGAATGATCTGGCTTTCATAAAAGGTTTTGAAAACTTTATAGAGGCTACTAATAACCATCTTGACACTGAAGGCAAAACATGTTATGGTAATTTGATGATTTGTAATACAAACTTTGTATTACACTTAATTTGATTATGAAGTTCGATGGCTTATAATTATAATTTGTTGTTCATTTACAGTTTTGTTATTATAATTATTGGGCAAAAAATTAAAAAAAAAAACAATCTTCACCGACATGTAGTCGTAAAAGAGTTGTAATTTATTTTATTAAATCTTTATTTTAATAAGTATGAGTGGTTTTAGCAGGGTCGGCCCTGAAGGTGGGCGGGGAGAACCATCGGCCAGGGCCCGTGATTTCATAGGGCACTTAATTTAAAAAAAATATCCAATATTATATATGTAAAAAAATTAGTCTTAACCATCACATCTTCCCACTCCCATGTGGGAACACTATAAAAATAAGAATAAGATGTATCTTTTATGTCAATAATTTTGAATAATATCAAATGCTAAATTTATCTTATATTTTTCATTATTGTTTATTGATATATATCGATTGATATTGATACTTGGAACTAATTTGTACTAAAAGGCGGGTGCCTATCTTGCCTAGTGGGATTGCCTAAAATGAAAAGTGAACCCTAAACCTTCATGACAAAAGTGCTTAAATTCGTCTTTGTACCGACGTTACCTTTTTGAAGTTATATGGATATGGAAAGCGACTCAACAACAACAACAACAACAACAACAAAAAGACCTCATTTTCCTTAATAAAGTTAAATTATATTGTTTTTATAACTCTTTTATATTTAACATGTTTATTTTAACTAGATGGTTGCCATTGACAAGGGTGGCTCAACATTTTTTTTGAGGCCTAAAACAAACTAAAATGTTGGGCTTTCCAATCTTTTTTTTTTTTTTTTTTTATTTATTTTTTTATTTTTTTAATATGTAAACCTGCTTCCTATTAGAAGATAAATCAACATAGGAAAATAAACAATAAAAACAAGTGTGAAAAAGAAAGAATTAACCACATAAAGCAATCAAATTGGTTGTGAATCATATCCTCCACTTGTGGTGGAGTGGTGGAAAGAGCTTTGGGTTTTCTTGGAGACCCGGGTTCGATCCCCACCCACCGCATTTGGAGGACGTCCCTATGATGGATCGCTCCTACCGAGGCATGGTTGGGGGGTTGTCTTTGACAAGAACCCGGTGACCGATAAGGTCTTGTACATAGAAAGTCACCCTTCAAAAAAAAATTGGTTGTGAATCTTTTATCGAACTCAAAAAGAAGAATAACCACGTAAAGCAATCAAATTTTCTGTGAAATGATCAGGTGATGTAACAAGTAAATATGAGATGTATTTAGTAGCACCTTTTATTTAATGTCTTCAAATTCAAAAGGCATATAGACCTCCAGATTAGTTTTAGTAGGTTTTTACTTATTAATTGTCTTTTGGTTCATATTTACAAGTTTCTATAAAATTGTATATACTTTATAATCTGTACTAGATTTAAAATCCGTGTGCAAACACGAGTGGTTTTTAGAAAACCATGCATACGACATTTTACTTAAACGACGAATAACTGTACAATTTTTAACTTTTAATTAAAAATAGATTGTGTATTAAATGCGCCCTAACATGAAAAAAAAAAAGAATATAGGAGTAATGAATTTGAGATTGTTCACAAATGAACCAAACCCTAATTATATGTTTGTAATGTCAGGGAATATTCACCCAAATGTACGTTCCAAGTATATGAACAAAGTTATATTATAGGTTTATAGAAAGCAAACACTAAGAAAATATAGTTGAAATTGATTTATCACAAATTTTAGACACAAATAATTATATTAATATACGAGACATATAACTAATAATTTATGAGTTTGTGTTCCACACCTGTATCCTAGAGGTAAGAAATGTTTCTTTCAGCAAGACCACAGACTCTAAAACCATATCTGGGCGTGAAAATATATTAAGGTGAGATAATATATTATAAATGATACTAAGGTGAAAGGGATGTCGATACTCAAAATTTACAACCCCTTCCTTAGCTTATGAAGACGAATAACAACATACACCACAACCAAGACCACTTCAAAACAGAAAGTCACATTAAGGAACTTGCAACAAAAAGAACGAATTTTTATAGAATATCCAAAATAAAGTTTTGTGAATACAAACTACATAAATTGTGCTTAACACACGTTTTTGGTCGACATATAAGCATCATGATGAAATAACCAAATGCACACTTGTGTGCTCATTTGGGTTATGATTAGTATATTTGAGTGATAAAGATTGCGGTCAAACATAGTAGACAGAGAAGTTTAAGGTTCAAGTGGGAGAGAGAGTAGACAGAGGAGACGAAGCAAGAGAGAAGTGAGATGAGAGGGGTCAGTGTTTAAGTGTTTAACTGTCTTTTTAAGAAACTTAAGTATTAAAACTCTAATTTCTGTTATCTCTTCTCCTACTTTTCAGCAAAATGGTGGCGCTTTACTATGTTACTGCAGTTGTTACAGGCTTGCAGCAGCCATCATTTGCGCTTAAAATATTTTTATTAACACATCATCTAATGAACATAGCCGGATCAACTGCTAGATGATTGTTGAATAAAAATCCCGGCCCCTTCACATGTGAATAGATTAAGGTTATGTTTATTAGTAATGGGTCAAATGAGTAAAATTAAAATAATAGTTAGAAACAAAAAGGGTTAGGTAGGTAAAATAAGTGGAAAATTGTTATGAGTCTTTTAATACATAAGACCTCCTAAATTATTTTAGACAAATATATAATAGTATAATACCTGTAATCATAGTTCCAATACCATTAATCTATATACAGTTTTAATTTTGTGTAGAAAGTGTTTCTTGTTAACCCACTCCACCATTCCAAACTGTACTAACAAAACTTGTTTTTTCTGTACACAAAGTTATAAGCTTGAACGAAGAGACTTCTTTGCTGCTGGTGCCATGTCACGACTATAACCGCTTTTGACAAAATCAAGCACAATTGAAGCTAGCTCATTCTGATGGCAGGCGTATTCATGATCGTCTCCATTGATGATACGCAATTTGTGGTAGAATATGCATGGTTTGCGAACTCATGGCATCTTCCATTGGTACAATCTTATCTGCAGAACCATGGATGTTTAACACCCTGCAACCATATAAATCATTGACGTCAAATTGGGTTTACAGAAATGGCACATTGGTGATTTCATATTATATTTGAAAAAAACAGTTTTGTTGCAGCTACTACAAAACTAATCAAACAATCAGAAGGTTTATCTAATCATTAAAAATGTCATTTACTACTCTTTAGCAATTTAAAATAGTTATCAATACTTTGACTTGAAGCAAAACAAATTCATTTCGAGTGAACTAACTTTTACAAACAAAATGATACTATGTCATGCAAGAATGATGAATCTAGAAAAGTTATTGAAATATAAATGCAAAAGGAGAATAGAAAATAAGACAGCTGATAGAAGTTACAAACCTGCGATTTTGGGGAATGAGTTGGCATGCTACACTTGTGTTAGTAGTTAAACGGTCCATCAAGCTTTCTTTTGTCACATGATACTTTTTGTTCCCTATAATTGTTTACAACTTCAGGTGAGATCCAAGATATGCATATGATATTAAGAATAGAGATGTCAATTTGACCCATCTGCTAATGCATTTGTTTTTTTTTTCTTTTTTTTTTTAATTTATCTCAAATGGGTCAGATAAAAAAGAAGCTAAAATGCTAAAGTGTTAAATGGGTTGAAAGTTGCCTAAAGACTATTGCGCACCGCCTCCAATGGTTTCATTAAAAGTATTGGATTACTTTATATAGTAATACTATTAAAATCTATAGAAGATTTTGAAAAATGGATCATGAAGCCTACCCTTTCTACTTGCAACATTAATGAATCCATATTTTTTAATTCTCTGCAAGTAATCTTACCCAATCGGCCCTCAATGTCTCTTTTCGGATCTAACCGCCCAGAAATGTTGACCACATTATTAAAATCGTTAAACATCGAAGCATATAAAAGCACCACATTGCCGCCTGCAATTAGGAAGTGCAAAGTTTAGTCGAAAGAGACTAACAATAATCTAACTTTCTAGCCTTATCCATTGTTGTCATATTTTTATCTTTTGAAAGTTATACTTTGTGTGTTTACTTCTAAACTTTCATAGATTGTTCTCTTTTTATTTTGAAAACCATACTCTGAATATTCTGACCAAACATCATGGTCAGGGTACTGATATTATGCTTAGCACATCTGCTAAAAGCGTTCCATTAAAACTTTATTAATCATGACTTTAAAGTCTTAGGTCATTTAGATAAGGCTTTTAAAATTTGAAAATGAAAAGCCATACCAGAAACATTTAGGAAATAGGTTCCGACTTCATCCTTCGAACCATTTGCAATGTTTCCATCATGGATGTCCCCTGTTAGAAACACTTAGGAAATAGATTTCAATCTCATTCTTCGAACCATTCGCATGTGCCCAACATGGATGTCCCCTGTCTGTGCAGGAAATTGCATCAGTACATAGCATATTTGAGTATTTATTCACTTAGTAACTTTTTTTATCCACCAAGGAATGTGTGTAAACACAATCATAGTTTTGTCGTATCTTTGGAACTTGTCAACAACTTTAGTTTTACTAGGGATAAACCCTAAGTATCCTGGAGATAGACCCTTAATATCCTAGGAATAAACCCTCAATATCCTGGGGATAAACCCTATTTTTCGTGCGCTACAAGCGAGAGTGTATAAACTCCAAGACTTAGAAATGTGAATACCTTTAAACCTTAGAGAGTATGAAAATACCCTTTCGTGAGAGAGGGTGATTAATCCTCATATACCTTAAGGATCCAGGATATAGCCAATAATAACGAAATTGTCAGCCACTGTTACATGAACTGGTCACGCTATCTTGAACTAATCCCGGATAACTTGCGCTCCAGGCGGGGTGTTTAAACCCAATTCGAGAGAAAGGTGAATACCTTTAAACCTTTGAAGGGAAAAGAATCCCTTAAACGTGAGAGAAGGGGGCCACTCCTCTAATCATTCGATTTATCTTGAGTATATATCTTGGAGTAACATCCCGAAGCATATTCTGCAAAACACCGTTAAACTAAGGTGGGTGTTAGCTTGGCTAACACCCCTCCGATGCTTAAGTCAGTATTGGGTTTCAAAGAATAAATTAAATAGACATATTAGAAAGAAATTGAATCCATACCATCCTGAGTTAGAAATTAAATTCTAAACTCACTTGAAATAGGCTTTAAGGTGTATAGCATTCCAGGATCTTGGCAACATATCCCCTTCCATATTCTTGAGTCGGTATGCTCCTTTTCCAGATTCTGATTCAATTTCATAGGGTTGTTCTCATTTTGGAGCAAGCTTCCCATCAGCAGGATTGGTTGTATTCTAAAAAGCTTTCTTTAACACCCAATCTTCAACTTGAAATCTTCTAGTCCTTCAATTCTTGTTATATGATTTAGATATCCTCTGTTGATATGCTGCCATCCTCAGCTTCACTGCATCTCTAGTTTCATCAACAGTATCCAGTTCTTGACATAAGGCTTCAGGATTTGACTCGGGATCCTGGAGGCTTAATCTGGTTGTAGGTATCACCATTTCTGTCAGAATCACTGCTTCTGCCCCAAACACCAAAGAAAATGGGGTTTGCCCAGTAGCATTCTTCACAGTTGTCCTATCAGCCTATAGGACAAGCAGTATTTCTTCTGCCCATCTTCCTTTTTTAGCACCTAACCTCTTCTTTAAGTTGTTGACAATTATCTTGTTCGAGGATTCTGCCTGTCCATTTGCTTGAGGATGTACTGGAGTTGATGTGATCATCTTGATTCCCCAACTTTTGCAAAAAACAGTAGTTCTTTTGCTGATGAATTGAGAGCCATTATCACAAATTATCTCAGCCGGTACCCCAAATCTTGTCAGGATATTCCTCTTTATGAAGGATACCACTTCTTGATCTCTGACCAGGACAAAGGCTTCAGCTTCGACCCACTTGGAGAAATAATCTGTCATTGCCAGCATAAAAACTTTTCCTCCTGGAGCTTTTGGGAGTTTCCCCACTATGTCCATATTCCATTTCATGAATGGCCAAGGGGATACGATAGGATATAATGGCTCAGCAGGCTGACGTAGTATATTGTTATGCCTTTGACGTGCATCACATTTTCAAGCATCTTCTACAACATCCTTTCTCATAGTCGGCCAGTAGTATCCTGTTCTTAATACCTTCGATAACAAAGATCTACCCCCAATATGGTTGCCACAGTCTCCTTCATGTATATTCTAACGTACCTTCTTGTCTCTACGGTCTATATAGAGGCATGTTGGCTTCCTGGTGGGGGGTTAAGGGAATTGTTTAGTAAGGTTCTTGCCTTGTTCAGTGTATAGATCCTGCAAGGACCTGGTTCAAGCTTACTAGGAACTCCTTCAATACCCACTGGTATTGGATGGCGGGGGTGCGAATAGCTTGAACCCCTCATATGTAAACTACAATTAATACATTAAACCGGCTACTTGGGATTGTATCCCTGCTGACTCAAACCATTTAACCGAGGGTAACGTTACCTTCAAAAGAGGGGCCTACCACTTTTCGCATTAATAACTTAATTAATTATCTTTCAATATTCCGACCCTTTGGGATTGTTTCCTTGCTGACTCAAACCACTGGGTTGAGGGTAACATCACCTTCAAAAGAGGGGCCTACTACTATAACGAAGCTAATCTCTTAAAAAGTCCGAAAGTGCAAAAATCATCAAAGGATACATTAAAGGCGAGTTGGATCTAAGAATATCTTGTCTATCTGTTTTTATTTTATTTTATTTATGCATTTTTAGTTTTTCTTTTCATGTTTCAAACCTTTTCTCAAAAAAATTTAGACTGATTAGACGTTAAGGATAAACCTGTACTAAAAGCTCTAGTGTCCTTGGACGACCTCGGTATCTTACCAACGCTATACTACGCTCACGATGGGTGCACTTGCCCAAGTGTGTGTTTAGTGTTAGTAGAATATCGTGTTTTATAAATTTAAAACGTGACTAATGCGCAAAATGGGCTTAAAATATTAATAAAATCATATCACGCTTCGCACACACCAGCAGGCTGCTTACGGTGGTTGTTGTTGTTGTTGCTGTTGTTGCTGCTGTTGCTGCTATTGTTGTTGCGGTGGCTGCTGCTGCTGTGGTTCTTGTTTCACAACACGGTGAGGGCAGACATTAGCAAAACGGTTAGGGTCACCACAAGTGTAGCAAGTTCGAGCATTTGCAACGGGTACTGGAAATGTTGGGTTACCCTGAAGAGCAAGGGGTTGAGCCGGTGGTGCTGGAAGAGCTTGAGCAGCTTGCTGACGTGGGCCTGAACGGCAATGAGCAGTAAAGTGCCCATAGATGTTGTAGTTTGCGTAGAAGCGGTAATTGACCCCTGCCAGATGATGATAGGTGCAAGTAGGGCAAAGAGGGTGGATACTAGTGTATGCATGTTTGGCAGGCGGTGTGTTGGTAACAATAGCATGAAGGTTCTGGTAGTTGGGCTGTATGGGGACGACGTTGAGTGGAGCGGCGGTAGTAGCATAATTCTTGTTTTTGTTGTTGTTCTTTCGCTTGCGGCTCTGGCGTGAAGACTTTGAACCTTGAGATGCTGCATTGTCGGTGCTGGGAGCTGCGGTTGCTTGATTGAGACTCTTAGTTGAGGTTTTGAAAGCTCTAGCCAAGACTCGTTTGTCGTTGATCTCGGCTGCTTGCTGATAAGTCTCCTCAATAGCAGCAGGTCTCGCTGCTTGAACAAAGTTGGCTACGCAATCGGGGAGAGCGCAAATATACTTCTTGATTGTCTTATCAGGCATGTCCACCTGACTAGGACAGATGATACTCAACTGCTTGAAACGAGCGGTGAGACCAGCGTTGTCACCTCCTTCCTACTTGATGTGCCATAATTCATTCTCCAACTTTTAAAACTCATGAGGAGGATAGAACTCCTTTATCATAAGCTCCCTGAGCTCTTCCTAGGAAAGGCCATAAGCTGCATCATTCCCACGCTTGTTGCGTTCAGCGGTCCACCAATCTAGCGCCCTGGACTGGAAGACTCCAGTAGCACTCACAGTGCGGAGATTTTCTGGGCATCCGCTTTGCCTAAAGGTGACCTCGATAGAGTCAAACCATTGGAACATAGCACTGGGTCCATCTTCGCCAGTGAAGTTTGCTGGACGGCAGGCTTTGAACTGTTTAAAACTGAAAGGAGCTTTGGGCGCGTCGCTCTTTGACTTGACAGAAGATTTGCTACTGACCTCATTGATTTCACTGACAATCTGAGGTATGACTTTAGCCATTTCCTTGGCCACAAGTGAAGCAATACGCTTGTCAGCATGGTTTCATTGGGCAGCGCGGTGAGTGTGAGATCCAAATGACGACATTGTCGAGTGCCAATTCTGCAGCAGACGCCGTCATATGAATTAGACGAGATTCGATTATATCAGGTTATGTTTGAAAATTTAGTGTTGCGTAAAACATATTTATTATTATTATGTAAAGCACAGGAACGCGTCGAACACATAGGTACAGAGTCCACATAAGCACGTATACACATAGGCACGTATGAGCACATAATTCACGTAAGCACATATTTTGCACGTATTCACCTAAATATTTTTCAAGTATTCACCTACATATTTTGCACGTATTCACCTACATATTTTGCACGTATTCACCTACATATTTTGCACGTATTCACCTATCTTTCAAGGTCGCGTAGCGCGTTTGAGAGTTTGCGGGCGGTAGCGAGTAGCGTAAGCAAGGAGTTTAGCGTACGAGAGTTCTTAGTTTATCTGCGATTAGTTAGCGTTTTAGATTACGAGAGCTATGCGAATTGTGCGCGTTTTGCAAAGCGGGGAGCGGAAATTGAGAGTGGTACAAAAATCGTAGCGTATGCGGTTTCTAGATTTAACGTTTTCCGCTAAATAAATGAAATCACAAATTGTAAAATGTAATCATAATAAAATTGATGACGCGTGAAATCGGCAACTGCGGGCTCAGAATCGAAACACAGTGCCTTGGGTGTTAGACATCGACTACCCAAAGTGATTCGATTATTCCCAACGAGTTCCAGTACATGTTTTGGCCTAATAGGTTGTGCTCTCACTGAATTACGGTGAACAACACTCATCCTTCCAGTCACTACGTGACTCGAGTCATCAGAACAATCGAGACTTTGGTGAGATCTGTAAAATCAAAGTAGGGAGTGGAACAGTTCATTAAGATGCGGGTTTCACCCCAAACTTCACAACTTCGTTCCTATAGGTGTGGCAAAACCACAAGATAGAGATGGAGATTGTGACAACCCTCAAAATTTCATGTAATCCGTACAATTTATTAAATGATAATTAAAGTGCTTGATGACTGTGCTGAATCATTTAACTGCTCTCTGATTACTGTGTTATACTTACATGTGCGTGCTAGCATACTAGTAGTATACATAAAAGTTACTAAATAGTCTGGTATGTTTTCCTATGGGTTAGGAATAAATTGCGTTACAAAAATATATATGTAGGACACTTTACTGATTAATTAAGCACCTTAATGGAACAGTATCTGACCGAACAACCGGACATTACCCGGGACACCAAATATTTGTCAAACACATTGTTTATTTATTTTTGGCTAGTTATGGTCCCCGTTTACCATAACACCCGTTAAATATCAAATAACTAGTATATGTAAGTTATACTTGACAATTAACTAACCTTTGCAATCTAGTTACAATTTTTGCAAACAAGACCCCCCCCCCCCCCATGTGTGAAATCGGTCAAGGGACCCACAAATCACCAACAAATATGTGACAACCCTCACCAAACCAGTTATCCGTACGACTTAATTAATAATTAATTACTGCTTAATTACTGTGCTTGCTTGAACTTGTGAATAAACTGCTACTTGATTACTGATACATGTACTTACTTGCATCATACTTTACTTACTGTCACTACATTATTTACATGCTGAACCTTAGTGACAAACATGATGCACAAAAGCACAGTAGCACCATAACGGATAACCTATAGAACATGCTGATAAAGCCAGCATCAGGCAGACACTGCCTCTAAGGCCTGTATGAGCCAGAAATATTTTACTACACTAGTGGTGAGTGTAGGGATACAAGGGTTGTAGAACTGCGTCTCTAGGAATAAGTTACAATGACTGAATGTGCCTAAAACGTGCTCTAAGCACAAAAATTCAGCACTTTACATAATAATTCAGCTTTTAGCTAACTAATAAAGTGCCAAAGCATGAGAAAAATATTACTAGACACTTTCCAAAGTGTCAGAAATGAGCTGTGTCACTAAAAAGGGTAATAACGACACTTTAAAGCTTTGTTAACACTTTAACGGATTACTATCCAACCGAACAACCGGATTTTACCCGGACATGAAAATATTGTCATTTTCATAGTTTATCTTTTTCTGAGCCAGTTAGGGTCCCTGAATACCCTAACACCCGCCATAAAGCACAACACATTAGTAACCGGGTTAATCACTTAACTAACCTAGATTAACCTAACTATAACTAACTAATGGTTGGATTTGAACTAGATTACCCCCCCCCCCCTTGACCGAACTCGGTCACATTGTGACCCCCATGGTACATCATTTGAATATTTTATTTCCTTTTGTCTCATATCTAGAGAACATGAAATCCTTTGGGTATTAAGCTTGTAATTATCTATAAGATCACCCTTGTGCACATCATATCATTCACAACACACAAACTCAACACAAACAACTCTCTCTCTCTCTCTCTAAAGAGGCTTCGGCCGAACACCCCTCTACCATCCATCACATTTTCGATTTTTGATCATCACATTCCAAGCATCTACAAGTGTTAAGGATCGCGTATAAGGAACCTTGGTGCAATCGGAAGGCGAAGGACCTCACTCTCTTGCTTTTATCCACGCATTTTGCGCTTAGATTCTTCCCTAGCCTCGAGCTAGTGGTATGTTGCTTAAATCACCTTCTTGAACTATTTTGAAGTGGTTAATATGATATGTAACGGTTAAAACTCGTGAACATACAAGTTGAAGCATAAAAGTCTACTTAAAACACTAAAAATGTTGGTTAAAAGCTCATATGATGTGTAAATATTGTAGTAATTGATTTGTGTGATTATCTGGACCCGATCTATGTTGTGGTAGCTCGGATCGTCATTTAAGCCGGGTTGGTCATGATCATGGATCATGACATAAGGTTGTTTTGGAAGTAACAAGGGTTAAAGGATGAAACTCTACCACACACGAATCATGAACTTGTGTAAAAGCGATTTTGTTTGTGAATTAGTGTTTAAAACTAGTAGATCTACGGATCTACAAGCGGTATTTTCAAAGGACCAAGTGTCAAGAGGAAACATACTTTTAAAGACGGATCTTACACTAACACGAATGGTTTTTAGAACACACAAGTGTGTAAATACTTGTGTAACACTAAGTTTCGACAAAGAACTAGTTTTGTCAAATTTTACAAGAAGTTGTAAAGATGGAATTTCTTTAAAAACGAGGTTTTTACAAAATCGGATTGTTTTATATAAAGATCCACTAAAAGTAATGGGATTTACTTCATAGTTTGGATAAATCACAAGTTCATGAAATTTATGCGATTTTTATATATTTTAACTAGTTTGTGGTTTGCACATTGATTTGAATAAGAAGATTGTTGGTTTGATTTATAAAAGAAAATGATACGCTTGAAAGCGTGGCCACCTCTAGTTACAGAGGAAACTCTGGCGAAATTTTTCCAAAAACCTAACACTTAGAAATATTTTCACTATAATTGTTAGAAATACATTTTGACATGTTTTCGAAATATAAGTTTCGCCACGACTATATTTACAAAACATCGGAGGTGGGATTTTCAC
The DNA here is from genome assembly GCA_030545235.1 of Helianthus tuberosus. NCBI lineage: Eukaryota > Viridiplantae > Streptophyta > Magnoliopsida > Asterales > Asteraceae > Helianthus > Helianthus tuberosus. Next base: position 42,623,565 of record CM060399.1, on the reverse strand, counting down.
AAAATAAAACGTGATACATAAAAATATTTAGTATATATTTTTCACAACATCACTTGTATAAGTGTTTATGATTATTTTGTGAACTACGTAAATATTATTTTTAGAGTAAAAATAATATTACTAAGTATTATTTTGGGAAAATCACATGTATTAAAATATAATATTTTTGGGAAGAATATTTATATTTTGGAGTTAGGAATAAAATATATTAAGTGAGACTTAATAGTGTAATCCGAATTATACGAACGCACATGTATTAAATCCCCCATCCTTGGGAAGGAAAAATGACTACCCAGTATATACAGAATGTAAACACGAAATAGTTGCCTAACTATTTCCCAAAAACTTAAACCATAAAGCTAAGGCACGGCCGTCCGTCTAATAGAGTTAGTACGTGTAGGTCGTCACATAGCTGCTTGATTTGGAGGCATACTTGGTAGAGACGCACCACTGTGAGTTCATGTCCCCCTTTTCTCTTAACTGTTTTCAGTTTTCTAAACTGCGGGGGTGAAATACATGTTACTTTGATTACAAGTACTTTATACATGGTATGGTTAGCGTAAGGAGGTTTACTACTTAGATCATGTGAGTGGGTAGGCAGAAACTGGAGGCCATTAATCCTCATTGTAGGACCGAGGGACGTAAGCGGTAGATCTATCTGGGTGTAGCGAGCCCAACCCCAGGCCCAACCAGAACGGACCTTGGGGTGACTTTGTGCCCAAACGCGAAATCTGCTAGGTTTGAGTCTTCCTACTTGCACTTCACACATATCAATGGCCTTGCAAACCATTGGTGATCTCTTTTTCCTTATTTGCTACATACCAGGATTTTTATACATACAAGGTTTATTTACTCACTTACACATGAACTCGCTCAACATTATTGTTGATTTTTCAACTTACATGTATTTCAGGGAATTAAAGATCTGGCGCGGTATGTTATGTTTTCCCGCTGCATATGGGTTCCGAGGTCATCCGGGTTTTGGAAATGTGACTTTTTCCTGGACGAGTCACAAATCTTAAACTGCGTTTTATTCATGATGATGTTTATGTCTTTCAAAACAATGTTTTATGTTATGAGGTTGTAAGTCTCTAAGACAATGTTATGTTACTTCAGTTTTAAAACTTAAATCTATGGATGATCTTGCATGGTTTTATTTCATATAGCTTTGTTATGGTTAAGCTATGGTATTAAGAAGTCACACCAAAATAACCACGCTTCCGCAAAGCCAGGGTGTGACAGCTTGGTATCAGAGCTCTGATCATAGCGAACTAGGATTCTTTCTCGAGTCTAGACTATGATCACTAGGGCTCTCACGAAAACATTTTTACTGCATGCCATTTAAGTCCAGATCCAAAACGTTTTTACAAACAAATGTTGAGCACATTTTATTTATTTATAGGCTCAGTCTAGAAAGGCTGAGGCTCGGTCTGGGAGGCCGAGGCTCGGTCTGGGAGATCGAGGTAGTTGGCTAGTGGGACTAGGAGAATTGGCTAGTGGGACTAGGAGAATTGGCTAGTGGGACTAGGAAGAGCAGTCTGAGAGGCTGGGAGAATTGGCTAGTGGGACTAGGAAGAGCAGTCTGAGAGGCTGGGAGAATTGGCTAGTGGGACTAGGAAGAGCAGTCTGAGAGGCTGGGAGAATTGGCTAGTGGGACTAGGAAGAGCAGTCTGAGAGGCTGGGAGAATTTGGCTAGTGGGACTAGGAAGAGCAGTCTGAGAGGCTGGGAGAATTTGGCTAGTGGGACTAGGAAGAGCAGTCTGAGAGGCTTGGAGAATTTGGCTAGTGGGACTAGGAAGAGCAGTCTGAGAGGCTGGGAGGCTAGTGGGACTAGGAGAATTATTTGAATGCTTACTTGGTGACTTATGTGATTATTTGATTGTATGATTGACTGTTTGTGCATGTTTGTGTTTATGTTACAGACACTATGGACACCTCTGGCACAGGTGACTCAGACACCACAGGACCTAGACCTATAGTCTCAGATGACCTAGAGCCTTCAGAGCACGAGGTCCACACGTCCGACGTTACTAGCACAGACGAGGATGATTTTCAGCCCTTTGTTTTACCTGATGGTGCTGATGAGCTCGCTGATGGCCCTTTGGCCGGGGACCTACCGTTAGTGGAGATCCCTGCTCCCATACCGCTTGCTTCATATCCTGCTTACGATTTGCTTCTCGACGTCGACGATGATGGCGACGTCGATCTGTTTGATGACGAGCCCTTAGAGGATGAGGTTCAGGGCGAGGCCCTTCTTCCTGCTGGAGATCTTTTGTTGATCGCAGATGCTCCCGCTGAGGAGTCACCTGCTCACTCACCGGTCCCAGACTCTTTCGAGTCTGTGGCCTCCGCACCTTCACACACCCAGAGTGCGCAGCACTTCTCACACGGATCAGATCCCGACCAGGCATCCTCTGTTGCCCCTATTCCTAGCTTTACTTTCGACCATGATGATGTGGAGGATTCCGATCCTGTCTTTCCCCCAGGATTCGTGTTACGACCGCTTTTTCATATAAAATAAACAACAACTTTATCGATTTCAAGACCTTGGGATTAACATTGTTTATGAACTTTTTAACAAAATTTGGGCATGACCCGTTCGTAGAACGAGCATACCCCCTGTTTTACACGTAATAAACATTGTCCGTCTACGACCCTATTAACATTGAAATACCCAAAACAAAGACAACAAGTTTTCAAGTGTAAGACTTCTAACAAGATGAAAACAAAATACGAGACATAGACCCAAAAGTATGCATGTAAACTAGCGGAAGCGTTTGGTGAAACAAGGCGTAGATGTGTGCTCGCTCCAAGCTCCGGATCGCCTATAGTGAGGATTTACCTACATTAAACAACACGGATTTTGAACGTTAGTCATCTTACAAGTTATATATATAAACCTTTCGTTTTAACTCAATCCGTTTATGAACATCCATCTTTCATACGCTTTAAACAACCCAAATACTTGGGTTTTTGCATAAACACTCTCAATGAGAGTTTGTATACATATCCAACCCGCTCAATCGGGTTGATTGCTTTCAACATAAAATTCTTCATTCTTTCCGTATAACGGATTAACTTCTAGCATTTAACATAGCATACGACACCATCCGTTTAAGACGGTTGGAAGCTTATCCACGATCGACTTGCTCATTAGAACCGGTCGACTTGCATAACTTATCATGATTCTCATAATAGCCAATCCCGCGAGGAATTTGCTAGTTAGTTACTAATCACCGTAGCATCTTAACAATATCTAATCATGATGTTAAAACAAGATTATAAATAAGATGTTTGTATGCAACGAAACATACCTCGGTCTTGTGATCCTTCCGATTTCTTAGAATTCGAGCCTTCTTCCTTCACACCTAGATCAACATATTCATTCATCCGTTTAGTACCCTTACTTCCATTCCATCACATTTCAATTTACACAAAATTACTCTTTCAAGCATTTCATCAAACACCTAGTGTGCGTTACATAAATAAAGCATAATGTACAAGTATTTCAAGCATGATTTGCTATATCATCCTATATGTCATTACTAGTCATCCTAATTCTTTCAATTCCTTTAATCTTCATCAACTTATCTAGCATTCGGGGTACTACAAACAGGATTACAAGCCAATTACATACATTCATCATCCTAAAATCTTCACATTCATAACACAACTTTTCACAAAGTGGGTTTATAGAGAATTTCCTTCAATTGACAAAATCTAAGCATGATTTCTACCCTAGGGAGCATCCTTAACATCTAAACAACACAAATCATATCACAATTTCATGATTGGGTCAATACCCTTCTTCTACAATTCATCAAATCTAGTAATTCAACTTACCACTTGATTGGGTATGGGTGATTGATCGAGTTTTCACCACATGCAATTAATAAACATTGATTCTTCCTTGTTAATTTGATGAATTTGATGAGAACAAGGGTGAACCCTTGCTCTTTCTTGGCTCCTGATCGATACACATACGTAATGTGTGTGTTTTTTGTGAGTTTTTCTTATTTAGCCCTTTTACTAACTAATTACATATTTAGTCCTCCCACTTGAGGGAGTATTTAACTCAAGCCTTTTATTTACCATAATTTTTGGGGTGTTACAATTCGACCCAGATCAGGATATAGAGTTTATACCCATGGATCAGCCTATGGAGGATCCGGTTGACCCAGTTGATCCCATCGACCCTGAGTTTGATTTTGAGATGGCCTTTGATGAGCCCGAGCAGGCACTCGACCCTGCTCCTGACCCAGTGCTTGAGCATGACCCAGTTCATGCTGACGCACCTATTATTGAGCCTGACATTGTTGACCCACCTATTGATGATCACCCAGTAGACGCCCCGTTATTGGAGGGCGATCATATCATTGCTGCTGATCATGTTGATCCCCCACTTATTGCTGATGCACCAGTTGACCCTCTTGTTGCACCTCACCATGATCCTATGCCAGTTCAGTTTGATTGTACACTTTTTGAGGCACAGGTGGACCTACGAGACGAGCACGCTCAGCATGGGTGGATTCCTGCTGATGACGAGGTCCCACCTTTTCCCCCTCAGATCACTGATACCCGTCACATTGATACCTCATTTTCATTTCCTCGGTTTACACCTCCAGCACGAGCCGGAGAGGGCTCTTCGGCTCACCCTTTTGGACACATACCGGTATCTATCCCTGCTATACCACCGTCTGCTACTTTTCCCCATGTTTCTCCATTTCATGTGGCACCCTTTGATCTCACCAGTGAGCCGTTCCTTTGGACATCACCTTCTGCTATGCCACCGAATGACCCCTACCATTCTTTCCATATGGGGTATACTATTGAGGACGTTTTGATGTCTTTTGTCGCCTAGCACGAGGCACACACGCAGCGCATACAGGAGCTTGAGAGAGCCCGGCCGCCGCCGTGTCAGTGCCAGGGTCAGACCCACTCTCCTTTGCAGCCCTCTCGACCTATACCACCAGACTATGCTGCACGCCTTTTTGCACTTGAGCAGCAGGTTGCTTCTTTCTGCGTACCCAGAGAGCCATGGAGGAGGACTGGCTCCATTTGCGCCACTTGTTTTACACTCACTTTCCCCCTCCTCCACCGCCATCCGTGTAGAGCTCTTCAGTACCGTATAGGTAGACATTGGTGAGAAGACGGTGAATGCTTTTGACTGCACAGCATTTTTGGAGACTACATTATGATTCCGACTTTTGTTGACATGTATTTGATGTATTGACACTGATTTGATATAGTTTTTGGACTAGGGTGATGTAGCCCTTAGTCGACTGATGTTGTATGACACTGTGATGTACTTGTACGCTTACTATGTGGTCTCATTATATGGCAATCGCAGTATTCTCATCATACTTGATGCTTGATTTGGTTATTTATATTCTGTGACATGGGATGTTGTGTGATTGATATGATTATAACATGAGATGTTATGTACTATTACTATCATAAAGCGTATGTATTATAATTATGGCCTGACCGACGTAAACACATCTTTTAGAAGATGCCGCCGAGACGTGAGACACGCATGCCTACCAATGAGGCGGAACTCCAGCAAATCATCGCTGCTGCCATCGCACAATACGCCGCCTCGCAAGGAGGACCCAGCGGAAGCAGCTCAAACAACAATGGCAACAACAATCCACCTCATGGTAATACTAAGTCATTTAGACCTACCATGACCTAATTGGATATCTATAGCATTGATGCTAATGCCAATCGTATGTTATAACGTATGTGCAGGGTGCACCTACAAGCAGTTTCTAGACTGCAAACCGGTCAACTTTGATGGCACAGGAGGTGCTGTCGCCTTTGTTCGTTGGGCCGAGAAAACTGAATCTGTTCTTCGCATGAGAAAATGCGCACTAGATCAGCAAGTCACCTATATCTCAGGGCTATTCTTGGATGGAGCCCTCTCTTGGTGTAATTTGCAAGTACAGACACTTGGTGAAGCTGCTGCCTACGCGCTAACCTGGACTGAACTGAAAGAACTTATGCGCAGGAAGTACTGCTCTCGCGCGGAAATCCAAAGATTGGAAATCGAGTTCTGGCATTTGAAAATGGACGGTCCAAAGATCGCAGGATACGTTCAAAGGTTCCATGACTTATCGCATGTGGTACCCTACATGGTCACTCCGGAGTTCAAGCGGATTGAACGTTTCATTTGGGGATTAGCTCCTCAAATCATAAGCATGGTGACCTCATCCAAGCCTGCGACCATTACTGAGGCAATCGATTTGAGCGTAGCTCTCACTGAGGAGGCTATTCGCCTGAACAAGTTTGATGAGATCAAGACGAAGAAGGCAGAGACTCACGTCGAGTCATCAGGAGGTAACAAACGGAAGTTCTCGAACTTCAAGCAGGGCGCCAGTGTGGTTGTTAAGAAAGGAGAGCCAAGCACGCCAGCTCAGGTTACAGCTGGTAGTGGAAAGAAAGGAAAAGGATATATGGGCACCCAGCCCAAGTGCAACACCTGCCAGCGTCACCATTCTGGCCGATGCGGGCCAAAAATATGTGAAGCTTGTGGAAAGACTGGACACTTGAAGGATTCTTGTTGGGCTAGTGCTGGCCGGGGAGGCCAGGGAGGATTTGGGAATAGAAATAACAACCGGAGTGGGAATGGGAATCGCCCACAGGGGAACAATGGAGGAAACGGGAATCGAGGCAACAATGCGAATCAAGCTGGTAATGCGAACCAAAACAACAACCAAGCTGGAAATGGAGGTGGAAACGGGCAAAGACTTAGATGCTTTAACTGTGGTGATATCAGGCACTTCAAGAGGAACTGCCCAGAGTTAAACCAGGCCCGTGGAAGAGTGTTCCAAATCGAAGCAAGGGAAGCGCGCCAGGACCCCAATGTCGTTACTGGTACGTTCCCTGTAAACCAACGCTATGCATCCGTTTTATTTGATACTGGTGCCGATTATAGCTTCGTGTTGTTAGAATTTAAGAATACGCTTGGTTTAGCCGCTAATAAGTTAGATATTCCCTACTCAATCGAATTGGCTAATGGGAAGTTAGTAGAAGCCAATGAAGTTATCAGAGGTTGTGTGATCGAATTAGGAGAGCGTGAGTTTGCTTTGGATCTACTACCAGTCCAGCTGGGGAGCTTCGACGTGGTGGTAGGAATGGATTGGCTATCAAGTAACAAGGCTGAGATAGTTTGTCACGAAAAGGTCGTTCGCGTCCCAACCGAAGATGGCGAAACAATTGTGGTTCACGGGGAGAAGCGTGATACGCCGTTGAGAATTATCAGCTGCCTGAAAGCGCGAAAGTGTTTGCAGAAGGGATGTGTTGCCTTCCTGGCACACATTGTGGATAAGAAGGCTGCTGAGCCAAGAATAGAAGACATCCCTGTCGTGAGGGAATATCCAGAAGTCTTCCCAGAGGACTTACCTGGACTGCCACCTCAGAGACAAGTAGAGTTCCGCATTGACTTAGTTCCAGGCGCCGCGCCTGTGGCTAAGGCACCTTATAGACTTGCTCCGTCTGAGATGCAGGAACTGTCGACACAACTTCAAGAGTTGTTAGACAAGGGTTTTATCCGACCAAGCTTCTCGCCTTGGGGAGCTCCAGTTTTGTTTGTCAAGAAGAAGGACGGTAGTTTTCGTATGTGCATCGACTACAGAGAATTGAACAAGCTGACGATCAAGAATACATATCCTCTGCCAAGGATTGATGATCTGTTTGACCAACTGCAAGGCTCAAGCTTTTATTCAAAGATCGATCTTCAATCTGGATACCATCAGTTAAGGATACAAGAGGAGAGTATCCCGAAGACAGCCTTCAGAACTCGTTATGCACACTACGAGTTCCTTGTTATGCCGTTTGGTTTGACAAACGCACCTGCAGTCTTTATGGATTTGATGAATAGAGTTTGCAAGCCGTACCTGGACAAGTTCGTGATCGTGTTTATCGATGACATCTTGATTTATTCAAGAACAAAGGCTGAGCACGAGCAGCATCTAAGAGCTATTTTGGAGCTGCTAAAGAAGGAACAGTTGTATGCCAAGTTCTCTAAGTGCGAGTTTTGGCTACGTGAAGTACAATTTCTTGGACATGTGGTTAATGGAAATGGAATCCATGTGGACCCAACCAAGATCGAAGCGATCAAGAATTAGGAAACGCCAAAAACGCCAACCGAGATTTGACAATTCTTGGGTTTGGCTGGCTACTATCGAAGGTTCATTGAGGATTTTTCAAAAATCGCTCAACCATTGACACTCCTCACGCAGAAAGATAAGAAGTTTGATTGGGAAATCAAACAGGAAGAAGCGTTCCAGATATTGAAGGATAAGCTCTGCAATGCGCCAATCTTAGCACTACCAGAAGGTACAGATGATTTCGTGGTATACTATGACGCCTCGCGTCAAGGATTGGGTTGTGTGCTGATGCAATGCCAAAAGGTTATTGCTTACGCATCACGTCAATTAAAAGTGCACGAAAAGAACTATACCACACATGATTTGGAACTTGGCGCAGTGGTATTTGCATTAAAGATCTGGAGACACTACCTTTATGGTACAAAGTGTACAATCTTTACAGATCACAAGAGCCTACAACACATATTCAATCAGAAGGAGCTGAATATGAGGCAGAGACGATGGGTTGAGTTGCTGAACGATTACGACTGCGAGATAAAGTATCATCCAGGGAAGGCGAATGTGGTCGCCGATGCCCTAAGTCGAAAGGAGAGGATCAAGCCCATAAGGGTTAGGGCTTTAGAAATAATTATCCGAACCGATCTTTCCTTGCGCATTCGTGCCGCGCAGAAAGAAGCTCTCAAGGAAGGAAACCTTGAAGAAGAATATCTCCGTGGGATGGAGAAGCTACTGGTACCAAACGAGGAAGGAACGTTATGTTTTGAGAAAAGGATTTGGGTTCCTTTGTTTGGAGATTTAAGGAAGGTTATTTTTGATGAAGCTCACAAGTCGCGGTACTCTATCCACCCAGGAGCGGATAAGATGTACCAAGATCTCAAAGATTATTATTGGTGGCCTAGGATGAAAGGCGATGTTGCTGTTTATGTGAGCAAATGTTTAACATGCGCTAAGGTTAAAGCGGAATACCAGAAGCCTTCAGGACTTCTGCAACAACCAGAGATTCCCAAGTGGAAATGGGAACAAATCTCCATGGACTTTATTACAAAGTTGCCAAGAACGCCAAGAGGCCATGACACTATTTGGGTAATAGTGGATCGACTAACAAAGTCCGCACACTTTTTGCCAATCAGAGAGAAGGATAATACGAGCAAATTGGCCGAAATTTACATGAGAGAGATCGTTACGCGCCATGGAGTACCTCTCTCAATCATCTCTGATAGAGACGGAAGGTTTGTGTCAAGGATATGGCAATCCTTTCAAGAAGCTTTTGGCTCACAATTAAATCTGAGCACTGCGTTTCATCCGCAAACTGACGGTCAAAGCGAGCGAACGATACAGACTTTGGAAGACATGCTGAGAGCGTGTGTTATGGATTTGGGCGGTAGCTGGGACAAGCATTTGCCTTTGGTCGAATTTTCATACAACAACAGCTACCACACCAGTATTGGTGTCGCGCCATTTGAAGCCCTTTACGGACGCAAGTGCCGATCACCCCTATGTTGGGCTGACGCAGGTGATAGGCAGCTAGCTGGTCCCGAAATCGTCCAAGAGAGGACAGACAAGATTGCGCAGATTCTAAAACGCATCGAAGCAGCTCGCCACAGACAGAAAGCCTATGCGGATCCAAACCGGAAACACTTGGAATTCCAAGTTGGAGAAATGGTGTTATTGAAAGTTTCACCCTGGAAGGGTGTGGCACGCTTCGGAAAGCGTGGGAAGTTAAATCCGCGCTACATTGGTCCTTTCAGAATTTTGGAAAGAATAGGACTAGTAGCATACAAGTTGGATTTACCTGCTGAACTGAATGGTGTTCACGATACATTTCACGTATCCAACCTGAAGAAAAGTCCAACTCAAGATGACATTGCCATTCCCATAGACGAGATTCATGTTGACGACACGCTCCATTTCGTTGAAGAACCAGTTGAGGTTACGGATTGGAAAGTAAACAAGACCCGCCGGAGCAGTGTCAAGCTCGTCAAAGTTCGTTGGAATGCCAGACATGGTCCTGAATACACCTGGGAACGTGAGGACCGGATGAAAGAGAAATACCCCCACCTATTTCCTAAGAACCCTGCATCGAAAAGCAGAACTTAAAATTTTGGGACGAAATTTTTCTAACGGGGGGAGAATGTGACAACCCTCACCAAACCAGGTATCCGTACGACTTAATTAATAATTAATTACTGCTTAATTACTGTGCTTGCTTGAACTTGTGAATAAACTGCTACTTGATTACTGATACATGTACTTACTTGCATCATACTTTACTTACTGTCACTACATTATTTACATGCTGAACCTTAGTGACAAACATGATGCACAAAAGCACAGTAGCACCATAACGGATAACCTATAGAACATGTTGATAAAGCCAGCATCAGGCAGACACTGCCTCTAAGGCCTGTATGAGCCAGAAATATTTTACTACACTAGTGGTGAGTGTAGGGATACAAGGGTTGTAGAACTGCGTCTCTAGGAATAAGTTACAATGACTGGATGTGCCTAAAACGTGCTCTAAGCACAAAAATTCAGCACTTTACATAATAATTCAGCTTTTAGCTAACTAATAAAGTGCCAAAGCATGAGAAAAATATTACTAGACACTTTCCAAAGTGTCAGAAATGAGCTGTGTCACTAAAAAGGGTAATAACGACACTTTAAAGCTTTGTTAACACTTTAACGGATTACTATCCAACCGAACAACCGGATTTTACCCGGACATGAAAATATTGTCATTTTCATAGTTTATCTTTTTCTGAGCCAGTTAGGGTCCCTGAATACCCTAACACCCGCCATAAAGCACAACACATTAGTAACCGGGTTAATCACTTAACTAACCTAGATTAACCTAACTATAACTAACTAATGGTTGGATTTGAACTAGATTACCCCCCCCCCCCTTGACCGAACTCGGTCACATTGTGACCCCCATGGTACATCATTTGAATATTTTATTTCCTTTTGTCTCATATCTAGAGAACATGAAATCCTTTGGGTATTAAGCTTGTAATTATCTATAAGATCACCCTTGTGCACATCATATCATTCACAACACACAAACTCAACACAAACAACTCTCTCTCTCTCTAAAGAGGCTTCGGCCGAACACCCCTCTACCATCCATCACATTTTCGATTTTTGATCATCACATTCCAAGCATCTACAAGTGTTAAGGATCGCGTATAAGGAACCTTGGTGCAATCGGAAGGCGAAGGACCTCACTCTCTTGCTTTTATCCACGCATTTTGCGCTTAGATTCTTCCCTAGCCTCGAGCTAGTGGTATGTTGTTTAAATCACCTTCTTGAACTATTTTGAAGTGGTTAATATGATATGTAACGGTTAAAACTCGTGAACATACAAGTTGAAGCATAAAAGTCTACTTAAAACACTAAAAATGTTGGTTAAAAGCTCATATGATGTGTAAATATTGTAGTAATTGATTTGTGTGATTATCTGGACCCGATCTATGTTGTGGTAGCTCGGATCGTCATTTAACCCGGGTTGGTCATGATCATGGATCATGACATAAGGGTGTTTTGGAAGTAACAAGGGTTAAAGGATGAAACTCTACCACACACGAATCATGAACTTGTGTAAAAGCGATTTTGTTTGTGAATTAGTGTTTAAAACTAGTAGATCTACGGATCTACAAGCGGTATTTTCAAAGGACCAAGTGTCAAGAGGAAACATACTTTTAAAGACGGATCTTACACTAACACGAATGGTTTTTAGAACACACAAGTGTGTAAATACTTGTGTAACACTAAGTTTCGACAAAGAACTAGTTTTGTCAAATTTTACAAGAAGTTGTAAAGATGGAATTTCTTTAAAAACGAGGTTTTTACAAAATCGGATTGTTTTATATAAAGATCCACTAAAAGTAATGGGATTTACTTCATAGTTTGGATAAATCACAAGTTCATGAAATTTATGCGATTTATATATATTTTAACTAGTTTGTGGTTTGGACATTGATTTGAATAAGAAGATTGTTGGTTTGATTTATAAAAGAAAATGATACGCTTGAAAGCGTGGCCACCTCCAGTTACAGAGGAAACTCTGGCGAAATTTTTCCAAAAACCTAACACTTAGAAATATTTTCACTATAAGTGTTAGAAATACATTTTGACATGTTTTCGAAATATAAGTTTCGCCACGACTATATTTACAAAACATCGGAGGTGGGATTTTCACAAAATAAAACGTGATACATAAAAATATTTAGTATATATTTTTCACAACATCACTTGTATAAGTGTTTATGATTATTTTGTGAACTACGTAAATATTATTTTTAGAGTAAAAATAATATTACTAAGTATTATTTTGGGAAAATCACATGTATTAAAATATAATATTTTTGGGAAGAATATTTATATTTTGGAGTTAGGAATAAAATATATTAAGTGAGACTAAATAGTGTAATCCGAATTATACGAACGCACATGTATTAAATCCCCCATCCTTGGGAAGGAAAAATGACTACCCAGTATATACAGAATGTAAACACGAAATAGTTGCCTAACTATTTCCCAAAAACTTAAACCATAAAGCTAAGGCACGGCCGTCCGTCTAATAGACTTAGTACGTGTAGGTCGTCACATAGCTGCTTGATTTGGAGGCATACTTGGTAGAGACGCACCACTGTGAGTTCATGTCCCCCTTTTCTCTTAACTGTTTTCAGTTTTCTAAACTGCGGGGGTGAAATACATGTTACTTTGATTACAAGTACTTTATACATGGTATGGTTAGCGTAAGGAGGTGGGTAGGCAGAAACTGGAGGCCATTAATCCTCATTGTAGGACCGAGGGACGTAAGCGGTAGATCTATCTGGGTGTAGCGAGCCCAACCCCAGGCCCAACCAGAACGGACCTTGGGGTGACTTTGTGCCCAAACGCGAAATCTGCTAGGTTTGAGTCTTCCTACTTGCACTTCACACATATCAATGGCCTTGCAAACCATTGGTGATCTCTTTTTCCTTATTTGCTACATACCAGGATTTTTATACATACAAGGTTTATTTACTCACTTACACATGAACTCGCTCAACATTATTGTTGATTTTTCAACTTACATGTATTTCAGGGAATTAAAGATCTGGCGCGGTATGTTATGTTTTCCCGCTGCATATGGGTTCCGAGGTCATCCGGGTTTAGGAAATGTGACTTTTTCCTGGACGAGTCACAAATCTTAAACTGCGTTTTATTCATGATGATGTTTATGTCTTTCAAAACAATGTTTTATGTTATGAGGTTGTAAGTCTCTAAGACAATGTTATGTTACATCAGTTTTAAAACTTAAATCTATGGATGATCTTGCATGGTTTTATTTCATATAGCTTTGTTATGGTTAAGCTATGGTATTAAGAAGTCACACCAAAATAACCACGCTTCCGCAAAGCCAGGGTGTGACAAAATATTCATACCATACTCTCTAGATTCATTCCCTTATTTAATTAGATAGATTGCTTGTGGTGATTTCCAAAATATATGAAGACATGTTATATGTATGGAATTCTAGATTCATCATCATTCCACCAAGATCTCTCTCTCTCCTCACTACTCCCTCTCTCTTTCGGTCATTCCCCAAACCGAAATCACACTCCACCATTTCATCATCTATCTCCTCCATTAACAAGTTCATTCCAAGCTTGAAGTGAGCCATGGAAGGTGCATCTTGAAGGAGCTTGTTTCAAGACTTTTCACCATCTTTTCTTACCAACTTTACACCAGATTCATCCCTAGCTATAAGCTAGTAGTAAGTTCTTTGTTACACTCTTGTTAATCTTGTTTAATCTCGTTTCTATGATCAAAGGGTGTAGTATGTTTAAAATCACTAAAATGTCAAGAACAAATAGATAAATATAAAAGTTTACTTATGATTGATACATAAAGATGAAAACTTGTTGGCTTAAGGGTGGTTAATGTATATATGATGTTTGATCGTCAAACTTTTGATAAACCCGTTGTTCGGATACTTGTTAATACGTTTTAGTAACATTTAAACCACAAAACAGCAAGCTGAGTAATGATTTCAGCCGACTTCATCAGGCTGGAAACGGGCCATAACTTAACAAAAAATGTATTTTATGAATCCTAGATTTATGTGTTATAAAATACGGTTCTAATGGCACCATAATCGTAATTTTTGGACTTCGTTTACTATTTTTAAAGAACCGATTCGTAACAGTAGCTTAGGCTGAGTTTTTACAGCAATAAATGAGTGTTGTATTTTCTGTTGTAACCAGAGTTTTGTGATGAATCAGACCATGAAATTTTTACAGTAGATGGAAACCGATGCATTTGTAATTACCCCACTAGAATTTCGTAAATCGGACACTCGATGAATTTTTAATAAATTGTTCCGTGGACTGTGGTCAGAAATACATAAATCCGAGTTCAGTCCGGAATATGAATTTTTATAAAATATTGGTAGTGAACCGGACCCCGATATTTTTACACAATAAAATATGGAACGTTTAAGACATCCTGTAAAAATTTGAGATTTTTTGGAATAATTTAACTATTTTATTAAAATGTCCGAAAACAGCCGGTTTTGAATATAAATGCTGAAAAGACATAAGTTGTGACTCGCGTGTCTAAATGTCGAGTATGCTATCTGTGAATGATCTAACATGTTATATGTTATGTGCATTATCGTATGTTTGTTTATGAGTGGGGAATGGATGGGAAATTTATATGGGCATAAACCATTAAAGTGATGCATGTTATGTGATAGATACGTATAGGAACTTTGTGTTCTATTTGAAGTCACTAATAAACTAAGTGGTAATCGTACTAGGACGTGATTGACCGACCTTGACTGTTAGCTACTTTTGAGAGTCAAACCGAGCAACCGAGGTGAGTTCACACTCCTAAGGCATGGGATTCCCGGTGGGTTGGGAATGGGATTGAATAACTACTCGTACTATCATTACTATTAAATTACTTTTCACCGTCCTCGGATTGAAGGGCACGTACGTAAAACCTACGTACACTCACACTCGCTACGGTCCTTGGATCAAGAAGGGCACGTACAAACACTACTAGTCGACACATGGGAAGCCCCCACTAATCTTCGCACACATGTTTGGGAAACCGCGATACGGCCACAAATCATCGCACACATGTTTTGGAAACCGCGATCCGGCCACTAATCATCGCAAACATGTTTGGGAAACCGCGATACAGATAACTAAGATACTTGGTTTACGAAATAAACAAATGATTCACGAACACTATAACTAAACAACCAACTGTGAATTCACTCAACTTTGTTGTTGACTCGTTGTTACATGCCTTGCAGGTCGTTAGGTATCTATGGAGCTTGCATCGGAGTGGGAAGAGTCGTTGTGGGACATGGACAACTGTGTACCATGCTAAACATTTAAAACGTTTAAACTTATAATTTGGTTTTAAACTTTATGCTTCCGCTTGTAACTTAAACTATGTTTTGTTTAGACACCAATTGTATTGTGTTGGATTTCACAAACTACTTACATGTTTGTTCAATATGATTGGTGGCTTGATCCTGGTCACGTCACGCCTCCAAGCGGTGGTACTCCGCATGGTGGATTTTGGGGGTGTGAGCAACCGAGGTGAGTTCACACTCTTTCTAAGGCATGGGGTTCCCAGGGGTTGGGAATGGGATTGAATAACTACTCGTACTATCATTACTATTAAATTACTTTTCACCGTCCTCGGATTGAAGGGCACGTACGTAAAACCTACGTAAACACACACTCGCTACGGTCCTTGGATCAAGAAGGGCACGTACAAACACGACTAGTCGACACATGGGAAGCCCCCACTAATCTTCGCACACATGTTTTGGAAACCGCGATCCGGCCACTAATCATCGCAAACATGTTTGGGAAACCGCGATACAGATAAATAAGATACTTGGTTTACGAAATAAACAAATGATTCATGAACACTATAACTAAACAACCAACTGTGAATTCACTCAACTTTGTTGTTGACTCACTGTTACATGCCTTGCAGGTCGTTAGGTATCTATGGAGCTTGCATCGGAGTGGGAAGAGTCGTTGTGGGACATGGATAACTGTGTACCATGCTAAACATTTGAAATGTTTAAACTTATGATTTGGTTTTAAACTTTATGCTTCCGCTTGTAACTTAAACTATGTTTTGTTTTGACACCAATTGTATTGTGTTGGATTTTACAAACTACTTACATGCTTGTTCAATATGATTGGTGGCTCGATCCTTGTCACGTCACGCCTCCAAGCGGTGGAACTCCGCATGGTGGATTTTGGGGGTGTGACAGATTGGTATCAGAGCCATTGGTTATAGTGAACTTGGTTTTAATAAGGGAAAAACTTTTTGTTAAAACCAGACTATAACCTATACAGTGTTCAACAATCCACAACGACGCTTCGCTCCACGTGCAAGGCTCAACACACTAGGTGGTATGATTTAAGTTTATATTTCTTACTTGCTAGATTACTTTTGTCTGGAGTGGTGTTTATTGCGTGTTTATTTAGGGTAGTAGCATGCTGTCTATTAGCCCTACTGCGTTCTTTATGACACGCAATTGTTTACTTGAAATTTGACAAGTGGTGGTCAAATTCTTTTCTGATTTCTCGTTACCCCGCTACGACAACTGTTTATGCATTCTATCTATTTACACGCTTATCTCGACATAACGTCACCATCTGACCCTCCGTACATTCGGCTTGTACGTCAACATTCACAAAGACCAGACCTGGCTCAAATGAACTCGGGTTTAGGAGAACTATACCCACGTATCCGTGCTGACAAACCTCATCATCCCCGCTGGTCGTCGTTACCAGAAACGAAGCAGCCACAGTTACACACATTCGTCGCTTTGCAACTCGCAACCCTACCAACCAAACTCTGTTTTGGACAAGTGATATACTTCCGTGATCGTGATGCAACGAACTTCCGTTTTTGTGTCATGCCGCCACAACTCACTGCTAGAATTGCTTCTAAGCAACATATTACTTGGTTGAATTCTTCTGTTAATGGTGGACCCCTGTTTTCGCTCAATTATTCGCATGAACCTCATTAATTCCCTGTTTCTTTGATTGGCAACTGAATTAACGAAACGCCAACAACCATACTACGATTTTCACCAATCACAAGACTACCTTATTACCCTGTTGTATTTTTTATTAACTCTCTCGTATACCCAACTCAGCGAATGAATACCATTACTGGTGAAATAGTCTTCAGGACATTTGGGGACGGAGATACGGATCACTCAACCCACCGGCGAACACGATAATTTATACGTTTACCTGACCCACCTTACACTACAAGAGACGTACTTTAATTTCATGATAGTTTTTCTTAAATATGCGGAATCTTTGCACTAGCTTTTGTACCGACACATGATTGTTGATTTATGTTAGGTCTAAATTCTACCATTTTCTTAGACCAAACCATCATTCTCTTACCACAGTGACATTTCGTTCTCGCTTCTCCATGCGAAGACACTGAAATGAACACCCTCTAGCATAGAGAAGTTTGGAAGGCTCGACTCTCGATCCTTGGTGATCACTCCTTGAAACCTTGAAGGTGACGCGAGGAACGATCCCAACATTGTGATGGGTAAGTTTCTTCTGGATAACTTCTTTGTTACTGTTTTATTCGATTCAGGTGCCGATGCTAGTTATATGTCCTTAAAAGTTAGCCAAATGCTTAAGCGCACTCCAACACTTCTAAACACCAAACACAGGATAGAGCTAGCAAATGGTAAAAGTCTTGAAGCCACACACGTAGTTAAGGGTTGTAACCTCGTCTTAGCTGGTCAGACTTTCCCTATCGATCTTATTCCTATCACACTTGATAGTTTCGACGTTGTTATTGGGATGGATTGGTTATCTCATCAACAAGCAGAAATTCTTTGCAACAAGAAGATTGTCTGCATCCCTCGTGCTGGTGAGGAACCCCTAATGATTCATGGCGACAAGAGTGGGGCTGTCGAAGGCATCATCTCTTTCCTTAAGGCCCAGAAGTGTTTGCGAAAGGGCCACACTACCATTCTAGCACTCGTTACTGACACGTCAACGGAAGAGAAGAGAATTGAGGACATTCCTATTGTGCGCGATTTTCATGAGGTATTCCCTGAGGAATTACCTGGTCTTCCGCCTCATCGTCAAGTTGAATTTCAAATCGAGCTAGCTCCTGGAGCAGCGCCCATAGCTCGAGCACCTTATCGTCTAGCTCCATCAGAACTTGAAGAACTGTCCACGCAATTACAAGAACTCTTGGAAAAGGGTTTTATACGTCCTAGCTCTTCGCCCTGGGGAGCTCCAGTCTTGTTTGTGAAGAAGAAAGATGGTACTTTCAGAATGTGTATCGACTATCGTGAACTTATCAAGGTGACCGTGAAGAATCGTTATCCTCTTCCATGTATTGACGACTTGTTCGACCAGTTGCAAGGGTCGAGCTATTACTCTAAGATTGATTTGAGATCGGGATACCATCAGCTGAGAGTCCGAGATGAGGACGTCTACAAAACAGCATTCATAACTCGTTACGGCCATTACAAGTTTCTGGTTATGCCATTCGGGCTGACGAATGCACCAGCGGTCTTCATGGATCTCATGAACCGAGTATGCAAACCTTACCTGGATAAGTTCGTTATTGTGTTCATCGACGATATCCTGATCTATTCTAAGAGTCAGGAGGAACACGAGCAACATCTACGACTTATGCTGGAACTTCTTCGAAAAGAGCAGTTGTATGCCAAGTTTTCAAAATGTGACATCTGGCTTCGTGAAGTCCACTTTCTAGGCCATGTGGTAAACAAGGATGGAATTCATGTTGATCCATCCAAGGTTAACTCAATCAAGAACTGGCCTGCACCCCGTACACCAACAGAAATCCGCCAATTCTTGGGTTTGGCAGGATATTACAGAAGGTTTATCAAGGATTTCTCCAAGATTGCACAACATCTCACTTCACTGACTCAGAAGGGTGTCATCTATCGTTGGGGTGATGCACGGGAGTCCGCATTTCAACACCTAAAGGATAGACTTTGTAGCGCGCCTATCCTCTCATTGCCTGAAGGCACAAATGATTTTGTAGTTTATTGCGACGCTTCCATCCAAGGACTTGGTTGCGTGTTAATGCAACGTGACAAGGTCATTGCCTACGCATCACGCCAACTCAAGGTTCACGAAAGAAATTACACTACTCACGATCTGGAGCTGGGAGCAGTTGTTTTCGCGCTTAAGATATGGAGACATTACCTGTACGGTACCAAGTGCACCATTTACACCGATCACAGGAGTCTTAAGCATATCTTCAAGCAAAAGGAGTTGAACATGCGTCAACGCCGATGGGTTGAACTATTGAACGATTATGAATGCGCAATCAAGTATCATCCGGGCAAAGCCAATGTTGTGGCCGACGCCCTCAGTCGAAAGGATACTATACCTAAGCGTGTACGTGCATTACAACTTACCATCCAATCTAGTCTTCCTGCTCCGATTCGCGATGCTCAGGTTGAAGCATTGAAAGCAGAGAACATCAGAGCTGAATCCTTACGTGGATCAAGGCAGCGCCTGGAACAAAAGGAAGACGGTGCCTACTATGTTAACGGACGCATCTGGGTCCTACTGTATAGAAACCTACGTGAGCTTGTGATGGATGAAGCACACAAGTCTCGTTATTCAGTACATCCTGGTTCGGATAAGATGTACCACGACTTAAAGACCACATACTGGTGGCCTAGCATGAAAGCCCACATAGCAACCTACGTCAGCAAGTGTTTGACTTGTGCGAGAGTCAAGTCTGAATATCAGAAAACCGTCAGGCCTACTTCAACAACCGGAGATCCCGAAATGGAAATGGGAGCAAATTTCCATGGATTTCGTTACTGGCCTGCCTAGATCTCAACGTGGAAATGATACTATTTGGGTAATCATGGATCGACTCACAAAGTCTGCACACTTTTTGGCTATCAAGGAAACGGATAAGTTTTCTACTCTAGCAGACATTTACCTAAAGGAAGTAGTATCAAGGCACGGAGTGCCAACCTCCATTATCTCTGATCGTGACTCACGTTTTACATCTGAACTGTGGCAAGCTATGCACAAGTCCTTTGGCTCTCGATTAGACATGAGCACGGCATATCATCCACAGACGGATGGGCAATCTGAACGCACCATCCAGACCCTTGAAGACATGCTTAGGGCATGTGTAATCGATTTTGGTAATGGCCGGGAAAAGCACCTCCCGCTAGTGGAGTTGTCATATAACAACAGCTACCACACTAGCATCCAAGCCGCTCCATTCGAGGCATTATACGGACAAAAATGCCGATCACTTCTCTGTTGGGCAGAAGTTGGTGACAGCCAAATCACTGGCCCAGAACTGGTAGTAGATACGACCGAGAGAATTGCTCAGATACGGCAACGAATGGCGGCAACTCGTGACCGTCAGAAAAGCTACGCTAATAAGCGCAGGAAACCACTCGAGTTCCAGGTTGGGGATCGAGTGCTACTCAAAGTCTCACCTTGGAAAGGTGTAGTCCGTTTTGGCAAACGAGGCAAGCTCAATCCGCGTTATGTCGGACCGTTCGAAATCATCTAGAAAATAGGCAAAGTGGCCTACAGACTGAACCTACCCGCAGAACTCAGTGGAGTTCACGACGTTTTTTTTCACCTGTCAAATCTGAAGAAGTGTCTGTCAGATGAGACCCTTATAGTTCCTTTGAAGGAGCTCACTATCGACAATCAGCTGCGATTTGTCGAAGAACCAGTAGAGATTACGAATCGAGACGTTAAGATCCTCAAGCGTACCAGAATACCTCTTGTCCGAGTTCGTTGGGATTCCCGTCGTGGCCCAGAGTATACCTGGGAACGAGAAGACCAGATGAAACTCAAGTACCCCCATCTGTTTAAGGAAAACGCAACCACTACTGAGGCTGAAGCTACTGCAGAATTTCGGGACGAAATTCCAAATCAACGGGGGGATGATGTGACACCCCAGGAAAATCAGGAAAACAACGCAACTTAACAAGCTTCCTCAGTAACCACGCGCTAAATTTCGGGACGAAATTCACTTAACAAGGGGAGAATGTGACAACCCTCAAAATTTCATGTAATCCGTACAATTTATTAAATGATAATTAAAGTGCTTGATGACTGTGCTGAATCATTTAACTGCTCTCTGATTACTGTGTTATACTTACATGTGCGTGCTAGCATACTAGTAGTATACATAAAAGTTACTAAATAGTCTGGTATGTTTTCCTATGGGTTAGGAATAAATTGCGTTACAAAAATATATATGTAGGACACTTTACTGATTAATTAAGCACCTTAACGGAACAGTATCTGACCGAACAACCGGACATTACCCGGGACACCAAATATTTGTCAAACACATTGTTTATTTATTTTTGGCAAATTATGGTCCCCGTTTACCATAACACCCGTTAAATATCAAATAACTAGTATATGTAAGTTATACTTGACAATTAACTAACCTTTGCAATCTAGTTACAATTTTTGCAAACAAGACCCCCCCCCCCCCATGTGTGAAATCGGTCAAGGGACCCACAAATCACCAACAAATATTCATACCATACTCTCTAGATTCATTCCCTTATTTAATTAGATAGATTGCTTGTGGTGATTTCCAAAATATATGAAGACATGTTATATGTATGGAATTCTAGATTCATCATCATTCCACCAAGATCTCTCTCTCTCTCCTCACTACTCCCTCTCTCTTTCGGTCATTCCCCAAACCGAAATCACACTCCACCATTTCATCATCTATCTCCTCCATTAACAAGTTCATTCCAAGCTTGAAGTGAGCCATGGAAGGTGCATCTTGAAGGAGCTTGTTTCAAGACTTTTCACCATCTTTTCTTGCCAACTTTACACTAGATTCATCCCTAGCTATAAGCTAGTAGTAAGTTCTTTGTTACACTCTTGTTAATCTTGTTTAATCTCGTTTCTATGATCAAAGGGTGTAGTATGTTTAAAATCACTAAAATGTCAAGAACAAATAGATAAATATAAAAGTTTACTTATGATTGATACATAAAGATGAAAACTTGTTGGTTTAAGGGTGGTTAATGTATATATGATGTTTGATCGTCAAACTTTTGATAAACCCGTTGTTCGGATACTTGTTAATACGTTTTAGTAACATTTAAACCACAAAACAGCAAGCTGAGTAATGATTTCAGCCGACTTCATCAGGCTGTAAACGGGCCATAACTTAACAAAAAATGTATTTTCTGAAGCCTAGATTTATGTGTTATAAAATACGGTTCTAATGGCACTAGAATCATAATTTTTGGACTTCGTTTACTATTTTTAAAGAACCGATTCGTAACAGCAGCTTAGGCTGAGTTTTTACAGCAATAAATGAGTGTTGTATTTTCTGTTGTAACCAGAGTTTTGTGATGAATCAGACCATGAAATTTTTACAGTAGATGGAAACCGATGCATTTGTAATTACCCCACTGGAATTTCGTAAATCGGACACTCGATGAATTTTTAATAAATTGTTCCGTGGACTGTGGTCAGAAATACATAAATCCGAGTTCAGTCCGGAATATGAATTTTTATAAAATATTGGTAGGGAACCGGACCCCGATATTTTTACACAATAAAATATGGAACGTTTAAGACATCCTGTAAAAATTTGAGAATTTTTGGAATAATTTAACTATTTTATTAAAATGTCCGAAAACAACCGGTTTTGAATATAAATGCTGAAAAGACATAAGTTGTGACTCGCGTGTCTAAATGTCGAGTATGCTATCTGTGAATGATCTAACATGTTATATGTTATGTGCATTATCGTATGTTTGTTTATGAGTGGGGAATGAATGGGAAATTTATATGGGCATAAACCATTAAAGTGATGCATGTTATGTGATAGATACGTATAGGAACTTTGTGTTCTATTTGAAGTCACTAATAAACTAAGTGGTAATCGTACTAGGACGTGATTGACCGACCTTGACTGTTAGCTACTTTTGAGAGTCAAACCGAGCAACCGAGGTGAGTTCACACTCTTTCTAAGGCATGGGGTTCCCAGGGGTTGGGAATGGGATTGAATAACTACTTGTACTATCATTACTATTAAATTACTTTTCACCGTCCTCGGATTGAAGGGCACGTACGTAAAACCTACGTACACTCACACTCGCTACGGTCCTTGGATCAAGAAGGGCACCTAGAAACATGACTAGTCGACACATGAGAAGCCCCCACTAATCTTCGCACACATGTTTTGGAAACCGCGATCCGGCCACTAATCATCGCAAACATGTTTGGGAAACCACGATACAGATAAATAAGATACTTGGTTTACGAAATAAACAAATGATTCATGAACACTATAACTAAACAACCAACTGTGAATTCACTCAACTTTATTGTTGACTCGCTGTTACATGCCTTGCAGGTCGTTAGGTATCTGTGGAGCTTGCATCGGAGTGGGAAGAGTCGTTGTGGGACATGGATAACTGTGTACCATGCTAAACATTTGAAATGTTTAAACTTATGATTTGGTTTTAAACTTTATGCTTCCGCTTGTAACTTAAACTATGTTTTGTTTTGACACCAATTGTATTGTGTTGGATTTTACAAACTACTTACATGCTTGTTCAATATGATTGGTGGCTCGATCCTTGTCACGTCACGCCTCCAAGCGGTGGAACTCCGAATGGTGGATTTTGGGGGTGTGACAGAGATTTCCGTCGAGATATGGATGTCATTCTTAACTCAACGAAGATTCTCGTGCTGAGAGTAAAAATTCATGTAGAGTGAGTGATCTTATCGGGAGTTCTTGGTTTTCACACCTATTCCTGACACAATCACTCGTTTGTGTTATGCGAGCGTTTTCGAAAACGTGTGTATTGTGTTAACCTTAGGAAAGGCAAAATAGTTTCCAACCTTAGGAAAGGTTGTCTACATTAAAGTCGGAGAGAGTGTTAGCCTTAGGAAAAGCTTGACTCATCCAACACATTATTCTCCATACGAAGAAGACCTTTGAGTTGAAACGAGAGTGAGCATATAGGTTCGTACGAAGCCCCTACTGGGTTCGCACGAAGGGTCTGTTTGTACTTAGACTATATACTAGGTCAATCTTACACGACTCGACCTAATTCCCTATAGTTATGGCTCTGATACCAATCTGTCACACCCCAACCGATGGCCGAATCATCGGGGCGTGGCATTGAGCGAAACAGATTGTTCATGAGAATCCATAACAACTATCAATGACAATATGTTTAAGGTTCAATATCCCATACTATTAAACAAATAAAGCATAACAGTTATTACAAATATTCAGTCTCATAAACAAGTTCCATTCCGACAACTCAGATTTTATTTAGTGGGTTTCTAGACTCCTAACTCGTTTGCAGCACAACATCCAATCAACCTGTCACATACGTTAAAAATAAAAGTCAATACATAAAGTAAAGTTGAGTACACAAGTTTGCATAATAATAGTATAAAAAATGTTTACGCATAACCAGCATGTAACACGTAATGGGCGAAGCATGTAACTATTCAACAATGATACAACCTAACCACGAGACTGCGTTATAGAGTATGCGTGACACATATTCACCGAAGCGAACACGCGTAGTAAAGTAATGTGATCCCTAGCAACCCCTGTCACACAGGTGCTGAGTCCAAACTATAGTACTATCGTTACTAGAGGTGGTCTAGTGTAACACTATATAAGCATAGTACAAGCATTCAACAAATCATGTATAGCATGCTGTCACACCCTGACTTTTGCGGAAGCGTGATTATAATGTGACTTTCTTAATATCATTGCATTCAATCATAACATCAACTATATGATAAAACCATAAGTTTGCCATCCATTAATAAGTTCAAAACATAACAACATTGTTTTAAAACGTAGACTTCAAATTCAAGTTTTAAAAATCGTACAAAATGCTTATGAGTTCATAAAAGACTTGTCAAAAGATATTGAATAACACCAAGGTTTGGAAGACATGTCTCGTCCTGGAATAAGACACACTAACCAAACTCAAAGACCATGGATGACATCTTTATTCTTAACGCAGCAGAAAAACTTCCAACGCCTGCCAGATCCACTTTACAAAATCCCTGAAATACATGTAGTTTGAAAAACATCAACAAAAGTTGAGCGAGTTCATGTGTTCGTTTGTGTGTATGTATAAACCTTTGAAAATGTTGTAAGTATGTATGTAAGTCCCTGGTATGTAGCAATAAGGAAAAAGAGATCACCACTGGGTTGCAAAGCCAATGGTATGTGTGAAGTGATGCAGGAAGACTCAAACCTAGCAGATTTGTTACCGGGCTTCGGCTGTAAGACATAGTCACCATGTGGTCCACTCAGCGGACTCAAGGGTGGGGCTCGCTACACCCAAATAGATCTATCACTCATGCCCCTCGGTCCTACAACGAGGATTGATGGCCTTAATCGCCCTACCCATTCACATGATCTTGTAGTAAACCCTCCTTAAGCTAACCATACCATGTATAAAATCGTCTATAATAATTGTAACATGTATTCCACCCCCGAAGTATAAAACTGAAAACAGTTAAGAGAAAAGGGGGACATGAACTCACAGTATTGCGTCTTCAGTATGTGTAACCCAAGTCTCCTCAGCCAACACGACTACCTACAGTGTACTAACGTCTATTAGACGAACGGGCCGTGCCTTTGCTTAGTATGAAGGTTTTTGAGTTACGTTTCTTGTGTTCCCAAAATTATTCCAAGTTATAATCGTTAGTTAATGTTTGGATTAATTGCTAAACAATTTTCATATTCCTACTTCTCAAGTATTTTAACTTCGTATTTTCCTTCCCAAGGATGGGGGTATCTCATACATGTATTTTCGTATTTGTATTTATATATCTTGCCATGTAATGGCGTCGTATTTCGGTGTATTGTTTCAAATAAAAATATGTTAATATATTCCCAATATATATTTCCAAAACCATATATTTCAAGTCTCACTTAAATATATATAAACTTATTTTGTTCAATCATGTATTGTCCCAGAATATATATATATTTTTCTCAAAAATTATATATCTTCTAAATATACTAGGAAAATATATTTTTATCTCCCAAAAATAATATATTTCTCGTTGTCAAAAATATGATATACTTGGTAATATTTACGAAATCATATTTTCACTTCTTTCATTCCCAAAATAATATTTACCAAAAATATAGTGTAATGGTATATCCCGGAATATTTCATAAGTTACATTTTCTTGTTCAGTTTCACAATATTACGTGTGTAACTTAAATATTTTATTCCTTGCAATTTTTGGTATTATTTTGGAGTTGTAATTTCCATGGTATTTTGTAAGTTATATTATTTTACCCTAAAATAATATAACTAGTTGACAAAATATACAAATAATCACACAAGTGTCTCAGTATAAAATATATATTCTAAATATATATTTACCCATTTTTATTTGCGAAAACCAACCTCCGATACTTTGTATTTCGTAACAAAATTTATGGCGAAGTTTATATTTGAAACACAAGTTATAAAATATACTTGTAACACTTGTTTAGAAAAATATTTTCTAAGTGTTGGAAATTTTAGAAAATTTCGCCAGACTTTCCTTTGTAAATGGAGATGTCCATGCTTATTTAGCATATCATTTTCTTTTCAAACATTCATCCAAACAACTCTCAATCAACAATATACAACCTCTACTTACCAATCTTGTCAAAAACAAGCATAAACTATAAACTCTTGAACCTGAAAATTTATAAAAGTATGTAGTAACTTACTAGCATACTTAGTAAGTCTTGTTACCTTTAAAAATGTGATTAGTTCCTTAAAAACTTCATTTTCAAAGAGTTTGAATGTTCACAACTTCCAATCATATTTTCTAAAAATATTTCTTTGTGAAATTTTCTCATTACACAAGTGTTTCCACACTTGTTTATCCACCAAAAATGAGGTTAGTTTATGTAAGATCCAAGTTTTAAAGAAATTCATACTTTTCACTTGGTTCTTTCGAAAAACCACTCATGGATCTTTAGATCTACAAGATTCTAACCTACTTTGATCTTTATTTTTCAAGAAAACATTCATTCATTCAAGTTCATAGTTTATGTGTGGATGATTCCATCATCCTACAACATTTCTATTTTCTCATCTTGCTAGATCATGTTTTTATTCATGATCTAGCAAGACCATAAGATGATCCATATCAACTATATGAGTAAACAATAACCAACAAGCATAACAACACAAGAATATCATGATTTCTTAACCATTTTAACAATACTTTATTACTAAGTTAGTTTATGTTCAAGACTTCTTCATAAGATTCATTAAAGTTCTTATCTTTTTGATCGTTAAACATCATTAACCACTTAAACAAGATGTAAAATGCAAGGATCTAAGTTCTTACCACTAGCTCAAGGCTAGGGGAGTTCAAGTGTAGAAAAGTGGTGGATAAAAGAAGACGAGAGAGGTCCTTGAGCTTCCGAACACACCAAGCTTAGTT
Source organism: Helianthus tuberosus (assembly GCA_030545235.1). NCBI lineage: Eukaryota > Viridiplantae > Streptophyta > Magnoliopsida > Asterales > Asteraceae > Helianthus > Helianthus tuberosus. The sequence continues at coordinate 42,595,940 of CM060399.1, read as the reverse complement.
GTATGATCACCAACACTCTTGGATGCCCTTGGAATTATTGAAGAAGCTTGAATGATGATGATGTTGGTGGTGCTTGGGGTAGGCCGAAACAAAGGAAGAGAGGAGAGGAGAGTGTTGTTTGATGTTATGTGTTGAAATGAAATGTGATAATCCCATGTGCCAATTTATAAACCATCTCCTCCACTAACCCTTGTGTAAAGTGCTTCTTAATCCCCAACAAAATCTATTATAATAATCAAACAAATCCATGGGTGGGGACACCCATGGTGACCGTCTCCAACGGGGGGGGGGGGGGGGTATAGGGTTGGGTTTCAATGGGTGGTTACTAGTTTAGTTAGATTTCAAATGGTATAGTTAGTGGGTTTTGGTGTGTTATGGAATATATAGTGTGTCAGGGTGTTCGGGGTCCGTAACTAGCTTAGAAAAAATAAAAACAATGTGTTTGACAATATTTTTGTGTTCCGGGTAAAGTCCGGTTGTTTGGTTGGGTGTTGTTCCGTTAAAGTGCTTAATTAATCCGTAATGTGTCATTTATAATACTTTTTGCGTCACAATTAATTCCCGACACTTTGGAAAGTATACTGGACCATTTTGTCAAGTTTTTACACATTACTAGCATAATTAAATGCTGAATTTTGTTATTAAGTGCAGAATTCTGCATTTAGAGTGTGTTTTAGGTACTTCCCGGCACTATAACTATCACCTAGTGACGCAGTTGTATGGTCCTCACTTCCCTACACTCCCTACTAGTGTAGTACCCTGTCTCTGGCTCATATTGGCCTCAAAAACATTGTCTGTCTAGGTGCTGGCATTGTCAGCATGTTTTCTGGGTTATCCGCTCGCTGTGCTAACTGTGCTTTGTGCATCAAGTTTGTCACTAAAGGTTGTGTGTAATAAATGGAGTGACAGTATGAATGTGATGCATGTGTATGAATGTAACAGAAATCAGAAACAGTTTAATCAACAATTGTAATTAAGTACAATCATTAAGCATAAATCAATATTAGTTTAATCGTACGGATGCATGCTAATTTGACAGTTGTCACACATGCGGGAGCGGTTAGCGTTCATAAAGTGTTTGTGTTGTGTATTGTGTTTTGATAGAGAATGTATGTACCACCCTAAAGTGCGTTAAACGAAAATGGGTTCGAGAATACTCACAGTGTGTGTTTAGCAAGTAATATCACAATCTGGATTGGATTGAAGGGAGTGCGTTGAGCAGCCTGTGCATGGAAACAAAAGCGTAACTCTTCCTCAGGGCTGAATGGCTGTAAACAGAATGTCGAGGGGGTAAAGTGTTTAACAGTCTATCCGAACGGATGGGTCCCATCCAGACGGATGGTCATCCGGACAGATGGCCATTCGGAAGGATGGCTATTCGGACGGATGGCCATTCGGACGGATGGCCATTAGGTTAATCTGTTGGTTGTTTGTGAACCGTTGAAGTTTTGCTCAAAAATGTTCTAACAGTCGTGGCAACAAAAGTAAACAACGATTATTGTCAGGGTCAGATCATCCGAACGGATGGTCATCCGGACAGATGGCCATTCGGGCGGATGGTCCTTGGTTGATGTTTTGTAAAAACTTTTGTTTAAACAACGATTTTGGTTAACGGAGATGGTGTGACGACGTGTCAAGCAATGGAAAGGTACCAGATCCAGTCCATTCGTCCGGATGGCCTCTGCCTATTCTGATAAACTGGCTGTCCTTGGTAAATTTCATGTTTAACATGTTAATCGGTCCATCTCTTCGGTGGAAATCAGTCTTCAAGCCGGCTTTCGACTAAGGAACGAGTCGAGAGTCTGACTGAGTCCCGATTCCATCAAATATTGTGCAAAAACCTAGGAGAAGTCCAAAACTAGTAGAAAAATGTTGAAATCTTTCATAACTAAGTTGAAAAGTGTGAAAAACTTTTGGATCTTAGACCAATCTCAATTGAATGATGCTCCACAACAGTTTGCCTAAGCAAAACGAGTGAAAACCACCTTCGAGCGGTCTAAAATCAGTGTTTTTGAGAAAAAAGTTAAGGTGTTTGTGATTTTGATGAAGAAGATGGAGTAGAAGTGATTAGAGATGATGATTGATGAAGATTTTGGAGACAAAGCTTACAAAATGGCCTTGAATCGAGTCTGAGACTTGGGGAGCGGATAGGAGTGTCAAAGTGTTGAAATGAGGGCGTATGACTCGTATTTACAGGGGGAGGGCGAGGTTTAAGCTGGTGTGTGAGTGGCAATGTCCGGATAGCTCCATCCGGATGGATGGTTATCCGGGCGGATGGTAATCCGGGCAGATGGCAATCCGGGCGGATGGCCATTCGGACGAACAAGTTTGCGTTTGATAGTTTTCCCACTTTGGTTTGTTTGTTAAACGTTGCGTTGCGTTTTATTGAGTTGCGAGTGAGTGTTTGAGTGTATAAGTGTTGCATTGATAACCACATAACATTCTAAACAAGTAACCACACAATTAACACACATAATATAAATAATCCGCGTTTCGAGTTTGCTTTGCGATAGCATTTAAGTAACAAGTGTTTAGATAAGCAATGTAACAAGCGATAAAATGCGTTTTAAGTAGTAAGCGTTATAAGTAGATTTTAAATGTGATAACTGTGATTAAGTAAGCGTTGTAATATGCGTTTAATATGCGTTGAAAATATAGTTTAACCCATAGCGTTAATCAAATCTCGAGAGTACAAGTGTTTACGAAAGAAATGACAGCGACAGGTAACGATCCAAAAAGTCGGGTTGTTACAGTTTGTTTCGCCTCTCGATTTTGACCCGCTGCCATGAACAGATTCGTCAAAATCTTTTGACCTCAAACCGGTTAAAATCCGATCCCTACGACCTTTGACCGACTTATATCTCAGCAGATCATCGCAATGGCTTCTTCTTGGTGTTTGCTTTTCAATATCAACAAAAGTATCTTGAATTCCCCATTATTACCATCTGAAACCTTTCCTTTCTCTCGCTCATCTTCCACCGCACATCCACCACTATCACCACCTTCCCCACCGTCAAACACCACTGTCACCGCCTGCAAACCGCACCTCCACCACTATCACCACCTTCTCCACCGTTAACCACCACTGCACCACCTGTAACTACAAATCCAACCACTATAAACAATCGAGACCACCACCAAAGTCACCCAACATGTCAGAAACAACCTTAGATGTAACGGAACTCCGATACTTCCATTAAACCTCTAGATCTAGTCGGAGAGGTGGATAGGCAGTTAGGGCTACTGTCGTGGCGTTAGGGTTTTAGTGGGATTTTGATGGTGATGATGGTGTCGAAGGTGGGGTTTTGATGGTGATGATGGTATCGAAGGTGGGGATTTGATGGTTGTCTGACGGTGCTCTGATGTGATGGTGGTGTATGGTTGCAGGTGAGGAGGTGTTGTACGGTAGCTGTGGTGTATGATGGTTATGGTGGTGGTTGTTTTGAGAGAGAGACTGACCATAAGTTTGATCTGATTACATTTTCTAGGTTAAAAATAAAAATGCTTGAGTTTGGTGAACCCATCCAGCCATAGTTTTTTTTTTTTTAACTATGAGGGTATTTTGGTCATTTAATAATACTTAACCAAAAAATTCTAACATTGTTAGAAATTTGGACTCAAACGGTTAAGTAAAGTGGCTATAGGGACTCAGGGCGTTAAACATTTTGATTTTGGACTCAAGTGGTTAAAACCACTAAAACACAGGGACTCAAAAAGTAATTTACCCTAAAATATAAATATTAAAAATCCTGAAATTCTCTCTCTCTCTCTCTCTCTCTATCTCTCTCCCTGACTCTCTCTCTCTGTCACACATTCTTTTCTCCCTCTTCCCCTCACTCTCTCTCTCTCTCTTCACCCACTACCACCACCTTCCACCTCCACCTCCGACCACCAACACCCACCGCCGCAATCTCCCACCACTACCATTTAGCCGTCGCCACAACCTCCCACCACCAACCTTCAGCCGCCACATCCTATCTCCCACCACCACCAACACCCTTCCACCACCACCCCCATTGCTCTCAAATCTGAACCACCCTCCCACACCAAACCACTTCTCATCTTTTCCCGCCAAAATACCTGCAAATGTGGCACACGACGAAGAAAACATCTCTCCTCACACAGATCATTTCTAAAACAAAGAGAAATCATCAAAGATCGAAGATGTCTGGCTGGGATGAAGGTGGAGTATACTACTACAGCGATAAACCTCACAACGACGGTGGTGGTTGGGTGTTGGTGTTGGTGGTGAGAGATGGGATGTGGCGGCTAAATGTTGGTGGTGGGAGGTTGTGGCGGCGACTGAAGGGTAGTGGTGGGAGGTTGCGGGCGATGGGTGTTGGTGGTGGGAGGTGGAAGGTAGTGGTAGTGGGTGAAAAGAGAGAGAGAGATGAGAGAGAGGAGAATGTGTGAAAGAGAGAGAATTCATGATTTTTATTTTTTTATATTTTATTTCTTACACAATTAGTCTCTTAATATCAAGTTATTTACTCAATAGTCCATAGGAAGGTAAAATGACAAGAATACCCTCATGTGCAAGGCATATGACCATATTTAACGAAAAAAAACTTACTGAGTTTGGCCTAAAGGTTAAAACGTGCAAGATTTTGAAACATAAAGATTTTGGGGTTCTTGCGTATCTCTGGTTCATTTCATTTTGAATCCCATTTTCATGGTATCTCTATTAGGAATTGTTTGACTAAAATATATAGTAGAAATCATATCAAAGTTAGTGGTGGAAATCATATCTCTTTTAGGAATTCTGAGAAATTTTTTAAATGTTTTATGTGTATCTCTGTTATTAGTTCTTTGAAGCAAACAATCAAAGTTAATGGTGGGGTCAAAATTAGTATTTTCAATATGTTTGATATTAAAAGTTTTTTTAGTCGCAAGGCAATGAAAGCAAATTTGTGTTTGATACGATCGTTTAATTCGGATTTACGATTGTTTAATTCGGATTTAGTGGTGGTGGTAGCTTTGTCACGGCGATGGTGGTAGGGGTTGTTTGGATAGAGGGAGGGGGAGAAGGGACAGAGAATGAGATAAGAGAGATTGGGTTTATGTTTTGCATATATAATGTTTTAATTTTTTAAATCTGGATTTGTAAAATTACTAACTTACCCTCATGTGCAAGGCACATGTCATTTTTAACTTAAAATTTTAACTGAGTTAGCACTAAAGGACTAAGGATGTAATGCTTATAACAAAAAAGGGACTGTGACTGTAATTATTGAAGTTAAAGGGTATCCGTTGTAATCCGATATAAACATAAATGACGAAAAGTGTAATTTACCCTTTATTATCTGTTCTATGTGTAATTTTTTCAACATTGTGATATAACTTTTATTGAAAACAGACATTGTGTCGCTATTGTACTAGACTGAGCGGAAAAGACCGAACAACATCTGTATCGATGCAGGTATTTAGTTTTATACTTTTATAGTTTTTTGCTTTCGATGAACTCACACTGTATAGCTATCATACCGTAACGAACCGAACAAGATCGGTAACGTTACTTGTATCCATTTTTATGGCTTTATGTTTAATAACGGATGCTTTGCCGCTACCGTAGTGAACGTGCCAAAACCAAATGAACAATATCAGTTTCGGTACCAGTTTATATTTTATTGTTTTTGCTTTCAATAAAGTTACATTGTATCATACCGAACAACATTGGTACCAGGACCTATACTCACTTTTATTGTTTTTGGTTTTTATAATTTTTCAATTATAAAACTCTATCCACGATGGTATAAATATCGGACCGTGATGATCGGAACCGGTCCATACCGTTCGAAGACCATTGGTGCCGGTACCGGTGTTTGCTTCTATCGTTTTCGATCGATGTATAACACATGTTGATTTCTATACTTAGTGCATGTATCATTCTAGTACTATAGCAAACCAAAGCGATATTGATCCAGTGCTCGCAGTACTGTACCGCCGCAAGGCGTGGTCAAATATACTAGTTTTTAATTATTAATGGTAGTAAGTTCAATTAGCTAGCTTTTTTTTTAGTTTTGTTGAGATTTTTGAGTAGCTGGTACATCTTTTAATTTATATGACTTGCTATGACATCGGATAATAGTAATGTTTGTCTACATCCCACCCTTCTCATACTCTACCAATCGCTTTTGCTATGGGTAAGATTCTACTTAAAAAAATATTTAAATTAACTTATAATTATTAAAAATATTTACAAACAAAATCTTTGTACTAAGGGCATGTTTGGCTAAGCTTATTTAACTCAAAAAGGACTTTTTGTTAAAAAGAATTATTGACTTATGACTTTTTGAAAATGTGTTTTTAAAAAAGTGTTTGGATTAGCTTATTGGGTGTGAAAAACCAAAATTACTAAAAAGGACATTCTTCATATTGAAAAGTTGTTTGGTAGGGGGTAAAAAGTTGTTTGGTAGGGGGTAAATTTGTAAATGTGTTGAAAAGCTCTATAAAGTCACAAATTTTTGATTTTTCAAAATTGATTTTTTCTCTCTACTGAAAAGTTGTTTTGAGAATGACTTTTCAATTAGTCAAACAATATTTTGACTTATTGGCTTTTTGAAATAAGTTGGTTCAAAAGCTTAGCCAAACATGCCCTAAAATTGCGCTAAACTAAAAAAAATCAAGCTGAAAGTGTCTATTAAAAAAAAAATACTCCAAGGACTTAATTGTAATTTATTCTCAAACACCTGCACGCGAATATGAATATGAGGGCAGAAATTAGGGTTTGTAAACAAATTCCAGTCGGACAAGATGAGGCCAACTCGGAGGAGATGGTTATTAGGGGTGGTTGCCCTCCTCTCCTCTGATGTTTAATTTTGACTTTCTTATTAAGTCAAGATTCATCTTCTTCATGGCCGGTGATTCTCTTCATATTTCAACAGCCCCTCCTGTGTTTTGTTTTATCAGTTGATAAGAACAGAGTTAATTACACGAATGGTCCTTTAGATCTCTTACGATATCAAGGTCAATTGCATATCATCTAGCATTTGATGTTCAAAAAATAATATATATAAAAAAATTGCATATCATACTCGAAACCTTTAGGTAGTGTTTGTTTTGCGGAATGTAATGAAACCGGGAGTGGAAATGGATGGGAACAAATGTAAATAAGAGGCTGTGATGATGATGAAGTTGAATAATAATATGTCCGTGTGGATCGGAACAAAGTATGAGATTATCCGCATCTTGGCTGGGCAATCAATGCGGATGGTTTTGTGAAAGATTATTTCACATTGCAACCGATCGATTTGCAGCCATGGCGGGTTTATCCTTCTTTGTTCCCTTGTTTACATATCTGAGCCTCATTTTCTCCGATTTTGTTTCTGTTTTATCTTTGAGTTGCTTTATTTGACATACATATTCAAAAGATGAGAAATAATTGAATTTGCATTTTATCTTCAGTAGTTCAATACATGCAAGTGCTGATTTTGTATGACTATGTGAAACCGATTAAGATGTCTGAATGCGCGAGATACATGAGTAATCTTCTACAATGAAGATTATATAATTTCTCTAACATTGAAGATTACTCATGTATGATGTGTATCAGCTGGGTCATCTTCTCGTTCAGTGGAAGGTTTTATTAATCCAGTTTTGAGGTAAAGACCTGAGGTCGTAACTTAATAGTGTAAATTATAGTGGCGCCGGTCAACAATGTAGAGAAGGAGGAATAGGAGCACGAAGAGGCTACGTAGATTGTATTTGATACCGTCAAAAAAGTGATCAGGTTTGGGGTGTTCGGCTAAAAGTAAACTCGTGTTTGTTTGCTCTGTTTAGTTTGTATTAAAATTAAACAGGTTGTATCTGTTAACTTGTTTGACATTCAGGCTAAATAAGTTAAAAATGTTTTATTTGTATTAAAATTAAACAGGTTTCTCTGTTTACAACATATTTCACAGATCACGACTAATAGTCTATTACTACTCATATACAAAAAAAAAAAAAAAAAAAAAAACCCCTAACAAAATTGAACTACCCATATTATTCATCATATTTTTGCACTTTTGCAGCTTTGGTGTTTTCTAGCCTTAGGGGTATATGGCCTGATGATTATACCTGGCAAACCAAGCTGGTCAGGTGGGGCGAGGTAGCAGGTCAGGACGGGTTCAAATCAATACACGTTCTGAAGAAAAAAGTCAAAACGGGTAACACAAACATTCCCTTATCCTTTTCTCTAAGTTTAATAAAAAAACAAGCAAACACAAACACTTAACAGATATAGTCATGCACAGAATATATAAGTGATTTAAAAGAGAGAGTTTGTCAAAAAGAAAAATATCCATTATCTTACTATAAGTATAGTATTTACATAATAATGTGTAACACCACCATTGTCAAATTTCTAGTACAGAACCTTATAGTGAAGAAATGTAATCAACGAGAGACTCCATTGATTCATTAGAAGAGCCACCTTTCATCAAAGAAACATCTGCCTTTTGTTTTAAAACTCTCATCCTCTCTCTAATCTCTTTTCCTTCTTCCTCCACCATTACTCTTCTTATGGCACTTGATATCTCTTCTCTTTGGAACCCATTCTCTAAATACATCCCCACTCTTAAAAGATCGCTCATATATCGTGCACCTAGCGGTTGATCACCCCTAAAAGGCGAACAAATCATAGCAATACCTTCACAAACACTCTCCAATGTTGAGTTCCATCCACTATGTGTCCAAAACGCACCCGTCGCTTCATGAGCTAGCACTTCTTGTTGAGGAGCCTGTTGATGCAACAAATAAGAGACGAAGGCCTGTAGCGATATCTCCGGGTAAAAGGGTTCAAGGGTTTCGATTAGCCTAACGCAGGTCGTGGGGTCCCCCCACGTTTGTAAGACGTGGAGAGAGGTTCATTAGTGTTATTGTTGTTCTTCTTGAATTCTAGACTGATATGAAACCAGCCTAGAACGTAATCGTTGGAGAAGATGAATTATTTGGTGTGAAGAAGAGAAGCCTAAAGCTAGTTCTCATGGGAGAAGAAGAAGAGAAGCAAGCATGAAGCTTGTTCTTGAGAGGAGAAGGAGAATCAGAGAGTTAAGATAGTTTTCAGCTGATTCTGGAGTGTTTGATATGTTTGGCATGGGCTGCAATTTATAGGGGAAGAGGTTTCTCAAAGGAGAAACCTTTAACTAATGAACCTGGCTTGCAGTGAGGGACTTACCCTTTTAGGGGTTAAACGGTTTGGACCTGCTGACAAAAGGGCGTTCTCTATGCACATGTTCTGTTTGTGCAGAAATGGTTCACACGTTAAGTGTTGATGTGACCGGACACTGTGCTTGTCCTTTTTACTGTTCTCCTGAGTTTGCGCGTATTGAACCTCTCAACCTTTTAACCTTTTAAGCTGTTATGTATATTAGTCATTTTATTGAGATTTGGGCTACCCCCGTCATCAGCCCCCCAAGTCAGAGGTGTTTGGGATGTAAGCTCAAATGCTTCTGACTTTTACACATTATTTTTTATTGCTTAAAGGCTTCAGGGCTTTAAGGCGTTTGAGTTTGGAGATTTGAATTTCGGAATGATAGTAGATGTGATAGGCTTCAAGGTTTTAAGGCTTAAAGGCTTCAACTTGTCACACTCAAGAGGAAGTTGAGGCTTTTTGTAAAGAATGGGGGATCGATCTAAAGTTTAATTCGGTGGCTCTGGGTTTTGGCAAATCGAACGATTAGTGTCCCGTTGGTTCGATTGCTCTTTATTGCTGAGTTTTCCAACTTGTGTCATCCATTTTCGGTCTTTGTTCTAAATGTTTTAGAATTATCGTGTGTCGTTTGGTCAGTTACACCCTTAAGGTCTTGCTGGGACTTTACATTTTAAGGTTTTGTGATAGGGTATGGCCCATCGTTGATGTTTCTTCCGGTTGACCAAGAACGACGATCCACGTTTGAGACATCCCCAGTTGATGTTTATTTGATTTCCTTAATGTTTACTACCTTTGGTTCTTGGAAGTACCAATTTTTCTGGATTTCTGAGTCCATTGTTCCCTTCAAGCTTGTTTGGAGGCACCCTGATGCTGTGTTAAACAAGCTTGAGCCATTTGAGTCTAAACTAGATAGTTGGTTGTTAAAAGCCATTTAGGAAATATCCTTCGAGGCTTCGTCCCTTTCCTGAACACCTTTTAGTGTTGATGGGTGTGAGCACCTTGTGGGACAAGCTAGATCGTGATCCTGTGCTCATCAGGGATGATCAGGGTATGATGTTTTGTTTTATCAAGAGTGATGGTACCTCTGATGTTGTGTTTGGGGATGCTGAGGCCACGCCCGGTGAATATATTGTTGCCATGAACACTGAACATAGGTTCGAGGGTTCAGGCCACGTGAACGTCCCAAATGCCAAGGGTTTTACCAAGGTTGCTGCTTACAAAGTCTCTACTCGCCGTTCAAACCGTCGTTTGATAAAGGCTGCCAACCATCCATCGGCTTCTGAGCCAGTGGAACTGAGCGATTACATAGAGGCTTTAGATGATTTAGAAGTTGGGTTGAGGAAAATTTATGAAAGACAAAGACTTACCATTGGTGATTGGTAAGGGGAGCAAGGCGGCGGGTAAAAAGGTTGTGAGCTTGAAGGGTTCCGGGAGGGGTGGTGAAGGTTCCACCAATGTTAATCCAGGGGAGGTTTATGTGCCGGATTGGGAGGTCACAGTTGGTGACAGCTTCAAGCCTTCATCCGTTTGTGAGGATGTTCTTACCCACTTTGATTCTCCTGTTGTTCGAGGTTCTTGCTCATCTATGGATGATGACCTGACGATTTCGAAAAATGGTAATGGGTGCTTGTAACCTTGTTGCCTTGCTTCCAGAGGGTGTATCTCGATTTCGCAGGAGGATGCGAGAATATGATGTCTTCTCAAAGAAGAGTGATGAGATGAAGGCTTCGCTAGCTACTCTAAAGAAGGAGGCAGAGGGTTATCCTGGGAGGGAGAAAAGCTGATGTTGAGGATTGATGAGCTTTCTTCCCAGCACAAGACTGAGATGGTTGAGTTGGAAAAATGCTTGGAAGCTGACAGGGTTCAAGTCAGGGTTGATAGGGCTGCTTTGGAGGTTCAGAAGTAGCCTCCTTGGAGGAGAAAGAAGGGTTAAAGGCTTCACTTTCCCCGGAAACTGGTGATAATAAACGGCTCATTGAGCATGGATTCCAGCAAGTGGTTACCTATCTTCTCCATTCGTCGGAGTTCAGCAAAGTATTGGGTGATGTGTACACCAAGCTTCTTGCTCATGTGAGACACCAAGGTTTGTTTGCTGGTTACAAAGCTTTGTGAACCTGGGGAGCCTTAGGAAAAATCTTCTCTTTTTCAACCCAAAGCCTTCAAAGTCTTCAAGAAATCTGTTTTGAAGATGGAGCATATGATTTACCCTTATGTGGGTGAAGTCTCCAAGTGTTTTGGTAAACCTTTGCCTGTCTTGCAGGAGCTAAAACCCTATGGCCTTAATGAGGCTGTTTGTAACGAAGTGTTGAAGTCCCTTTCGAAGAAACGTCCTTGCTCCGGAGATAGCGAGGAAACGTGTTCTGAAGGTGGTGAGGGCTCAAAGGGTTCAAGCCTTGAAGCCTCCGAGACAACGGGTGTCGTAGGGAGGAAAAAGAGGATGGCTAAGAACACCCAAGATGATGAAGGTTCGAAGAAGGATGATACAGCAAAGTCTACCATCCCTGACGTTGCAAAGTGAATAAGAAACCTTAATTCATAGCTTTCTTAGCATGTCGAATAATGTTATGGGTTGTTTGTTTGAACATCTTTTTATTTTAAGGGGACCGTTTAGGTCCCTTGGTGGTTAAAGCCTGTAAGGCTTGTGGACAATGTTTTATGTTTGATGGCCATTATGGCCCTTTCTATCTTTAACTTATATTGCTATGTTTATTGTGTTGTTCTGTTTACTCCCTTGTGTTTTCATTGGTTTTGTATGTTGTCTTTGTTTTGGGCGGTGCATCTTATGTTACTTATACCTTAAAGGGTTCAGTGCTGCAGTCACTTAGCCTTAGGATATTTTTAACAAGAAGATACAACCTCTATCCTATGTATGACATTCACTTAGAGTCTTTTTGGTTCGTAAGCCAATGTTGGGGCTTAAGTAACATTTGGTGTAGGCTGTTCAAACCCGTCTATGAGACATGTTTTTCAAGATTTCTATGAGTCTCATGGAGTTGTATTGATTTAGGAACTCACCCCTTATATAGGTCCATTCAACCCTTGAACCTATTGAGCGATGTGGCCTGGGAGCTCATCCCCTTACATGGCCCTTGCCATGGAGTTTCTTGCTAGGTTCTCAACTTGATTATAGGATAGAAAGGCAAAATTTTGATTCATCGTTCATTCATTTCAAAGTATTTTGATTACTAGGGGAATAGAACAACTTTTGGGAACTATTTGTAATACGTTTTGGTTAAACATGGAACCTTTTAAGGTTTTTGCCATTCCAATGGCGGGGAAGCTTTTTGCCTTGCGGACCTGCCAGCTTGTATGATCCCCCTTTGTGGGCTTTAAGGATAGTGTATGGCCCTTCCTACTTAGGGCTGAGCTTTCCTTGGCTTTCTTTCTTACAGGCCTCATTATTTCGAAGCACAAGGTCCCCAGGCTTGAAGTGTTCATGCTTCACCCGTGTATTGTAATGAAATTCCATGTTTTGCTTGTACCTTCCTTTTTGTATGGCTGCTTAATCACGAGCCTATTCGAGTTGTTCCAAATTCAACATCGTCTCTTTCTTATTTGGCTCGAGGTCGATGTTAAATATTCTTTGTGTTGTTACTCCGATTTCAACTAGGATTACAGCCTCTGATCCAAACACTAGGCTGTAGGGTATTTTCTTGTGGCTTGTTTTTTCGGTTGTTTGAATTTCCAATAGCACATTGGGAAGCTATTCGAGCCAGTTGTTGTCATACCTTCCCAATCGAGATTTAATCCTTTCAACAATGTTGTTGTTTATCCTATTAACTTGGCCGTTGGATTGTGGGTGAGCTACCGAGCTGAATACTTGGGTTATTCTGAACTCCTTACACTAGGAGCTAGAAGGCTTCTCGGCAAACTACTTCCCGTTATCCGTGACTAGTACCCCTGGAGCCCAAAACGACAGATTATGTTTTCGTGAACGAAATCAATGACCTGTTTCCCTGAGATTTTTGCCAATAGTTTTACTTTTGGCCACTTGGTGAAGTAGTTCACGGTTACCAATAAGAGCTTGACTCCTCATGTAACACCCCGAAAACGGGTTCGGTAATCAAACCCTGTTATACTAAAAAGACGGGTAAAATACCCTTGGTGGTAAAATTAACCCGGTGGATATTAGGATTTAAACAAATAATCCTAATATTAATTAAAAGGAAAATAAATGCTTTGAGAAAACAAAGTCAAGAAGAGGCGCGAGTTAACGACACTTAAAATAAAACGGGTTATAACTCCCGGAACCCACTAAGTTAACTAGGAATAATTAACTTAGTATTGAGTAATTAAGCAAAAACATTAAGAAAGCAAGAATTAAGGAACCTTTTTATAAAAGGTTGAAACAAAAGGGACTAAGGTTGTAAGTTGTGAAACTTGTGTTTTAAAACAAAAAAAAAATTACACACACATGCGTAGAACGACCAGGAGAAGAGGAAAAAGGGTGCAAACCCTAGTTCACCAAAATCATCAAATTGAAGGTTGATTATAGCCCCAAATCGATGCATGAACACAAATTCGTGATCACCTAAGCTCAGAGATCGTAAGGTATGTCAAATTATGTAATTTGGTGATGTCTAGAAATTATGATGAACACTCATAATCAAAATTCGGGGATGAATGTTGAATGTATGGGTGATATATGTGTTGAATTCATGTTTAGAAACAAACCATAGTTGAAAACTTGAAGAATTGGTGTTAGAAACAAGGGATTTGATGATTACTCTTGTATGTGCTAAGTGGGTTTTGACTAAATAATAAAGATGATGATATGTTTGTGCTAGAAATCGTCATAATCGATAGTTGATGCGAGATACTTAAACAATTTGCAAGTTTGAGTATTTAATCATACATAATTGAGATGGGTTCTTGGAATGTTGTAATGAAACTGGTAAATAATTCATGTATGTGATGTTTTTAGGGTTTTGATTGCTAAAACTAGTGTTACGAAGTCATGAACATGCTTTAATTGAAAGCTGAAATCAAACAGCTTCTGATCAGAATTTACAGCCGACTTGTATTGGCTGTAACCTGAACAAAATGTGACAAAAAGATGTGTTTCTTGAGTCTAAAATGTAATTACAGGAAATATCTTTAATACCCCACTGGAATCGCATTTTTTAGACGAAAATTGAGCGTTTTATGAATTTTTCCGTATCAAGGGTTCAAGCTGCGTTTTCTGGCAGAATTTGCAGCCCATTACGAATGTCATAACTCAATTTAGGAATTGAGTTATGATCTTAAATTGTTACTGTAGAAAGTTTTAAGTGATTAAAAGAATCGCCAATTGGAATTTCGTCAATCGGATAAACGATGATTTTTTAGTGAATTTTTCCGTAAGCTGCAGTCTAGAGTGACGAATCTGATTACAGCTTAGTAAATGAATTTTTACGATTTTTTGGTAAAGAGTTAGATCTTGAAATTTTAACACAAGGCCTAACCCTCTGAGAGGTACGCCACATAAAAAAATCATAATTTTTGAAGACTTGTAAACAGGTTAAACAAGTCACCAAAAACAGCCCATTTTCAGTGATATGAAATGCCTAAATGAAATCGCGGCCTACTAGTTAGTATGTAAAATTTGATTTCGTTAAGAGTTCGGATGAAATATGCCTAAGTGAGTTCATTGAACCAAATGTTCATTTGAATATGTTGATAAGTCAATTGACTTTTAAAAAGTCAAACCGATCAATGATTAGATCGAATGATAATTTTGATATGGACAAATGATAAATTCGACATAAAACCCGTAGGATGGAATAGTCGTAAATGATTATGACTAATCTAACCGTCTTACGAATTGTGATGATGATAGTTTGACTCTAGATAAGCTAGATGAAGACTTGGGAAAGAAGCGGGTCAAACGGATCAAGTACGCGGAAAAAGAGCATAACCGGATGCAAGGTAAGTAAAACTTACACCCTTTTGTAGGATATACATTTATTTATAAGTTATAAACACAACAAAGGTTATAATCGAAATACGGTTCCGACACAAATTGATATGGGTCGGAACATATCAAAAGATGAAAACCATGTTTAATGGTAAAAAGGGTTGAAACGGTATTTTGGTCATGTGATGAAATATATAAAATGAGTTTTCGAATGGCTACTTTATAAGTAAGCCTAAACGAAGTAAAAAGTGAAAACGACGATTTAGTCACGTATAAATGGATAAAAGTTGAAGTATAAAACGACACCAAGTGGCATAAGCCATGTTGAGTTAAACGTGTAAGAAACGGATTTAAGAGACACAACTAAACGGTGAGAAATCGAAATGAATTACTTAACGAATTGGTAAATAAATACCATTTATATATAAGCGCAAAATGTTTGGTCGTTTCGACCAAACGGGTCAAATGGCAATGTTGATACCATTTGACATATAACGACTAATAAGTGTTTGTCAAGTCTTATACTCGCAGGATAAAATGGCTTGCGAATTAGCGATGCTATGAATTAGTAAATCATTGAGACAAGGTATTAAAACGGGTCAAAATGTCGACCCGAGCCAGGTACGCATAAATAAGATTATAGTTAGACGAGCGATTTTGGTCAAATATTTATTGAAAGTCCTTCGTCGTTAAATGAGAGACTAAAATTGACCAAAACGCCTTTGATGGGTAAATCGGGAAAACGACCCATATGGGTTGATTAGGAAATTGCGTTTTGATTGGGGAATCATTAAACATGAATATAAGTTATAGGCATAAACATTTGTGGATCAAATGCCTAAAATGGGCCAGTTGCGTAAAATGACTGACCGAAGGGTAAATTTGGGTTAATAAGTAGATATGCTAAATATACCACAAAAGTAGTCGTGGTGGAACCTAAGCATATATTTTAGATGTGGAATAACGACGTGTGAAAAGAAAAGAGTTAGTTTAGACTAAATAGCTTAAATTCCCCAAACGGGTCAAAAGTGTTAAAAAGGGATTTCAAGCCGAGAGCTTAAAATCTGAATTTTTGAAGTAGTTTAATATCAGGTATTGACTCCATGAGATGAAGAATTAAATTTCGAACGTGTAGGAAAAAGAATCGGGTAAAACAGACTTGTAGATAAAAAGTTATGACACTTTAAAGTTCGATTTACGACTAAAACTATAGCTGGACAGACATGCAGGTTCCAGAGACGGACCTGCTGGAAAATGGTTTACCCCGTGCCACGCGACGGAGGACATAGCCTGGGGCGAGACACGCGACAACCGTCGCGACAAGCGACAAATTTTGAGAACGTCGTCGCGACACGCAAACTGGTTTCATGTTTTATGAAATGTAGGTATATTATCCCGCAACGGAGGGCGGTCAAGCTCGAAGAAGAGCCGAACACATGAAAAAGAAGCTTCCGCATGTTGTTTCGTCGTTAATTTTTAAATGGCAAATTTATTTACATTATGTTGTATTACCCTTAATGTAAAAGTTTTAAATAAACCCGTATTTTTATAAGCATGTTCTTTCGTATTCACACATTTAATTACCGATAATTATACGAAAACCTTAAATAAATAGACAGGGTGTTACAAGTTGGTAATCAGAGCTCAAGGTTAAAGAATAAAGTGTGTTCGGTTCGAAGCTTGATCGCAAATCCGGTAAGTACATGTATGTTAATAGTTTAGTAGGATTAAAGTGTTATGAACAACACAAAGGGTATCGTGTAATACACGTTACACCAACGAAAATGATTAGTATAGATAACGAAATCACGTGCAGTAAAAAGCCTTGTATTACAATACGTGCATTTATTAATGTCGAAATTACTAACTGTTGTAAATGTTTTAGTTGAAGGACACTCGCATATGAAGATAGCGAGAGTTTAACAAATCGCGGACTTGATAGGGGAACGGTCCAAAGAGTATGCTCATCAAGGACCTAAATCGCGTGGCGGTCGCGAACAAGGCTAATGGCAAGAGAAGCCCGTTAGGGCAAGCATTACCAGGTGCACATTTTAAATTTAATTGCACAAATAGTAATATGCAACAAATATGTAGAAATTGAAAGTTGCATATGTAGATTAAAAACTTGGAAAAACCCGAATAGAAAATGTATTCGGGATATTGTTTCCAAGAGAAACAAATAGAGGCATTACTTACATAGGGCGTGATGTGAAAACTATAAAAAGGTCATGCGTGTCATGTGTTAATCGCTTACTCTGGCCAAGTAAGTAGTGGCATATGATACCATGAACTTCTTATAGCGGACACATTTACATCCGATGTAGTAAGGATGGGGTTAAAGGGACAAATTAAAAAGGTACCCAAATGAGTCAAATAAGTAAAATGTTGATAGTAAACGTAAACGCAAGTCGGACGACGGAAGCGTATTACGTTAGAATAACGAGCCCGAGAGAAGGGACAAAGATTAAAGTAAATGAAAATACGAACCAACTAATGTGAATGCAAAGACATAGGGGATAAAGTTTGACTGTCATAAGTGATGAAATTCACACAGACAAGTCAAAGGGGGTAGACTAAAGAATAAAGGACTCGACTGAATAAAAACGATGAATTTCGCTAAGACGACCAAATATGTGACACCCCAGGAAAACCAGGAAAACCAGGAAAACCATACAACTTAACTAGCTTCCTCAGTGAGTACTTACCAAATTTCGGGACGAAATTTCTTTCAACTTGGGGATAATGTGACAACTCGGAATTTAGAACCCTTCATTGTATCTCGATGTAACATGCTTGAACGTTATGTGTTTATATATTAGTAAATGAAAGTTCGTGATTATCTTGATGTGCTATGTATGTGTAAGTATAAAGTATAGTTTTATACAAGTATGTATGTAGTGACCGAAACCAAAACACAAGGACCCGACTCGAGACCGCTTGGTCTCAAGTAAACAGTAACAGTTGGGCCGGTTGGGCCATGCACCTCCTTTAGTCCACCCGGAAGCCCATTAGGGTGCACCATTTGATATAAAACCATGCCATCATCCACATTTCCCCTCCTACACTCTCCTACATTCTCTCTCTCACTAAAACCCTAGCAATCAAGCATCACATTCTCTCCCACCACTCGGACTCAAACCGGCGACCACAAGGGGGCTCTCGGATCAGCTTGTGCACACCCATTCGGAAGCTTCATTCGTTACTACTTCACACCCTTGTACCTATACTTGAACCGGTTAGTGGTTTTCTTTGCAAACATATGTATATGCATGATTTAAGTGTCGATTATGTGATGATATGCAATCGTGACTATTGTTTGATTATAACAAAAGTGTTTGTTTGACTTAATAGGTCCTTGTTTGTTAATTGATACATGCTTGGTTCCAATATCTTAGATGAACATAACTTTGGTAGGATAACATTTGAATAAGATGTTTTGAATGACAAAAGAATGATAGTTTAGGATCATTTATGATCATCCGATTTTTATGATAGATGTTATAGAACAAATGTTTGTTTGATAATGATCCGCGAGATGATTTTTGATATCTAAATTATGTGTTATGATTCGGGCCCATAGGATGAACATGTTTGAATTAATGATGAAAACCCTAGATGAAGAACTTGTTGAATATGATATGAATGTTTGAAAATTGCCATGTTTGATCCGATTGATTAAGGTTTTAGACAAGAAAACATGTTGATGCATTATGGTTGGATAGTACACAATTACATGAAATCAGAATTCTATTGGCTAGTACAAATGCTGGCAATCAGCAGGTGTGCCAATCGAGACCCCCGGTCTCGACTCGAGACTAACCCAGGACAACTCGAGATAAGCTTCAAGGACTCGAAACCAGCAATGTCTCGACTCGAGACCTCATGACCTCGACTCGAGACTGAACTCGAGACCAGATACGTGACAACTCGAGACCGCGGTTGCGACACAGGTTACGAGTCGAGAACCCCTAGTCTCGACTCGAGACCACACATTACCAGCACAAACAACATGACTCGAAACCAGGTGCGGGTCTTGTTGCGACTCGAGACCACCCGATTATATGTTCTGTATGGACTTGCACGGATGCAGGCCTAAGTATTTGGGCCGAATGTATGGACCTTATGTGTTACTGTTGAATGTGGATGTTGTACACTGTTGATTGGACTGCCATGAATAACACTTGTTTGCAACGTGCTAGTATACGTGTAGAAAATGTATGTGCATTACTTGGTTTGTATCTGACTTGCGTGGTAACCGTACTAGGACGTGGTTGACCACAATTAGCTCGATTTGACCCTTCGTTTATCTGCCGAGCAATCTAAGGTGAGTTCACACTCTACAAAGCATGGGATTCCCAGGGGTTGGGAATGGGGTTAAGGAACATGGATTCCTCGTCCTTTCTTGGGTAGGACAGTACTGGTTCAGGAATGTAATTCCTCGTCCTCACGGACAGATAACTTTTACTAGACCAAGACTCTATCACGAAGTCCCTCCTTTTTATATCGACTTAATCGTCGGGCCAATGGCGAGCGGGTCATTAGTTAGATAGCGCTATTTAGGTTTGAAAAACCTCACACCGTGCCGCAGAGGACGGGCGTGAACTAATGGATCTGGGCACGTCAATGATGATAGACATTGACAGTTCAGGGCACATAAACATGACTACAGTCAGCAGTCGATATGGTAACGAGTCTAGTAGCATATACATGGGGTAGCCCCCACGGCCGAAAAGCCAGATAACCAAACATGGGGTAGCCCCCACGGCTGGATTGCCAGAGTACTTGGGTTTAATAAATCACGTTTTCAACCATGGGGTAACCCCCACGGCAGGATGCCAGATAAAGGAAACTGTTTTCGAAACAACTTAAAACGAACACCCAACTGTGAACTCGCTCAACATTATTGTTGACTCGTTATTACATGCTTTGCAGGTCAATAGGTACTTAGCCGGAGCTTGCATGGAGGAGAGTCGTTGTGGGACATGGACAGCTGTGTGCCATGTTAAACTCTAAACAATTAAACTTATGTCTTGGTTTTAAACGTTATGCTTCCGCTTGCAACTTAAACTATGTTTTGTTTGGACACCAATTGTTTTGGTTGGATTTTTATAATCACTTGCATGCTTGTTCAACATGATTGGTGGCTGGATCCTGGTCAGTCACGCCTCCAAGCGGTGGTATTCCGCAGGTGGATTTTGGGGGTGTGACAAAATAAATTAAAGTGACGTCTAAAACGATATAAGAATGGTTACTTGATGATAACTTCGGTAAAGATACCCGATAGATGGGTAGAATTTTGAAGGTATGCGTAAACCAAGAGACGGGAACGCGAAATAGAAAGTCAAAGAACTCGGATCAAGAGTCATGACTAAAAGACGATGAGAAATTGCAAACAGAAATTTTGATAACTACGTTCAACTATTTTAAAGTTGAACGGGTCGAATGAAGGATGAAGTTTGACGTTCATGAGTAATGAAATCTCACACGAATAAGTCAAACGAGATAAATAAAGTGTAAAAGCTTGGTAGTGCAAGTAAGCGCAAACCTAATAATGGAAGCGCGAAATATTAATGAACCTATGTGACGGGTTGTAAAGGAATGTAGATAGGAAAAACGCAAACTAGCGAAACAAGAAAGTTAAAAACACTAAGATAAAGAAACCGGGTAACGGGTCGTAAAGAAGTATAGGTAAGAACCGGGTAACGGTAAGTGTAGGACAAACCGACGTGTAAATGACGATAAAAGTCATAAGGTCGGAAAGATAATTCGAAAGAAAACAAATGTAGCCTTAGACTACGGTCAAGGTTAAATGAAATAAAAAAAATAAAAAAATAAAAAAACAAAAGTAAATAATTCCAAACATAAAAAGAGACGTAAGACAGAGAAAACATAACTAAAAATTTAGTTTTTAGTCAAAAAGCAACGTTTTAAAAAAACATAAGTGGTATGAGGTGAATTAGAAAATCTTAAACACACATAAGGCCAGAGATGACAAAATAGTATACCCGGGTGACGGGGTATGAAGTGGCGGCGACTAATTAGTCTAGCTGGTAAAACTATTTGAAGTCAAGATAGTGTCATGACAAATACCAAGCGCCTGTTAATCTAAGACAAGCGCGGGATAAAACATGTTAACAAGACTAACGCAAATGAGTGGTCAAGTGACAACTCGGTCAATAATGATAAAGGAGATAAGCTGAAAGTAACGGCCCGCGAGGCCTTACACATGAAAGACGTACGCATCAATATAAACGAAAACGATAGATCGAAAGGAACGAATGAATGTCTTGAAAACGAAACTAAGTTCGTTTAGTCTAAATTAAAAGAACTACGTAAATAAGGTTTCGGGGACGAAACCCCTTTAAGGGGGGTAGACTTGTAACACCCCGAAAACGGGTTCGGTAATCAAACCCTGTTATACTAAAAAGACGGGTAAAATACCCTTGGTGGTAAAATTAACCCGGTGGATATTAGGATTTAAACAAATAATCCTAATATTAATTAAAAGGAAAATAAATGCTTTGAGAAAACAAAGTCAAGAAGAGGCGCGAGTTAACGGCACTTAAAATAAAACGGGTTATAACTCCCGGAACCCACTAAGTTAACTAGGAATAATTAACTTAGTTAGTATTGAGTAATTAAGCAAAAACATTAAGAAAGCAAGAATTAAGGAACCTTTTTATAAGAGGTTGAAACAAAAGGGACTAAGGTTGTAAGTTGTGAAACTTGTGTTTTAAAACAAAAAAAAAATAAAAAAATTACACACACATGCGTAGAACGACCAGGAGAAGGGGAAAAAGGGTGCAAACCCTAGTTCACCAAAATCATCAAATTGAAGGTTGATTATAGCCCCAAATCGAAGCATGAACACAAATTCCTGATCACCTAAGCTCAGAGATCGTAAGGTATGTCAAATTATGTAATTTGGTGATGTCTAGAAATTATGATGAACACTCGTAATCAAAATTCGGGGATGAATGTTGAATGTATGAGTGATATATGTGTTGAATTCATGTTTAGAAACAAACCATAGTTGAAAACTTGAAGAATTGGTGTTAGAAACTAGGGATTTGATGATTACTCTTGTATGTGCTAAGTGGGTTTTGACTAAATAATAAAGATGATGATATGTTTGTGCTAGAAATCGTCATAATCGATAGTTGATGCGAGATACTTAAACAATTTGCAAGTTTGAGTATTTAATCATACATAATTGAGATGGGTTCTTGGAATGTTGTAATGAAATTGGTAAATAATTCATGTATGTGATGTGATGTGCTGAAAATGGGTTAACTAAAACAACTAAATTAAACCCTAAACTAGACTCTCTAAGTTTTAAATTTATAAAACTAAGACTCTCTAAACCCTAAACCACACGACCGGCAAGTGTACCGATCGAAGCAGTATAGCCTAAGGAAGTCCGAGTATCGAACCCAAGAGACTCTACTGATTACGCTAATGACTCTATCTAGACTTAGACTGACACGACTCAAACTATTTTGTTTATTAATTGGGGGGGGGGGGTTTCTAAAAATCCTAAGAATGCAAATAACGAATAACTAGATTAGCTAAGAACTAACACGAACTCACACGAAAGCTGAACTCAAGGATGATGAAGGAACTACCTAGACAGGAATCCTGATTGCTTTTAATTATGATTATAATTGGAAGTTGTCTGCTATGGAACCGGGATCTTAAAATTCTCACCTATCGGGAAATCTAAGGACCCCTAATCTCTCTCAAGAGCACGCTAAGATCCCCTAAAGGTTGTTAAATTACCGGTTATTGGACTCCTTTACAAGACATCTAATGGATTTATAAAAGTATCCTAAAAGGCTCACTCCCTTACGAGACCTAAACCTAGGATAGGTTTGTTTTCTCAGCTAGACTTGCTAGACAGCAGCCAAAAGGTTAACTTCCTAAGAAGGACCCACCTTGCGGTTTAATCACTTAGACCTAGCAATAATCTCGCACCTTACAGCTATTGAAGATTAGTAGAACACTTGATTTTATAAAATTACTGATTATTACTTCTAAGGTTACTTATGCAATTTTCACCCTAAAGGATCAAAGATTTATTATGTGATATAGACACTCACCAAAACCTAAAACCCTAGCCCGATTCTATTCCGTGATAAAGACCGTCACCAAGATTCGAACGAAGCAATAAACAATAATTAAACAATATCAAGCACGCAAACACATCTAACTGATAGAACAACCCGTTTACAATTTATAAACTATCCATAGCATTCAAAAATCCAAGAATAATCAAAACATAAGCAATCATTCAACCATGTCTAGGTAGTAACAGAAATCTAGCCAATAATCATTGTATCAAAAGACATAACAATCATCAACAAATCAGAATTCATCATCAAATAACAAGAAACAAACGAAAACGAAAGATTACGAAAGTATAAAACCCGAATTCTTCGATCACGTATGCTCCCGCGCTTCAACGATGATT
Source organism: Helianthus tuberosus (assembly GCA_030545235.1). Classification (NCBI taxonomy): domain Eukaryota; kingdom Viridiplantae; phylum Streptophyta; class Magnoliopsida; order Asterales; family Asteraceae; genus Helianthus; species Helianthus tuberosus. The sequence goes on along the minus strand of CM060399.1, from coordinate 42,572,441 downwards.
CCACGCCTTCCCGAACACTTCCCAAGCTCCAAAGCAGCCTTCAAGATGTCCAAAGATGATAGAAATCGCATACGTATTAGTATATTATAATAGTATAAGGGGGATTAGTGTAATTGTTACTTCTATAAATAAGGCATTAGTCATTAGTAAAGAGGAGGAGAGAAATTAGTAAGTGTTAGGCTCATGCTTAGTGCATTGAGAAGGGCATAGCCCTGGCCACTTAGGTGGTTAGTTATTTTGTATTGTCTTCTTCAATTATCAATATAGTTCAGATTTACTTTCATCATCTCTAAAAAAATATTCAGTCTCTATCATTGGTCCGACCTACCTTTCTGCTCTACTTCAAATCACCTCCTGCTTCACTCAGATCTCTCTTCCATTTAGGATCTGTGTTTCCTGAATTTTCGGATCTATCTTCAATCAGATCCCTGAATTTTCGGATATTTCTCAATTTGAATCCGATATCCCTGAATTTTCGGATCTATCTTCATCTCTGATATAATTCGTTTCAGATCTTCTGCCTTCCATCAGATCCATTTCGTTCCAGTTCTTCAATTTCCGTTGCAACATCATCGATCTCTGAATCCAATTTCTAAATTTTCGGATTTAATTTCCGATTTCCTTGCAATCGCTGATTTCACATCTGTTCCTGTTCGATTCACCTTCTGATCTATTGTCCGCTTCAGTCTCGGATTTTAATTCAGATTCAGATCTGTTCCTGTTCAAAGTTCCGATTCTCAGATCTCTCAGGTTCTCTTCACTTTCCGAATCAATTATGGTGAATCATAATGCTCGATTGGATGCTCATGATCGACAGATTCAGCAGTTACAAGCCGATGTTACTGCAATTAAAGCAACGTTGCAGGTTTTGAAAGCGGATCAGGAGGAACAGAGAGATTTCCAAAAGTTTTTTCTAAATTGTATAAAACAACAGAATTCGAGTGCTGTGATGGATTCGTCATGTGCGGATGTCCGATCTTCGCCTTCGTCTTCACATTTGGCTGCCGTGGACTCGTTATTTGCCGCATCATCCATTCGTCATGGCAACTCGGTAGCTCCGGTCACTTCAATTACCTCGTCGGATCTGGATGACTGTGTAACGGATCGTTCCTCAGCAAACTCAATAATGCAGAATGCAGATAGGGCCATGTCGGAGGATTTTACGTGGGTGTTGGGCTCAGATGCTGTATTGGGCCTTGGTATTGTCAACATTCGACTAGCCGACTTACCGCCTAAGTTGTTTGATCTGGATCCTGATCCAGAACCACCTGACCGTCATACACCTTTGCTTTCAGCTCCTATTCGGGTTCCTTCAAGTCAACTCTGGGTGGTGCACGGGCAGTGTCGGCCTCCCGAAGACTCAACTAAGGAGATCTCAGTTTGCCTTTGGAGCTCGTTCTCGGATTCCAGTCTTGAGGACAAGACTGTTTTGAAGGGGGGAGTATTGATAGAAATCGCATACGTATTAGTATATTATAATAGTATAAGGGGGATTAGTGTAATTGTTACTTCTATAAATAAGGCATTAGTCATTAGTAAAGAGGAGGAGAGAAATTAGTAAGTGTTAGGCTCATGCTTAGTGCATTGAGAAGGGCATAGCCCTGGCCACTTAGGTGGTTAGTTATTTTGTATTGTCTTCTTCAATTATCAATATAGTTCAGATTTACTTTCATCATCTCTAAAAAAATATTCAGTCTCCCAGACTTGTCGGGTTTTTGAACCATTACCGGATTGGCTACCCATGATTGATACTTGACCTCTCGAAGGATTCCGGCTAGAACAAGCTTTTTCATCTCTTGGTGTTATACAAGGCTTCTGTTAGGGGCTTGACTCCATTTCTTTTGTATAATGGGCTTAACATCAGGTGGGATCCATAACTTCATGTTTCAACAATGCTACGAGGGATGCCGGTCATATCTTCCGGGCACCAAGCAAAGACATAGTGCAAGAGCAGCTTTTTAAGGTATGAGATGGTTTCTTTGGAAAGGTTAGTGTTTACCCTTATCCCCTGTTGAGGATATTTTGGGTTTATGTCCATCCCTTGTTCATCGTCTTTGTCCTTTCTTGAGCTTTCCCCTTCAACCACAAAAGCTTCTTGGGTAGGTTGAAGGGTTGCTATCCCTTTTTCAGTGGGAAACATCACAGTGCCTTGACCAATTGAAACTGCCATTCCGAACACACTTTGACCTGGCCTTCCTGTGATGATATCATAGTTGGAAGGGATATTGATCACCGCAAAAGTGAGTTGTTCGGTTCGTCCCTTTGTTCTCTCGTTGAACAAACATTATGGGTTATTTGGCCTAAAGGCTTGATAGGTATGTCTGCTATACATTCGATGGAGGATTCAGACTGTTGAAACTTTGAACGCTCATCGTCGCTGAGAGGGTTAAAGCATTTCTCAAACATGATTAGGGTGGTTGCACCGGTGTCAATGTAAGCCTTTTGTGTCTTGATGGTTCCTATGTTGGATTCCGTCACCAGAGGGTTTGAAAGCAACTCTCCTTATGTTGATGTTCCCATGCCTCGAAATGATGGCGTTTGTGGGAAGCTTTGTTTTCAAGGTCGACCATGTTCACCATTATTATTATTATTATTATTATTATTATTATTATTATTATTATTATTATTATTATTATTATTATTTTTAAACCATCTTGTCCTTGACCCCTTTAACCAAGTGAGCCAGTTCGGACTTGACGGCTTCTTCGATCCTATTTTTGGGTTGGAAGAAATCATTGGTATGATGACCTTTCTATTCGTGAAACTCACTATATTGGCTTGATTTTTTCGATCTTTTGTTTTTTGGCAGAGGTTGAGGAGGGTGGAAGCTGTGTTTTACCTCTTCGGTTGCCAAGATCTCTTGCGGAGTATTGGTTAAGGCTGTAAAGTTTATGGTTTTTTCTCGGCTTGGAGGGTTCCGGCCTTCAGGCCTTCTGGAATCCGATCCTTTGAACCGTTTGTCATAAGAGCCATACTGGAAGCTCCGGTTAAGAGTTTATATTTTTTTTTGATGTCTACAGCTTATTCTCCTCGAATGTGGGCTTCAGCCCTTTTGAGTGCTTCTTCAAGGGTTTTGGGCAGGCATTTATTGAAGTCTCTTGTGAGATATTTGGAATTTATAGCATTCATGAACCCTGCAACCCTAATCTTTTTTATTGGCGTAAGTTAAACCTTCCTGTACCTTTCGGTGAAGTCTCTGACACTTTCATTATCACGTTGTTATGGGAAACTTTTGCTAAGATCGTCAAAGTTCTGAATGCTTTGTTCAGGAAGGTCATTGAACCATATGCGTGAAGACCCTTCAAGGGTTCGTATGAACATGATACAACATCCGGGGTTGGGCCATTTTTCTATTTTTGCAGCCCCGGCGAATATTTGGGGGTGGTCCTCAGTACCGTGATGGCGTCTTTATCTGGGTTTGAAACTCGTACTCAACAAATTGTTGGGAGAAGCCAGATAAGTTATTGGGCTTGTAAGGTTTTGAGAGGTATTTTACTACCCTTGAAGCTGGGTTACTGCTTGAGGTACCCTAGTGAGTGGTTGGCACTTGGTTGATGAAATTAAGGTTAAAGCCTTGAAGGCTTTCTGTGTCATCAACCAACTTTCACGTGATGCAAAGGAAATTGTGCCATCATTTGTGTCATCAGCTAGGGCATAAGGTTAAATCCTTAAAGGCTTTCTGATGGTACTAATAAAAGATGCCATTATCTGTGTCATAAGGTTAAAGCCTTAAAGGCTTACTGTATAAGGCATTCCCATGGATGTGCTCATGACCGCACCTCGAGCCAAAGGCTGGGTGACCATGGCTTGTTTTCACGAAGTAGTAATGGGAGGGGGAACACTTGAAGCTGGTGACTGCCATAATTGATCAAGAGTGATTTTATGCCCCATAGGTGCACCGGTTGTAACGAGTTGGGAGGTAAATAAGGGAAAAACGGTTGGACTTGGCCTCCCCAAAAGCTAAAGGGCTTGAGTGGTTGGTCTGTCACACTAGGACCAGCTTCAAGGTAAGATGTGGCTGAACGTGAGCTGCTAAAAGGAAGAGATGGAGGGCCATGTGATAATGAGGGTTCAGACTCCTCATAATTTAGTCTTATTCTCACCCTTTTTTTCCCTTTCTAAGCTCACATGCTAGTTGAGAAGAAATCTCAGTTGTAAGAAATTTCTAGCTAGTCACTCGGGTGTTAGATCTATGCGTTCCGGTGTACGCATTACATCGATTTGAGTAGGTGCAACCCCTGACCGATATGGGTTTGTGTTTGAAAAGAAGTGAACTCCGGGAACATATCCCGGTGGAGTACTTCCAATAGTAGAAAGAGGTGTAGATAAGACCGGTGAGATCCGACCCGAATTTGGTGTTAAATCGGTGTTGTTAGGCACCTGATTTACCTGACCGAGAGACTCGCTTTCAGACATGATGTAAAGAGAAAATGGAGCTACACAACTGGTCTTTAAGATAAAGTAAGCGGCGTAGCCCCACGGTGGACGCCAACTTGTTGATGCAACAAATAAGAGACCAAGGCCTGTAGCGATATCTCCGGGTAAAAGGGTTCAAGGGTTTCGATTAGCCTAAGGCAGGTCGTGGGGTCCCCCCACGTTTGCAAGACGCGGAGAGAGGTTCATTAGTGTTATTGTTGTTCTTCTTGAATTCTAGACTGATATGAAACCAGCCCAGAACGTAATCGTTGGAGAAGATGAATTATTTGGTGTGAATAAGAGAAGCCTAAAGCTAGTTCTCATGGGAGAAGAAGAAGAGAAGCAAGCATGAAGCTTGTTCTTGAGAGGAGAAGGAGAATCAGAGAGTTAAGATAGTTTTCAGCTGATTCTGGAGTGTTTGATATGTTTGGCATGGGCTGCAATTTATAGGGGAAGAGGTTTCTCAAAGGAGAAACCTTTAACTAATGAACCTGGCTTGCAGTGAGGGACTTACCCTTTTAGGGGTTAAACGGTTTGGACCTGCGGACAAAAGGGTGTTCTCTGTGCACATGTTCTGTTTGTGCAGAAATGGTTCACACGTTAAATGTTGATGTGACCGGACACTGTGCTTGTCCTTTTTACTGTTCTCCTGAGTTTGCGCGTATTGAACCTCTCAACCTTTTAACCTTTTAAGCTGTTATGTATATTAGTCATTTTATTGAGATTTGGGCTACCCCTGTCATCAGAGCCCATTCCACAACTCGCCCCCTTTCACCCGGGAACCCATTAGGCAACAATTCAAGCGATGTTGAACCCTTGACAAACCCTGGCCTGACAACCCATAGAAAAGGTTGCTTGCTATGGACCAACGCATGAGCTATTTCCAAGAACTCCTTCTCATCCACTTTACTAATGCTACCAAAACTAACATACAATACAGACTTGGGCGGTTGTTGGTCTAACCAAAAAAAAGGTTCGATCTTGTTCTAGTAAGCTACTCGACGAAGCTGTAAGATACTTGGGGAGTGGTATTAGGAAACGTAGTATGGGAAAGATATGTTGAACCCTTTCGAGCTCAGTTTCTTCAAGTTCTTTGAAGGAGTTCCAGATGATTCCCAATGATGCTTTTGTTTGTTTAACCATGTCACCTATCAACTCCGCATAGGGGTCCTTATTGCTCTTTATACCAATCTTCAAGATGTCTTTCACTTTTAGTAAAGGAAACTCGACCACTTGTTCTTCCAAACCTTGAAACCATCAAAATAAGTGCTACTGAATTTAGGATAACTTTTTTTTTTTCATTTGCAGGTGTTCTAGCAAAACCCTAAGCGTTTCTAGAAAGTTTTTGAACTAGTTTTGGTTTCTAGGTAATTTGCTAGTCAAAGGAGCAAACTCAATTGGAGTCCGCTAGCTAGAGCTGGCTCATGAATATCTAGGAGTCCATGTTAGTGTATTTGAGGAGTTCGCTTGCCACATGAATATCTGATGTCAAGTTTATATTTTTTAGAGTTCTCTACTCCCTATAAACCAAAACGCACACATAAACCTTCTAGGAGCAATTATCATTTTGCTAGACCTCCTAGAAATTAAAAAAATAAATAAATAAGAAAAACGCAAAAGAAATTTATGAGCAAACTTATGGTTGTCATCAAGTGCGAAGTAACCACAATCATCAAGAAGGGGTATTGAAGATTATATAATAGTACTATACAAGCTAGATGTCCTCAAAACAAGCCTCGGGAGATTAAGGCTGTCGGCCACTGATTGGGTGAAGTGCCAAAACGCATCAGTGATCAAACACGACACTGGCTCGTCCTTTCCTGAAGCTAACAACAAATCCAGTTCATCACGTAATGCATCAGCGCCATCTTGTTTGAAGATGAAATCTGGAGCAAAATCGACTAACAATGACTTGGAAAAGCGTTCGTCTTCAGGGTGGTTGTCGAGGATGGATATAAAAGTGAAGTGAGGATAGTTAGAGATTTTGGGCGCATTAAAGTTGGTGTGGAGGATGGTAATACTAAAGCCTCTATAGTATAGTAGACTTGCAAGCTGAAGCATTGGATTTATGTGGCCTTGAAATGGAAACGGAAACAATATTATTCTCCGGTTCCTGCTAGCAATGGTCTGTGGTTGGTTTTCCATGGTGATTAGTAAATGTTTGTGGTGGATCTCGTTGTACTATTATATATAGCAAATTATGGCTTCAGGCTATGGTTCTCTTTAGGCCTTTAATTTACTCAAACACCTGTTTTTCAAAGAGGTACTAAAAATATGGGTTATTGTAATTTTCACCTATTTGCTGATAATAATTCCAACTTTAAAAATTACTCGAACGATCTCAACTTGTAAGAATTTGGCATCCATTGATCCTTTTCTAACATAGATGCACTTAAATCAATTAAGGAGTCTCCAGGTGCACTTGAATCTATTAAGGAGACCAAATTCTTATATGTTTGAAAAGGATCAACGGGGGCCAAACTTTTAAAAGTTGGGATCATTGGAGTGAATTTTTAAAGTTGGGATCATTGGAGTGAATTTTTAAAGTTGGGATTATTATCGGCCAACATGTGAAATTTGAGATTATTAAATTCAATAACCCTAAAAATAAATATAAAGTTGTATATAAATACAATCAATTTGGGTGGGACTCCAAAATGTGGCTACCACATAGTACTCTGCAAGAAAGCTACTCTTTTGGCCTATTTATTTAAAAAAATCACATAGATACAACCAACTAACAAACAAATAAAACATAAAGTAGGAAATGATAAAATGAGAGTAGATCTTTCATATATCCTATCAGATAAAGAAATTGCTCTCAACCAGACGTCTACTTAGATTTTTTTTTTTTTTTACACCGGAGTCTAGTTAGCAAATAATAATATTTCTTAGCATCTTGCAAATAATATATAAGAAAGTCACTATTTTTTTTTTACATTTTTACCTGATAAAATTTTGTGTAGGCCAAATTATTCGGCATTAACTCTCTTTTTTTTTTTTTTTTTAAGGCATACATGAAGAAGAGATACACAGGTAGCAACATGGACCAACCTAAGGTCATTAACTAAAAGTAGGGCGACGGGCTTAAGTCATTAGTCTAAGGAGCTAATTAACTCTTTAAATAGGAACTAAGATCTCTGGTAACTAACCTGATCCATAACCAAGGACGTACCCAAGGGAGGCCTTTGGTGGGCAGACGCCCCCCTTAAAAAAATTTATGTATTATGTTGGCAAAAAATTCCGATAGCACTCATTCAAAGTTTGGTTGAACCCCTCGTTCGCACACCCAGAAAATAATTATTGGGTTCGCCATTACCTGTAGCCCTCCTAGCCAGGTGATCCTTGGATATACATCTAAGTTGTGGTTTCCCATTCGATTTTACTTGGTAAATCACACTTAAAAAAACTAATAACAACATACAAAAAGAGCCCACCTGTTATTTTCTCAACAACTAGCAAGTATGGACAATTTAATGCCACATGTTTCAGTTTAAAAGGCTGCCATAAATCCCCGACACTGTTACTAGAACATTTACATTCTCTTTTTTTTTTCTTTTAAATTGTAATTCTTTTCTCTCTCTCTCTTTTTTAAGTAAACTTCATTAAAACAAAACGTCAAACCTCAAACCGAGGCGGCCACAACCAACAAACGAAATTACATAACTACAAATTTACACTAATCGTCCCAAGAAACCGTCAACGATTTCGATCTACTATTTAACCATAAAAAAACCCTCCGTCTTTATTTCACTAATAATCCCTACTAAACTTATCGGCTTATTGTTGAACTTCGCCTCGTTTCTAGCTCTCCATAAGCTCCAACATGCGATTCTAATAATACCTTTGACCACTTCTTTCTTCCCACGATTAATCCCATTGTAATCGTGGACTTCCAGCAAGTCTTTCATAGAGAACGCCACAATATTAGAGATCGAACACCAATTACTAACCTGCTGTTAGTGCATACGTCTGTCGACTTCGTCTTGTATCGAGTCTAGGACTAGAATTGTTAGATCAGGGCGCGTTGTACGAGAAATAGGGTAGGATTTATGTGTGATTGAGCTAATTTCGTTTGAACATGACAGATGACACTTTCAAACGAAATTAAGATGTTTAATTTCGTTTGAAGGACACCATGTCACCTTCAAACGAAATCAGGTCCCCTATAAATACTCCTCATGCGAAATCATTTGTAACCTTCTTGTTTCCGACACCGAGGTGCTGTCGAAGTGTCTCCGTGCTGTAAATCATTTCAAGATCAATAAACTAGACAATTAATAGTGAATACAAGCTAAACAAAGACAGAATCAATGAATTCCGCCTCTGATTCCGTCTGAGCACTCTTCTGATCGACTCGTTAGGTCGTTTCACGATCCTACATGTGGTATCAGAGCTCAGGAGGAAGAGTTCTTACCGTTTAGCTCGTTTTCGCTAGAAAATTCTGACTTCTACTCTTTCTTTTCAAAATTAATCAAGTTTTCACGGTTAAAATCGTCTAAATTTCTCACAATGTGTGTGTAATTGTGTTTTAACAAACCCTAGAAAGTTTCAGAACTAAAATCGGACAAATACTTGATCAATTTTGCAAAAAACAGTTGGAAAGGATGACATCATACTAATTTCGTTTGAACTGTTGTGATAATCTCGTTTGAAAACGCACTATTATTTCGTTTGAAATTGCTTTTTGTGAGTAATTTCGTTTGAAGAGACTACTGATTCCGTTTGAAACCATAATATCGTTTGAGGATTTCGTTTGAACAAGACAATTTCGTTTCAACTTATAATCCCGCTTGAACGGTTTCAAACGAGATTAGACTATCCCGTTTCAGAGCAGTATTCCGTTTGAAGGTTGCAATTACGTTTAAAAGGTCACACAGTTTCAGCAATTTCGTTTGAACAAGTGTTGTTTCTAACGAAATTAGTCATCTTGTTTGAAAGGGTATTTCGTTTGAAAAGTAATCTCGTTTGAACAGGCTGTTTTTGAAGTATGACGAAAATGTTTGATGAAAAAGAAAATGATTATCTTGAACGATTAAATGATGGATATGGTTGGTATGGAGGAAGCAGTTTTGAACAAGACGATAAGAGGATTTGGATTATACGACTTGAAAATTTTCTGTGTAAAAAGAATGAGACATTGGAGGAGTTGGAAAGCAGATTTAACTATTTACTGGACAAATTAAAAACATATGAGATAGGGTTGTCAGATGTTGAAAAAATATCAAAGCTTGTAGAGGCACTACCTGCAGAATGGGATGATATTTTGAAAAATCTAAAATTGAATTCTGGTTTCTCTGGGTTCGCAAAATTACGTCCAAAAGAGTTCATCAAAAAGCTCAAAGCACATGAGTATGAAAATTATAAGAAAAAGAGAGATTTGATGGATAAAATAAAAGGAAATTTAGATAATATGAGTTTGGATGTAATTGTTGAAATAGATAAAAGAGTATGTGTATGTCTTGCAGCAAAAAATGTCATGAACTATGACATTAAGAGGCGTTGTTATATTGATGATAATATGAATCCTCTTGATTTCGTTAAAATTTTTTGTGCAGGTACATTCAGGATGAAGACAAAAGAGATTCCAGCTTTAAAGGTTGAAGATGAAGTTGATAATAAACAAATTCCTGGGAAATGCTTAAACTATGAAAAATTTGAATCAGACAAAGCCAAACTCTTGAAAAATGTAGAGAGTTTGACATTGGAAATCAAAAATTTGAATGATGAGAAGAAATCTGATGATAAACCTATTCTTGAACTGCAGGAAAATTATGAGAAATTGAAATCTGAAAATGTTAAACTGTTATGTGATTTGGACAGTTTGACATTAGAAAACAAAATTTTGAAAGAAAAAGAAAAAGATTTTCAAAGTCAAATGAAGGTTTTAGAAGATGAAAAATCTGTTATTTTTAAAAATAATCTTGAAAAACAAATTGAAATAAATTCTCATCTTCAGAAAATCATTAGGCTTGAAAATGAAGCTGAATTTGCTCGGAATAAAATTGATGAGCTTGAGAATAAATTGAAAGGTTTTGTGAATTCTACATCACATGTCTGTCCAAGACCGTTCAATTCTGTTTCAATAAGTGACAATGTCACAAATTTTGACAAAGTCAAAATTGAAGATTGTGATGAGAAAACTGATGATGAAGTTGAAAAAAGAAAAATATTTTTGAAATTAAATGAAATGTTTCAAGAAACTGTTTTACCTTCTACTGAGAAAGGTGAATGCTCAACGCAAAAACCTGTAAAGAAGAATGTGGAACAAAAACAAAAGGATAAAAAGCCGAAAAATCTTCAAAAAGAAAATAAAAACTCATCAGTTCAATCATCCAATCGCGATAAAAAACCACAAAAATTGAAAAATCAAAACTCAAAAAATTTTGGTAATAAGTGGTGCAGGTTTGACCACAGTGCTCAAAAGCCAAATCCAGTAAACAAGAGGAGAAATGATTATCACCAAGCCAAACAGTGCTATGATCTGAATGTTTGGACTGAAGGTGGTGATTGGTACGATAACAGAGTGTGTTACACTTGTGGTGTGAGAGGACACATTGCTGTTAACTGCCAAAGTTGGAGTTATGAGATGAGAAGATGCTATAACTGCAAAATCAAATGACACATTGCCAGAGATTGCCCAATGAGATCAAAGGAAAGATCGAGGGCTGATTCTCAGAAATTGGCAAAGAAACCAGTCAATGTCAAGCCCAAAGAACAGAAAGTTGAAGAAAAGAAAGTAAAGCTTTCACAGGGGCAGAAAGACAGACTGAGGAAAAAGAGGAAGAAAGCACGAGAGTATCTCAAAAAGATTTTGTCCTCGGATACAACTGGTAAAACAGATAAAAGTTCTGATAAATCGTCTTGCTCGCCAAAGAATGACAAATCAAGCAAAACGAATTCATCAGATACAAATCGGAGGACAGAGGAGAGAGTAAAGAAAGAGAAAGTTGGTGGTGATGAATTTGTTTCTTTGGAAACAAAGGAGCCACGTGTTGGCAACAAATCTGACTCATCAAAGTCAGACAAGCCAAGTTCAGGCAATGAATCTGGTGTGGTAAAGCCAGAAGAGCCGTGTGTTGAGGTAAAAGTTAAGAATTCTGGTCTAACAATAGATGATGCAAATTTTCCACCATTGTTGAACAAGAATTCAAAATCACCCAAGGACCGTCAGGCTTGGGTGAATCTGTTTAAATGAAAAACCTGACTTGCCGGAGTTCCCAGGTTGGTAAGAGTGGAGCAGGAATCGGCATCTTTCTTGAGAAATTCACGAAAGTGATTTCGTCTTACAAGTGGTAAATCAGGGACATTAAGTTGTACTTGATTTTCTACAAGTGATGTTTGTGGTTTGATCTTAAAAATGTTAGTTTTTTACAAGTGGTTGAAGAAAACAAGGTGATGAATGATCCCCATGTTTAAGAAATGACTCACAAAACTAATTTTCCGGAATAACCATTTTGATTAAAACAAACTTAAGTGTTTTGAAATCACTTGGGAAAATGTTTTGTTGTCAGGGGGAGTTCTGATTGTTTAAGCTAAGTGAATGGAGAATTGAAGTAATTCTCATCATGTTGTCACCTTTCCTTGTACAGTTTATCTTCAAATTTTCCCAGAAAATCAAAATTGAGACATATTTGGATTTTAGGGGGAGTAAAAATTAAAAAAAAATTAAAATTAGAAAATTTGAAAATTACAAAAACATTGAAAAATGCAAAAATGAGTTTTGTTGTGAAATAGAGGAAATGATAGTAGATCAGTTAGACTGTCACAGCATGCTAAAGAAATGGAAAGATAAAATGTGATAAACGGTCTCACTAAAGATGTGACGGTAGGCTCAGCTAGACTAGTAGATTTACGATAACGATACAAACATAAATGAAAAAGCCTAGTTCTAGTGGGAAACATGGTCGAAAGCATAGCACTTAGTTTTGTCCTTCTTGATTGTGTGCCTACTCAGTAATCGCTGATTGTCGAAAGACATAAAACTGGTTAAGTTTGTGAACTTTCACAACTTTGCTGAAAAGTCGCTGTGATTGTGCATTTTATTTTGCAAAGATTTAAACTTGTTTTATTTCTTTATTTTGTTTAAGCATTGGACATCCTCTGCGTATACGTGAGTATCGACCTGGATGTTAGTGCCTAAACGTTCTGCTTTATTTTCTTTGGTGTTTCGTTTAAAGCTTTGGACCTCCTCTGCGTATACGGAAGTATCGACCTGGTGGTTAAAGCCTAAACAATTTCAACTTGTTTTATTTTTCTTATTTTTTTTAAACATTGGACTTTCTCTGCGTATCGAAAGATCGACCTGATTGTTAATGTTTAAACATTCTGCTTTGTTTTCGCACAAATCACTGTTGATAAAAGTTTAAAGGCATTACTTGATTCAGTGTATTGCATGATGAAGGGATATGCTGAGATTGTGGGGTCCATAAGAATTTAGTGCAAAATTAATATACCTTAACGTATCGGTAAGCATTTCAAAAGTTTTTAGATTGAGTTTAAGTGGACAACAATATCGTCAATCTATGTGAATCGTTTAGAACTGAAAATGTTTAAAGCTTAACGGTGCTTGTGGTTGGTCATATAAACTGATATGATCCTCTTAACACAAACTCACAAAAATATTGTTTGTATATATTTCTTTATTGCACTTCATTTACTTCAAAAATCCAAAAAGATTTTAGTGTGTTTTAGCATAAATTTTGAAAAATACAAAAAGATTTTCGACAACTGATGTTGAAGAGCTGATTTTCAAAATTTCAAGTGCTAAACATGATGGACAGGTTTGGGAGTATGCGTTTAAATGAAGAAATTTGTTTGACGTAAGAAAGTTTGGTTAGTTAATCAAGATCGTTAATTTGAACTTGATGTAACTATTGTAAAACTTATGTGTTTGTGAGAAATTGTGTGCAGGAAATGATAAAAAGCGAAGTTTCAATTCCTGATGATCAAATTCCAGGTTTTGATAATTTGCTACTAATAAAGAATTCCAGACTGAGATCCCAGCTGAGTGAGAGGGGGAGTCTGAAGACAAGAAACAGGTTACAGATCCTGATGCTATGGAAAGCCAGGAGAAGTTTTGGAAGCCCAGAGACTGATAAAGACTGAAGATGCGAAGACTCGATACTTCAGACTCGTCAACATCCGAGGGGGAGTCTGTTAGTGCATACGTCTGTCGACTTCGTCTTGTATCGAGTCTAGGACTAGAATTGTTAGATCAGGGCGCGTTGTACGAGAAATAGGGTAGGATTTATGTGTGATTGAGCTAATTTCGTTTGAACATGACAGATGACACTTTCAAACGAAATTAAGATGTTTAATTTCGTTTGAAGGACACCATGTCACCTTCAAACGAAATCAGGTCCCCTATAAATACTCCTCATGCGAAATCATTTGTAACCTTCTTGTTTCCGACACCGAGGTGCTGTCGAAGTGTCTCCGTGCTGTAAATCATTTCAAGATCAATAAACTAGACAATTAATAGTGAATACAAGCTAAACAAAGACAGAATCAATGAATTCTGCCTCTGATTCTGTCTGAGCACTCTTCTGATCGACTCGTTAGGTCGTTTCACGATCCTACGCCTGCTGCCACATAACCGCAGCGAAATAACATGCAGGGAACACATGCCCCGCTGATTCTTCATCGTCGCCACACAAAATACACCTCGAGTCATTCACCGGGATATTCCTCCTTTTTAAAGCATCAAGCATAGCTAATATGTCCAAAGCGTGTCTCCAAACGAAAACATTGCATTTTATCGGGAGCCATTTGCACCACTCGGGAGCATACTGATTTGTAGGAGTGCAACCAACATCGAGAAGCCTTTTTATTCCTCCCACGCTGAACTCTTTAGCCGCTGCCCCTATCCAACACCATTTATCCCTATCACCATTTAGATTAAGACCGAGAAGCAAACTGCACAAACTGACCAGCTCATTAACCTCCTGCCCAGCCGAGATCGGCCTTCTCCACAGCCACGAATAACTCAGACCAAAGTTGCCAGCCATCACACGATCGCTAACTTTGCATTTTTTATTACATTCTAAACCAAACAACAAGGGAAAATTGTTTTTTAACAGTTCATTTTTGTTCTCTTTTTAAAAATCCAATACACATGATTCTGCATATTCAATTAAATAATTCTTATATATTGTTTTTTTAATATGTTTTCTTTTTCTTCCACTCATAACCACCCACAAAAAAAATATATAGAATAAATCTATGGTGTGAATGGTAGTTCTTTATATATAGGATCACTATTTAAGGGAGAGGATCAAATAGGAAGTTTTTTTTTGCTAGGAAGGATAGGAAGCAATAGGATTATGACATGTGGCAAAATTTAAAATAAAGAGGAAGAGTATTTTAGTCAATTTTATCCTATCTTCTCAATTGTTCTTCTCTCTGTAACTTCAAAACCCACAATCTTCAACCTTTTCTTCACTTTCTATCACACTAATCACTACATTATAATGCGATTTTCGTAACCAATCAATGATTCAAAACCCAATCAACGTGTTCTTCAACTTTTTTGAAGAAACCCAGTTTAATTTCATACAATATCTCATTTTTTCCCTGTGATTTTGAAGCGAATCACTCGATTCATTTGATTCGATCGCGGATAAGTGTTTCTAACATTCAAATTTCGTCAATCAGTGAAGAAGTCTGAAGAAATCGGCTTCGATCTATGTAAGAAATTTTTGAATTGCATTTTTACGATCTGGGTTTTTGAATTGAGTCATTGCGTTTTACGATCTTGGCGGGGGTCTGGAGCAGGGTCTAAGGGGCGGCAGCCCCTGGCGGGGTCCAAGGGGCAGAGCCCCTGGCTGGGGTCGAGGGAAACTGCATTAGAAATAATAGTGCATCAGAAAATTTAATTTTCTGTAAATTGCCTCTGGAAAACTGCATTAGAAATAAGACATTTTTATATGTTTTCTGGCCATTGCGTTTTAGAAAAACACATTTTTGAAGTGTTTTTAGTCTTTGCGTTTTAGGTAAAACACATTTTTATGTGTTTTCAGTCCATTGTGTTTTAAAGAGAACACTTTCTTTTGTGTTTTTAAGCCATTGCGTTTTAGAAATAAGACATTTTTATGTGTTTTCTGGCCATTGCGTTTTAGAAAAACACATTTTTGAAGTGTTTTTAGTCCATTGCGTTTTAGGTAAAACACATTTATATATGTTTTCAGTCCATTGCGTTTTAAAAAAGACATTTTTAAGTGTTTTCTGGCCATTGCGTTTTAGAAATAAGACATTTCTTTGTATTTTTGTTACATTGCGTTTTAGGTAAAACACATTTTTATGTGTTTTCAGTCCATTGCGTTTTAGAAAGTACACTTCCTTTTTTGTTTTTAGGCCATTGCGTTTTAGAAAAAAGATATTTTAAGTGTTTTCTGGCCATTGTGTTTTAGAAAAAAGATATTTTAAGTGTTTTCTGGCCATTGCGTTTTAGAAATAAGACATTTCTTTGTGTTTTTGTGCATTTGCCTTTTAGAAAAAAATCATTTTTATGTGTTTTCAGTCCATTGCGTTTTAGAAAGTACACTTTCTTTTGTGTTTTTAGGCTATTGCGTTTTAGAAATAAAACATTTCTTTGTGTTTTCTGGCAATTGTTTTTTACAAATAAGACATTCCTTTGTGTTTTTGGTGCATTGCGTTTTAGAAAAAAAGTCATTTTTATGTGTTTTTTCCATTGCGTTTTACGCAACTGGATTTTTTTCTATTGCGTTTTACGCAACTGGGTTTTCAAATTTTTTTTCGAAAATATAGCAATAGTATACTCGTTTTAAAGATAAAAAAACGCTCGTTTTTTGGTGCAATTTTTATAAAAAAATAATGTCGTATGAAAAAGTTATTAACGTTTAAAAATGGGAGGGGGGGGAATTGGAGGAGAGAGAAACTATTGTTCTGGATTGACTAGAATGTCCTTACACAAACCCACGCGCCTCTTTTCTTCTCTTCAATTTCACTCATTTAATCTTATCACTTGATTAAATCAATTGATGGTCAAGATTACTTACAAGCCTTTCTAGTAAAAAAAACTTCCTATTATATCCAAACCCCACTATTTAATTCTTATATTTGTTCCTTATTTCAGGAAATCGGATGAAGTGCAAAAGAGTTTCTAAATTTACGAGACAAAACACTTTTTTTATAAGTTAAATAAGTGATATAAGTTTCCAGTAAAAAAAATTGTGCTTCATCCAACATGTGTAGTATTTATTTTTCAGTTTAATCCATAAAATACTTGATAAATTGCTCAATATTTAGGAAAAATAGTAAACCTACAAATTAATTCATAACATATGTACCACATCAGTTTGCTACCAAAACATGGTTCCAGTAAAAATTTCAAGTCAAAATGATTTCCAGAATTCAAGTTTCTGATTATTATTTGATAGAGCTGAATTTTTTAGAGATTCGATCTTTCATGATTTTAGTAAGCTCCAAAAATGCATATATATAAAAAGCAACCGAGCCACATGTGATAATCTATCTCTTATACTAAAGCAAAATAATGTTGACTATTTGACTTTGATGTGGCTATTCTCTTTGGCCAGAGAATTGGGATTTTAGGCGCCATCTCTCAATTCTCCTTCAAATCATATACCGCCTCCCATAAATTCTCTCCATCAGTTTCAATCTTTCCATAGTTATGAAATCCTTCTCTTGCAAGTTCTATATTCAAATTATAAACCCTCAATCTTTCCCATGTTTTGTTTTTCCACGGGCTACAACCTCTGTATCTGCTTCATCTTTCAAAATTGATTGAGCCCTAAACATGAGAGAATCACAGCATCTTCCGATGAAAAAAACCCTAAATCTTCATATGAGCTTAATCAACGCCGCCACCACCACCTGTATGCGTGATTCTTTCAAGGTAATTTAAGTGTTTCTTATTTCGTTTATGAAGTTCTTTTTGTTAGATCTATATTCACCATTCCTTTGTTCTTCCATTAGGGTTTGCATCTCTTTCTGTTGGAACCCATAATCAGTCGCCGGTTTCTGAATCGCAACAGATATGTTTCAGATTTTTTTAGTTTTTTTCTTTTGATTCAAATTGTTACTCGCCTCATTCAAGTTCGCATTTTTTTTGTATTATTTCCCCCTACCCTGTTTGAGTGATCCTATTAATTTTAGATTAGTTAGCATAGATGATACATCTATGTCGTTTTGTTGAAGATTTAAACGAGTATGATTGATAAAAACTGAATTGATAATATAGCAAGAATTATAACCAATAATCTATTTTGCAGTTAAATTATAGAGTCTTTATTGACACCATTGGTAGAAGATTTGGAATTAAAAAAAGAAGAAAAAAATCAAACAATTTAAAGATATAAAGAGTCAAATTGAAAAAAAAAAATTAATGGTGAAATTTCTGGATTGAGTTAATTTGCAGATACATGTAATCTGGATTGGATTGATGAAGAGCAATTGATGTCATAATAGTAACTTTGACTCGTAGTTGATACGTTTTGGTACGATTGGATTGGATTGATGAAGAGCAATTTCTCTAACTACAATACTCCCAAATATATATATATTTAATAATCAGTTTTGAAGTGTATTGACAACGAGTTTATAAAGTTCCATTATTTAATATATGTCAAGCCTTCTCCAATTGGTCGGTCAGTAATGTTTATTGGTTAATAACTGATATGAAATGGCCGTTTCTGTTATGCAGGGATGCAGGTCAAACAGGAGGCGCAACAAGTATCTTATGCTCATATTTTCTTGTAATTAGTTTGCTTAAATATATAGGCAAAAGTTACAACACCAACAGTTGTTTTCATGTTTTTTTTTCTAGCATGTGCGGTTTTCATGTTTTTTTGGCAATAGCAGGTGCTCCGGATAACTTAAACTTGGATATGCTTATGGTGTTTTGTAATTGTGCCTACTTAGTTATCCAATTTTGATTTCAGTGAAAGAAAAAGATCCAAAAGTTGTTGAACGCTGCAGTTACCGGAGACCTCGATTTCTTGAAGAGTAAGTTTCTTTTTCACAATCAATTGTTGTATGAAATTGAAATAATAATTCTCATTATATGTTATATGTATGGTTATGGTGAACAGAGAAAGAGAGAGATGGCGGAAGAGGTGGTGGCGTTGAAGGAGATGTATAGCGAGGAAGAAGTGAGGAAGATGTATGTGTTTAAGATTAGCAGTGATGGGTATGCGGAGGTCACATGTGGATGCCCTAGCTACTGTTATGATGATGCCGTTGCTGCGCTTAGGGTGTTTGCTAATGCTGATCTTGAAATCAGCTCCGATTGTACCCCTGGTTGTCAAGGTCTGTCTTTTTTTTTTTTGTTATCTTGACTAGAACTTGACTAAATCAGCATCATCTTTTTTTTGTTGGGCATCATTTAATCATCACTCACGTTATATTGTATTCCCACTATTTTTCTTTCATGATTTCCACCAAAATGAGCATGATAAGTAATTAGAAATGTGTGTTTTAAGTTATATTATTTTTTGATGACCTTTGCAGAAGTTTGATAATGGCCATTTTCTCAGGGTTTAAGGTTGTTGGCTAATTAAGAAGCAAGTAGCTGCTAAGGTATTGATTTCTTTTTTGTACATTAAGGAATCTATTTATTGAAAAATATTTCTTCATCTTTAATTTATCTATGCGACTTATACTAATGTGTGATAGTAATTAAATGGATGATTTTACTTAGTGCGGTTGTGGGAGCATCTTTTAAAATGGATGTTGGCCAACTAATCGGCTATATGATACTTATTTAATGTTGGGATGAACTCGGTACCGAACCGCACCGAAAGTCCCAGTCCCGAAAACGGTAGAATTCGAAGTGGGTACCGGTATCGAAAATAATCGGTACGGTACAGTACCGGTATTTGAAGGTAAATTAACCAAAATATCGGTACCATACTGAACCGGTTCCTTCCCGAAAAATGGGAAAAAGTACTGATCCAAAAATGATCGATATGGTACGGTACATGATTTGGCAAGTCATCAGTAATCAACACGCTACGTACCAAAAATGTAAGTTTATTATTTTAGTGTATAGAAGTCACAATGTGATGTTATTTTGTGATATCTGTGGTTAATGTTGTTATCTTTTGATTTTATAAATGACTATATAATGAACTTGAAACCATACTTTTTTGGCTAACATTTTTCTATTGCAAAGGTCTGCAAGGTGGCTCCAATTTTCAGAAAGACTAAAGTTTGGCAATACATTAACCTTACAAAGAAGATATTCTTTATTAATTTCCCTGGTGTTGTTTGTGGCAGCAGTGATACTGAAACTGATATTCTTTTAAAGGGTGTCGTATGTATAACTTCTGTTCATTTTTTTTAATAAGTCTAGATCTTTTTTGTACATTTTTAAGGGTTAAAATGTAAAATAATTCTATTATTATACCTGCAGGTGTGAGTCACCAATTTGCATGATGCCACATAGCATAGTGGTGAAGTCTTAAACATGTCAATAAAAAGCACATCGAAAGGGCATACAAGATAAAAGAGTGGTATGTTTTTATTAATTACAAATTTTGCATGTTTTTTTATCACAAAGTTTTTTTTTAATAGAGATTTTTAATATTATGAAATAGAGACGATTACAGACTAATGGCAGGTAGACGGGCGACAAGCTGCGCCGCTACCCCCTTCTGAATAGCAAATCCTACTCTGCTAAGCACAAAATTCTGCCCCTTAACATGTGCGGTGTTACTACTTACCACCTGCTGAACCCGCTTGAGGAATCGCACCGCGTCAGGGGCGAGAACGCCAAAAGTATCGAAAGCGAACGGGACGAACAAATGCTGATTCTCAATTGCAGTTACCCCTTAGGGTTCAATACAACTTCATATGTTGCTGCCTATAGACCCTTGCCAATGTCATTTTTTATAGAAGTGCAGGTTCAGTTTGCTCTCTCTAAAGTAAACACAATGAATATCTATAGGTAGTCTTTATTTTGATGTTTAGGAACTAACGCTATGAATATTTATGGTTGTATAGTATTAAAACGGGTTTAGGAGCTGCATTATTTTTTTTTTTGCGATATATTTCAGGCTATCTCTATGGATGAGCATGGTACAGGACTTGTACCGAAAATACCGGTACCAAATGTAACTGGTTAGTTTGTTAGTTTGATTTTGAAGTATCGTTTATAAATCCGTCCTTTAAATTAGCTTAGTTGTAGCTTTGAGTTGTAATTTGTTTTGAACTTGCTCTACAACAAGGTTTCTATAGCAATTTGCTGTAGGACCTTTTTTTTGTTTTTTGAATGAAATCTCCTTTGCCTTTAAAAAATGTTTATCTACAATTTGTTATTTTCTTATGATTATTTGATAGACATAGCTCATCTCACTTTTTTTAGTTTTAATACTCAAAACTAAATGCAGCCAGTTATTTCTATAGGAAAGGTAGGTGGTGTAAAATGTTACTGCAACATCATTTCTGACAATAGAGATTGGATTTTTGGTGGAATTTATGTGAGACTTTCATATTTTGGTCCAATAAATATATGGTGGAACCAAGATGTTTTGTTGGATAACTCCTACAAAGAAGAATAGTGAAAATGTTCCTGTGTATTTGAATGTGTATGACCCCACTCCCATTAACGTTATTTATAAAGAGATCTTCAATGAGTTGTGAGTTTTTTGTTCTATTCATGTATTTCAATTATTTCGTCTACTTTCTAACATTTTCGTTAATATCTCAACGTATATAAAATTATAATTTTTACTTCACAATTTCAAAGGACTTAGTTTTTCTGTTTAGCCACCCGTGTAACACACGGGAACTTAGACTAGTTTTGTATATATATAAGTTAGGATCTTTCCAAATGAAAGAGGGGATGACTATTTATACTGTTTTATCCGAAAGGTTGTGAGTGTTAGAAAAGATACACACTGAAAAGTGACGTCGTTTCACAATATCCTTTCAAGCCACCATGTGGCTGTTAATGAATGAGAAGATGACTATTTATACTATTTTATCTGAAAGGTTGCGATGGTTAAAAAAAGACATGCACCGAAATGACACGTCGTTCCACAATATCCTTTCAAGCCACCACATGGCTGCAGATGCGTCTCTGAGAATTCACGTACCCTGTTCGAGCTCGAAAAAAATGTGTCATACGGTAATGTTTTATTATTATTTAAAAAAATCAAATTAGTATTGAGCCAATAAACCTAATGCCAAGTGGGCTAAATACTAAACCATAAAAATGATTTGTAAATGGGCCTATATTGGGATTGGTATGTGTTTACTTTTAAAAAAAATAATGTATATATATCGAATTTTAAAAAAAAAATCACGTCCCCTTCGAAATCACGGGCCTTGTGCGGAGGTCCTCCCCGCACACCATCAAAGCCGCCACTGCGTGGCTGTTAACATAAAACATTGAAAAAAGCGCAGCGTTCTAATTTGGAGGGCCATCGTTTTATTTTGGAAAAGTGTATTTTGCCAATGATTGTCAACCCAACTGGTCGGAGGTGGGAAGGTTTACCCTTTTTGGGGTTCCTGTCCAGGTTGGTCTCGAGTTCGAATCTGGGCCCTTGGGTAACTCCTGGCACATAGTTGTCTCTTTTGGGCCTGCCACGAATCTAACCGAACAGGGCTGGTGTATGTTAACTGATGTCTTCGAAATTAGTTGTTCTAGCCGTCTAAAAAAATGTATTTAAACATAAGAAAAGAGCATTTCCATGCTATAAAATATGAATCCATAATTATGATAATAGAACATGTATTGAACCAATGCAACGCCATTAACAAATCACAAATCCATCTGATTTACATCATGTGATCCATAATTCCATATCAAATATGTTTTATTCCAATGACGCACGTCAAAATTTCCAACAACCAAGGTATTAAGAATTGAATAAATATTAGAGTAAAATGCACGGATAGTCCCTGAGGTTTTTTAAAATAACACCTATAGTCCCCAACTTTTGGAAATTATACCAGTGCTCCCTATGGTTTGACAGCTTGTTACTCGGATAGTCCCTGGAGTGGATGGAGGTTAGTTTTCTCAGTTAAGTGGATGTAAAATGACAAAACTACCCTTACTATTTAATATAATAACTTAAACATTAAAAGAAATATATATTTAAACCCAAAAAACTTTAGATACAAAGATATCAAGAATAGATATTGATCAACTGAATTTAAACCCAAAATACTTTCTGTCAAGTTTCTTGCTTGTCACATTCCACCTTTTCTACAGCACCCCTCCACCGAATCTTCACAAAATTTACAGAAACAGAGCTTGAATATTGGAAATAATCTTGTTTTTCACCATCACTGCAACTTTAACTCTACCCGCCGACAAGCCCTAGCCGTCTGCATCCAATCCCCTGGCTCGCCGTTCTTATTCGTCGGTGTCGTAACCCTAACCCGCCACACATAACCATCAAACTCATCAACAACGATTCATCATCGTTGCCTCCAATTTGAACGCCCAGCGGATCTTACTCAGCCATCGCCCACAAAACCAAACCCTCTAACTTTGGCTGACGATTCAGTACTACACCACCAGATCTAGCCGACGACCAACACCATTTCAGATCCGGTTTTGCGGTATTTCATATATGTTTCTAGTATTTCAGATCCGGTTTCAGTTACGGACGAATTTTTAAGTAGTGGTGGCAGGGGTTGGTGGCTGATGGTGGCCCTGGTGGTGACTTCTGGAATGGAGATGATGGGAGATGAAGGTGTCGGAATTTCAGGTCGATGGTGACGGAGAAGGAAGAAAGACAATGGTGGGGCCCACTCAATTTTTTACAATTCACTATTATAGATGGGTCCCACAAATATATATCTTTAAATGCTTAATGAATTAATAAAAAGGGTATTTTAGTCATTTTGCATTGACTTAACCAGAAAACGTAACTGCCATCCACGCTAGGGAGCATACGAGTAACAAACTGTCAAACCACAGGAAGAACCAGTGTAATTTTCAAAAGTTGGGGACTATAGGTGTTATTTTACAAAACCACAGGGACTATCCGTGCATTTTACTCTAAATATTAATTGTCTTTTATTTCAATTTTATTGTCTTTCATATCCAAATTATTTAAATCTTTTCTAAGAATTGAATAAATATTATAATGGGAATAATCACTTTTAACTCATTTTTACACGTGTTAATTTAAATCTTTTCTAAGAATTGAATAAATATTATAATGGGAAGAGTTAACTGCCATTTTCGTCCCTGTGGTTTGGTCACTTTGGCCATTTCAGTCGATTTTTCAAAAATGCGCCATTTTCGTCCCCCACGTTCTGGAAAGGTGCCATTTCAGTCCAAAAATCATAACCCAGTTAAGTCAGTTTGTAAATAAGGACTGATTGTGTAAATTTGTAACATAAAGGATTGATTATGTAAATTTGAAAAATAGACTGAAATAGCAGTTAACACCACCACCACTAGCCCTGCCACCACCACCACTCCGCTGCCACCACCACCACCACCGCCACCACAGCCACCACCGCCACCACAGCCACCACCGATCCAAATCCGTTAAAGTCACGAATCAGCGAAATTCCGAGCTGATTTGATGGCGGCGACGACAATGGCGACAGCGGCAGGAGCGGTGGTGCTGCTGTACTACGTATTGGCTCGGAGAATGACGTCAGCTGACGCGAAGGCTGTGGAGGATGATGAAGGACGTGAGTATATTTTTGCGAAGACGTCCCCGTAACCCGCAAGCTTTTCGTTTCGGTATACCGTTCTCGTTCCTTTGTTTTGCTCGTTTACTTTTCGGATTAAATACAATAAATTCTGACTTTATATTACATACAAACGTCTGAAAATATGGGTCTTGCCATGACGTTGATGGTGGCAGTGGTTCCGGCGGCGGCACTGATTTACAACTTTAATGTTTATCTGCCAGTTCCATTACATGCAAAAATATAATCTGGGACAAAATTTGTAGAAAAATAAGCAATGTACCACAAGGCCAACAATAAGAAAAAGATATATTTACTGGAAAATTTACAAATCTAAGTATGTGCGTACAACTTAATACCAAACTGCCAGATCCATTACATGGCAAAAATATAATCTGGGCTAAAATTTGTAGAAAAATAAACAACACTACACAGTCGAAATCAAGCGCCCGCTTTGGAATTCAGAGAGTTTTTTATGTTTCAAAATTCTGACTGTTGGTCATTTAAATAGTTCTTTAAAACTAAGATTTTGATCTTCTATTCTTTTTAATTCTTGACAGTCGACTCCTGCACAGCAGTTATCTTCTACTGCCAACATTTACCACTGCTCGTTCAAAGGGTTATTCAAGGCTCTTCTAAGCATTAGTTCTTTTTTATAGTCGATAAAGGTGAGACTTCTTTCTTGTTTGGAGTATGTATCTGAATTAGGAACTAAACGTTGGAATTTCAACGCAGTGGCGGTGGTGGCGGTGGTGGTGGTGGTGGCAGCGCAGTGGTGGTGGTGGTGGTGGTGGCTGTGGTGGCGGTGGTGGCAGTGGTGGCGGTGGTGGCGGTGGTGGCGGTGGTGGTGGTGGTGGCAGCGGAGTGGTGGTGGTGGCAGGGCTAGTGGTGGTGGTGTTAACTGCCATTTCAGTCCATTTTTCAAATTTACACAATCAGTCCTTTATGTTACAAATTTACACAATCAGTCCTTATTTACAAACTGACTTAACTGGGTTATGATTTTTGGACTGAAATGGCACCTTTCCAGAACGTGGGGGACGAAAATGGCGCATTTTTGAAAAATGGACTGAAATGGCCAAAGTGACCAAACTACAGGGACGAAAATGGCAGTTAACTCTAATGGGAATAATCACTTTTAACTCATTTTTACACGTGTTAAGAATAAAGGTATTGAGATTGACTATTCAATGTGTGAAATATGACAAAATGAACAGCTAACATTTTTTTGACGCATGTGAAACTAAAGAGCAAGTTTTAAAGTGAAATATTTTAGTGTGATGTTGTAGGTTGGAGGTTAGGCAAATAATGCGAATGTTTTGCGAGGTGACAAATTAAAAAAAAAACACGCATTATTCAAAACCACTCAAAACTCATCAAATAAGGAAATACAACCACCTTTTAATTACCAACCAAAAACATCCCAAAAAAAATTTGACATCGGGGATGCTCAAGCTCTTAGCAAATTTGTTATAATGGAGACTAAACAGAACCTCTGTTAAAACTAAACCAAACCAACCAAATCGATTTTTACCAAACTTGTAAAAACACCGGAACCGGTTTGATACGTTTGGAACCAAACCGATGTTTTGACTTCCATTAATTAAAACGAACTGGTTTGTGCACCTTTACTTGTAAGAATGGTTTGTGCCCTCTTTTCGTATTAAAATTAACCTTTTCAGGAGGAGTAGTACCATAAAATAACTTAGTGGTGGGTTAAGTTTAGCCTAATTCTTATTTTAAATTTACTGTACACTTAACTTTGTCCACTGTCTACCTATGGTCCTAAGGGTATGTTTGGTATGAGGTAATGGAATAGACGAATGAATAGAATAGACGAAGGAAATGAATGGACAAGTGAATGAAATAGATCATTACCAAATCATTACTTTATAATGTTTGGTAGACGGAAAAGGACGTGAGAATGGAATACAATTAACTGAATTGACAAAAATACCCAACACTGGTTGTGTTAACATCAATATGGTCTGTGTTAGGGATATATCACACAATCAACAAGGTCAAACACACACAACAGCTCACTCACACACACACTCTAAATCACAAGAACAAGAACACATGATTTATAGTGGTTCGGTCTAATCTGACCTAAGTCCACTCTCCACAACTAGTTTGCTCTTTGTATTAGGTGCTCAAAATTTACAGTACATGAATGAGAAGTATTTATAAGGGGTACAATTAGGGTTGTTGACTTTAAGCTACAGTAACAAATAAACCTTAGCTCTAGACAAAAACTTCACAACCCACATCTGGGTTATTAGTTTCTTCCGAGGCATAACTCAGACAAGTTATCTGGTCATCTGGGTTATCAGTAGCTTTGAGGCATAAGCCAGACAAGTTAACTTGGTCATCTGGGTTATCAGTATCTTTGACACACACTAGTCAAATCCTCCACAACCCAACAATCTCCCACTTGGAGGCTTTGACGACTTCAAACTGCACTCTATGCAACTTCATATTCATAAGTACCTCTGTAACCTCTTCATCTTTACTAGTTGTGGGTCGCATTCTCATCAATTAACCCGAAGGCTCGTTGAAGCTCCCACTGAGCTTCAACTCATCAGTCACTACTCGTGACTCGTTCCTTGTCCCTATTGGCTCCCACTGACACGAACTGCCTGATCCTGGAACATCCTGAGAACAAACACTCTCCGAATAAAGAAGATAATCAATTGGAGAGACTTTGACAGCTAGAATACTGGTCCTCTTAACCCACTGTCGTCTGGTAACTCTGACTGAAGCACAACCCGTGCTCCCATTTCCACGAATGCCCCTGACTAGTTTTAATGAACCTTTTCTAGCACGTTCAACCTGAATCTGACATGTGACTCTAGGTTTTCCATCTGCAAAGCAAACCTTCTTCTGCCCACGAGATTCTGTGAACCGGATCTTGGTCTTCTTCTGAACTGGGATAACCTCTCCCTCAGGCGGTACACTGACCATGTACAATGAGCCCATCTTCTTGCCACGTGCAACTACTAAATTTCCCTTAATTACCTTCCACTGTCCACTAACGAACTTAACCTCATGACCCTGATCATCCAGCTACCCGACTGAAATAAGCATTTTCTTCAAGCCTGGAATGACTCTCACATCTCTCAAAGTCTAAGTAGATCCGACTGAAGTAACTAAGTCAATATCACCCATGCCTGTGACATCTAGGACTTCATCATTTGCAAGTCGTACCTTACCAAAATCCCCAATTTTAAGATTCCGTAGGGCTTCACTGTTGTGGTAGCGTGAAATGAAGCACCCGAATCCATAACCCAGGAATCCACACTGCTCTCCACATTACAGATCAAAACTTCATCATCTGAATGGTCTACTGCAGCATTAACTTCTTTCTTGTCATTTGGACATTGATTCCTGAAATGTCCAACCTCTTTACAGTTCCAACAGGTCACATCATTTCGAGCCCTGGACTGACTCCTCTTTCTGTTCTTACTGCCACTACTTCTGTTATTCTTCCTACCTCTGCCAACATGCATTAAATCACCCGACGATCCACCTGAATTTCTTCTTCTAACATCTTCGCCCAGAATAAGATCCCGCATCTTCACAAACGTAAACTTGCTCGTATCTGAAGAGCTCGTAACAGCAGTTACGGTTCCGGACCAACTATTGGGTAACGAGGACAATAACAGTAGGGCTTGAACTTCATCATCAAACTTGATGTTCACAGATACCAACCGAGACAATATCGAGTTTAAGTTATTGATGTGCTCTGTAACTGAATCACCTTCCCTCATCCTGGTATTCACAAGCTCTCGAATAAGATAAACCTTGTTCGCTGCAGAAGGCTTCTCATACATATTCGATAATGCTGCCATCATTCCTCTAGCTGAGGTCTCCTTCTGGATGTTGAATGCAACATTCTCCGATAGAGAAAGCGTTATCACTGCTTTGGCTTTCTTATCCATCCTATCCCAATCTGCTTATGGCATTTTTTCTTGCCTTTCATCCTCGAGCACTACATCTAAGTCTTTCTGACAAAGTAATGCTTCAATCTGCATCTTCCACCAACTAAACTTCTTCCCGTCAAACTTTTTGATTTGCACCTTCCCGTCTTCTGCCATGATAACAAGTAACACGACAAAACGAAACTAAAATAAAAAAAAAATAAACTGAGAAAATCAGCACTGAAACAAATGAAACAAATGAAACCTGATCACTGGCATACGATTCTGTTTCTCTGAGTTGTTAGGTTGATAAGATTTTTGCCAAAGGTTGAGGGGTCTTCTTGCAAATAAAGGAAACTTGATTCCCTAAAAAAAGAATAAAAAAAGAACGCCTGTTCTCTTCTTCTTCTTCCCTGGACGCACCCTGCTTCACACCTTTACAAAATCAGTCACCAAAGTGCAAAATCAAAAGCCCTAATCTTCGATTTTGGAACCCTAGATGCGATATCTAGCAACAATGGTCTTCAATTTTGTAACCATAGGCGGCGGCTACTGGGTTATCGAAACCCTAGTTGCAATCTGCAGCAGAGTCTTCAATCGGAGCCCTAATCGGAGTTAGGAACTGACGGTGGTGGTGGCGGCTGGTTCAGAAACCCTAGACGCTATGTCTGCGACTGTGACTGCAACCCGAGACCACGGCTTGTTCTTCGACATGTAAGTGTTCTTCTTCACCTCTTACCTAGTTTGTGTGAATCGATCAAGAGCCTGAGCTCTCATACCAGTTGTTAGGGATATAACACACAATCAACAAGGTCAAGCACACACAATAGCTCACTCACATACACTCTAAATCACAAGAACAAGAACACATGATTTATAGTGGTTCGGTCTAACCTGACCTACGTCCACTCTTCACAACTAGTTTGCTCTTTGTATTAGGTGCTCAAAATTTACAGTACATGAATGAGAAGTATTTATAGGGGGTACAATTAGGGTTGTTGACTTTAAGCTACAGTAACAAATAAACCTCAGCTCTAGACAAAAACTTCACAACCCACATCTGGGTTATCAGTTGCCATAATCCAGACGAGTTACTTGGTCATCTAGGTTATCAGTTTCTTCCGAGGCATAACCCAGACAAGTTATATGGTCATCTGGGTTATCAGTAGCTTGGAGGCATAACCCAGACAAGTTAACTTGGTCATCTGGGTTATCAGTAGCTTTGACACACACTAGTCAAATCCTCCACAACCCAACAGTCTAAAGTATCAGATCAAATTCCAAGTTCATCATCTTCTTCTCAATCAATCCACACTGCTAAACGAAATAATAATCATTGTACAAGACAAAAAAAAACATTGTTCTTAAATTAATGAAAAATTAGAATGAAAATGTTGATCATGTGCAGACAATACTGGTAAAAGAAGAAATGATAAAATAATGAGGTATGTTCCCAATAAATATTTGGATGAAAATTAAACACAAAAGAAAATTGAACTGTTCGATAAACTCCATTAACAACATACACTTCAGTTGTTGACAAGATTAAAATGGACAAAAACCATAAAAACCTAATTGAATCATACATCAATAATAAAACAGAGACGTTTCTTCAACTTGCAACTAACGCCGGTAGCCAGTTATCTTAAAAAAAACGGAGATTGAACAGTTAAATCCACCTGATGCTCGGAAAACTCGACGAACAGAAAAACCTGAAAGCCATCACGACCTAAAACAATGATTACCAACGGCTGAAACTGATTTTGAATCCCGTCGATCGTATCCCACCGATCAACTGTCGGAAGTTCGCACCGACTAATTCGACCGAAGAGTGTGTGAGAGAATGAGATCTTTGATTAATGTTGGAGCATTGTGGTGGTCACGGTGTCTGTCGTCGCAGCGTGACAGGTTCAACAGTGGTGACGGTTATTGGAGTGACGAGAGTAGTAGGGCCTTGAGATTTAAATCCTTTTGGTATAATTCAAAATTTTATAGTGACATGTGGTTATATGAAATCATCACTGATCGAAGAAGAAGAAGGGGGTGTTTGGCCTAGCTTTTTTATCTAAGCTTATAGCTTTTTTAGCTTATTTTTACAAAATAAGCACTAATGGGTGTTTGGTTTAGCTTTTTAAGCTTATGATTATTAGCTTATATAAGCTAATTCCAAGAAGCTTATGAGAACATGGTTTTTTAGCTTATTTGAATAAGCTTATTTGAAGAAGATGGTTTTTTACTCATTACACGCAATGATATTATACCCCTTCCCATAATACAAAATAATTTAACAAACAACTAAAGATTAATTATTAATTATCAACTTGTAAAATATAAGCTAATCCAAACACTTAAAAATAGTTTATCAAATAATAGAAAATAAGCATAAGCTGCTTTAAAATATAAGCATAAGCCAAGAAAATAAAAGCTAGGCCAAACACCCCTGAAGAGTGAAAATAGCTGAGAATGGGAGGGTAAAATGGAGAAAGAAAAAAGAGACACGGAAGGAATGAAAAAAAATGGGGTAAAGGGAGGAATCATTTGGAGGTGTTTTAGAGAGATTTTCATTCCGTGTGGAATGATTGATTTCATTCCATTGTGCAACCAAACATGCTTATTTTTATTACCCATGAATCTAGTATTTCTTTCCCTCTTTCATTACCTCGTACCAAACACTACCTAAGGATCATGATTCATCCTCTTCTTTTGTTCACTTTCTTCTTTGCATAAACCTGTAACTACAATTTAACTATTTTGTCGTCGCCCTTATTATCGGAAAAAGCTCCGATCAAGAAGTTTTCATTTACTTGACGCCGCCTCTACACATCTGCTTGAGGTTCAAGGGGTGTGGCGGTCGGGATTTTAACGTGTATGTTAAACGAATTTTCATTTTTAAAACCCTCCCACCCTCCACGCCACACACACACACCAGCCATAGGCAACTTTCTAAATCGTATTATCACTTTCAGATTGAAGTGTTTTGCGGATACGATCCATAATGGAATAAGTTGTTATAGTAAGGGAATTTGCTACTCTGCTTTTGCGTTGGAATTTTATAAAAAATCAGTAGCAATACGTACTGATTTGTTTAAAAACAAGTTCCTCTTATAAATATCATACTTGTTTTTATTAATATTTAAATTTCTAGAAATGAAACACAAATTTGAAAATTCCCTCACAATTATACAAACTACAAAACGCATTTATACAAACAATATAATTATTCAAAATATAATACACGAAACAACCAAATATATTGTTATAATGAATTGCAGAATTTAAAAAATACCATTGCTTAACTAGATCAACTTGTTGGCCCCTGTTGGAAGTTTTGTGCCATGACTTTTGCAAACATTCGTAATCGTTCATTCATGGCTGCAAATATCTCTTCGTTAGCGCCCTCACTAATTGTTTGTCTTGCTTGTCGTTCCGCTTCTTTTCTCCCGTTGCAGCTACTCGCTTGTTTCCTTCAAAGTTTGTACATATAATTAGTTAATACATAGCTAACACTTATATACGAACTATGTAAGTAAACATGTAATACATAAGTACATATAACACATTAGCATAACCAAATATAAGTCATTTTACCAAAAAGTACCTACGAAGACCGGCATAACCTGTTATAAGCCAACATAAGTGATTGCACCGAAACACAACATAACTTATTGTGCCCAAATATGACTAACGTGCAAAATATACTTTGGATATAACATCATTTTTATCTAACAATTCTTTCATTTATACCAATACAATGGAACTCACTATCCGAAGATGTGTATTAACTTTAATTTACTTACCAAAACGCAACCGTATATCATCTGGATTAAATCTTCGGATTATGCTTTTCCTTTGTTTGCCAAAGATGCGTGTATAAGTAGACCTAAAAAGATCTACCATGAGGGGGAATTGTAACCCAACAAAAAAAGCAATCGGAATGAAAGCTAATCCACATATCGGAGCAAGCATCCATAATTTTTCATCACAGAAGACAAGAAATAAGGTTGCGCTAAAGGCTACCATCATGGCAGTTGTGGAAAGTAATAAGGAGAAAAGTCCAATAAACAATCTCCTTGGCAAACTCACTAGAAAGTCTTTCTCAGCAAAACGTGCCGTTAGGATAGACAAGAATACCAGTAGTGCCGTACTGGATGCAAATAGTGAGATTGCATCTGATATGGCGAAGATAATAAATGGAATTTTCTTTTTAAACAAGGGGATCCCATTTTCTTGATTACTTCCACCTGGTACGGTAATTGCAGCTGCAAATACGATTGTGGTAATAAGAGCAGCAGTTATGCTACATGATTCTGCAGTGGCTTTCATCCACTTTTCTCCGTCCTTCAACAAGTTCTCATGTTCCCTTGTGAATACCATATCTGGTGTCTCCTTAAAAATGTTCTCTTGTGTAATATATGTGGGAAACACGAATTTCTTCACTTCCTGTTATAAAGTTAGTTCAACTTGGTTATGCCACTAGAAAATAAATTAACAATTCAGTTACTACTAATGATTAACTTCTTATGTACGTACCTCACGCCATCGAAGCTCTCGTTGTAATTGTAATGCTGCACCTGTCCTCTGGTTGAGTACATTTGAAGGGGCCAATCTTCCAGCCAAATGCAAGATATTATTATCGAAAGAATCTTTATAGGTTCTGTAAAGATTCTTACGTTCCCCAATGTCATAGATAAGGTTGTATATTTTTTCCGAACGATTTATTATCGCTAATTGAATAATGTCATACCCACTTTTATCTGTGCTATGAATTGCTTCAGGTGATCTAAACAAAATCTCATCAACAACTGTATATGCATTTTGAGATGCAGCCTCAAGAATCGGTCGGGTATAATTGGGGTGATGTGTACCAGAGTAGTCTAACTTGTCTATTTGATCACATACCAGTTCTAGAAGCTTTTTCGCTTCATCCCATTCCTTCTTTTTATTTTCGATATGCTTGATGGGAGGAACTGTAAGTCAGGAGATTAAAAGGAAATTATGACCGTTGTTTTAAGAAGATAAATTTGCATACTAAATTGGCAAGTAGTGTATTTACTCCTTAGTCTTACAAGCTAGTATCTTTGCGCTCTTCCATAAGAGCGAATAGAGTAGAATGAGTGAGAAACAAATGGTCAATATGAGGCAGCATATAAAGAAAATGACCGATAGAAGCATGGTAATTGGTACTGCGCACAAGCACAAAAAAACATTATTAGTAAAATACACTCACTTTTGGTTCAAATATATATAATTAATTAAGTCTTTAGTTGTGTTTACCTGTGAGTAATGACAAAGCAAATATCAAAACCATCCAACTTCGCTGATAGTTGTCATCAAAACAGAAAGCTAACATAATTACAGGGAACAAAAAAGAAATTCCACTATACCAAGCTACGAGTTGCAACATTTCCACAATATTTTTCAGAGCTGAAATGAAAAACCACAGTCATTGGCCCTTCATAGTCAAAAGAAAAAAAAAAGAATAATAAATGAAAAAGTTTATAATTTATACATAAACATACAAGGATATATAAGTGTTTGCCAATGGTCTAGCCCACTCGGAAAAGTTTTAGCTATGGCCATTAGTACATTATCACTTTTTGAGGCAGCTTTAGGAAAATCTTGAACCAAATCTAATGCTAAACCTACAAAAAAACAATAAAATGACGTTATTCAAAGCAATGCACGATAAATTTTGTTATATATATATCCTACTTACTGTATTGTTTTGCAGAAATAGCATTAACAAGAAGGTTGACCGCAATTTCGTCATCACCGGGGTGAACAGTATCAGGTTGCAACTCGTCCTCAACATTCTCGTTGACAGCTTTCAGCAAATATACAATGGTATCAAGATGCATATTTTCATAAGCTTTTTGCAATGGTTCTGCATCGTTATCATCTTTAATCCGTTACAACTTGTCATTCCATTTAACCAGCAGACACGCTGCATCTTTGTTGCCAACAATTGCAGCAATGTGTAGTGACGTGCTTCCATCAGAATCTCTCTGTTTCAGTACTTGCTCATCATTTAAAAACGGAATCAAATTTTTCACGATGTCATTATGACCTATTCCAACAGCAATGTGAAGTATTGTGCTACCATCACTACTAATCGCCTCTGTCGCTATTCCTTCTTCTTCTTTTAGTATGGATTCAATTCCTGACCAGTCCCCCTTTATAGTAGCTGTACGTAACTTTTTCTTTTGTTCATTCTTAGTTTCAATTTTTTGGGTATCTTCACTTTCTATTGTTGGAACTATGCCTTCAGCCACTATTATTTTTAATGAATCTGGGCCTTCTTGAATTGTGCTCGTTTCTGCAGAAACATCTTCAAAATTTTTTTGACTTTTATCGTTTGAAAACATAAAATTAATAGCAATAATTATGTAGATTCAGTTTTATATTTGGTATCACAGTTCTAAAACTTGCTAGGTGGGGCATGTAGTTGGTAAATGTTTTCCTCAAAGAGTTGTTTATATATGTTTTTTACAACTTGAAGAAAATTAAGAATTTTTCTACCACAACAACCTCCGTCGTGAATTTCATCTCTTTCATTTTCCTTAACATTTGTCTTGACGTATATATGTTTTTTGAGGGTTGATATTACTTTTCTAGTTTCTTTGCTCTTTGCTCTCTTAGTTGTTACTGGTAGTGTACTATTAGTACTTTGTGTCTTGTTTTCCCTTTGATTCCCTTAACCATACTTTATGCTATCTACTTTATCTGGTCTATTACCCTTTAAAAGTGGGAGTAACATTTCTATCTTATGAGATAAATGAAAGTTTTGTCCACATTCCACCCTCCCATACCCTAACATATGAGTTTGGTTTTAGTAAGTACGACTGTTAGTTTGTTTGCTTGCTACAAGTCATTATGTGGAAAACATGTCATCCTACATAATCTTCAACTATATAATCTAAGGGCTTTAGTTCTTTACATGTCATCGTTAGATCGAAAATATGGTCCGTTTAGAACAAGCATAAAAAACTTGTCATGTTAACTATTTTACCCTGATCAAAACATAAAATTGACATGTACCATCAATAATAGTAAGATAATATTTTTAAATGGCTTAAATCACACCAAATTTGTATTTGGTAGGGCTCAAACCCTAGACGTATAAGAAGCAATACTTTAACTTCAATGACTTTTCTAATTCAACTCAGCCACCACCCAATAATTAGATAAACGTGTATACTAAAATAACTACTGGTACATACTATTTAAAAAAAATTCAAAACCTTGTTGACCAACAAAATTACATTAGTTTAATTCTTATATCATTTTGAACGATTAAGATATTTATAGATCTTTTTTTTTTCTTTTTCCTAACTAACTAATTTAGAATTATAATCTTAAAAATAAAATTATTTCTTAGGAATTTATTCAAATTTAATTTAATTTTTGATTATTAAAACTTTGATTTAAATATATACTTCATAATTTAGTTTCGTTCTTAAAATTTTTTTTGTCAAACGGGACAATATTTTAATTCCGCTTTTTCAAAGGTGTTTTAGGTTTCTTCTACTATTTTATAATCTCTTTAAGTTGTATTTTTCTTCAGTGTAAAGTTATTACTTTATTAATTTTTGGGACATTAGATTTAAATAAACTCAACTTTCACCAATTGATCAATAACACTCCTAACTTTCCATTTGTACACTGGTACTCCCAACTTTCAACTTATTGGCCGATAATACTCTCTAACTAACGAAACTCTAACCTAGTTAGTTTTTGCTGATGTGACATCCGATGTGGCATTTTTTGATTACGTGGCAGCTGGCATGACATTTTTAATGACGTGGCATCTAACATGGCAATTTTGATGACATGGCAGCTAACATAAGCTAACTGTTAGGGTTCTGTTAGTTAGGGAGTGTTATCGGCCAATATGTTGAAAGTTTGGAGTGCTAGTGTACAAATCGAAAGTTGGGAGTGTTATTGGCCAATTGGTGAAAGTTGGGGTTATTTAAATCCAATATGCTTTTGGTTTTTAGTGTCCAGTCATATCCTTTAATCGACTTTTATGAAAGTTACGAAAATTAAAAGGTTAAAATACATTGTTTTCTAAAAGTATAAAGTTGTAAGAAAGGTACCAAACAGACCCGATGGAACTCATTCTAACGATATTGTTATTATAACCATTTCGTCGAAGTCTACGATCTTTGATTTTAGGCTTTTACTTTTAGACTTTTAGCTTGTATATTGTAAGGTTTTTGTTTAGACCATCGTGTGTTTTTATTAGGGATTGTGTTATTTTTGTTTTTTCGTTATCTTGTGTTTTTTACGATTAATTGTGTCTTTTTATTTAATATTTTCTTATATTTTGTGATAAATTGTAATTGTTGACTACAGTTAAGATTTAAGTGATACTGTAAAATTTTAAAGTAAAGGTATTAATATATAATTATTGACATAAATAGAGGTATTAATAAAGGTTAAATAAAAATATTTGATAATTTTGTTCTCCTAAATATAGCATATAGAAAAGTTGTACAATATTACTGGTTCAATTTCCTGTAAACTAACGTTGAAGACGTATTTTATCTCGCGCGTTACAATAAGAACTTGATTGGTATTGATTTGATTCATTACGATATCAACAATCGGTATAACAACCGAAAAAGATAATAATGAATATCAGTACCAATGCCAATTTTTGTTATGAGAGTAACATTGACATAGTTAAACACATAGAAAATATTGAAGCGTAATTATTTATTTGTTGAAAGATATAAAAAATAAAGAATTTCTTTTAGTTTTATGAAATTATGGGGAAAAAAACTTTAGGAAAACTTTCTTGAATCCTATTGGTTTGTAAAACTATAAAATTCATTCATTGGTTCATTTTTTAAAGTAAATCATTGGATAATCAAGTTAATTCCATTGGAAATTTAAGAATTCGATTGGTGAAAATTTAAGAATTTGATTTGATTCATTATGAAATCGGCAATAGCTAGAATTTTGTTTTTGCTATTAATTTAATTGTAACTTGTGTAGCAAAATATGTATAACTTTTATAATAACTTTTCTTTAAAAAAGAAAAATACCTTTTAAAATAAATTATATTATAATATATAATGACTATTACGCTGAATTTTTAAAATATTAAAGATTATATTTTAAAATATTTAAATACTTAATATTCCAAAATTTAAAAAATACTTAAAAGTTATTATTTAAAAATATTTGAAAATTTAAAAGAACAAAAATTTAGATTAAAAAAAAAAACTAAATAAGCTTTAAATTATCAATTCTTCAATTTTTATATACAACTAGTTGATGCCCCGCCCGCGTTGCGGGGCGATTACCGAATAATTATCAATCAATTAAAAAAACACTATTATAGTTTTGTTAGGAAAAAAAAAAACTAAAACGATGGCAAGACCGTAGTTCTGAGCTCAGGGCAAAACTGTAGTTTGTCAGGATTAATGAGCGAGTGTTAGGCAGCTCCTTGACATGGGAAAAAATTAAATCCAGTCAACCAATTAAAAAAACACTTTTATAGTTTTGCTAAAAAAACTAAAACATGACTGCTATAGGACAGTTGCTAAGGTGACCAGGGGTGGAAGCGTGATACACAAAGTTCACGCGTGAAAGTTTCCGAAACACCGCCGCCGCCCAGATAATTCACGCGTTGAGTTTGTAACGCGTTGAGTTTTTGACGCGTTGAAGAATGAAGAAGTAGCCGTTTTTTTGACCGTTGGGTGATGATTGTTGTTGCATTTGACCAACAACAACAGCAGCAAGACAGCAGCTCCGGCAACAACAACAACAACAACAACAACAAAAGCTCCATTGTTGCTGATCTTCTGCGTGTCCACCGGAGAAACCGTCGGCGTCGGAGCTCCGGCAACAACCTATTCTCGTCATTCGGTCCCCAATAGCAGGTATTCTTAGGTGATTGTGGGTCGATTTCACTGTGTGAGCGAAAGCCCCATATCAATTTAGGAGATTATAAGCTTATCTCCTTCAATTTTGTGTTAACTTGAACTAGGGTTCATGGTGATTATGTATGTGATTTTTTTTTCTTTTGAATGGCCATGAATATTTATTTGTGTTAATTTATAATTTAAAAAAATAAAAAATTAAAAAATTTGTGAGTGATGGAATTTGTACAAGTGATGACCATTTCTAGCAAAAAAGGATGTGAGTGATGGAAATAATGATTGATAACATGGCAGAACCTGATTGGATGTTGTGAGTGATGGAATTGTTTGTGAGTTATACCACCCCTACCCCCCTAATGAATCCAGAGGAATTATTAATATACAACATGACTGCTATAGGACAGTTGCTACGTATTATCAAGGATCTCTAGTTAAAAGTCGTACCTTCTTGCAAACTCATAGCAGGAAGATCATAGCTGGATTTTAGTTGTTCCCAAACAGCTTTAGTGGAACCGAGGTTGTGGACGTCTGCAAGTATATCTTCACTAACAGAACCCAAAATCCAACCTCTTGCAAGACTCTCGTATTGTCTCGCTGTCTCGGTACCAAAATATCTTGGGCTGGCCAATGTGGGATCTACAATGCCGCCCATATTGTTACTGTCCAACAGGCAAAGCATCTGTGACTTCCAAACATGATAGTTGTGGTTGCCTGAAAGTTTCACAGAAACAAAATTGGACACATTAGTATCAAACATAACAGCTTTTGATGAGCCTTCCATTTGAATAGCTGAGATGTATATGAATACATCTTTGAGATATATTTATAAGGTATATGAGGATGGTGGACAGGTTTTGTGTGATATATTAAATCCATTCTTCTTTAAATTATTAATTAGCGTCAAATCATTAGGCCATTAGGGCACTACGTACTGACAGCGTGTAGTTGTTGCTTGTAGTTTTTTTTCCGGTTTAACTAGTTTTCTAGAAGTTGACTTTGAGAGCTGCTACTAATTGATCCTGGATTATAATGATAAATGACATTTTTTTAAGAAAAAACACATCTCATTTGGCACAAAACTGTCACCACATTCTCTTGCTGAGATTCAATCAGCAAAGCAATGATGATTTTGATCATGAATTGATTATGTATTGGACACATAATATAGAAAGTAAGCAAATTCTTAATGTTTAAAGAAACTATGCTTCCTAGCTAATCGTATTTTTTGTAGATATAATAAGGAATTATTTATATTCGAATGAATTGATTATGTATTGGACACATAATATAGAAAGTATGCAAATTCTTAATGTTTAAAGAAACTATGCTTCCTAATCGTATTTTTTGTAGATATAATAAGGAATTATTTATATTCGATTATAACTTCGCAAGTACTATGAATTTACATCGAGATAGTTGGTAAACGGGCAACAAGCTGTGCCGCTACCCCTTTTTGAATACAAAACTAAGCCTTTTAAAAACTACGTCCATAGATCTCGGGGTCATAATTGTAAGGACTCAATCTCTCATCTATTATTCACAATAAAGATACAATATATAGGAATACATGGGAACCTATACTAGGAAAGTAAATATACAAAAACAATACAATAATACTAATTGATTTGTAGAATCCTTAAGTTATGTTACGATATTACACCCCCCCCCCCCCCCCCCCCCGCAATCAAACAGGTAAGGGACCAACACGAAGCATGCCGCGAAACTTCTCAAATAGCGGACGGGGAAGGCTCTTGGTGAAGATGTCCGC
The DNA here is from genome assembly GCA_030545235.1 of Helianthus tuberosus. NCBI lineage: Eukaryota > Viridiplantae > Streptophyta > Magnoliopsida > Asterales > Asteraceae > Helianthus > Helianthus tuberosus. The sequence continues at coordinate 42,532,803 of CM060399.1, read as the reverse complement.
AACCTGGAGATTGGATGGAACAAACTTTGTATGAAGACGACCAGAAGACACCAGTTTACGGACAAAGTGATAATCAATATCGATATGTCTGGCGCGTCTGTGAGACACAGGATTCTGACTAAGAAAGATGGCACTTTTGTTGTCACAAAGCAGAGTCGGACAAACAGAGGGAAGCGCATGAAGATCACGAAGTAAGTTGTCACACCCCCAAAATCCACCTGCGGAGTACTACCGCTTGGAGGCGTGACTGACCAGGATCCAGCCACCAATCATATTGAACAAGCATGTAAGTAATATGTAAAATCCAACCAATACAATTGGTGTCCAAACAAAACATAGTTTAAGTTGCAAGCGGAAGCATAAGTCTTAAAACCAAAACATAAGTTTAATCGTTTCAAAGTTTAACATGGCACACAGCGGTCCATGTCCCACAACGACTCTCTTCCATGCAAGCTCCAGCTAAGTACCTAATAACCTGCAAAGCATGTAGTAACGAGTCAACAACAAGTTGAGTGAGTTCACTGTTGGGTGTTCAGTTTTAAGTTGTTCCGAAAACAGTTTCCTTTAACTGGCATCCTGCCGTGGGGGTTACCCCATAGTTGAAAACGTGATTTGTTTACCCATTTATTCTGGCAATACAGCCGTGGGGGCTACCCCGTGTAGTTATCTGGCATTTCGGCCGTGGGGGCTACCCCATGTATACACTAGACTCGTTACCATATCGACTGCTAACTGTAGTCATGTTTATGTGCCCTGAACTGTCAATGTCTATCATCGTTGACGTGCCAGTAGTCCATTAGTTCACGCCCATCCTCTGCGGCACGGTGTGAGGTTTGTCAAACCTAAATAGCGCTATCTAACTAATGACCCGCTCGCCATTGGCCCGGCGATTAAGTCGATATAAAAAGGAAGGACTTCGTGATAGAGTTTTGGTCTAGTACGAGTTATCTGTCCATGAGGACGAGGAATTATATTCCTGAACCGATGCTGTCCTACCCAAGAAGGACGAGGAACCCATGTTCCTTAACCCCAATTCCCGACCCCTGGGAATCCCATGCTTTGTAGAGGGTGTGAACTCACCTTGGTTTGCTCGGCAGATACACAGAAAAGTCAATCAAGTTGTAAGTGGTCAACTACGTCCTAACATAGATACCATTCAAGTCAGGTTCGTATCCAAGTAGTGCACGTATGTTCTACACGTATACTAGCAAGTTGCATACAGGTATTATTCATGGCATACACGTATAAACATGGCGGTTTACAATAACACCTATGAGTTAAACAGTATCATGTAACAAAGTCCAAAAGTCCGGCCCAATCACCTGAGCCCGTAATAGGGTGCAAGCCCAAACAGCGTGCACATGTATATGGTCTCGAGTCGAGACTGTGCGGTCTCTAGTCGAGACTGTGCGGTCTCGAGTTGTACCCATGAGTTCTCGAGTCGCAATGTGGAGGTCTCGGGTCATGTCTCGAGTCGCAACAAGACTCGTAACCCTGTTCTCGAGTTATGCCGTTTTTGTGTTGATGTTGCATGGTCTCGACTCGAGACTAGGGGTTCTCGACTCGCAATCCGTGTCGCAATCTACGGTCTCGAGTTGTCATGTGATGATCTCGAGTCGAGACTGAAGGTCTCGGCTGGGACATTTGCTGATTTCCGACATTGTACTTAGCCAATGAGATTTTGATTTCATGCAACAATGTGTACTATCCATTTAAACATGTTTTCTTGTCTAACAATTTACTAAAATGGATCAAACAAGTATTTTTCAAATGTTCATAGCATGTTCATATCATATTCAAACACATTCAACACATATTCAAATATTCATATCCTCATTCAACACCTTTTCATCATATGTTCATCCTATATAAACTCTTGCATTTTACGGACAAGAATCATAATACCTAAACTAGATATCAAGATCATCTTGCAAACAAAACGTTTGTTCCGTAACTTCATAAATCGGATGATCATAACAAATCTTCTAACTATCATTCTTATCATTCAAGCTTATCTTAACAAGACATTTATCATACCACATTCATGCTTTCCACAAAAGAGAATATTTGTTCATTTTATGCATTTGGAACCAAGCATGTATCAATAGCAAACAAGAACTCATCAAACCGATCAAACACCTTAATCATGCATAAAACTTTAACTAGCAAACACATTATCAAGTATCTTCTTCACACATAACTATCAACCGAAATATTGCACATCATCCTCAACCGAATATAATACATAGCATGAATCACTAACCGGTTAGGTTCTCTAAGTGTGAGGGTATGAAGAGTCGGTGAGTGAACTTCCGTATGATGATCCCAAGCTCGATCCGAGTAGTCCTAGTGTTGCCGGTTTTTGAATCCGAGAATGAGGGGAGAAGGTTTGTGCTTCTAGGGTTTTAGAGAGAGAAAGTGGGAGAGTGTGTGTGTAGTTGCCCAAAGAAATGGCAAAAATGGCTAATAACAAGGTTATATACTAGCTTCAATGTTGATGCACCCTAATGGGTTTCGGATGGATTAAATGAGGTGCACGGCCCAACCGGCCCAACTGGTTCCTGTTCACTCGAGACCGCATGGTCTCGAGTCGGGTCCTTGTGTCTCGGTTCACATAATCACACGCATACATACAAGCATAACACATAGTCACATAAATTCACTTATATCATTCGTTGGACCAACAAGTTAACTAGTCACATAACGTTCAAGCATGTTGCATAGAGATACAATGAAAGGTTTTAAATTTCGAGTTGTCACATCATCCCCAAGTTGAAAGAAATTTCATCCCGAAATTTGGTAAGCACTCACTAAGGAAGCTAGTTAAGTTGTATGGTTTTCCCGGTTTTCCTGGGGTGTCACATCCACCCCCCGTTGATCTGGAATTTCGTCCCGAAATTCCGTAGCTTCGGCCTCAGTAGTGGTTGTACTGTTTGCGAACAGTTGGGGATACTTTTGTTTCATCCGATCTTCGTGTTCCCAGGTGAACTCCGGGCCGCGACGTGAGTTCCAACGAACTCGAACGAGAGGTATTCTAGTGCTCTTGAGGACCTTAACATCCCGGTCCGTGATTTCAACTGATTCCTCGACGAATCGTAACTGCTCGTCGATAGTGAGTTCCTTCAGAGGAACTATGTGGGTCTCATCTGACAGACACTTCTTCAGATTCGACACGTGGAAAATGTTGTGAACTGCACCGAGTTCTGCTGGTAAGTTCAGTCTGTAGGCCACCCTGCCTATTTTCTCAATGATTTCGAAAGGTCCAACGTATCGTGGGTTAAGTTTGCCTCATTTACCAAAACGAACCACACCCTTCCAGGGTGAAACTTTGAGTAGTACCCGCTCCCCAACCTGGAGCTCTAGTGGTTTCCTGCCCTTATCGGCGTAGACTTTCTGACGGTCACGAGCTGCCGCCATGCGTTTTCGTATCTGAGCAATTTGTTCGGTTGTGTCTACCACATGTTCTGGACTAGTGATCTGACTATCTCCCACCTCTGCCCAGCAAAGAGGTGACCGGCATTTACGTCCGTACAATGCCTCAAACGGAGCAGCTTTAATGCTGGTGTGGTAGCTGTTATTGTACGAGAATTCCACAAGTGGCAGATGCTTTTCCCAGCTGTTGCCAAAGTCGATTACACATGCACGAAGCATGTCTTCTAAGGTTTGAATAGTGCGCTCGGACTGTCCGTCCGTCTGAGGGTGATACGCTGTGCTCATGTGTAATCGTGAGCCAAAGGACTTGTGCATTGCTTGCCACAGTTCTGAAGTAAAACGTGCATCTCGATCCGAGATGATGGAGGTGGGCACCCCGTGCCTCGAGACAACTTCCTTGAGATATACTTCTGCTAGAGTGGAGAATTTATCCGTCTCCTTGATAGCCAAGAAGTGTGCAGACTTTGTGAGTCGATCCACGATTACCCAAATAGTATCGTTACCTCGTTGAGATCTAGGCAGGCCGGTAACAAAATCCATGGAAATTTGCTCCCATTTCCATTGCGGTATCTCTGGTTGTTGGAGTAGGCCTGAGGGTTTCTGGTATTCAGACTTGACTCTCGCACAAGTCAAACACTTGCTGACGTAAGTTGCTATGTGGGCTTTCATGCTAGGCCACCAATACGTAGTTTTGATATCGTGGTACACCTTATCTGAACCAGGATGTACCGAGTAGCGAGACTTGTGTGCTTCGTCCATCACAAGCTCTCGTAAGTTGCCATAGAGTGGGACCCAAATGCGTCCCGTTACGTAGTAAGCACCGTCTTCCTTCTGTTCTAAGCGTTGCCTTGAGCCGCGTAGGGCTTCAGCCCTGACGTTTTCTGGTTTCAATGCCTCTAGCTGGGCGTCTCGTATTTGGGAAGGAAGGCTAGAATGTATGGTGAGTTGAAAAGCTCGCACGCGCTTAGGCGCGGTGTCCTTTCGACTGAGGGCGTCAGCCACAACATTGGCCTTGCCCGGGTGATACCTGATCGAGCACTCGTAGTCATTCAGTAGTTCGACCCATCGTTGTTGTCGCATATTCAGTTCCTTCTGCTTGAAGATATGTTCGAGGCTCCTGTGGTCGGTGTAGATGGCGCACTTGGTACCATACAAGTAATGCCGCCATAACTTAAGTGCAAAAACAACAGCTCCCAGCTCTAAGTCGTGCGTAGTGTAGTTCTTTTCATGAACTTTAAGTTGGCGTGAGGCGTAGGCTATAACCTTATCTCGTTGCATCAATACACAACCAAGACCTTGAATTGATGCGTCGCAGTAAACCACAAGGTCGTCTGTGCCCTCTAGCAATGAAAGGATAGGTGCGCTGCAAAGTCTATCCTTTAGATGCTGAAATGCTAATTCCTGTGCATTTCCCCATTGATAAACAACGCCTTTCTGCGTTAGTGAGGTGAGAGGCTGTGCAATCTTGGAAAAATCCTTAATGAACCTCCTGTAGTATCCTGCCAAACCCAAGAATTGGAGAATTTCCTTTGGTCTACGAGGTGCAGGCCAGTTCTTAATCGAGTCTACCTTGGATGGATCAACGTGAATCCCATCCTTGTTTACCACGTGGCCTAGGAAATGGACTTCTCGAAGCCAGAAGTCGCATTTCGAGAACTTTGCGTAAAGCTGTTCTGTTCGAAGGAGTTCCAGGATAAGCCGTAGATGTTGCTCGTGTTCCTCCTGACTCTTAGAATAGATCAGGATGTCGTCGATGAAGACTATAACGAACTTGTCCAGGTAAGGCTTGCACACTCGGTTCATCAAGTCCATGAAAACCGCAGGTGCGTTTGTCAGCCCAAAAGGCATGACCAAAGACTCATAGTAGCCATATCGAGTTCTAAAGGCCGTTTTGGAGACGTCCTCTTCTCGGACTCTCAGCTGGTGATATCCTGATCTCAAATCAATCTTTGAATAGTAGCTCGACCCTTGAAGCTGGTCGAACAAGTCATCAATGCGTGGCAGAGGATAACGATTCTTTACCGTCACCTTGTTGAGTTTCCGGTAGTCGATGCACATTCTAAAGGTACCGTCTTTCTTTTTCACAAACAGAACTGGAGCTCCCCAGGGCGATGAGCTAGGACGAATAAAACCCTTATCCAAGAGTTCTTGTAGTTGTGTAGAGAGTTCTTCCAACTCTGATGGAGCTAAACGATAAGGTGCACGAGCTATAGGCGCAGCTCCAGGAGCTAGTTCAATCTGAAACTCGACTTGGCGATGAGGCGGAAGACCAGGTAATTCCTCAGGAAATACCTCGGAATAGTCGCGTACAACTGGAAAGTCTTCTATCTTCTTCTCTTTCTCCGAGGTGTCAGTTACGAGAGCCAAAATGGCAGTGTGGCCCTTTCGCAAGCACTTCTGGGCCTTAAGGAGAGAGATGACGTTCTCAACAGCACTCCTCTTATCGCCACGAATCATGAGAGGTTCACCACTGGAACCAGGAATACGAACAATCTTCTCGTTGCAAAGAATCTCTGCTCGGTGTTGGGATAACCAATCCATCCCAATGACAATGTCGAAACTACCCAAGACAATAGGAATGAGGTCGATAGAGAAGGTCTGGTTAGCAAGAACAAGTTTACACCCCTCGACTACGTGTGTGGCTTCTAAACTCTTACCATTTGCTAGCTCTACAGTGTGCTTGTTGTTCAAAGGTGTTGGAATATGCTTAAGCATTTGACTAACTTCTAGTGACACGTAGCTAGTATCGGCACCCGAATCAAATAAAACTGTAACATAAAAGTCGTCGAGAAGGAACTTACCCATCACAACATTGGGGTCATTCCTTGCTTCACCTTGACCACGCACGAACACCCGCCCCCGGGCCCCATTGTTGTTGTTCCCATCGTTACCATTCCCCTGATTATTGTTGTGGTTGTTGCGTTTCTGCCTCATCTGCGGACAGTTCCTCTTAAGATGGCCTTCAGCCCCACAACGAAAACACCCCTTTTTGCTACCCTGCTGCTGCTGGTTTCGGTTTGCAGGATATGGGCTCCAGCAATTTCTCGCCACATGTCCCGTCTTCATGCACCGATGGCAACACGATTCCGCACATGACCCGGTGTGGTGTTGATGGCAATCTCGGCATTTCGGCTTATTCCCAAGGTATCCCCCTTGGTTTTGGTAGTTGGACCCTTGATGTACGAGTTTCCTGTGCGGGTCCTGTTGTATAGAGCTACGACCCTCACTCTGGTGATCACCCCAAACATGCTTGGTGTAAATAAGAGCATTTGCATTGGAAGGGTTACGCTTGGGTAACTTGCCCTCTTCCACTGCCTGAGTAGTGAGCTGGTGCGCCAAACGAACGACTTGCTGGATTGTAGAAAGGTTGGCCGCAATTACAGACCCTTGGATTTCCGGGGCTAAGCCTCTGAGGTATAGCTCGATTCGTCTAGAAATGGGTTGTGACAGGTTAGGACATAGGGCAGCCAAATCGTTGGACCTTTTCGTGTACGCTTCGATCTCTGATCCTTCCATTTTCAAGCCAAAGTACTCTATTTCAAGTTTTAGGATGTCGTCCGGGTGACAGAATTCTTCCTTGATCAAATCCTTGAAGTCGCTCCAGGGGGTGGCATTCGCATCCGCCAATCCGAGCATCTGAACTTGTGTGTTCCACCAAGAATACGCTTTCCCCTGCAAGGTACCAGCAGCGTACTCTACTCGTTTGCTGGTGGGGCTTTCGCTTTCTTCGAATGCAGATTCGATCCTTCGAATCCAGTGTAGGAGACCTATCGCCCCTTCGGTGCCACTGAAGGTACTAGGTCGACAGTCCATAAAAGTTTTAAAGGTGCACACAGGTGGCTGAGTATGTTGACCTGTTGTGGGTGAAGGAAAGGACAGAGTTTAACACAAAGGTTGGTTCACGAGGGTAGGATCTAAAGATCCTAGAATGAGTTTGGACTGCAGGATATACCTCCTGCGTGTGCAGCTGCAAGTGCCGCAGCAACTCGTTCGTTAATCAGAGCCGTCAACTGGGCTTGTGTTATGTTAATGCGTCCAGACATGATCTTCATATTAAGAGGAACGTGAGTGAGAGGGGTTCGCGAAAATGCGAGGACAGAAGTGAGTAAGTACACACATGTTCAAGCAACAGTAGTTATACTAACCAAGCATACCATGAGCATTGTACTATGTAACTAACAAGTAGGCAATATATACACAGATCATATCACCTAGAATGTCGAGCCTTGCATGTAGAGTGAAGCGTCGTTGTGGACCGTTGAGCACTGTACAGGTTATAGTCTGGTTTTAACAAAAACGTTTCTCCTTTATTAAAACCAAGTTCACTATAACCAATGGCTCTGATACCAATCTGTCACACCCCCAAAATCCACCTGCGGAGTACTACCGCTTGGAGGCGTGACTGACCAGGATCCAGCCACCAATCATATTGAACAAGCATGTAAGTAATATGTAAAATCCAACCAATACAATTGGTGTCCAAACAAAACATAGTTTAAGTTGCAAGCGGAAGCATAAGTCTTAAAACCAAAACATAAGTTTAATCGTTTCAAAGTTTAACATGGCACACAGCGGTCCATGTCCCACAACGACTCTCTTCCATGCAAGCTCCAGCTAAGTACCTAATAACCTGCAAAGCATGTAGTAACGAGTCAACAACAAGTTGAGTGAGTTCACTGTTGGGTGTTCAGTTTTAAGTTGTTCCGAAAACAGTTTCCTTTAACTGGCATCCTGCCGTGGGGGTTACCCCATAGTTGAAAACGTGATTTGTTTACCCATTTATTCTGGCAATACAGCCGTGGGGGCTACCCCGTGTAGTTATCTGGTATTTCGGCCAAAGGGGCTACCCCATGTATACACTAGACTCGTTACCATATCGACTGCTAACTGTAGTCATGTTTATGTGCCCTGAACTGTCAATGTCTATCATCATTGACGTGCCAGTAGTCCATTAGTTCACGCCCGTCCTCTGTGGCACGGTGTGAGGTTTGTCAAACCTAAATAGCGCTATCTAACTAATGACCCGCTCGCCATTGGCCCGGCGATTAAGTCGATATAAAAAGGAGGGACTTCGTGATAGAGTTTTGGTCTAGTACGAGTTATCTGTCCATGAGGACGAGGAATTATATTCCTGAACCGATGCTGTCCTACCCAAGAAGGACGAGGAACCCATGTTCCTTAACCCCAATTCCCGACCCCTGGGAATCCCATGCTTTGTAGAGGGTGTGAACTCACCTTGGTTTGCTCGGCAGATACACAGAAAAGTCAATCAAGTTGTAAGTGGTCAACTACGTCCTAACATAGATACCATTCAAGTCAGGTTCGTATCCAAGTAGTGCACGTATGTTCTACACGTATACTAGCAAGTTGCATACAGGTATTATTCATGGCATACACGTATAAACATGGCGGTTTACAATAACACCTATGAGTTAAACAGTATCATGTAACAAAGTCCAAAAGTCCGGCCCAATCACCTGAGCCCGTAATAGGGTGCAAGCCCAAACAGCGTGCACATGTATATGGTCTCGAGTCGAGACTGTGCGGTCTCGAGTTGTACCCATGAGTTCTCGAGTCGCAATGTGGAGGTCTCGGGTCATGTCTCGAGTCGCAACAAGACTCGTAACCCTGTTCTCGAGTTATGCCGTTTTTGTGTTGATGTTGCATGGTCTCGAGTCGAGACTGAAGGTCTCGGCTGGGACATTTGCTGATTTCCGACATTGTACTTAGCCAATGAGATTTTGATTTCATGCAACAATGTGTACTATCCATTTAAACATGTTTTCTTGTCTAACAATTTACTAAAATGGATCAAACAAGTATTTTTCAAATGTTCATAGCATGTTCATATCATATTCAAACACATTCAACACATATTCAAATATTCATATCCTCATTCAACACCTTTTCATCATATGTTCATCCTATATAAACTCTTGCATTTTACGGACAAGAATCATAATACCTAAACTAGATATCAAGATCATCTTGCAAACAAAACGTTTGTTCCGTAACTTCATAAATCGGATGATCATAACAAATCTTCTAACTATCATTCTTATCATTCAAGCTTATCTTAACAAGACATTTATCATACCACATTCATGCTTTCCACAAAAGAGAATATTTGTTCATTTTATGCATTTGGAACCAAGCATGTATCAATAGCAAACAAGAACTCATCAAACCGATCAAACACCTTAATCATGCATAAAACTTTAACTAGCAAACACATTATCAAGTATCTTCTTCACACATAACTATCAACCGAAATATTGCACATCATCCTCAACCGAATATAATACATAGCATGAATCACTAACCGGTTAGGTTCTCTAAGTGTGAGGGTATGAAGAGTCGGTGAGTGAACTTCCGTATGATGATCCCAAGCTCGATCCGAGTAGTCCTAGTGTTGCCGGTTTTTGAATCCGAGAATGAGGGGAGAAGGTTTGTGCTTCTAGGGTTTTAGAGAGAGAAAGTGGGAGAGTGTGTGTAGGAGAGTGTGTGTGTAGTTGCCCAAAGAAATGGCAAAAATGGCTAATAACAAGGTTATATACTAGCTTCAATGTTGATGCACCCTAATGGGTTTCGGATGGATTAAATGAGGTGCACGGCCCAACCGGCCCAACTGGTTCCTGTTCACTCGAGACCGCATGGTCTCGAGTCGGGTCCTTGTGTCTCGGTTCACATAATCACAAGCATACATACAAGCATAACACATAGTCACATAAATTCACTTATATCATTCGTTGGACCAACAAGTTAACTAGTCACATAACGTTCAAGCATGTTGCATAGAGATACAATGAAAGGTTCTAAATTTCGAGTTGTCACATAAGTGACTGAGCCAAATAATCTCAGCCGCAGTATTAGCCATAGCCCGATATTCAGATTCACAACTAGAACGAGATACCGTAGGTTGTTTCTTAGCACTCCACGACACAAGGTTGTTGCCCAAATAAATCGAGTAACCATATGTGGAGGATCGTGTCTCAATGCAGCGAGCCCAGTCAGCATCAGGGTAGCCAAGAAGCATAGTAGTGACAGGCTTGGAAAAATGTAGACCAAAATGAATGGTGCCTTTAACGTAACGTAAAATCCGTTTGACTGACTGAAAATTAGACTTCGTAGGAGACTGCAAGTGTTGAATGGCCTGATTAACAGCATAGGAGAGATTAGGGCGAGTGATGGTAAGATACTGTAAAGCCCCAACTAACGATCGATAAAGAGTGGGATCATGAAAGGCATCTCCTTTCCTAAGAAAGACATCAGTAGCCGCGAGTGGGGTGGCAACTGGTTTTGCATCCAGAAGACTAGCCTGAGCTAAAATGTCATGGGCGTATTTTGCCTGACTGAGAAAAATACCTGTGCCAGAGTGAGTGACTTCAAGTCCCAAGAAATAACCAAGAGAGCCCAAATCTTTAACCGAAAATTCTTTATGCAAGCGACTGACAAACGATTGGATATAGGAGATCTCGTTGCCAGTGATGATGATGTCATCGCCATAAACCAGAAGGTATAGAATAACGGTCCCTCGTTTGAAGACAAATAATGATGTGTCAGCCTGACTGCAAAGAAACCCATTTGCAAGCTAAAAACTGCTGAGACGCTGAAACCAGGCATGCTGTGGCTGCTTGAGTCCATAAAGAGCCGTCTGTAACTGATATACATGATTTGGATACCGAGAATCAACAAAACCCATAGGTTGCTCCATGTAGACGGTCTCAGTGAGATTACTATTGAGAAAAGCGTTTTGGACATCTAGCTGACGCAACTGCCATCCATAAATAGTGGCAAGAGCAAGTACAACTCGAACCGTAGAAGCTTTGACAACTGGACTGAATGTATGAGAAAAATCAAGTCCAGGAACTTGTGTAAAACCCTGCGCGACCAGCCGAGCCTTATACCTATCAATGGAGCCATCAGCTTTGAATTTGGTTCTAAAAATCCACTTGGAACTAACAATATTAGCATCTGAAGGACGTGGAACAAGTCTCCATGTATTGTTGGAACGTAATGCCTGAATTTCCTCTTCCATAGCCTGAACCCATTTAGAATGCTTGGTCGTGGATTTGTAACCACGTGGATCGTGTACTGCAAGTAAAGCATGGTGTAAGGAACCTGAAAACAAAGACAAGTTAGAAAAATATTTTGGTTTAAAAATGCCACTTTTCGATCGAGTCCTCATCGGATGAGATGGCATCGGTTCAATAGGAGGTCTCGGGGAAGGCTGTGTGGAAGCGGAAGAAAGGCCGGCACGATTAGGTTGGACAGGGCTGTTGTGGTCAGTATGGGACAAAGGAAAGGAGTGGGCCGAAGAAAACGAGTGGGCCGAAGAAGACTGTTGAGGAGAGTGGGCGGAGGGATGTTGGGCCGAGGGAGACAAGGGTGTTTGGGCCGATGAAGATGGGCTGGTGTGCGATGGAGAGAAGTGTGTTTGGGCCGAGGAAGACGGACTGGTGGGCGATGGAGGGGTGGTGTGCGATTGAGAAGGCTTGTGCGGTGGAGGAGTGGTGTTCGATGGAGGAATGTTGTGCGATGGGATGGTGTGATGAGGGCATAGAGAACACGGTGTAAGTGTGTGATCTGGAGAAGCCAAGAGATTTTGAGCGGGAACAGTAGGAGTAGCAAGAACAGGTGGCGGGTCGGGGAGGGAAGCTGGTGGTAAAGATTCATCAAAGTTGGAAAAAATTAAGTCGGCTTCATTGACAGGTTTGGCGAGACCAGTGAAAGGAAAGGAGTCTTCATCAGATTGCGCATGTCGAGTGACGTACACATGCTGTGTTTTGGGTTCTAGGCAACGATAGCCTTTATATTTGACATCGTAACCAATGAACACACACTCCGTACTACGAGGAGAAAACTTGTGTTTCGCGTAGTCCCGAAGATAAGGAAATACGCGACACCCAAATACACGAAAGTTAGAGTAGGTAGGTGCCTAGCCATGCAGAAGTTCAAACAGGGATTTGTAATTGAGTAAGGCAGTGGGAAGATGATTGATAATAAAAGTAGCTGAAGAAAAGGCATCAACCCATAAGTGGGCGGGGGCATGTGAGTGGAAAAGCATGGCGAGACCTGTTTCTGTGATATAGCGATATTTGCTCTCACCACGACCATTCTGTTGGGGCGTGTGAGGACAAGAGAGGCAATGATGAATACCATGGTCATGAAAGAAAGTTTGAACAAAATGGTTGGTAAACTCAGTTCCCCCATCACTTTGGAAATTTTTTATTTTGCAAGATAATTGATTTTGAACAAATGGGACAAAAATCAATAACGCTTCATAGAAGTCAGATTTATGTTTAAGCGGGTAAAACCACGTGAAGCGCGAATAATCATCTATAAAAATAGCATAAAAACGAACACCATTAGATGATGTAATTGGCGAAGGTCCCCATAAATCACAATGAACTAAATCCAAAGCATGCATAGATCGTTAAACATTTAAATCAAAGGGCAAACGATGAGATTTAGACAACTGACAAGGAGAACAAAGACCAGGTTTTGGTAATAAAGACGTAACAAACAAAGAACCATGTTTATGTAATCTAGAAACAATATCAAAAGAGACATGTCTAAGGCAACTATGCCACCGTTCAAAAGAAGCCTTGAGATGAGGAGCGTAATAGGAGGCGACAAAGGCATGGTTTCCTTCACGAAGGATATAGAGACCATTCTCACAAGTTCCTTTTGCCATGATTTCCTTGGTCTTTCGATCCTGTATGTGAAAAAAGTTGTTAGAAAATAAAACATCAACAGGGGAGTCACGAGTAAGCCGACTAATTGAGAGAAGGCGTTTGGTAAGATGTGGAACAACCAAGACATTTTTTAAAGAAATATTATTAGCAAGAGAGGTTGTTCCAACATTTGTTACCGGTAAGATTTGACCGTTTCTGAACCGAACATAGTCCTTGCCGGATGAACCGTATGTAGTGACAAGGTCACTCTTAGACGGGGTCATATGGGCAGACTCACCTGTGTCACCTGTCCAGCCGGGGTATTCTTCAGCAATATGGCACTGGGCTTGAAAAGCCTGCACCATGTTTGCATCTAACGGGGCAGCCTGTTGGGCAAAGGACGCAAGATTGGGACATGTATTGGCGTAGTGGCCGGCTTTCCTGCAAAGCTGACAGTGTGGAGGTCGCCTACCACGCCCACGACCGGTACCACGACCACGACCAGCACCACGACCCTTATTAGTGTAGATGAACCAGAAGAGGTGCGATTTGAGTTACCGGAACGGGACGGCTGGTCCACGAAGGCGGCTTGAGGTGACGACTGGCCATGAAGAGAAGTTATAAACGTTTCCTGGTTTTCATCTTTGGCAAGGAGGTCTAGAAACGACTCGGTGCCGAGAGCTCGATGAGTGGTGGAGAAGTGTTCGAAGGAAGTGCCCAACCCACAAAGAAACCAGTGACATTTGTCACGTTCAATGACAGGGTAGCCGATGGCCAAAAGTTGATCGCAAAGGGACTTGAATTTGCGACCAAAATCCGCAACGGTGGAGGAACCTTTTTGAAGGGAGCGAAGAGTGTCCCGAAGAGTGTGCATACGATTGACCGAGCGATAGCTGTAAGCCGTTTCCAAGGCGGTCCAGATTTGACGAGCATCAATGAGGCCTATGATTTCGGACATGGCCTCATCGGATAAGGAGGATTGAAGAAGAAGTCGCACAGACTGGTCATGAAGGAGCCAAGTGGCGCGATCGGGATTTGGAACGGTTTTGTCATCGGTTTTGACGGTTTCGGTGGGAATGGGGGTGGTGCCATCAATATGAAGGGAGAGAACAAGGGATACTTGCTGACTCCAGGCTAGATAGTTGGTGGAATTAAGTTTGAGTGGTATGAAGTGAAGAAGAGAATGGAGAGGTATGGAGGTGACAGAGTCGGAACTTGAGGAAGCGGAGGTAGACATGGGGACGGGTTAGGGTATCGAAAAAAGAAGATGGGAAGAGGGGATCGCCTGTTTGGCTGATACCATGTAAGGACTCAATCTCTCATCTATTATTCACAATAAAGATACAATATACAGGAATACAAGGGAACCTATACTAGGAAAGTAAATATACAAAAACAATACAATAATACTAATTGATTTGTAGAATCCTTAAGTTATGTTACGCTATTAATAACATTACTATTACTATGTATGACCCTTTGAACTCGACTAATAAGGAATTATTTATATTCGATTATAACTTCGTAAGGAAATGATTTTGATTTACAATTACCCTCTACGGTCATGTGGATGTACACAGTGCATGAGTTTACATAATGATATAAAAACTTACATTTTTTTAGATGGGAGCTAGGAAGCTATGTTTTTATATATTTTTAAAAGGCATGTTAGGATAAGTATCTAAATGAGAGTATTTCGAAACATAAGATTGACATTCACAATGATGAGGTTCAATGTAAATTAGTAAGCTAGACAAAAAGTCATGAAAGAACACAATCTAACCAACTGATTGATTATATATAAAGGATGGCCAAATCTATCAAAGAACGCCGGGTGGGGGAGGCTTGGGTTAGAGGCATGGCTCGAAACGTGGCGAGTGTGGGCTCCATCAGACCACCAAAAAGAAGTGGGGTGAGGAAGCGGCGTAGCCAGGCCGGCGTGGGGTGACATGTGGATTTTTTTATATAATTGACATTTATAAAATAAAACACAAACTTATATTAATTTAAAAAAAAAGTTACATAAAATCCTAAAAAAGTTAAAAAAAACCTACTTATTAAATTCTAAAAAAATAAAAAAAAGTAGCTACTAAATCCTTTCGGTAAATATTAAAGTGGGGAACCCCCTTAAAATCCGAATTCCCATCGTGTCTATAATCGATCTTTGCGATCTCCACTCGATCTCGTGGGTCAAGTCGCCCGCAGGGACACGGTCAAAGCAAACTTTAAACCGATCCAACTTCGGTTTGAGCTCACGCTACTTGTGTTGGCACACGTTTAAATTGTGACGCGCGTTCCCAACGTGTTGTTGGTATTGCTGAAACGCTCGTCCCCAATACGCGGTTTGACCGCGTTGTAGGGTTCGTTGTGCGTCAACAATCGACGTCACTAGTGTTATTTCCTTCTCATCTGTCCAATGCACCATTTTCGTTTTTTTTGGTGTGGGTTTGGTTGAAGAAGATAAATGTAGAAAAAATGAAGTTTGGGAAAAAATTGTAATTTTTTTTTTAAAATTTGATTTTTACTTACCAAAACCGTCATCCCCAACGGCTAGCCCAAATGGTCATCTCTTACCAGCCAATTCAAGGCAGCCACCTCACCTCCCCCCCCCCCCCTCCCCCGCCAGGCTTCAAACCCATGCCAGCAGGGCAATGCCGTGGCTAACGCTAGCCTGTTGTGGTTTAGCCAACGTTGTTTGGCAACCCCCGTCCCACACCCCGCAGCCTAAAGGACTAAAACGGAATTAAAAGTCGAGGCCTTTTCTGATGTAATATCCAAATTTTTGTTGTAAAAATATCCCGACAATCATAGTCAATAATGTAATACTAGATCCTTGTTTGTGATGCGTTGACATAAATTTAGTTTTTAATCACCAGACAGTTCTACAAGAATGCCAAAAATATTGAATCTGTGCAAGACCCTTAGTCCATTTTACACGATTATCATATAAATTCCAAGTATAATAGTGTAGTCACGGTTAAACATACACTTAAATATGAGTTTGTTAAAACATTTTACTAAATAAAACATTTCAACATTTTGTAATTTCATTCGCCGTTTAAAACGTGACGACGAAACTTTTCGCGGAAGCTTGAATCTTGATCGCGTTCGGTTCTACATTGAGCTTGATCGTCATCCTATATCATAAAGTATACCTACATTTCATAACACAGGAAATGAGTTAGTCGTTCGATGTTTAAAACTTGTCCGAACAAGTTCATGAGTCCAAACCCTCAAAAATTATCCGTTATGAGCGTTTAAAACTTGTTTATACAAGTTCCGAAGATCAAACTGATCAACAACTACGATTTGCAGCAATTATGACCCGTCGCGTGCCGCGACGGGACGCGAGGGTGTCAATTCGACAGAATGTTTGGTTCCAGATGCTGCATATTTTCAACAATCCAAGTTTTTACGAAAACGAGCATAACTTGCTCATTTTTAATCCGATTTCCGTCAGGTTTCTTCCTACGTGATCGTAATTTAATTCCCCATCATATGGAGTTAAAATCCGACATCCGGATTAACAAAATTTAAGACATTTAAGCCTTTGGCTTATTACATTTTTTTAAGGTTTTGACCTATTCATGTATTTATCAAACAAACAGGTTTGTTTGATCTCAATTACTCCTGAACCTTATATTTTCGATATTGTCTATCATATTAGGTTCAAATCACGGGTTTATTTACCTTCTTAAACCCATTTTGACTTAAATGCTTATTTTGACCCGTTAAGGGTATTTAAGCACTTTTCCGCATAATTCATGCTCATTTACTTCTAGCATCTTATTTCCACATTATTTATCAATTGATCTTCCACCACAACTATATTTGTGGCGGATTTAATGTGGTGATTTATATATTCCGAGTTATACCCATCGGATTATCATTTTACAGCAAAGACTCATATAGAGTCATTTGACCATAAATTTACATCTTTCGCTTTTTATACTTATTCGAAGTATTTGTTTTATCATAAACTCATTTCCAAACATCCTTTAAAGGTCGTTCGTTTGATTTAGCTTACTAGGGCGTTTGGTCCATTTTAGCCTTTCATTTACGATGAAGGACTTTTGAAAGCATTTTTGACCCAAAATCTCTCTTTTTTAGCTATGATTTTGTTTGAAAAGTCATTATGTTTTCTAATCACTATGACCATCACTTAAATCATTCGGTTTACCTATTAAGGTAACCAAATGTCCATTTTTGACTTGTCTAGCTTTCATAGAACCTTAAGTTCTAAATGATGAGTTGACCTATTATACATACCTGGCTCGGATCACTATATTGACCCGTTTTAATGCCTTGCTTAATAACCGCTAAATAATAGTGGTGCAATTATCCTTTCGATATTTTCTCCTGTAATCATACAACTCGACACAATCATTAGTAGATATCGTAAAAAGGTGATATTTTCACCTTTTGACCGGTTTAGTCTAAGTGACCGTGTATCTTTGCGAGATGGTATTTATTATCATCTCGTCTACATGACTCGCTCCGGTTTACACCGTACGGTCATTTTATTTATAAACCATTTCTTAACTCTTTCGACCCATTATGGCTTACGCCATAAAGTGTCTTTCAAAAACTAACCGTTATCGTCAACGTGTGATCGAATTACCGTTTTTCCTTTATTATTTATGTTGGTTACCCTATAATGTAACCACTCGAAACTCATTATCTATTAGTCATTGCATGACCAAATAATCGTATTAGTCCTTTTTAACCATTAAACATTGTTTATCATTATTGTCTTTTGTTCCGAACCGCACATGTCGTGTCGGAACATCAGAATTCAAACATGACTTTCTATTATTCATAACCTATAACAAATAGGTATTCAATAAATAGAGTGTAAGCTTTACTTGCCTAGCATCCAGATTATGCTTTTCCGTCATTCTTGATCCGTTTGACCTGCTTCCTTCCCAAGCTTTCACCTAGCTTGTCAAGCGTCAAACTATCATTGTAAGTTGTAAGATGTTTAGACTAGTCATAATCATTCACGACTATTCCATCCAACGATCTTTATGTCGAAATTATTATTCGATCATATAAAAGGTCATTTTGACTTTTAAAAAGTCAAACTGCCTATTGACAAAAGTAATTACACGATGTAGCTTAACTACTCGTTTTATTACTTTGCCACTATACGATAAGCATCCATATTATGCTACCGTCTTAATCACTTATTTACAAATTCTTGTAACCATAAGTTACTGAATTAATAATTGATGATCTTCAACATCATTTAATATGAACATATCATCAATTTTTATCATATCATACTAAACTCATTCTATAGTAAGTATGATTATATACTCAAACATAAAATGTGTTCAAGTATTTCCTGATTACTATCTTGTATGATGATTCTAATCATAATTATATCATCTAATTCATCATATGATTAATACTCACTTATCCTAGTGTGGTAAATCATCAAATCATTCAAATTATAGCATCATATGTATAATTTTCACTTAGGGTTTGGTTCGTAAGCAATTATACATCACTAATTCAAACATAGCTTCAATAATTCATTCATAATTCGCGATTATGATGATTATCCAAATTTCACAAATCATCAAAATTTGACATACCTTATGATCCCCTAGCTTGGGTGATCATTAATTCACGTTCAATTGTGAATTTGGGAGTCATTCGGCCCTTCAATTTGATGATTTAGCAAGAACTAGGGTGTTGAAGCTCCTGGGAGCTTCCTGGGTTCTATCACAGAACACACACTAAGTGTGTGTGTTTTGTTTTAAGTTTCTTTCATAATTAAACTTTCCATTTATCCGAATCTGGCCCCTCTTGTTTGGTTAGTTATTAAGTAGGGCACAACCTACTTATTTCTAATAATATTCCCACTTATTAACTAGGTTAAACATTCCTAGTTAAATTAGTGGGTTTGGGGAATCTATAACTTGGTTTATTTTAAGTCCCGTTAACTCGGGCTTCTATAAACTTTATTTTCTCAAAAGCTTTCTTTCAGCTTTTTAATTTAATAATAGGCTTATTAATTTAAAAATCCTAATATCCACCGGGTTATTTACCCGTCTTTTAGTATTAACATGGTTTGATTACCAAACCCGTTTTCGGGGTGTTACAATTTGCGTCAAAAATGTAAATATTACTCAAAAAACGCTAACACTTAAAAGCGGACTTGTGCAAGGCGATGGAGGAGCGGAGGTGGTATCATCTGCTCCACTCCAGTCTCCAGCGGACCTCAATCGGACCAATGTGTAATCCCCACATGCACACATGCCATTCTTTTTTAAATATATTTTAATATAAAAGTGGAGTGTGAAGTGGTGGTTTGAATTGGTTTAGTATTTGAGGAAAAATATAATTTTTAAAGTAGAGGATTGGAATGATGTGGCATGTTGAGGTTCTTTCTTATAGTGAAAAAAATTAAGTGTTAATATCATTAGTGTTATCATGCGGTTCTTTCTTGTATGGAAATAAACATATTCATAAAAACTTACATCCCTTGAAAACATAATTTTTTTTTTCTGATCTCTCCAAACTTTATACCCCTTTTATATTTTTGAGTAACCCATGAACACACACTATTCTGCCCTTTCTTCAAATTCATCATTAATTCTTAACACGATATAAATGAAATAAACACCCAAAGACTCTCAAGTGACTTAAATAGGGTTCAAAGCCAAAAGAAGTAGATAAGGTGACTTAGCATTATGAAGAGAAGAGGGAGTCATGTTAATAAGGCAAGAAGCAGTTAAAACACACCCAGATCAAAATCTTAAAGGTATATTTGCCTGAAATAGTAAAGTCGTGACAACATTAAGAAAGTGCTTATTAATCCTTTCAATCACACCATTTTTATGGTATATATGAACATGAAGTCTACCAGGGAATTTATAAAATTAGCATTTTCGAGTTAACAAACTGTGTTCCGTTATCATTTTTAAAAACTCTCACTTTGGTTTCCAAATTGAGTATCTAATAGATTTACAAAACTTACGATATTATCAAACACTTCACTTTTAGATTTCACAAGATAAACCGTGAAAGTCCCTGAAAAATCTTGTTCTAAGTCTTTAAACTTCAAAGAACACAAACTATTTACTTAAACTTCAACACATCGTGCGGAATCCAATGAATTGAGTTATGATTATAACTAGAATGAAGCAAATAAACTTTTCTCTTCAATTCATACGAAAATTGGGCAGCACAAGGTTGTGTTTACAAGAAAAGTCAGGACAAAAAAATGCCTTGTGTTTTTATGTCTTTTTAGCAATCTATGACTCTTAAGAAGGAAAGTCTTATACGTCACTTTTTCTGAACGCATGTCTTGTTCATTTGACTTTGAGTGCGCATGACTCTTTCATTGCGCATCTCTCATGCGTTCCAACCTTACAGTGCATGTCTCATGTGTAGCGTATGTCTCATATGCTCCAAACCTGCTATTTCACAATTTTCGACCCAAAAACTTCAAATCCTTGACTTTAATGAGGAAATCCCTATAAAAAGGGTGCAAAATTTAGTTGTAAACAAAACCCTGTCTTCAATTTGACTTTTAAACGTGAATTGAGCTTCGATTTTGACAACAACAACTCGACACCTTGAGTTTAACGTCAAGAACAGCTAGAATTTTAAAATTGGATCAATACGTCCAATTGAATAAGGATGAATAAAGAATCCATGGATGAATATATACAAGTAGATTTTTCATCATAACTATATCTTCGTTTTCTGTTTTGATTTGAAGCGAAAAAAATTAAGCAAAATAGCTATTAAATAAGGTCTTTAGTTTACCAGAGACATAGACATATTATTTTAGCTTGGTGGAAATAAAATCCATTTCCTTAGGACCCTCTCAAATAGAAATAGAGAACGAAGTAACTAGAAAGATTTAAACCAATGTTGTGTGTTTCCAAATAGAGAAAATGGGAACAACGAAGTTTTATAGCATAAGCAGATTGTCACACCCCACCCGATGGCGGAAACATCAGAGTGAGACAAAAACGAGATTGCAAGAGACTTCATAACACTAAATGTAACAAGTTATTAATAAACAAATTTAATTTCATTGCTAACATCAAGTACATTGTTCGTAATAGAATTACAACAAGTTTGAAACAAAATAAAATTCAACAGGTATTAAAGTTTAAGGTGCGTTTCTAGGCGTCTTACTAGATTCCGTGCATCATAATCATCATCATCAAAATCCAACTATAAATGTCCACCTAAAGTTTACCGCAAACGTAATCTTATCATAGCAACGATAAGACCGTTCTGTGTTTAACTTGACATTGTAGGATCAAATCGAGCCAAAATCTGATTTTGTTTAAGAAATAAAGATGAACACACTCAAAATCAAGCTTTAAAATCCTTTGAATGATTTGCAAAAGATGAATACAAATGTAGCCCCCCAAATCTTTCTAAAAGTGTGTTGTTTAAAACCCTAAACATCTCTTTCTATTTGTAGCCTATACTACTTTAGGCTAATTACATTTATGTCCCTAGAGATTAACTAAATAATAAAACTACAATGACTAAATTAAATATATTTTGCCTAAATAAAATATATTTAATTAACCAAAGCAGTATAACTATCAAATCTCGAACATCCACACGCCATATCATTCTTCGATCTTCTCGTGTTGACTTACGTGTTGATTTTGACTTGTTGACATTGACTTTGTTGACTTGATTCATTTATAACATTAGACTACACGTTTTAGACCCAACAATCTCCCCTTTAGGATAATGTTATGAAACTCTTGCATCATCTTTAGAACCATCAACTTCATGCGTTTTGTGATCTTCAATTTGGCAAGCTTCAGTCTCAATTTTAGACCCAACAATCTCCCCCTAGAGTGATGCTTTCCAAATTTTCTTCACTGGAGATATTCTTTTGACACTTTGCTCTTTGAGTACTTTATCTGGATAAGCTCCCCCTTTTTGCATGCATCATCTTTGACAAGCCGGAGCAAGCTTTTTCCAACTCTCATTTTCTTGAGTGAACCGAAAGACGTAGGAGGAGGATTCCTAGCTCGGTATCTTCTGCAATCTTCAGGAAACATGTGCTTTGGTTTGGTATCTTGCTCAGTTGATGATCGGCCATCATTGCAGCAAATAGTCGAAGTAACCTGTTCACAAACACAAACATAACTCCGAATTTTCTTTTAGACTGATTCAAAGTACAGAAAAAACCGTATTCATCTGTAGTATGCAATGGAAAGAGTATCTCAAGCGGTTTGAGACACGATTGATGTGATAGGGAAGACTTAGAAAAACAACTGTACACAATTCAAAATATTTTTGGGTTTTAGTTTTTCTTTTTATAATCATCATCATTTTTTTAAGGTTTTCAAAATTCAAAGCACATTACTTAAAAAAATGCGTGGATCAAATATTCAGTTTGGGACTAGACTTCAGTAAACCAACATGTTATTGTTTTAAATCGGCCAGTTCTTAATATTTTTATTCGTGGGCCTAGAATTCTGATCAGTTTTGGGCCGGGTATCCATAGTTTATTTTTGGGCCTTTTTAAAATTAACTTGTGTTCGCAAAATTTCACCAGGCCAGGTGTTTCAAATTTATTTGGGCCAAGTACTATTAAAATTTGTAACCGACACGGGGTTATTTTCAAAGTAATCTGACCTGGGTTTTGAGCTGATACAAATATTTTTTTTTGAATTATTAAAAAAATGTTTCAAAATCAGTTAACTCGCATTGCACACGTTGAACATGAAACAACAACCGCAACCCGACCTCCAAAGCTGAAAGGATCAGCCAATTTCAGTAGTTGGAAGAACTGAATCAAATGATTCTTTGACTATACGGACTATGCTCAATGGATCTCTGTTACTGTCGGACCTCATGTCTCAATGACAGTTCGTGATGATATTCGTGTAATCAACAATGATCCCTTGACCTTTATAGAGGAAGACAAGGCAAAAGCTTCATCTTCATCTTTAAGGCTAGTTCTTTGGTGAAAAAAAAAAAGAAAATATTCACAAATTCTCAAAACTTGGGAAATTTGGACTTCGAAATCCAATTTTAAAACCGAGAAGTTCCTTTTTCGCTGATTTCCATTTTGTTTTAGCGTTCGTCGACTATCCTGCAAAAGATCACATTGTCAACACTTGTCAGATCTTTAAATTTCTTTTAAGCTAATCGAGGCACAAGAAAAACTGCCAGTATGTTTGTCCGCTTAAATCCATGCATCCTTCTTTCAACATGCTTTCAGTGAGCTTGTTTATCATGTTTTGGTAATATTGACAAAAATTTGATGGCCCCCACACAAGCTATTAGAGATAGAAACATTATGCCTGTGAGTCCCACATTAGGACATACCCCCGCGATCAAGGTATGCGCAAAGATTCTTCATAACAGGTGAGTATATTGATTTCGTTCGTTTTGCTTTTCAACGATAGATAATTGATGATCAGGTCAGTACTTTCGTACAGCAGAGAGACCAATATCCTCTAGCGAGGGCTGAGACAGATACCAGAAATGGTACGATTTGTGCATTATTGCGCGTTTGAATGACTTTCTATGAAAGCTTCTTCAATTTAGGGTTTTGGCCGTTTTTAGCTCTTTTGAAAAGATATCATAGTCGTGTCTAGGTCAGCATATATCTGTATGAAGCAGAAGAGCGACTATGATATCCCGAATGATTAACCAATATAAAGACCTGAAATCTCGGACTTTGGCAATCTGTCAATGCAAGATTCAAGACCATTAAGCCATATGCCGCAACGTGTTACCCACAATGATGCATAATGCTGTGGAAAGCCAGAATTCTTGTGTAGACTTTATCTTTTGCCGCCTAATCACAGTTTACTCGTCGGTATTGCTGAATGTACTAACACATCGTTGCTTGGTACCCCGATTCCTTTTGTTTTATGTTTTTCAAGAAATGAAAAGGTGTTAGCAATTTTCTATCATTTCTTTTAACAGGTGCCGGACACAAGCATCAATCTTTTGATTTTATGCAATTTCTTCCCCCCTAAAATTTTATTTTCGTAAGTCCATTGCCCGAAAATGAAATTTTAAATAATAGAAAATCTTTTTGGTGGGCAACGTTTTAAGATACTACTTTTACTTTAAACGAATGTTTTTTTAACAAACAATTAGAAGATAGAGTATATACAAACAGTGATAAATGAGTAAATTGATTTCCATTCAAGGAAATTAACCATTTCCAACCAGGTTACCAACTGGTTAAAGCAGGTTTTATCAAAGGCTTTCGTGAAGATGTCGGCCCGTTGCTGCGTTGTATCCACCGACACCACCTGAATATAACCCTTCTCATAAGCATCTCGAATTGCGTGAATGCGAATTTCGATATGCTTTGTTCTGGAGTAGTGGATAGGATTCTTCACAATTCCTAGACACGCCTCATTGTCGATGAATATAAGAGTCTTCATGATGTTGATTCCATAATCCAGCAACTGATTTTGCATCCAAAGGACTTGCGAACAACAATTGTAGGCCGTA
Organism: Helianthus tuberosus; assembly: GCA_030545235.1. NCBI lineage: Eukaryota > Viridiplantae > Streptophyta > Magnoliopsida > Asterales > Asteraceae > Helianthus > Helianthus tuberosus. Next base: position 42,508,219 of record CM060399.1, on the reverse strand, counting down.
GTGTATTCAGATTGAGTAGTAGATGTGGACACTGTTGTCTGCTTCTTGCTCTGCCACGAGATTAGACGATTTCCCAAGAATTGATGTCACACCCCGACCACGTAAAACATCAAATCGTGGCGGAAACGTCGGGGAGTGTTGTAACAGAATTATTGTTTCACAACCATGGAAATTAAAGTTACGTTTTATTTATCAACAAGAGAGTTATTGTCTTTAAACATGAAACAAAGAGTACATAACATAATTAAACTAAGTCTATCTTCGTTTTATGTCTCTAAGGCACAGGTCCGCCCTAGTGTCACGATCATCATCCTAAGCGACAGCTCCTGAAAACACATGTGAAAATAGGTACGTCAGCATAAAAATGCCTGTGAGATACATAGGTTTAGTGAAAATAGGATTCATGACTTGGGTTTTAAAAGACAGGTTTAATAAAAATTAGTCATGAATCTTGTTAAGTGTTTTCTTTTATAAATCGTATGAAAACTCGATAAGAAATCAGACTATATAAAAGGATGGTGTATGGTTAATAAAATAATCGAGTAAAATGAGTTGGATAAAATAAACTGTTTTGTAAGACAATGTCTTGTGAAAAATAAGTTGTTATTGTAAAATGTAATATGTCAAATATTGAAATGATTTAAGTAACGCCACGACATGTAATATCATACAAGCACTTATATATAGGAAGTACCAGCGGCGTATCCACCATGCTTGTATCATATTACACACGCCTCATTACTCAAATCATTTACCCAAACCAACCACCAATGTAAATTGTTCATGTATAAATCAATTGTCAAGTGTTATTGTGTAAACCATATCAAAATGTCCATGTCTAATGTAAATCACCAAATGTGTATATCAATGTCAAAATGTTTATGTTTAATGTAAATCATATAATGTGTATCCAAAAATATCATGTATGGCATGTGAAATATATCAACTAAACCATAGGTAAAATGCACAAAAACAGGGTATTGAATTAAACATAGTTTAAATCAAAGTTATGTTTTATGGAACAAATGCATGCTATACTGATACAAACATCTATGCGGTATTGCTATAATGCATACATTCAAGCCTTGTGACTGTGGTGATAGACCTTTAAACAAATTAAAGGTTTATCTGTGTTATGTTTATCGAATTCGGTCATTCCTTCCATCCAAACATACCTAGGATGTTAGGAACGGGAGTTGTCAATTCCTATGGTACCACTACCTACTAACGAATGGCGTAGCTAATGTTAATGAATGTATATTGTCCCATTTGAACAAACCAAATGTCATACCAAAATGTAAGCATGTGATGAATAACAAATGTACTAAGTATGCACACAATGGACATACATAGCAGAAACAATAAGAAATCATGTACTCTAAATGTACTAATGAACATAACAAGCATATGATATGAAAACATGAAAGGCATGAAAGTAACAAGTAGGCACATGTGTTTCACCCCAAAATGTTTGGAAAACAGTAAAAGAGGGGTCTATGTACTCACTTGAGATTGTTCAGAAGTCCTAAGATATCCACCAAGCAATGCTAGAAGATCACGGAATCAAACGGTACCTAATATAGGTAACTACATTAATAAACCGGACCTAAATCGGAAGATCGGATAGAATGAGGGCTCGTAAACCAAATGCGTATGGGAACTCATGTAGTATGGTTTAGCAAAGCCTACATACTAAATGAAACCTAACCTAAGTGCTTACGACCCATTACGACCCGTTTAGTTAGCTTATGCTACTTTAACGCGTCATTCGCGTAAAACGCGTTCGGAACACCTAACTAGTCCTATGACAAGTAAAATATGCCTTAACATGTCTAATATTGTTGCCAAATCAGTTTAGATGTCAAAAGTTATGTTACATATGCTTAAAATGAATTTTGGCGTAAAAAGGGCATTTTGGTAATTTACCTAAGGCATATAAACTACCTATCAAACAACTACTTAAACGAAGCGACCATAAGATATAACCTCGGAAGGTTATTCCCTATTTACTATGGTCACCTAATGTGTTTGGTCGGATCCTAATGATCGACCAAACGGGTCGGGTTTGAAAGTATAAGCGATTGTTTAGATCGCTTATCTTACGGCCCTATATAAGCACTAAACTAAAAGTGACGAGCTAAGCATGTTAAAACATGCTTAACTAAGTTTAGAAAATAGGTTTGGTATCAAAACAAACGGTTTTGATACCTAAGAGTAGTTTGGTTACAAAATACGCAAGAATACGCATTTTGGCCGAAACTACGACTCGTCACTGAGCCTTGATAACGTGGTAATCAGTATGTATAGTCACTAGGGACTATAACCATCGTGATTACGCTCACGTTATGAAGTTCAAACGAACTTCGCATTGACCATAAACTGGTCAACGCAGAAAGTCAAACAAAGTTTGACTTTTAACGCTAAAATAATAAAAATAACGAAGGAACACTTACAAAGGGTCCCCGAAAGCTAATCTTGATTCAAGTAACTCAGGTATGAAGCAATGGCTTCAACTTAGAGCTTTTAGATCAGATTTTGTGGGTTTTGCAAGGAAGGGGGGTTGGGTATTTATAGGATTTCTCGAACCGTTAAGATCGTTTCTTGAAAACCGTGATATAATCTCACCCTTACACTTGTTGGAATGTTATGGAACATCAATTGGCCCCCCCACCATCAGGGATTAACATGTGGCATTGGGTTTGGAATTGGGTAACAGCTGTTAACAGCCTGTTTAGAACATTTTGATGTGCTGGGAGTCCCTTACGGACCGTAAGGTTGAGGGCTTACGGTCCGTAAGCCATCAAGTTTGCTGAAATGACAGTTTTGGTCCCTGCACCTTATTTCGTTGCGTAACGGCACTTCTAACACCTGTCAAACCCAATTTCAAGCTCCACAATGATGTTAAGACATAGGGAACATGAAATATGCTTGAAAATATCACGGATGTCGGTTCGTTTGGTCGTACGATCGCGATGTTCGGTTAATTACGACGGAATGCGCATAAGCGCGAAAAACGATCCAAATTGCGTGACGAATGGATTTTTCTCATTCCAAACACTAAAATAAAATATTTTAGTGTTTACATAAATTTTTGGATCTCCGGATGTATTCAGAATGTAAGTTATGCGCGAAAGTGACTTGTGCACTTTTTGACGCTTTTAGTCCCTGAATGACCCAAAAGTTTATTTTAGCACACCGAACCCCTCAAAGCCTATTTCTAAGCTTTGTAAAGGATAATTAAGGTATGTTTAACTTATGTTCATGTTCTGGAATGTCTGTTACTGTACGAATCGCCGTACTTTTGCAGTTTGTCGAATTTAGTCTCTGTAGGCGATTAAACTTGTGTTTGCCATACCAAAGCCTTCAAAACTTATTTCTAAGTTATGTAAAGGTTATTTATGGTATGTTAAGTATATGTTGATGTTCCGGAGTGTTTGTCGCATTAAACTGGTTACGTTTACGCACCAGTTTGCGTATAACTCTCTAGAAAGAGATGTAAAGTTTGAAATCGAACAAAAGTCAAAACATGAAAAAATGTAAAACATAACCAAACAAACATTTGGATCAAATAACATTGTTTTATTTATAATTGAACTGTTCACAATGATTACAAGCACAGATGTTACAGTCTCCCCTACTTGTGGAAATTTCGTCCCGAAATTTATTTAGAGGAAACTCGTGGGAATAGATGTGGGTACTTCGCCTTCATTTGATCTTCACATTCCCAAGTAAACTCAGGTCCACGTTTCGATTCCTAGCAAACTTTGACCAATGGAATGCGCTTGCGTTTGAGCCACTTGACTTCACGTTCCATGATTTTCACTGGCTTCTCAACAAATTTCAGTGTTTTATCAACACGAATTTCGTCAAGTGGTATGTGGAGGTTCTCATCAGCTAAACACTTCTTGAGATTGGACACGTGAAAGGTTGGATGAACAATTCTAAGTTCAGGAGGTAACTCAAGTCTGTAGGCTACCTTACCGATTCTTTCGACGATCTTGAATGGTCCAACGTATCTAGGTGCAAGTTTTCCTTTCTTTCCAAATCTGATCACACCTTTCCAAGGTGAAACCTTAAGTAATACTCGATCACCGACTTGAAATTCCATGGGCCTGCGTCCTTGGTCCGCGTAACTCTTTTGACGGCTTCTTGCTGTCTGAAGGTTATCACGAACTTTCTTAACCTTATCAGTTGTCTCTAAAATGAGGGCAGGTCCAGTAAGCTGAGCCTCGCCGATCTCATTCCAGCAGACTGGTGAACGACATTTTCGACCATAGAGAGCCTCGAAAGGAGCCATGTTGATGCTGGAGTGATAACTGTTGTTGTAGGAGAATTCAATTAATGGAAGATGTGAATCCCAACTACCACCAAAATCGATCACACAAGCTCTAAGCATATCCTCCAGAGTCTGGATTGTTCTCTCAGATTGACCATCCGTTTGCGGATGATAAGCCGTGCTCAGATTAAGTTGGGTCCCAATAGCAGATTGCATGGTTCTCCAAAAATGAGAAGTGAAGCGAGCATCTCTGTCAGAAATGATGTTCAAAGGAACACCATGTCGAGCTACAATTTCATCCACATAGATTTTAGCCAGTTTGTCAGAAGAAAAATCATCACGGATTCGCAAGAAATGCCCTGACTTAGTAAGACGATCAATAACTACCCAGATGGCATCATGACCTTTCTTTGTGCGCAGAAGTTTGGTAACAAGATCCATAGTAATGTTTTCCCATTTCCAAACTGGGATCTCTGGTTGCACCATAAACCAGAAGGACGCTGATGTTCAGCCTTAACCTTAAGACAAGTAAGGCATTTTGATATATATAAGGCAATGTCTTTCTTCATACCAGGCCACCAATAATGAATACGAAGATCCTTATACATCTTATCTGAGCCAGGATGAATAGAATAACGAGACTTATGGGCTTCATCCATAAGCAAGGTGCGAAGATCATCTTGGCTTGGGACCCACAAACGGTCCATGAAGTAATACGATCCATTGTCCTTCAGTTCCAGATCAGGGGTTATGTGATAGGGAAATTCCTTATCCATTAAACCTTGTGAAACACAAGTGTGTTGAGCCTGAGAAATGCGGGCTTGGATATCGGATCGAGCTTGAATATCAGATTGAACACGGACACAATGAAGTTTAGTACGTTCCTTACGACTCAATGCATCGGCTACGACATTCGCCTTACCAGGATGGTAGCGAATTTCGCAGTCATAGTCGTTTAGAAGCTCAACCCAACGTCGTTGCCTCATGTTGAGTTCTTTCTGATTGAAGATATGCTGAAGACTTTTGTGGTCCGTGAAAACCACACATTTTGTACCGTACAAATAGTGTCTCCAGATCTTTAGAGCGAAGACAACTGCACCTAACTCAAGATCATGAGTGGTGTAGTTTTTCTCATGTATCTTCAACTGCCTCGATGCATATGCTATGACTTTGTTCCTTTGCATCAGAACACAGCCAAGACCCAATTTAGATGCATCGCAATAAACGATGAAATCATCATTGCCCTCAGGCAAAGTCAGAACAGGCGCATCGCAAAGTTTTTGTTTCAAAGTCAGAAACGCTTCCTCTTGCTTGAATCCCCAATCAAAGGGTTTGTTCTTCTGAGTTAGAGCAGTTAGGGGAACTGCAATATTCGAGAAGTTTTCAATGAAGTGGCGATAATAACCCGCTAGACCAAGAAAAGAACGAACTTCAGTAGGAGTAGTAGGTGTATCGCAATCCTTAATCGCAATGATCTTGGAGGGATCAACATGAATACCTTGTTCGTTGACAATATGTCCTAAAAATTGAACTTCTTTAAGCCAGAATTCACACTTAGAGAATTTGGCAAAAAGTTGCTCTTTCTTTAGGAGTTCCAGAGTAAGACGAAGATGTTGCTCGTGATCAGCTCGCGTCTTAGAGTATATCAAGATGTCATCAATAAAAACAATGACGAACTGATCCAAATAGGGCTTGCAGACCCTATTCATTAAGTCCATGAAAACAGTAGGAGCATTAGTCAAACCGAATGGCATGACTGTGAACTCATAATGCCCATAACGAGTGCAGAACGCTGTCTTGGGAATATCTTCTTCATGCACACGAAGTTGATGATATCCAGATCGCAGATCAATCTTTGAAAAATAAGAAGCACCCTGTAACTGATCAAGGAGATCATCGATGCGAGGTAGGGGATATCGATTCTTGATGGTAAGCTTGTTAAGCTCATGATAATCGATACACATCCTAAAGGATCCATCCTTCTTTTTGACAAAAAGAACGGGAGCACCCCAAGGTGAAAAGCTAGGACGGATAAAACCTTTGTCAGAAAGCTCCTGAAGCTGCTTAGACAACTCTTGCATCTCAGACGGTGCAAGACGATATGGAGCTCTGGCAATGGGGTTTGCACCAGGTACGAGATCAATACGGAACTCGACTTGGCGTGCTGGGGGTAGACCAGGTAACTCTTCAGGAAACACTTCAGGATAATCCCGAACAACAGGAATATATTGGATAGATTTACCTTTGCCTTTATCTGCGGTAACATGTGCCAAAAAGGCCACATAGTTCTTTCACAGATATTTCCGAGCTTTAAAACAAGACAAGAGTTTGAGACCGCCAGTAGGCTTCTCACCATGAACCTGTAGGATCTCGCCTGTCGAAAGCGGCACGCGAACGATCTTCTTGAAACAAACTACCTCTGCGTGATGCTTGGCTAACCAATCCATACCCACAATAATGTCGAAGCTTCCAAGTTTCATAGGCGTGAGGTCAATAGGAAAAAGATGGTCGTTAAGGTTCAACTGGCAGTTGCGAAGAACAGAATCAAGAACAATGGGTTCACCACTAGCAACTTCTACTGTCAAAGGCTTACCTAGTTTCGTTCTAGACACTCGAAGAAATGGCTCAAAAGATAACGACACAAAACTCTTATCGGCACCCGAATCAAAAAGAACAGATGCAGGCTGATTATTAATAAATAACGTACCGTTCACCACTTCATTGTCTGCTTGTGCCTCTTGTGCATTCATGTTGAAGACTCGACCTCGAGCCTGAGCCTGATTCTGATTTGGATTTGCATTCACCAATCTTGGACATTGATTACGATAGTGGGTCAGATCCCCACAATTGTAACAAGAACCTGGCGGGTAGTGTGGTCGTGCAGCTTGACCCTGTTGCTGAGCTGGAGGCTGAGCAACTTGTTGAGCCGGGTTCTGAACTGCCGGATTCTGAGCAAACCGACATACATCAGCAAGATGACCTGACTTCCCACAGTTAGTACAGAAACGGCACGGAAGTTGCGGCTGATGGTGACTTTTGCATCTATTGCACAAAGGTGCATTCCCTGCATAACGCTTCTTCGCTGGAGGCTTTGCGGGTTGGTTGGGAGCTGCCTGGTTAGCTTGGGCAGTGACAGCAAAATTTTGGGAAGCCTTTCGCTTCCTAGACCCCCTTGAGGAACCAGAATCCTTTCCCTTCTTGTTTTGACCTTTCTTGCTATCTTCTTTGTCAGACGCCTGCTTCTTACCTTTGTCACCCTTTTTATGCAGCTTCCCCTTTCGAACCTGCGACTCAATCAATGTCGCTGCTAACTCGATCGCCTGACGGAGTGTGGTAGGGTTACTACCAGTAATGATGTCTTGTACTGAGTCAGGTAGACCATCGATGTACCTTTCGATAGCCTTGTCGAGTGGGGTAACCATGGTCGGGCAAAGCAGACTCAATTCTTCAAACCTATCAGTATACGCCCGATGTTCGCCACTATCCTGTTTCAGATCATCAAACTCTCTCTCCAAAGCTCGCAGTTCATGATGAGGACAGAACTCCCTCATCATAAGGGCCCTAAGTTCAGCCCATGTTTGCGCTAAAGCAACTTCAGCACCACGATCTCTCATAACCCCGTTCCACCACGTAAGAGCCCTCTTCTGAAACACACTCGAAGAAAACTCGACCTTGCGATTGTCAGGACACTGAACGTGACGGAAAGTATTCTCAATGCTCTCAAACCATTGAAGAAGCCCAGTTGCTCCCTCAGAACCACTAAAATTGAGTGGCTTAGCCGAATTGAAACTCTTGAAATTGCATGGAACATGATTGTTGTTGGCTTGGTTCCATTGAGCAATAAGATTTGGGAACGCAGCAGCCATTTGCTGTGCAATAATTTCTGCCAGTTCGGTATTCGCTATCTGGTTTTCGCGTCGAGGAGGCATTCTAAAAGAGGAAACATGAAAGGAAACGAGTGAGATGATTGGATGAAAAGAATGAGATGAAACAAAGTCAACAAAAGCAAAGATGGTGGTCATTCGTCCGCATCACAAAGCAAACAAACGACACACAGTGACTAATCAAAGTAAATGGGTCAGAAATAATGTATCTCGAAGACATGCTCGCCTATAAGTGAACACTCACCCCAAGAGTTCCCAGGTAAGAGTGACTGGTCCGATTATGTGGATTTGTATGAACACTCTAGCCTTAGACATAAAACCCAGGGTATAGGCACTCACTCTTCCAGTTTGCACGTGTTCACACTATTTAGAAACCAAAACTTTGACGAAATTTTGAAAACTTGGAAGGCACAAGGCCAAAAACCAAACTGGAAGGGTTCAAAACCTTATAACAGAGGGTTCAAAACCTTGTAATAAATCATTTAAAAACAGATGATTGATTTTAAAAAATCATTTCGGAAAATTGGGTTCTTGTTTTGGTAATCACCTAAGGATAGGTGAAGTGCATGTTTTAAGATCTAAACACAAGACAACTTGTGTTAGGGTCCTAGAAAGGTTATAGTCTAGGTCAAAGCATTACTAATAACCTATTTCCCTATAACCATTGGCTCTGATACCAACTTTTCTATCACACCCCGACCACGTAAAACATCAAATCGTGGCGGAAACATCGGGGAGTGTTGTAACAGAATTATTGTTTCACAACCATGGAAATTAAAGTCACGTTTTATTTATTAACAAGAGAGTTACATTGTCTTTAAACATGAAACAAAGAGTACATAACATAATTAAACTAAGTCTATCTTCGTTTTATGTCTCTAAGGCACAGGTCCGCCCTAGTGTCACGATCATCATCCTAAGCGACAGCTCTTGAAAACACATGTGAAAATAGGTACGTCAGCATAAAAATGCCTGTGAGATACATAGGTTTAGTGAAAATAGGATTCATGACTTGGGTTTTAAAAGATAGGTTTAATAAAAATTAGTCATGAATCTTGTTAAGTGTTTTCTTTTATAAATCGTATGAAAACTCGATAAGAAATCAGACTATATAAAAGGATGGTGTATGGTTAATAAAATAACCGAGTAAAATGAGTTGGATAAAATAAACTGTTTTGTAAGACAATGTCTTGTGAAAAATAAGTTGTTATTGTAAAATGTAATATGTCAAATATTGAAATGATTTAAGTAACGCCACGACATGTAATATCATACAAGCACTTATATATAGGAATTACCAGCGGCGTATCCACCATGCTTGTATCATATTACACACGCCTCATTACTCAAATCATTTACCCAAACCAACCACCAATGTAAATTGTTCATGTATAAATCAATTGTCAAGTGTTATTGTGTAAACCATATCAAAATGTCCATGTCTAATGTAAATCACCAAATGTGTATATCAATGTCAAAATGTTTATGTTTAATGTAAATCATATAATGTGTATCCAAAAATATCATGTATGGCATGTGAAATATATCAACTAAACCATAGGTAAAATGCACAAAAACAGGGTATTGAATTAAACATAGTTTAAATCAAAGTTATGTTTTGTGGAACAAATGCATGCTATACTGATACAAACGTCTATGCGGTATTGCTATAATGCATACATTCAAGCCTTGTGACTGTGGTGATAGACCTTTAAACAAATTAAAGGTTTATCTGTGTTATGTTTATCGAAGTCGGTCATTCCTTCCGTCCAAACATACCTAGGATGTTAGGAACGGGAGTTGTCAATTCCTATGGTACCACTACCTACTAACGAATGGCGTAGCTAATGTTAATGAATGTATATTGTCCCATTTGAACAAACCAAATGTCATACCAAAATGTAAGCATGTGATGAATAACAAATGTACTAAGTATGCACACAATGGACATACATAGCATAAAATGTAATGTAAAACAATGTACTAAGTATGCACACAATGGACATACATAGCAGAAACATAATGAAATCATGTACTCTAAATATACTAATGAACATAACAAGCATATGATATGAAAACATGAAAGGCATGAAAGTAACAAGTAGGCACATGTGTTTCACCCCAAAATGTTTGGAAAACAGTAAAAGAGGGGTCTATGTATTCACTTGAGATTGTTCAGAAGTCCTAAGATAACCACCAAGCAATGCTAGAAGATCACGGAATCAAACGGTACCTAATATAGGTAACTATATTAATAAACCGGACCTAAATCGGAAGATCGGATAGAATGAGGGCTCGTAAACCAAATGAGTATGGGAACTCATGTAGTATGGTTTAGCAAAGCCTACATACTAAATGAAACCTAACCTAAGTGCTTACGACCCATTACGACCCGTTTAGGTAGCTTATGCTACTTTAACACGTCGTTCGCGTAAAACGCGTTCGGAACGCCTAACTAGTCCTATGACAAGTAAAATATGCCTTAACATGTCTAATATTGTTGACAAATCAGTTTAGATGTCAAAAGTTATGTTACATATGCTTAAAATGAATTTTGGCGTAAAAAGGGCATTTTGGTAATTTACCCAAGGCATATAAACTACCTATCATACAACTACTTAAATGAAGCGACCATAAGGTATAACCTCGGAAGGTTATTCCCTATATACTATGGTCACCTAATGTGTTTGGTCGGATCCTAATGATCGACCAAACGGGTCGGGTTCGAAAGTATAAGCGATTGTTTAGATCGCTTACCTTACGACCCTATATATGCACTAAACTAAAAGTGACGAGCTAAGCATGTTAAAATATGCGTAACTAAGTTTAGAAAACAGGTTTGGTATCAAAACAAACGGTTTTGATACCTAAGAGTAGTTTGGTTACAAAATACGCAAGAATACGCATTTTGGACGAAACTACGACTCATCACTGAGCCTTGATAACGTGGTAATCAGTAGGTATAGTCACTAGGGACTATAACCATCGTGATTACGCTCATGTTATGAAGTTCAAACGAACTTCGCATTGACCATAAACTAGTCAACGCAGAACGTCAAACAAAGTTTGACCTTTAACGCTAAAAGAATAAAAAGAACGAAGGAACACTTACAAAGGGTCCCCGAAAGCTAATCTTGATCCAAGTAGCTCAGGTATGAAGCAATGGATTCAACTTAGAGCTTTTAGATAAGATTTTGTGGGTTTTGCAAGGAAGGGGGGTTGGGTATTTATAGGATTTCTCGAACCGTTAAGATCGTTTCTTGAAAACCGTGATATAATCTAACCCTTACACTTGTTGGAATGTTATGGAACATCAATTGGCCCCCCACCATCAGGGATTAACATGTGGCATTGGGTTTGGGAGTGGGTAACAGCTGTTAATAGCCTGTTTAGAAGATTCTGATGTGCTGGGAGTCCGTAAGCCATCAAGTTTGCTGAAATGACAGTTTTGGTCCCTGCACCTCTTTCGTTGCATAACGGCACTTCTAACACCCGTCAAACCCAATTTCAAGCTCCACAATGATGTTATGACATAGGGAACATGAAATATGCTTGAAAACATCACGGATGTCGCTTCGTTTGGTCGTACGATCGTGATGTTCGGTTAATTACGACGGAATGCGCATAAGCGCGAAAAACGATCCAAATTGCGTGACGAATGGATTTTTCTCATTCCAAACACTAAAATAAAATATTTTAGTGTTTACATAAATTTTTGGATGTCCGGATGTATTCAGAACGTAAGTTATGCGCGAAAGTGCAAACTTTTGCACTTTTTGACGCTTTTAGTCCCTGAATGACCCAAAAGTTTATTTTAGCACACCGAACCCCTCAAAGCCTATTTCTAAGCTTTGTAAAGGATACTTAAGGTATGTTTAACTTATGGTCATGTTCCGGAATGTCTGTTACTGTACGAATCGCCGTACTTTCGCAGTTTGTCGAATTTAGTCCCTGTAGGCGATTAAACTTGTTTTTGCCATACCAAAGCCTTCAAAACTTATTTCTAAGTTATGTAAAGGTTATTTGTGGTATGTTAAGTATATGTTGATGTTCCAGAGTGTTTGTCACATTAAACTGGTTACGTTTACGCACCAGTTTGCGTATAACTCTCCAGAAAGAGATGTAAAGTTTGAAATTGAACAAAAGTCAAAACATGAAAAAATGTAAAACATAACCAAACAAACATTGGGATCAAATAAAATTGTTTTATTGATAATTGAACTGTTCACAATGATTAAAAGCACAGATGTTACAATTGACATCCTCTTGAGACTGACATGTGAATTGTGATCAACCTTACAACCTGCATGATCACTATCAGAATAAGCAATAAGATCAAAGTTACTTTCTTTAGGATACCAAAGACTGAGTTTCGGGGTTCCTTTAAGATAGCGAAAGATATGCTTTACAGCAGTTTCATGAGATTCCTTGGGATTTGTCTGAAATCGAGCACAAAGACAGACGACCCACATAATGTCAGGCCTGCTAGCAGTTAAGTACATCAGAGAGCCTATCATAGAGCGATAGAAAGATTTGTTCATAGGTTTTCCTTAAGGATCCAAAGTAAGCTCGGTCTGTGATGTGAATGGGGTGCTAACTACTTTGCAGTCATTCATGTTATACTTTGCAAGTATATCCCTTATGTATTTTGCTTGATGTATAAGAATGTCATCCTCCTTTTGCATTACTTCCAATCCCAAGAAGAACGTGAGCTCTCCCATCATGCTCATTTCGAATTTTACCTTCATCACTGTCTTGAACTCCTTGCACAGCGCCTCATTCGTCGACTCGAAGATGATATCATCCACATATATCTGTACCAACATAACGTCATCCCCAATCCGCTTGGTGAAGAGAGTCATGTCCATCTTCCCTCTTGTATAACCACACTCCAAAAGATATGTTGACAAAGTCTCGTACCAAGCATGAGGAGCTTGGTGAAAACCATACAAGGCTTTGTCCAACTTATAATAACGACCTGGGAAGTGAGGATCTTCGAAGACAGGTGGTTGACAAACATAAACCTCTTCCTTTACCTTGCCATACAGAAAAGCACTCTTCACATTCATTTGGAAGACCTTGAAGTTCTTTTTTGAAGCATACGCCAAGAAGATTCTACTTGCCTCCAATCTTGCGACCGGAGCAAAAACTTCCTCATAATCAATTCCCTCTTCCTATCGAAAACCTTGCACCACCAATCTTGCCTTGTTTTTGATTACCACGCCACGATCATCCATCTTGTTGCGAAACATCCATTTAGTACCAATCAGAAACTTGCCTTCAGGTAGATCAAAAAGTTCCCATACCTTAAGCTTTCAGAACTAAGAGAGTTCCTCTTACATGTCTTGTACCCAGCTGGAATCTTGGATAGCTTCTTCGATGTCATGAGGCACGAACTGCGAAAGAAAAGCTGCGTATAATCCTTTGTTGATGTCGTATGTCTGACCACGTGTACGCACTCCATCTTCCACTGCACCTATGACGTTTTCAAGGGGATGATTACGATTAGTCTTGTAGCCTGCATTTGTGTGGGTCTCAATTTATTGAGGAAGATTGGTGAAATGTTAGTCGACGTAAATCACAGAAGGTCCATCTTCCTGAGTTGGTTCATCCACGTTCGTCTGTGAAGAATAAGCACCATTTCCTGATGCGTTCTCAGGCGAAGTGTCACCATTAACTTCATCCACAAGAAGAATTGGATCGGCTACAAAAGGAGAGAAACGAGTAGTAAATGGAGTGAAACCGATGTCTGACGTGTCAAACATGGGTTCAACTTGAGTTGCTTCTGCAGGTTTGGCTTTTGGAACGACTTCTAGAATTTTGAATGTGTTGAAAATCACACCTACGTCATAAACCCAGTCGGGAGCACTACCAGTGTTGGTGTAATTTCCTTATTGGAAATCAACGTAATATGATTCAATCACCATCTTGGTCTGTTAGTTATAGACTCTATACGCCATCTGAGTCGATGAATACCCCATGAAATAACAGATGTCGCCAACTGCTTCGAACTTTATGTGATTTTCTTGAGTGTTTAGAAGAGTGCAAGAGCATCAAAACGGCCCGAAGAAATCTATCAGAGGCTTACATTTGAAAAGCAGTTCATAAGCGGTCTTTCCATGAGGTTTGATGATTAGAACCCTGTTCAGAATGTAGCATGCTATGTTGACAGCCTCTGCCCAAAAGATGATTGGAAGCTTTGAACCTACAAGCATAGTTCTCGCAACTTCGATCAGTGTTCTGTTCTTTCGTTCAGCGACTGCATTCTGTTGGGGAGTTCTGGCCGCGATGTACTGAAGATGAATTCCTCTTTCTTCACAGAAGGATATGAAGGTTTGATTCTTGAACTCGGAGCCGTTATCGCTTCTGACCGATTTCACCTTAAGTTTGGTGACGTTCTCAATCAAGGGTATGAAGGTCTTGAGGATATCAGCTATCTCGCTTTTAGCTTCAAGAAAATAAACCCATGAAAAACGAGAAAATTATCTGTAATCACCAAACAATAAGAACTCTTAGCAAGAATTTTAACACTTATTGGAGCAAAGAGATCCATATGCATCAATTGTTGAGGCGCAGTAATCGTATTCACTGCTTTGGGCTTGTGCGATTTCTTGTGTTGCTTTCCTTGGGCGCATGCGATACATTTTTCTGAAAAAGGAAATTCTTTTATCGGAAGACCTCTTACTAAGTTTAACTTAGAAAGTTTGTTCATGTTTTTGAAGTTCACATGCCCCAATCGCCTGTGCCAAAGCAGTAACTCTGATTCTAATGCCTTGGAAATTAAACACGTTAATTGCTCATTTGTCTTGGCATTTTTCATCTTGAGGACGTATGTGTTGTTTTGTCGTGGAGCTGTAAGCATGATCATTTCAGCAGGAACAACGTATTCAGGTTTGAGAAATAGACATTCCACGTCGTTGAATAGCACAGATATTCCTTTGTCACAGACTTGAGATACACTCATAAGATTGTATCACAATTCTGGTACATAGTTAACATTTTCTAACGTCAGTGCTTAAGAAACGACGTCTCCTACTCCAACAATTTTCCCTCCCTTTTCATCTCCGGTGAAAGATACGAAGTCGCCATAAATAAATCGGAAGTTCTTCAGAAGTTCCTTAAGGCAGTCTGTAACACCTCGCAAAATCATGTCCAATATGGTATCGACACGTGTCATGGACTTTAAACGTTTAACGGATTGATTACGAGGGACTAAAGTTGTCAAACGAAGAAAGTATGTGTTTAAGAGGATCCAAAGTGTCACCATATGAAAATTTTTCCTTTCAACAACCTTATACGATGATTATACCCTTAAACGAATGAATCATTAATCGTATGAAACCGTTTGTGGAAGAAAGTGAAAGTTTACAAGACGCGAGGGTTAAATGAGTCAACATGTTGAAATAATACCTCTGATTGACCTTTTAACAAACCCGAAGCTTTGTAATGATTAATTATACCCCCAAGAATAAGTGATAAAAATTTCACAAGGTTTCGATATCATATGAGGAAGATATGTTAACTTTCGTAATTAAGGGGTTAAAGGCGTCAACAAGGCAAAACTTGTGTTTTCGGTTATTGTTTAACGAAACCGGACCTAACGGTGTTTGGTTATATCTCATGGATCACAAAAATATAAGTTATATGGGTTAAATGTGCTTAAAATGAAAGAATTTACGTTTTAGAAGGTCCAGGGGGTGAAAATGTCAAAATTGAAACTTGCTGTTTTGGTCACCACTATGGTGGCGTCACGCCACCACCATCACCTTCTGCCGTCGCGTGACACGACTACCTGATCTGGGCAGATTCTCTGCACAGCTGCGAGTCTATCCAGTTGCACCGCCTTTGCATGGTGGTTTTCAAATTCAGGGACTGTACCAATGGTTTTTCATGCATAGGGGACACCTGGGATGATCAGGAATCAATGTTAGACTTATGTGGAAGGATCTTGTGAAGTTTTAAGTCCTATATAAGACCCCATGTTGCGACACTTGAATTTGCTAACTTTGAAATCATTCTAAACTCACTCTCTGGAGCTCTCTGGACTTCAAGCAAGTTTTTTCAAGTTCCTAATTCGTGTTAAGGACCATTGTAAGTGTTCTTAACCTCCTAAGTTCAAGTTTTATTAGTCTAATGACCAAAAGTCAAAGCCGTCGTAATTATGCTTTGACTTAGTGATTAATCACTAATGGTCCAGTCATTTTTTGAATTGAAAGTGGTATGAGTTGGTAATTATGTGGGTAATAAACCCTTAATAGGGCACCCTATGATTTCCACTCTAACTTGGTCAATTGTCGGGTCAAACTTAATATTAAAAAGTCAACAAAAAGCTATTTTGCAAATAAACTCATAACTAACAATGCAGAGGTTATGGCACCTATTTTAACACTAATATAACTTGGTAATTAATGTAATAACATGTCTAAGCATGTTCAACCCGACAATTCTGAGTCTAGGCTCGGTTCGGAACCGAAAGTCGCAAAAGAAGACTTTTGCTTTGACTTTCAGTTCTGACCCGATTTAGCTTAGTTTAGATATGCCTTAAGGTTCCATTAGGACCATATTACATGTAAGTATAATCCTCTGAGTTTATACAATGTGGTTCCTTTGCAATCCTAGTTCATTGCATGTTTCCGTTGCTTAATGTTGACCATTATGCCCTTTTGATATTAAAACAAGATTTTTGAAAATGTGAGAGGACAAAAACCTTTATTACTGATTTATAAACATGTCCTAAAAATTTGACATCAGTTTGAGGTCTACATTAGGAGTTATGCTCGATATCGTAATTTGAAAGCTTTTTATTAATTAAACGGCATTTTTAGCATAAAGCCTATTTAAACCCAAAATTCGACACCAAAATTTTTACCCACTGATGTAATATAATATTTTGGGTTTTTCCAAGATTTTTAAACTGATCATAAGGTAGGGTTCTTGCTTTGATTCGGTAATTGACGGTTATGCCCTTTTCGTGAATAAAATGAGTTTTACATAACATTTTGATACCAAATCTTTTGCTACTGATTTTATATAATAAATAAAATATTTTGAACTTTATAAACAGATTAAAAACTCAGATTTCCTCATATAACCTGAAAATCACCTAAAACCGACTTTTTACGCTTTTTAAACGCATAGTATGAATTAAAACTATTTTTGACACATAAGACTTAATACCTACTGGGGTTTTAAGTAAATTTTGATACTTTAATAGTAGGTAAAAGTTTTAAACTCAGATTTCCAGAATTGACCTTTAAAGCTTATGTGAAATGACCCAAATGCCCCTACGGTGCATAGTTTGGTTATGAATGATAAATTTCACATATGTTTAATACCTTACAGATGTAACCTACTAAATTAAATATTTTTACTGATCATTTTAGACCAGAACCTCAGATTAATATTTAATCTCTTTTATAACCTTAAAAATGACCAAAATACCCCTACGAGGCTTAATTTGATTTTAAATTCGTTTTGGGCATAATGGAAGGTATCCTACTGATATCACAACATATTTAAAGCATATTAACTTGTGAAACCTGTATATGACTCAGTTGGTTACCCGTTATGCATTTTTCATGTTCGGTATGGTTTATGTGACTAGTTTGCATAAATTGACTGAAACGGGTCAAACCTTATCATTATCACTTCAAATCCAGAATATGTTTAGTTTACCCATATTATATAAGTCTTCATACTTGTCAGGTCTAAACCTCATTCTAATCCGATCTTCGCTTAATCTTGTGTTTTGAACCGTATACCTTTCTTTGAAACTAACCGGTCTAAGTTTAAACTTAAGTAAGACCCATTAGGAATCTAATAGGTTATTAAAACCTTCGTTCCAGATTTAGGAGCCCAGTAAAAGATATTTGCACTTGCTGATTGTATACGGCTGAGATAAATTTGTATATTTTGCTCAGGTAAATACTTTTAACTTATTTTCCCTTATACGGGCTTGGGGTACGGTATATAAAATACCGCTTGGTCGGGTATTGAATCTTTAATCGTATGAAGGTTAATTCATTGAGATAACCCGTTTAATCTGTTTTGTTTGTTAAAGCCTTTGGGGGGTTAATGAACATGTCCTGGATATCCTCGGCTCATTCATTGAAATGGCCACGACTTAAGCACGGGGTGTAGGCATACACCTGCCGGTGCGTATGTAAAATGATATACCTGCCTGTTCGGGAATAACTCGCCGTAGGTTATATTATGTGGTGTGTCTATTAATCTTTAACCCGGTATTCAACTCGGGCTACTAAACGTATAATAAACATATAATTCTTTTACAAGATTATTTTTAAATAAGTGTAAATTACGTTTTTGACCCCTGTGGTTATATCACTTTTACTATATTAGCCCAAAATAAGAATTTTTAACATATCTGCCCCCATGGTCTCTATAACAAACCATTTTGGCCCCTACGTCTAACCATTTTAGCCCCCCATGGTCTCTATAACTAACCATTTTGGCCCCCATAATCTCTAGACTTAGGGGCCAAAATGGTTAGTTATAGAAACCATGGGGGCAGATATGTTAAAAATTCTTATTTTGGGCTAATATAGTAAAAGTGATGTAACCACAGGGGCAAAAAACGTAATTTACTCTTTAAATAATTATCCCAAGTTATAAAAGATTATTTGTGCCTTGTGCATTTAAATCAATTTTAATAAACATTTTCAAAAGTGTCGGTTAATTGTATTTACCAGTGTAAATTGACGTATTTTCCAAAAGGTTAAGTGCAGGTACTATGCGAACTAGGCTGGCTACTCCTGAGTGAATAAATAATGAAGTCTTGCAAGCTTTGTCACTTAAAAATCTGTTGAACAATATTTTTCCTATGGTTTGATCCGCCTGTGGATCCCTTTGCATTCCGTTTGTAATACTCATGATACTTTCATTCGGTTTGTAATATTATTACTTTTAGACTTTTGCTGTGCATTGAACTGTGACTATTGACTACGATGATATCAACTACGTCACGATACTCCCCACCGGGCCCACCGGTAATACGTGGAAATATCGGGGTGTGACAGGTTTGTATCAGAGCCAACATTGAGTGAACTAAACACTAGCCTTCTGTGTTTAATCTCAATGACACAGTTGCACATTCCTTGACTTCCGAGTCTAGGCAAATGACTTAGGACTAATCCAAATCTTTTATTTTGGCCTTTATTGTTTTTCTTTGTTGTTTCTTTTGTTTGTTTTGAAAGGAACAAGAACATGCCGCCAAGATTCAGAGGTCGAGGAGGATGAGGCAAGGAGCCTTTCAATGCTCCTAATGATCATGAGGCCGGGCCTTCACACCAGCGAACTCCTTCTGTAACAATGAGCACAAGTCCTCAGGAGGACTGGAGAACCTACTTAGAGCCTGCGAGGCATTTAGTCTCGCTTAGCTCCTCACCTTCCTACCATGACTCTTTCGGGCTCCATCAAGGCAATGAGTCCGACCATTCACGCCATTCTTACTTGCCATTGCAGCGGTCGGGATCTCACCGTGCCTTTCAGGATCCGACCCCGTTCTTTCAGAGCCCGTTTAATCCAGAAAAAGTGAGTGAAGAACCAATGGGTTACAACCCATTGGGCCCTGAAGACCATTTCCCTGAAGCTCAGGGTATGGATATGGATGATGACCCCGATCCTGCCGAACCACGATCTTGGACGCCCACGCATCCCATAGAGATATCTAATGGGTCATCTTTTCATGGATCACCTTATCGAGGTCCAGACAGCTATGAGGTGAGGTTTGCCTCATACCCTTGGGAGTTTACTCCTTCATTCAACCAACAACAACAACAGCAGCAGGATCCCTCTGAGGATTCACGTTTCGTAGCGGTCACGCCACCGCCGCCGCTTGAGCAGCAACTGCCTCCAGAGCCACCCAGGCGAAGAAGAACAGGTGCATGGATGTCCGTACGAGGAGGGGATTTCCACTTCAGCACCCCTCAACACTCCAGTGGCAGCCACTACCCGCCACTATATGAAGACCCGCAGCAGGGTTGGCCTTCAAACCCAGTTTCTGAGGTGGACTCTGCGCCAGTTGCACCACCACCACCACATGTGGGTTTTGATAACCCGATTCCTTCATACGCCGGTGCAGCGGCGTATAACCCTTTTGAGCAGCCAGCTTACCCTGGCTACAACTACTACAATGCCCCTGCCATCGACCCATACCTCGAGGCGGCCAACTACAATGCTCTTTACCTTGAAGGACCTTATGCAGCTTCGTACCAGTCTGGGTACCAAGCATATGGGTATCAATACCCACCACCACCTCAACCTCCGCAATAGCAGCCGCCACAGCCGCCATTGATTCAGCCTCAGCAGCAACAGGAGATTCTTCAGAGGTTGAGCCAGGTGGAACGAGAGGTTCAAGAGGAGCGTAGAAACCACCGAGGATTTCTCAAGGGTTTGGAAAATCTGATCAAGGGGAAGAAGAAGAGGGATTTTTGAAGATTCCTTATTTATTTGTATTGTAATTTCTTCATTTCAATCAAGTCCCTGCGTGGACATTTTATTTATGTACTTAGTCCCTGCGTGGACCTGTCTTTCTTGTTTAGCCCTAGCATGGGCAAGTTATTATGTAAAAGTCCCGTTTAGGGCATCTATGTACTCCTTTTAAATTTTATTGGAATGTTTTATTTAAATTTCATTTTCATTTTTTTATGTATGAATATAATATATGAAATAAATAAAAAATATCATTCCTTTTTAATGATCTGCCTTTAAATATTAAATAAGAATCCTAAAAGGTATGACCTAGCCTGTATGTCATTATAGACCTGGCCATGATGGTAAAACCTGTTTAAAAAGGATTCAAATCCTCGTTAACATCTGAAAACATGTTAGCACTCCTGGCAGATGTGATTCGGTAAAATCACACATGTCGTCCTTCTATTGGATTCTTCCAATCCCTTTATTTATTGTTTAAACATCCATTAGTGATGTAATGCCTACGGGCCATATTCATTGTCATATAAGACAAAAGACAGTTGTAGTCTACGAATCCCTGTCAAGAAAAGGTAATGAACTATATTCAAACCTAAGTGCCTTGATTCTATAAAATCATGGCTTATGAATTAAAAAATTGTCCTAGTGACTAGGCCTTTTGTGCCACTATAATATCTTTTTATAATAAAGGATAAATTATAATGAAAATTAACCGATATGGCTTAAAATTACCCTGGTTAATGAATTGCCATAAAAGAATATTCTATAATAGACTCCTAAATAAATCTTTGTTAATATTTTATGTAGCAATTAAGCTACATGGCTGAATCAGATGAAGTCAACAGTCACCCGAGGTAGAATCATGATACTACCAGAGTTAATGTAGTGGGTGCGGAACTGCAGGCATTGATAGACAATGCCGTTACTCGAGCTCTGGACAGACGAGATAATGAATCAAGTGGTACCCGTAGCAGGACCCTATCTGTACAACATACAAAACCACCCTCCAAGACTCATACGGCTCGCAAGAGCGATTCTCATCATTCTTCGAATCAGAGGAGTGTTCCATCTAGACAGGTTGTGCCTAACCAAGAACCACGTGTTAAGACCTGTTCATATAAATATTTTATCTCCTGCTGTTGGACTCTGTATGCCCATGACACATATTAAATTGATGTGGCTAGTACGTTATGATCCAAGTCGAGTCATACCCAATAACAAGCTAGACAAACACTTATATTATTTATTTGTGATATGATCAAACAAATAAATATTAACACTTACAATATTTAGAAATTGGTTTTCTAAATAATTGCACTTGAGAAACTAATAAATTATATGGATAATTTATTTTGAGAGAATATTTTATTTTGTTATTTAATGGGTTAAATAACATTTTAAAAGGTTGTATAAAGTCTTGCACTTATGTAGTGTTATATTTATAAAAGTTATAAATATATATAAACCAAGACTTAAATTTTATAAAAGAATTTTTTTTTTATAAAATAAAGCTAGGCCGCCCCCCCCCCTTGGTGTTCTTCCCAAACTTTTATCTCCAATCACAAGACATGCAATTGTCATAAGTTAGAGAAGATTTGATTGGGTGGTCTAACCAAGACCATTTTGGTCCAATGGGGTTTCATGCACTTGCATGTGTAAGTTGGCACATGATTGGTCAAGGTGGGTGGCAATTCTCTCTCATGGTTCTATAAATACTTGGTTGACCAAAATGAGAAGAAGACATAGAGAATAGCTCTCAAATTTTCGGTCATAAGGGGTGTTTTTCAAGTGTTCGGTTTTTGATCTTTGGTGTTAAAATCCTAGCTAATCTCGTGGTGTTTGTTGGAAGCTTGGGGTATGCAAGCTTGAGGCCTTCTATTCTTGAAGGCAACCGTTCAAGAAACATCATCTTCTTCATATCCATTACTCCTTGGAAGGTAGTATTCTAAACACTCTATGGTTGTGTTTTATTTTGATAGCATGCATGTTCGTATATGGATCCGGGATTGGATTTTACATATAAAATGAGTTTTATATCTAGTAAGTAACATGTTTTTAAAACTTTATCTCTGCTGCGTTTTTATTTCATATGGATGAAATTGCTTTGATAAACATGTTAAAGTCCCAACACCTGCAAGCCGAGAGACTTCACAGGAGAGAAAGGAGCCATCGATTGCATGACTTGGCTCGATGAGATGGATACAGTGGTTGATATTAGTGGTTGTGCAGGGCAAGATATTGTGAAATTTGTTAGGTATCATACATTCGGATGTATGTGATCTTATTTACAAGGTAAAATGACAAAGTAATCCCTTAGTGAAAAAGGGCAAAAGATTTATTAGGTATCATACATTCGGATGTATGTGATCCTTTTAAGCCAATGACTAGGAATGTTGAACGATACTTCATTACTTTTACCCACAACTATAGTAGTTATGGTTATGTGTACTTGCTGAGACACAAAATTGAAGTTTTGAAATGTTCAAAGCCTTCAAAAGGTGAAGTACAAAATCAACTAAAACAAAGTTCTTCGTTTCGATAGAGGAAGAATCGAACTCTATTGATATGGTTCGATCTATGATGGCTAGGAGCGCATTATCTCTATCATTTTGGGGTTACGCTTTGCTCTCCGCGGCCAGTATGGCCCCAACCAAGAAAGTGGATAAGACACCTTTTGAAATATGGCATGGAAGGGCTCCATCATTATCATATTTAAAGGTATGGGTTGTGAAGTTTCTGTGAAGCAATACACCCCAAATAAAAGTACGATCCACTAAGTGTATCTTTGTAGGATATCCTAAAGATGGTATAGGATATTATTTCTACGATCCAACAGAGCAAAAGGTATTTGTTGCTCGAAAGGCTGAGTTCTTGGAAGCTAAGTTCCTTGTGGAAGGAATTAGTAGAACAGTGGAACTTGATGAGGATCAAGAACCATAATCCGATACACATTTGGTTGATACTAGCATTCAACAAGAGGTTGTTGAAAACGATCAAGTGGTTGATCAATACACACAAAACGTTCGCATATCTGGTAGAATTAGTAGTCCACCTGAAAGATATGGATTTTTCATAGATGGATGCTACATGGTATATTCGGGTGAACCTACCGCATACCATGATCCAATGTCAATATCCGATTGTGACAAATGGCTTGAAGCCATGAACGTAGAGATGCAATCCATGTATGACAACCAAGTATGGGAATTGGTTGTACTACCTCTTAACTCCAAACTAGTTGGAAGTAAGTGGGTTTTCAGAAAGAAAACCGATATGCATGGTAACTTGGATACTTGTAAAGCAAGACTTATAGCAAAAGGTTTCAATCAAACTCAAGGGGTTGATTATGATGAGACCTTCTCGCCCGAGGCAATGCTAAAGTCAATAAGGATATTATTTGCCATACCTGCATATTATGAATATGAGATTTGGCAAATGGATGTCAAAATGGCTTTCCTTAATAGATATCTTGAGGAAGATGTCTATACTGTTAAGCCTGAAAGTTTTGTCGATCCAAAACATCCTCACAAAGTATGCAAGTTAAAGATATCAATCTATGGAATGAAACAAGCATCTAGAAGTTGAAATCACCGTTTTGATGAAGAGATTAGGGAATATGGATTCATCAATAACGTCGATAAAGCTTGTGTATAAGAAGGCTAGTGGGAGCATTTTTTCTTTCTTAATATTGCATGTTGATGACATTCTACTATATGGAAGTGATATTCCAACCATGGTAGGTGTAAAAGCCTGGCTTGGAAGTTGTTCTTCCATTAAGGATCTTGGTGAAGTCGCCTATATTTTGGAATAAAGATCTATAAGGATAGGTCAAGGAGCTAGATAGGTTTAAACCAAAGTGCATTGACAAAGTCTTGAAAAGGTTCAAGATAAAGAACTCTATGAAAGATTTGGTACCTATTCAAGAGAGGACAATATTGAGTGCGTCTCAATGTCCAAGCTCAAAGGATGAGCAAGAAAGAATGAAAGGAATCCCATATGCGTCTGCTATAGGATTCATTATGTATGTAATGATATGCACTAGATCGGACATGTCGTGCGCATTAAGCATGACGAGAAGATACCAGCGAAATCCAAGTAACGGTCATTGGGTGACTGTTATAAATATATTGAAATACCTCAGAAGGACTAAGGATATATTTCTAATATATGGATCTGGTGAAGAAGAACTTGTTGTAAAGGGTTACATGGATACGAGTTTCAAAATTGATCGAGATGGTTCTCGAACACAATCAGGGTAGCATTGTCCACTACAGAATCAGAATACGTCGCCGCTTCATTGATCGAGATAATTCATATGGATCTGCCACTTGAATTATTGCCGATCTAGGGGTAGTCCCTACCATTCAGGACCCTAGAGATCTTTGTGATAACGATGGTGCGATTGCTTAAATCAAGGAACCTCGTGTACATTGAAAGACTAGGCACATTGAGCGGAGTTTCAACTACATAAGGAATGAAGTTGAAAAAGGGAAAGATATGTATTCGCAAAGTTAACACTGATCAAAATATTGCGGATCCACTCACGAAGCTCCTTGAATGGGCAAAGCATGAAGAGTCATACTTGTGCCTTAGGACTTCGATATTCTAGTGATTGGATTTGATCTATTTTGTATTTGGATATTGGAACAATTGTTAATATAACTCTTTATGGTATTTTGAGTTATGTTCCTTTTAGCATGTTTAAATCCGTGAATAAGATACTTATTCTAAATGTCCGTAGTCGATCATACTTGTAGGAACAAATATGAATGTAAGACTATTATGAACATGGATTGGTGGATATTCATTAAGTATGAATATAGAGCAAAGTGTTGCTGCCAAAGTTCATAGATATTTGTGGGATACAAATATTGGACTGACTCGCTCTCAAATATTACTGCATGGAATCATTTGTGATTGATCATAAGTAAATTTGAGTAAAGGAGAATATCATAGTATCCTCAGACCTGAGATACATATTGGGTCTTGATATTCACCAAATATTGTACCTTGACTTATTTCTTCGCTGTTAGTAATATGACAGTACATAAGGCTAAGCTCAGGTGTGGTACAAGGTGATTGTGAGAGACGTATGTAGTCAAGATGGGATTTGTTCATGTTATTCATTGAGAGTAAGATGTCTAAGGCCTGCTAAAGTTAAATCAACAGAGAGTGATCACTCTATGTCTCTGGATTTGACTTGACATCTGTAACGAAAGGATAAATGATAGATTCACCTAAATCATGTTCAAGTAAAGGACTTGAAAGGGATGATGTTATTGAATGGCAAATATAGTCATACGTATTGGGGGTAGTAAACCGTAGTTAGGCGTCATTTACTGCTTGCATCAATCTTCTATGTATCTTGTGCAAGTGGGAGATTGTTGGACTCTGTATGCCCAAGACACATATTAAATTGATGTGGCTAGGACGTTATGATCCAAGTCGAGTCATACCCAATAACAAGCTAGACAAACACTTATATTATTTATTTGTGATATGATCAAACAAATAAATATTAACACTTACAATATTTAGAAATTGGTTTTCTAAATAATTGCACTTGAGAAACTAATAAATTATATGGATAATTTATTTTGAGAGAATATTTTATTTTGTTATTTAATGGGTTAAATAACATTTTAAAAGGTTGTATAAAGTCTTGCACTTATGTAGTGTTATATTTATAAAAGTTATAAATATATATAAACCAAGACTTAAATTTTATAAAAGAATTTTTTTTTTATAAAATAAAGCTAGCCGCCCCCCCCCCCTTGGTGTTCTTCCCAAACTTTTATCTCCAATCACAAGACATGCAATTGTCATAAGTTAGAGAAGATTTGATTAGGTCGTCTAACCAAGACCATTTTGGTCCAATGGGGTTTCATGCACTTGCATGTGTAAGTTGGCACATGATTGGTCAAGGTGGGTGGCAATTCTCTCTCATGGTTCTATAAATACTTGGATGACCAAAATGAGAAGAAGACATAGAGAATAGCTCTCAAATTTTCGGTCATAAGGGGTGTTTTTCAAGTGTTCGGTTTTTGATCTTTGGTGTTAAAATCCTAGCTAATCTCGTGGTGTTTGTTGGAAGCTTGGGGTATGCAAGCTTGAGGCCTTCTATTCTTGAAGGCAACCGTTCAAGAAACATTATCTTCTTCATATCCATTACTCCTTGGAAGGTAGTATTCTAAACACTCTATGGTTGTGTTTTATTTTGATAGCATGCATGTTCGTATATGGATCCGGGATTGGATTTTACATATAAAATGAGTTTTATATCTAGTAAGTAACATGTTTTTAAAACATTATCTCCGCTGCGTTTTTATTTCATATGGATGAAATTGCTTTGATAAACATGTTAAAATCCCAACACCTGCAAGCCGAGAGACTTCACAGGAGAGAAAGGAGCCATCGATTGCATGACTTGGCTCGATGAGATGGATACAGTGGTTGATATTAGTGGTTGTGCAGGGCAAGATATTGTGAAATTTGTGTCACAATCATTTAAAGGCGAAGCTCTAGCTTGGTGGAGGTCATTAATCCAAGCTACAGAGAAGATCCCGTTATATAACATGACTTGGGAGCAGTTTATTGCTCTAATCAAAGATACTTTCTGCCCTCAACATGAAGTTGAGAAGATTGAGACTGACTTCCTAACATTGGTTATGAAGAACTTGGACTGTCAGGCGTATCTCACGAGCTTCAACACTATGTCGCGATTGGTTCCATACTTGGTCACACCGGAACCAAAACGTATCGCTCGATTCATTGGAGGTTTAGCCCCAGAGATTAAGGCAAGTGTGAAAGCATCAAGACCTAATACCTTTAGGTCAGTGGCTGATTTGTCGTTATCCCTTACTCTTGATGCGGTCAAGCAGAGATCGCTTAGGAACTCTGATGAGGGGAAAAGGAAACGGGAGGATGAGAACTCTCGTCATTCTGACAAGAAACATAGGGGGAACACAGACCACAAGAAGAATTTTGGGTTTAACAAGGGTAATCGGCAAACTGATGAAAAACCCAAGCGTAAGACCTGCAAGAAGCATCATCTGGGGAAATGCAGGTATGAATCGAATTCACAATCGTGGGATCTGCAAATCGAGTGAGCAGAAAACGTTGGATTGTAAGAAGATAAAGGATGCGATGTGCTATAACTGTAACGAGAAGGGGCATCAAGTCCAACTGCCCAAAGTATGCCAAGAAACTTGAAGAAGGTAAAAATACCAATGCTTGGGTCTTTCAAATGAATGGACGGGAAGCAGTTCAGAATGACAACGTGATAACAGGTACCTTCCTTATAAATGATGTTTATGCAAGGGTATTGTTTGATTCGGGTGCAGATAAGTCGTGTGTATACAATAAATTTTGTAAGTTATTAAATCTGCCTGTTAAAACCCTAAGCATAAAATATGAAGTAGAATTGGCCGATGGTACCATAGAAACTGATTCAACTGTGTTAGATGGATGTTTTATATCCATTAGGAACCACTTCTTTCCTTTGTCTTTGCTTCCTTTGAAATTAGCTGGATTTGACATAGTGATAGGCATGGGCTGGTTATCTCATAACCAAGCTCAGATCGTTTGTGATAAGAAGCAAGTGGTTATTAAAACTCCATATGGTGAGCCCTTAACAATACAAGGAGATACTCAGTACGGGTTGCCTAAGCAAGTGTCTATGCTTAAGGCATCAAGGTGTATGAAGAAGGGTTGTGTCATTTATATGGAACAGGTGACTATTGACGAACCAAAACTTAAGATTGAAGAAATCCCTATCATTTCTGAATATCCAGGAGTATTCCATGAAGAATTACCTGGTTTACCACCAGATAGGCAAGTGGAGTTCAGAATCGACATTATTCCAGGAGCAGCACCTATTGCAAGAGCACCTTATAGGTTAGCACCGACTGAGATGAAAGAGTTGAGAACTCAGTTGGATGATTTGTTGGCTAAGGGATTTATTAGACCTAGCTCATCTCCTTGGGGAGCACCGATTCTGTTTGTGAAGAAAAAGGATGGATCGATGCGTCTATGCATCGATTATCGTGAACTAAACAAGGTTACAATCAAGAATAGATATCCATTGCCCAGGATCGACGATCTGTTCGACCAACTGCAAGGGGCAAGTTACTTCTCCAAGATTGATTTAAGGTCGGGTTACCATCAGCTAAAGGTCAGAGATGAAGATGTGCATAAGACTGCATTCAGGACTCGTTACGGTTACTGCGAGTTCTTAGTGATGCCTTTCGAGCTCACTAATGCACTAGCAGCATTCATGGATCTCATGAATCACATTTGCAAACCCTACTTGGACAAGTTTGTCATCGTCTTTATTGATGACATACTCATATACTCAAAGAGTCAGGCTGATCATGAAAGACATCTTTGATGTATTCTTAAACTTCTTCAGCATGAGAAGCTCTACTCCAAGTTTTCAAAATGTGAGTTTTGGCTTTGTGAAGTCCAATTTCTTGGACACGTGGTTAGTGAGCATGATATCCAGGTGGATCCCGCTAAGATAGAAGCAATCATGAATTGGCAAGAGCCGAAGACGCCCACAGAGATTCGTAGCTTCTTGGGTCTGGCAGGATATTACAGGCGTTTTATTGAGAATTTTTCAAGGATTGCTGCACCCCTAACTTCATTAACTCGCAAGAATATCAAGTTTGATTGGGGTCCTAAGCAGCAAGAATCCTTTGATATCCTTAAACAGAAGTTAAGCAATGCACTTGTGTTGACATTGCCTGAAGGGATTGAAGAATTTGTGGTTTACTGTGATGCATCACACACTGGCATGGGATGTGTGCTAATGCAGAAGGGAAAAGTTATTGCCTATGCTTCTCGACAATTAAAAGTGCACGAAAAGAATTACACCACCCACGATTTGGAATTGGGTGCCGTTGTGTTTACGCTAAAACTTTGGAGGCATTATTTATATGGCACCAAATGTGTGATCTATTCTGATCACAAGAGCCATCAGCATCTGTTCAATCAGAAGGATCTAAACATGAGACAGCGTCGATGGATGAAGACACTGAATGATTATGATTGTGAAATCCGATACTGTGACACCTGTGTCACTTCGACCATCAAACAAATACCAAGCCAATGAAATATTGTATTTCATACTTGGGATCTGTATAAATATGTGTATCTTTTGCACATATCAATTCTTGTTCGATTTCAAGCTCTAAATCGCTTTCTGGAAGGTTATACGCGCACTGATGCGTAAATATAACCAGTTTAACACAACAAACACTCCAGAATAGTGAAATAGGCTTAACATACCTTCAATAACCTTTACATAACTTAGAAATAAGTTTTGAAGGCTTTGGTATGGCAAAATCAAGTTAAATCGCTTACAGGGACTAAAGTTGACAAACTGCGAAAGTATGCCAATTTGAACTGGAACAGACTTTCCGGAACATGACCATAAGTTAAACACACCTTAAATATCCTTTATATAGCTTAGAAATAGGCTTTGAGGGGTTCGGTGTGCTAAAATAAACTTTTGGGTCATTCAGGGACTAAAAGCGTCAAAAAGTGCACAAGTTTGCATTTTCGCGCATAACTTTCGTTCTGAATACATCTGGACATCCAAAAATTTATGTAAGCACTATAATATTTTATTTTAGTGTTTGGCATGAGAAAAATCCATTCGTTGCGTCATTTGGATCGTTTTTCGCGCTTGTGCGCATTCCGTCGTAATTAAGCGAACATCGCGTTCGTACGACCAAACGAACCAACATCCGGCATATTTTTGAGCATGTTTCATGTCCAAAATGTTTAGGCATCATTTTAGGGCCTTAAAGTTGGCTTGACGGGCCTTAGAAGTGCCGGAAATACGCTTAAACACCATCAGGGACCAAAGCTGTAATAATGCAAACTTGTGTCTGATCTGTGCAGGCCAGGCGGCCCGCGTAAGATCCTTGTGTCCTTTACGTGGCCCGCGTCAATGTCCCTGATCAGATCAGATCGATTACTCAGCAGATTCCAGCTGTTTAAACCTCATCCACACCTTTACACTTGCCCTTTCAGCTTGTAAGAGGCCATTTTTAGTTACCATAACTTTCCAACAAGTGTACGCACGAGATTCAATCACATTTTCCAAGAAACGATCTTAACGGTTCGGGAAATACTATAAATACCCCACCCCCATTTGCTTCAAACTCACAAGAATCTGATCTAAAAGTCTCTAAGTTGGAACCATTGTTTCATACCTGAGTTATTTTGATCTAGATTAGCATTCGGGGACCCTTCGTAAGTATTCTTTCGTTCTTTTATTGCTTTTCGAGTCCGAAAGTCAAACTTTGTTTGACTTTATGCGTTGACCAGTTTATGGTCAATGCGAAGTTCGTTTGAACTTCGCAACGTGATTGTAATCACGATGGTTATAGTCCCTAGTGACTATGCCTACTGATTACCACGTTGTCTAGGGTCGTAAGGGTAAGCGATCTGATAAATCGCTTATACCTTCGAACCCGACCCATTTGGTCGATCATTAGGATCCGACCAAATACCTTAGGTGACCATAGTGTATAGGGAATAACCTTCCAAGGTTATACCTTATGGTCGCTTCGTTTAAGTAGTTGTATGATAGGTAGTTTATATGCCTTAGGTAAATTACCAAAATACCCCTATGATGCCAAAATTCATTTTAAACATATGTAACATAACTTTTGACATCTAAACTGATTTGACAACAATATTAGACATGTTAAGGCATATTCTACTTGTCATAGGACTAGTTAGGCGGTCCGAACGTGTTTCACGCGAACGACGCGTTAAAGTAGCATAAGCTACCTAAACGGGTCGTAATGGGTCGTAAGCAATTATGTTAGGTTTCATTTAGTATGAAGGCTTTGTTAAACCATGTTACATAAGTTCCTACACTCATTTGGTTTACAAACCCTCATGCTACCCGATCTTCCGATTTAGGTCCGTGTTATTAACATAGTTACCTATATTAGGTGCCGTTTGATTCCGTGATCTCTAGCATTGTTTGGTTGTTACTCAAGGACTACTAAGCAATCTCAAGTGAGTACATAGACCCCTCTTTTACTGTTTTCCAAACTGTTTTGGGGTGAAACACATGTGCCTACTTGTTACATTCATGCTTTCCTGTTTTCACATCATATACCTGCTATGTTCGTTAGTACATTATAGTACATGATTTCATTACATTTCATGCTATGTATGCTCATTGTGTGCGTACTTAGTACATCGTTTTACATTACATTTCATGCTATGTATGCCCATTGTGTGCATTACTTAGTACTTGTTTTACATTACATTTATGCTATGTATGTCCATTACGTGCATACTTAGTACATTGTTTTACATTGCATTTTGTTGCATATGCTCATCCAGCATATGAATACATTATACTACATTTTGAACCGTTGTAACCATTTGACTATGTAAACCGTCGTAACCATTTGATTATATGAACCGTTTGTAACTGTTGAACCATGTGAACCGTTTGTGACTGTTGAACCGTGTGAACCGTTTGTATCTGTTGACATGATTTACATTTGACAATAGACATTTGACTATACATAAACATTTCTACAATTGTTAAACATTACATCTTGGTGGTTTGGTTTGAATAAGTGATTAAGTAACGAGGCGTGTGTAATATGATACAAGCATGGTGGATACGCCGCTGGTACTTCCTATATATAAGTGTTTGTATGGTATTACATATCGTAGCGTTATTTGAATCATTTCAGTTTGAGACATATAACATTTTATACAAATAACATACTTTTCACAAGACATTGTTTTACAAACAACTTATCTTATACAAACTCATTTTACATGGTTATTCATTTAACCATACATTACTCTCTTATTTATACATATCATCTGATCTTATTGTTTTTCAAATGATTTACAAGACAAAGCAAATTACAAGGTTCATGACTAAACATTTTCTCAAACATAAGTCATGAATCCTATTTTCACAAAACCTATGTATCTCACAGGCATTTTTATGCTGACGTACCTATTTTCACATTTGTTTTCAGGAGATGATGCATAGGACTTATCAAGACATACTTAGGCGGACCTGTGCCTTAGTGACTTAAAACGAGACAAGAACTAGTTAATATATGTTATGTACTTTTTTTTTCTTGTTAAAGACAATGTAACTCGCTTGTTTGATGAATAAAACGAAACTTTAATTTCCATGGTTGTGAAACATTAATTCTGTTACAACACTCCCCGATGTTTCCGCCACGTTTTGTATGTTCTACGTGGTCGGGGTGTGACAGATACCATCCAGGCAAGGCGAATGTAGTCGCTGATTCCTTAAGTAGAAAGGAAAGGGTTAAGCTGTCACACCCCCAAAATCCACACGCGGAGTATCACCGCTTGGAGGCGTGACTAACCAGGATCCAGCCACCAATCATATTGAACAATGTAAGTAGTAAAAGTAATTCAACCAAACAATATGAAAGGTGTTCAAAACCAAAGCATAGTTAAGTGTTTAGCGGAAGCATAATTGTAAAACCCGATGTAAGTATTAAGTACGAAATAAAGTAATGTTTTTAACATGGCACACACTGCCATGTCCCACAACGACCGCACCTCCCTGTGCTAGCTCCATGAGTACCTAACGACCTGCAAGGCATGTAGCAACGAGTCAACAAAAAAGTTGAGCGAGTTCACAGTTGGTTGTTTAGTTGAAGTGTTCATTTCGTAAATCATATGATCGCTTTGTAAACCATGTATCCTATTAATTCGTATCGCGGTCTCCCAGACATGTTTGCGAAGATTAGTGGGGGTTTCCCATGTGTTACTAGACCACGCGTATCGACTGCTACGAAAATGTAAGAGGTGCCCTAAGTCAATGTCTATCAGCATTGACCCTTTGCCCATAGTCCATTAGTACACGCCCGTCCGACTGGCACGGTGTGAGGTTTGTTAAACCTAATAGCGCTATTAACTAATGACCCGCTCGCCATAGGCCTCGGCGATTAAGTCGATAAATGAGGGACTTCAAATGTTAGAGTTGATGGTCTTATGGTAGTACGTATGCTGTTGTATGGGGAATACGCAAGTTTGTAGTTATCGTTCTGTTCTTTAACCCATTCCCAACCCTTGGGAATCCCATGCCTTGGCTAGAGTGTGAACTCACCTTGGTTTGCTCGGTATGCTAAACTATGTACTCGTAAACAATCAATCAAAGCCTAGAGTATGCATGTATACACAGTCAGTTCGAGATCGTAAGGATTCACATGTAATCTATGTCACAAAGTGTGTTTAAGCAATTATCACGTATCATATAAGCAGTTTATCAAAGTCATGCAATTCATGCTTCATATAATGTCTTTCACAGTTTGTACTGATCATGGTTATTCATTTACATACTTGACAGGGTTAACAAGCTTAACAAAGTTTGCAACTTAACAGGATTAACATAGGTACATGAATAATAAACTAATTGTGTTAGTTAACTATCAGAGTTAACAAACGAGTAAAGTTATATAATTAACAGAGTCACATGCATATCTTAACAGAGTTAACAACTTAACAGAGCTAACAACTTAACGGAGTTAACAACTTAACAACTTAACATAACAAGGTTACGGTGCTAGAATGTTGGACGAAATCTCATCAGACGAAATCACTTTTTGACGAAAACTCTTCAGGGACGAAATCCCTTTAGTTTTCGTCGATCAGGAGGTATGGCGAAAACACTTGGGGGTTTTTGTCTGGCCCCTTGTGTTTTCGTCTGGTACAACAGCATCAACAACATCGGTTATGCAAAACAACAATCCTAGTTATCACTAACAATATCGACAGTTTCAACAAACCAATCGTTCATACATATCAGTTTAGAATCATTGCTTTATCATAACAGAATCATGGGGATTCTACTCAGTAATATATGATCACATATCCATCAATATTAATCCCAACATAACATACCATACACAAAGACCTAGTTACTTTTCAATCATCATTCAGTCTTACAATCATCATTACATCATCAGATTAATCATCGACAGGCACAACACAATCGTTTATAACATCAGATCATAAGAATCCCTAACATACAAATCCATTCAAACCGCATAATCACAATCGTTACGTGCTAACAGTTAATTCATAAAGCCAACAAACAGTCACGTGATTTCAACCAAATAATCATGACTAGTCCATCACTAACCTACGCAGGAGAGACAGCAAGTCGATCGGTGACTGAAGCTCGAATGTTCACGTCTGCCGTCGTGCGCAAAGGGTAGCGAGAGAGGATGTGAGAGGTGATTAGGGTTTAGTCAGTTATCAATTACATGTACTGATTAAAACAAATCCTATATTTAATCATTATTGGGCCGAAGCCCATGAGTTGTTTTCGGTGGCCTCATGTTGGACGAAAACACACAAAGTGTTTTCGTGAGTGGGTGATTTCGTGAAGGGGTGATTGGCAAGAATTCTAGTTTTATTAATTATACACATCACATCATTATCACACAAAATATATAAATCACATACACACTTATATAATGCACACCAAACATATATATAAAACACACTTCGAAATTAAGTACAAGGTTAAGTCGAATTGAGACCTTGAAAACTCGAGTTGTCACATTATCCCCAACTTGAAAGAAATTTCGTCTCAAAATTTAGCACGTGGTTACTGAGGAAGCTAGTTGTGTTATGTAGTTTACTGGTTTTCCTGGGGTGTCACATCACCCCCCCGTTGATTTGGAATTTCATCCCGAAATTCTGTAGTAGCTTCAGCCTCAGTAGTGGTTGCACTGTTTCCGAATAACTGGGGATACTTGAGTTTCATTTGGTTTTCTCATTCCCAGGTGAACTCTGGGCCACGACGGGAGTTCCAACAAACTCGAACAAGAGGTATTCTGGTGTGCTTGAGGACCTTAACGTCTCGGTCCGTGATTTCAACTGGTTCCTCGACGAATCGCAACTGATCGTCGATAATGAGCTCCTTCAAAGGAACTTTAAGGGTCTCATCTAACAGACACTTCTTCAGATTTGACACGTGAAAAATGTTGTGAACCGCACTGAGTTCTGCGGGTAGGTTTAGTTTGTAGGCCACTTTGCCTATTTTCTCGATGATTTCGAACGGTCCGACATAACGCGGATTAAGTTTGCCCCTTTTGCCAAAACGAACCACACCCTTCCAGGGTGAGACTTTGAGTAGAACCCGGTCCCCGACCTGGAATTCTAGAGGTTTCCTACGCTTATTAGCGTAGGCTTTCTGACGGTCGCGAGCTGCCGCCATGCGTTGTTGTATCTGAGCAATCCTTTCTGTTGTGTCTACTACAAGTTATGGACCCGTGATTTGACTGTCACCCACCTCTGCCCAACAGAGAGGTGATCGACACTTACGCCCGTACAATGCCTCAAATGGAGCGGCTTGAATGCTGGTGTGGTAACTTTTGTTATACGAAAACTCCACTAACGGGATATGTTTTTCCCAGCCGTTGCCGAAGCCGATTACACATGCCCGCAACATGTCTTCTAGGGTTTGGATGGTGCGTTCAGACTGCCCATCTGTTTGTGGGTGGTAAGCTGTGCTCATGTCTAATTGTGAGCCAAAGGATTTGTGCATTGCTTGCCACAGTTCTGAAGTAAAACGTGCATCACGATCAGATATAATAGAGGTTGGCACCCCGTGCCTCGGTACTACTTCCTTTAAGTAAATGTCTGCTAGAGTAGAGAACTTATCCATTTCCTTGATAGCCAAGAAGTGTGCAGATTTTGTGAGTCGATCCACGATCACCCAAATAGTATCATTTCCACGTTGAGTTCTAGGCAAACCAGTAACAAAATCCATGGAAATTTGCTCCCATTTCCATTATGGTATCTCTGGTTGTTGGAGTAGGCCTGATGGTTTCTGATATTCGATCTTGACTCTCGCACAAGTCAAACATTTGCTAACGTAAGTTGCTATGTGAGCTTTCATGCTAGGCCACCAATACGTAGTTCTGAGATCGTGGTACATCTTATCCGAAGCAGGATGTACTGAGTAGCGAGACTTATGTGCTTCGTCCATCACCAGCTCGCATAAGTTTCCATAGTGTGGGACCCAAATGCGTCCTGTTACGTAATAGACGTCGTCTTCCTTTTGTTCTAATCGTTGCCTTAAGCCGCGTAGAGCTTCAGCCCTGACGTTTTCTGGTTTCAATGCTTCTACCTGAGCATCTCGTATCTGTGCAGGAAGACTAGAATGGATGGTGAGTTGTAGGGCTCGCACACGCCTAGGTGTGGTATCTTTTCGACTGAGGGCGTCAGCCACAACATTGGCTTTGGCTGGATGGTACTTGATGGCACATTCGTAATCATTCAGTAGCTCGACCCATCGACGTTGTCGCATGTTCAACTCCTTCTGTTGGAAGATATGCTCGAGACTCCTGTGATCGGTGTAGATGGTGCACTTGGTACCATACATGTAATGTCTCCATATCTTGAGTGCGAAAACAACAGCTCCCAGCTCCAAGTCGTGGGTGGTGTAATTCCTTTCATGAACTTTAAGTTGACGTGACGCATATGCAATAACCTTGTCACGTTGCATCAACACACATCCAAGACCCTGAATGGATGCGTCACAATAGACCACAAAATTGTCTGTGCCCTCTGGCAATGAGAGAATAGGTGCGCTGCAGAGCCTATCCTTTAAGTGCTGAAATGCTGATTCCTGTGCATTTCCCCAACGATAAATAACGCCCTTCTGAGTTAATGAGGTGAGGGGTTGTGCAATCTTGGAAAAATCTTTGATGAACCTTCTGTAATAGCCCGCCAAACCCAAGAATTGGCGGATTTCTGTTGGTGTACGAGGTGCAGGCCAGTTCTTAATCGAGTCTACCTTAGATGGATCAACATGAATCCCATCCTTGTTTACCACGTGGCCTAGAAAGTGGACTTCGCGAAGCCAGAAGTCGCATTTTGAAAACTTGGCGTACAGCTGTTCTGCTCGAAGTAGTTCCAAAATGAGTCATAAATGCTGTCGTGTTCCTCCTGACTCCTAGAGTAGATCAGAATGTCGTCGATGAATACAATCACGAATTTATCCAAGTATGGCTTGCACACTCTGTTCATAAGATCCATGAAAATTGCAGGTGCGTTTGTTAATCCGAATGGCATGACCAGAAACTCGTAGTGGCAGTAGCGAGTTCTGAATGCTGTTTTGGAGACGCCCTCATCCCGGACTCTCAGTTGATGGTAGCCTGACCTCAGATCAATCTTTGAATAGTAGCTCGACCCTTGCAGCTGGTCGAACAAGTCGTCAATGCGTGGAAGAGGATAGCGATTCCTTACGGTTACCTTGTTTAGTTCGCGGTAATCGATGCACATCCTGAAGGTACCTTCTTTCTTCTTCACAAATAATACTGGTGCTCCCCAGGGAGAAGAGCTAGGACGAATAAAACCCTTATCCAAGAGTTCTTGCAATTGTTTGGACAGTTCTTCCAGTTCGGTTGGAGCTAAGCGATAAGGTGCTCGAGCTATGGGTGCGGCTCCAGGAGCTAGCTAGCTCGATCTGAAATTCGACCTGGCGATGAGGCGGTAGCCCAGGTAAATCTTCAGGAAACACATGAGGAAAGTCGTGTACTACTGGAATGTCCTCTATCTTCTTCTCTTTCGTCGATGCATCAGTAACGAGTGCTAAAATAGCAGTGTGGCCCTTTCGCAAACACTTCTGGGCCTTAAGGAAAGAGATGATGCCCACTACAGCACCACTCTTGTAGCCTTGAATCTCGAGAGGTTCTTTGCCAGAACGGGGAATACGTACAATCTTCTCTTTGCATAGGATCTGTGCTTGCTGTTGGGATAACCAATCCATCCCAATGACGATGTCAAAACTACCCAAAACTATAGGAATGAGATCGATAGAGAAAGTCTGACCAGCGAGGATAAGATTACAACCCTTAACTATGTGTGTGGCCTCTAGACTTGTACCATTCGCTAATTCTACGACATGCTTGGTGTTCAAAAGTGTTGGTGTGCGCTTGAGCATCTAACTAACTTTTAGAGACACATAACTGGTATCGGCACCCGAATCAAATAAAACAGTAACATAAAAGTCGTCGAGAAGAAACTTACCCATCACCACGTTAGGATCATTCCTTGCGTCACCCTGACCCAGCACGAATACACGGCCCCTGGCACCATTGTTTCCATCATTGTTTCCCCCGTTGTTGTTTCCATTGCCCTGATTGTTGTTGTTGTTCGGATTTCGATTTAACTAGGGGCAGTCCCGCTTGAAGTGGCCTTCAGCACCACACTGAAAGCACCCCCTGTTTCTCCGCTGTTGCTGCTGCTGGTTCTGTGGAGCGGGTAGTTGTTGCTGGTAGTTCTGATTCGCAGGTCGTGAGCTCCTGCAATCCTTAGCTTCATGACCCATTTTGAGACACCTCTGGCAACGACCCCTGTTGCACTGACCACTGTGGTGCCTGTTGCATCTGTTGCACTTTGGGTGGTTTCCTCGATATCCATCCTGCCATTGACTACCAGAAGATTGCTGACCAGGACTCTGGTAGTCATCGATCTTTCGCTGCTGTGCTTGGGACTGAACTGTAGTCGAACCCTTGCTGGAGGTTCCATCCCACTTTCGCTTGTTATCACTGGGAATAACAGAAGTAGTAGTAGTAGCACCAATACGTTTAGGCAGCCTGTTCTGTTCCACTGCTTGGTCTGTGAGACGATGAGCAAGACGAGTAACATCTTGAATAGTAGCAAGGTTAGCAGAAGTCACATGGCTTTGAATCTCTGGTACTAGGCCTTTGAGGTACAGCTCAATGCGCTTGATGGGAGGTTCCAACATAGTTGGACACAAAATTGCCAGTTCGTTAGATCGCTTCGTATACGCCTCTATCTCTGACCCCGTCATCTTCAAGTTAAAGAACTCCACTTCCAGTTTGTGGATGTCATCACGGTTACAGTATTCTCGCTTAATCAGTTCCTTAAAATCATTCCATGGGGTGGCATTAGCAGCCGCCAGCCCCAGCATCTGAACTTGCGCGTTCCACCAAGTTAGCGCAGTGCCTTCGAGAGTACCAGTGGCGTACTTCACCCTACGAGCCTCAGGGCATTCACACATTTCGAAGACCGATTCGAGCTTTTCGAACCAGTGGAGGAGTCCAACGGCCCCTTCAGTGCCACTGAAAGTACTAGGACGACAATCCATGAACGTCTTGAATGTGCATACTGGTGGCTAAGCGTGTTGACCAGTCGTGTGCGTAAGAGTAAACAAAATTAAGCACAAGTGTTGGTTTACGAAAGTAGGATCTAAGGATCCTAGAGTAAGTTGTGATGGCAGGCTATACCTCCCGCCTGGGCAGCTGCGAGTGCTGCAGTAACTTGTTCAGTGATCAAAGCCGCCAACTGGGCTTGAGTTAAGTTAACGCGTCCACTCATGATCTTCATATCAAAGGAAACATGAGTGAGAAAGGTTCGCGAAAGTGCGATGACAGAAGGGAGTAAGTACGCACGTGTTTTCAAACAATAGCTGTTACGCTTATCTAAGCATACCATCAACAAAGTTCTATGTAATCTAACAAGTAGGCAATGTAAACATAAATCGTATCACCTAGAATGTTGAGTCTTGCACGTGGAGCGAAGCGTCGTTGTGGATCGTTGAGCACTGTACAGGTTATAGTCTGGTTTTAACAAAAAACTTTTTCCCTTATTAAAACCAAGTTCACTATAACCAATGGCTCTGATACCAATCTGTCACACCCCCAAAATCCACACGCGGAGTATCACCGCTTGGAGGCGTGACTGACAAGGATCCAGCCACCAATCATATTGAACAATGTAAGTAGTAAAAGTAATTCAACCAAACAATATGAAAGGTGTTCAAAACCAAAGCATAGTTAAGTGTTTAGCGGAAGCATAATTGTAAAACCCGATGTAAGTATTAAGTACGAAATAAAGTAATGTTTTTAGCATGGCACACACTGCCGTGTCCCACAACGACCGCGCCTCCCTGTGCAAGCTCCATGAGTACCTAACGACCTGCAAGGCATGTAGCAACGAGTCAACAAAAAAGTTGAGCGAGTTCACAGTTGGTTGTTTAGTTGTAGTGTTCGTTTCGTAAATTGTATGATCGCTTTGTAAACCATGTATCATATTAATTCGTATCGCGGTCTCCCGGACATGTTTGCGAAGATTAGTGGGGGTTTCCCATGTGTTACTAGACCATGTGTATCGACTGCTATGAAAATGTAAGAGGTGCCCTAAGTCAATGTCTATCAGCATTGACCCTTTGCCCATAGTCCATTAGTACACGCCCGTCCGACTGGCACGGTGTGAGGTTTGTTAAACCTAATAGCGCTATTAACTAATGACCCGCTCGCCATAGGCCTCGACGATTAAGTCGATAAATGAGGGACTTCAAATGATAGAGTTGATGGTCTTATGGTAGTACATATCCTGTTGTATGGGGAATACGCAAGTTTTTAGTTATCGTTCAGTTTTTTAACCCATTCCCAACCCTTGGGAATCCCATGCCTTGGCTAGAGTGTGAACTCACCTTGGTTTGCTCGGTATGCTAAACTATGTGCTCGCAAACAATCAATCAAAGCCAAGAGTATGCATGTATACGCAGTCAGTTCGAGATCATAAAGATTCACATGTAATCTATGTCACAAAGTGTGTTTAAGCAATTATCACGTATCATATAAGCAGTTTATCAAAGTCTTGCAATTCATGCTTCATATAATGTCTTTTACAGTTTGTACTGATCATGGTTATTCATTTACATACTTGACAGGGTTAACAAGCTTAACAAAGTTTGCAACTTAACAGGATTAACATAGGTACATGAATAATAAACTAATTGTGTTAGTTAACTATCAGAGTTAACAAACGAGTAAAGTTATATAATTAACAGAGTTACATGCATATCTTACCAGAGTTAACAACTCAACAGAGTTAACAACTTAACAGAGTTAACAACTTAACATAACAAGGTTACGGTGCTAGAATGTTGGACGAAATCTCATCAGACGAAATCACTTTTTGACAAAAACTCTTCAGGGACGAAATCCCTTTAGTTTTCGTCAATCAGGAGGTATGGCGAAAACACTTGGGGGTTTTCGTCTGGCCCCTTGTGTTTTCGTCTGGTCCAGCATCAACAACATCAGTTATGCAAAACAACAATCCTAGTTATCACTAACAATCTCGACAGTTTCAACAAACCAATCGTTCATACATATCAGTTTAGAATCATTGCTTTATCATAACAGAATCATGGGGATTCTACTCAGTAATATATGATCACATATCCATCAATATTAATCCCAACATAACATACCGTACACGAAGACCTAGTTACTTTTCAATCATCATTCAGTCTTACAATCATCATTACATCATCAGATTAATCATCGACATGCACAACACAATCGTTTATAGCATCAGATCATAAGGATCCCTAACATACAAATCCATTCAAACCGCATAATCACAATCGTTACGTGCTAACAGTTAATTCATAAAGCCAACAAACAGTCACGTGATTTCAACCAAATAATCATGACTAGTCGATCACTAACCTACGCAGGAGAGACATCAAGTCGATCGGTGACTGAAGCTCAAATGTTCATGTCTGCCGTCATGCGCAAAGGGTAGCGAGAGAGGATGTGAGAGGTGATTAGGGTTTAGTCAGTTATCGATTACATGTACTGATTAAAACAAATCCTATACTCAATCATTACTGGGCCGAAGCCCATGAGTTGTTTTCGGTGGCCTCATGTTGGACGAAAACACACTAAGTGTTTTCGTGAGTGGGTGATTTCGTGAAGGGGTGATTGGCAAGAATTCTAGTTTTAATAATTATACACATCACATCATTATCACACAAAATATATAAATCACATACACACTTATATAATGCACACCAAACATATATATAAAACACACTTCGAAATTAAGTACAAGGTTAAGTCGAATTGAGACCTTGAAAACTCGAGTTGTCACATTATCCCCAACTTGAAAGAAATTTCGTCCCGAAATTTAGCACGTGGTTACTGAGGAAGCTAGTTGTGTTATGTAGTTTACTAGTTTTCCTGGGGTGTGACATAAGCCCATTAGAATCAATGCCAAGAGCATCGAGTTGAAAAGTAGTTTGAATGAAAGGTTGTTAGCCACTCAAAAGGAAGCAGTATTAGAAGCTAACTATCCAAATGAAAAGTTAGGCATCACTGCTGAACAGTTATTATATGGCAAGGATGGAATCCTAATATTGAATGGACGAATATGGGTTCCAATTTTTTGAGGACTTCGGGACGTGATTCTTCAAGAAGCCCATAGCTCCAAATATTCTGTCCATCTTGGTAGTGATAAGATGTACCAGGATTTAAAGGCAAATTACTGGTGGATAGGTTTGAAGAAATCTATAGCTAGTTATGTGGCCAAATGTCTGACGTGTGCTCAATTTAAGGCAGAACACCAGAAGCCGTCAGGTTTGCTACAACAGCCTGAGCTTCCCACCAGGAAGTGGGAAATGGTAACTATGGATTTCATCACTAAGTTACCGAGGACAAAGCAAGGAAATGATACTATTTGGGTTATAGTAGATAGACTGACTAAGTCAGCCCACTTCTTACCTATTAAGGAAACACACAGCTCAGATAAATTATCTCAGTTGTACGTGGACGAGATTGTATCTCTTCACGGAGTACCAGTATCTATTATCTCTGATAGAGATACTAGATACACATCACACTTTTGGAAAAGTTTTCAGCAATCGGTAGGTACTCGATTGAATTTCAGCGCTGCATATCATCCTCAGACGGATGGTCAGAGCGAGCGTACAATTTAAACACTGGAGGATATGCTAAGGGCTTGTGTTATTGATTTAGGTGGAAGTTGGGATGATCATCTTCCGTTGATTGAATTTTCGTATAATAATAGGTATCATTCGAGTATTCAAGCTGCACCTTTTAAAGCTTTGTATGGAAGAAAGTGCAGGACGCCCGTTTATTGGGCAAAAGTTGAAGATGTCCAACTAACAGGACCTGATACAGTCCTTGAGACGACAGATAAGATTGTGCAGATACGTGATCGTCTCAAAGCTGCCAGGGATAGTTAGAAAAGCTACGCAGATAAAAGGCGTAAACCACTGAAATTCGAGGTAGGTGACAAGGTGTTACTTAAGGTATCACCCTAGAAAGGGCTAATGTGTTTTGGCAAGAAGGACAAGATGAGCCCCAGATACATAGGACCATTCGAGATCATCGAATGTGTCGGAACAGTGGCTTACAAGTTAAACCTGCCTGAAAAGCTCAGTGCAATTCATAATGTGTTCCACATTTGCAACTTAAAGAAGTGTCTAGCTGATGAATCGCTAGCCATGTCACATAAAGATGTGCGCATTGATGAGAGCTTAAAGTTTGTTGAAGAACCTTTGTCGATTGAGGATCGACAAGTTAAGAAGCTTCGAAAGAAGCATGTACCGATTGTAAAGGTTAAATGGGATGCCCGTAGAGGTCCCGAATACACATGGGAGGTTGAATCAACAATGAAACAGAAGTATCCTTATTTATTTCAGTAAATCTCGAGGTCGAGATTTCTTTTAAGGGGGTGAGTGTCACACCCCGACAACGTAAAACAACAAAACGTGGCGGAAACGTCGGGGAGTGTTGTAACAGAATCATTGTTTCATAACACATGGAAATTGAAATATTGTTTTATTGATTAAAAGAGTTACAATGTCTTGACAATCAAAGAAACATAACATAAATAACTAGTCTTGCATCTTTTATTGTCGCTAAGGCCCAAGTCCGCCTAAGTGTATCTTGATAAATCCTATGCATCATATCCTGAAACACATGTGAAAATAGGTACGTCAGCATAAAAATGCCTGTGAGATACATAGGT
Source organism: Helianthus tuberosus (assembly GCA_030545235.1). Lineage (NCBI taxonomy): Eukaryota > Viridiplantae > Streptophyta > Magnoliopsida > Asterales > Asteraceae > Helianthus > Helianthus tuberosus. The sequence continues at coordinate 42,463,750 of CM060399.1, read as the reverse complement.
TTTGTGAAAATAGAATTCATGACTTATGTTTAAGAAAATGTTTAGTCATGAACCTTGTAATTTGCTTTGTCTTGTAAATCATTTGAAAAGTGATAAGTAAACCAAGTGATATATATGTATAAAAGAATAATACATGGTTAAGTAAATAACCAAGTAAAATGAGTTTATATCAGATAAGTTGTTTGTAAAACAATGTATTGTGAAAAGTATGTTATTTGTATAAAATGTTATATTTCTAAATTGAAATGATTCAAATAACGCTACGATATGTAATACCATACAAGCACTTATATATAGGAAGTACCAGCGGCGTATCCACCATGCTTGTATCATGTTACACACGCCTCGTTACTTAAATCACTTACTCAAACCAAACCACCAAAGTAAAATGTTTATGTATAATCAAATGTCAAAATGTTTGTGTGAAAACCATGTCTAATGTCTATATCTAATGTAAATCATGAATTGTGTATATCAATGTCAAAATGTTTATGTCTAATGTAAATCATGAATTGTGTATATCAATGTCAAAATGTTTATGTCTAATGTAAATCATGAATTGTGTATCCAAAATATCATGTATGGTAAGTGAAATATATCAACTAAACCATATGTAAAATGCACAAAAACAATGTATTGAAGTAAAACATGGTTTAAATCAAAGTTATGTTTTGTGGAACAAATGCATGCTATACTGATATAAACATCTATGTGGTATTGTGAAATGCATACATCCAAGCCTTGCGACTGTAGGATAAACCCTAGCACAAAGTCTAAGGTCCACCTAGAAATGTATTCGGATTCGGTCATTCCTTCCACCCAAACAAACCTAGGGTTCAGGAATGGGAGTTGTCAAGTCCTATGGTACCATTACTTACTAACGAGCGGCATAGCTAATGTTAATGAATGTATATTGTCCCATTTAAACAACCCAAATGTCATACCAAAATGTAAGCATGTGATGAATAACAAATGTACTAAGTATGCAACAAATGAATATACATAGCATGTGATGTGATGTAAAACAATGTACTAAGTATGCACATAATGGACATACATAGCATAAAATGTAATGTAAAACGATGTACTAAGTATGCACACAATGGACATACATAGCATAAAATGTAATGTAAAACGATGTACTAAGTATGCACACAATGGACATACATAGCATAAAATGTAATGTAAAACGATGTACTAAGTATGCACACAATGGACATACATAGCATAAAATGTAATGTAAAACGATGTACTAAGTATGCAACAAAGGACATACATAGCAAAAACACAATGAAATCATGTACTATAAGTGTACTATTGAACATAACAAGCATATGATATGAAAACATGAAAGGCACGAAAGTAACAAGTAGGTACATGTGTGTCACCCCAAAATGTTTGGAAAACAGTAAAAGAGGGGTCTATGTACTCACTTGAGATTGTTCAGAAGTCCTAAGATAACCACCAAGCAATGCTATAGATCACGGAATCAAACGGCACCTAATATAGGTAACTAGGTTAATAAACCGGACCTATATCGGAGGATCGGATAGAATGAGGGTTCGTAAACCAAACGAGTATGGAAACTCATGCAGTATGGTTCAACAAAGCCTACATACTAAATGAAACCTAACCTAAATGCTTACGACCCGTTTAGGTAGCTTATGCTACTTTAACGCGTCGTTCGCCTAAAACGCGTTCGGACCGCCTAACTAGTCCTATGACAAGTAGAATATGCCTTAACATGTCTAATATTGTTGCCAAATCTGTTTAAAATGAATATGCCATAACATGTCTAATATTGTTGCCAAATCAGTTTACATATGCTTACGACCCATTACGACCCGTTTAGGTAGCTTATAGTTTCGAACCCGACCCAAATCAGTTTAGATGTCAAAAGTTATGTTACATATAAACTACCTATCATACAACTAACTAAACGTCGTGACCATAAGGTATAACCTCGGAAGGTTATTCCCTATATAATATGGTCACCTAATGTGTTTGATCGGATCCTAATGATCGACCAAATGGGTCGGGTTCGAAAGTATAAGCGATTGTTTAGATCGCTTACCTTACGACCCTATATAAGCACTAAATTAAAAGTGACGAGCTAAGCATGTTAAAACATGCTTAACTAAGTTTAGAAAACAGGTTTGGTATCAAAACAAACGGTTTTGATACCCAAGAGTAGTTTGGTTACAAAATACGCAATAACACGCATTTTGGCCGAAACTACCACTCGTCACTGAGCCTAGATAACGTGGTAATCAGTAGGTATAGCCACTAGGGACTATAACCATCGTGATTACGCTCATGTTAGGAAGTTCAAACGAACTTCGCGTTGACCATAAACTGGTCAATGCAGAAAGTCAAACATAGTTTGACTTTCGGACTCGAAAAGCGATAAATGAACGAAGGAACACTTACAAAGGGTCCCCGCAAGCTAATCTTGATCCAAGTAGCTCAGGTATGAAGCAATGGCTTCAACTTAGAGCATTCTTAGATCAGATTTGTGGGTTTTGTAAGTGAATGGGTTGGGTATTTATAGGAATGTTAGAACCGTTAAGATCGTTTCTTGAAAACCGTGCTTCAATCTCCACCCTACACTTGTTGAAATGCTAAGGTAACTCAAATTGGCCCCCCACCATCAGATATCAACATGTGGCATTGGGTTTGGGAGCGCTTAACAGCTGTTAACAGCTGTTTAGAAGTTTCTGATGAGCTGGGAGGTCCTTACGGACCGTAAGGGTGAGGGCTTACGGTCCGTAAGCCATCAACTATGCTGAATTGACAGTTTGGTCCCTGCAGCTCCAAACTTGGTTTTCGATGCATTTTTGACACGTTTAAGCCCCGTTAACCCCATTTCAAAGCTCTAAAATGAAGTTAAAGTATAGGTAACTTAAAATGTGCTAAAAAATATCTTCGATGTCGGTTCGTTTGGCCGTACGATTGCGTTGTTCAGTTAATTACGACGGAAGTCGTAACGGACGCAAAAACGGTCCAAATTGCGCGACGAATGGATTTTTCTTATGCCAAACACTAAAATAAAATATTTTAGTGCTTACATAAGTTTTTGGATGTCCGGATGTATTCAGAACGTAAGTTATGCGTGAAAGTGCAAACTTGTGCACTTTTTGACGCTTTTAGTCCCTGAATGACCCAAAAGTTTATTTTAGCACACCGAACCCCTCAAAGCCTATTTCTAAGCTATGTAAAGGATATTTATGGCATGTTTAACTCATGGTCATGTTCCGGAATGTCTGTTACAGTTCAAATCGGCATACTTTCGCAGTTTGTCGAATTTAGTCCCCGTAAGCGATTAAACTTGATTTTGTCATACCAAAGCCTTCAAAACTTATTTCTAAGTGATGTAAAGGTTATTTAAGGTATGTGAAGCCTATTTCACTATTCCGGAGTGTTCGTTGGATTAAATTGGTTATATTTATGCATCAGTGCGCGTATAACCTTGCAGAAAGCGATTTAGAGCCCGAAATCGAACAAGAATTGATATGTGCAAATGATACACATATTTGTACAAATACCAAGTATGAAATACAATATTTCATTGGTTTGGTATTTGTTTGATGGTCGCAGTGACCCAGGTGTCACAGTCTCCCCTACTTTAGGAAATTTCGTCCCGAAATTTATTCAGAGGAAACTTGTGAGAGCTTGAAACATGAAGTTGAAAAGATCAAACAACATTGGTTAGAGTCCTGAACTTCTAGTAACTTTACAATAACATCATGCTTGCAATGTGAGAGGGACACTTATATATAAGTATATAAAGCGTCATTGGTGCGTCCACCGTACCTCTATTACATTGTTCACATTTCGTTATGGTTGTCACTAGCGGTTCTTACACATAATAAGTCTTACCAAGGTTTCCGTGCACTGAACTCTGCAGTTATGTATGCATCCATAATTACGTAATTCTTTGCATAGTCACGTAGTGCGTCTTATAATGTGTAGGGAAGAAAGCAATGAATGAGCCTGTGATGATTGTGACTAGACCACCATAGGGTCCTTTTAATTAAATCAATAAATGATTTAAATAGACTACCAAGGAGTCTGTTTAGCTACATCAGCGCATGTCATTTTTAACCAGATTCTGATTCAATCTTTTTTACTAGACCACTAGGAGGGTCTCTTATGAATCATGGAGTGGTACTACATAATCCAAGGGTCTTAACCAACACGTAGAAGCCCAATAAGGATTTAGGGTAGTACCTTTTTTGAATATCCTTCTACGAATCCCTCATATAAAGATACGAAAGATTCTACGAGGATTTGGATAACGAATATCCAGAGTATACAAAAACACAAAAATGCATAAAAGAAAACACAAAATGCATAAACACATAATCACATAACCACAAAATTGTTTAACTTGATTTGTTATCATTTAGTTAATTTGTTTTGCTACTGTGCACATGTATTCAAAGCACACCAGGTATCCAATCAGTGGATTTTGATTGGTGCTTTAAATACTTCCAAGAATCTCACTATAAAGATAGAAAGATCTTTTAAAGAGAAAATTCGATTTCGATTATAAGGAACCGAAATGTTCGAATTAAGGTACACAAGGAATCCAATTAAGGACTCTGATTTGAATGATAATCATCCACAAGGGTCTAATTGTGAAGATAAAAAGATCCCATATTGATTTTAGAAGTTGAAGATGTTTTAAAACCTTGCACTGGATGTGCTTAAGTCAAAACATGAAGTAAAAATGCTTATGAAGTTGAGATGCTCGATATGCCAAGGTGACATATGAAGCGAAATTTGAAGGTTAAGTCAATGTATGAGGAAAATATTTTGAAAACTATGCATGGGGTTTCTTTTTAAAAATGTGTTTAATGTTTTTGAAACCTTATATATAATACTTTTGAAATCATAAAGTAGGTGTATTAGGTAACAATGTTTTAAAATCATGCGAGATGAATTTTGAAATTATGTATAAGGTTTTTGAAAACATGATTGATGCTTTTGAAATCATGCACTTGATATAAGTAATTATACTGTATTAATAACATTTTGAAATTGTGAAGGTTGTTTTTGAAAATATAGACAATGCTTTTGAAATCATGCATTTGATATGTTAAGTAAATACACTATATTAAGAGCGTTTTCGAACTATATATAAAATGTTTTTGAAATCATGAAGGTTGTTTTTGAAACACTCATACTATGTATGTTGAAAAATCAAAACGTAATGGGTATGAGATTTGAAAATACCCTTAGTTATCTAACCAAGGATTCAAAGGCACAGATGTGCAGAAGCATGATTACTCATAATGTCACTTTATTTTATGTACTTCGTATCTTAAAATGAAACGAGTACTTAGAATTTTCTATGGGAATCATGAGTAAACACAAGAATGGGAAATATTCACAAGAGTAGTTTGTAAGGAACATAGTTCCTTAATGTAGGTATTATAGGGAAATGCCATACACACAAGTAACTACACTTGTATATCAGAATTTGTGATCAACGATTTATTTATAAACAAGACTGATTGTTTCATATTAAAAGAAAAACAAAGAAATAAAAGCATAAGAGTAAAACAGTAACATCTTATACTCAGCCAAATGCTCATCCGTGGGTCAGATTTGCATTGACAATCTTTGTTCACTTGTTCCTGAAATAGCTCGTCTCGCCGTAGTTGTACCAAGTACCAGATGGTAAACGAGCTGGAGCAGGATTGACTTGGGGTTGGTTTGGACCACCTTGGATTGGGTTGAATTGACAAGTATTTGCCAGGTGACCGAGTCGTCCACATGATGCACACAGACGACACTGCAGGTAAGCTCGGTGAGGTGCATTACACTTGTTGCACATCAGTGCAGTACCAGCATAAGGTTTCCAAGCAGGAGGTTGAGCAGCAGCAAGGTTTATAACAGCTTTGTTTTGGATAGCAAAGCGGCATTTGTTAACCAAATGTCCCCGCCGTCCACAGTAGGTACATTTGAAGCAAGGTATGAGGTTTGAATGATGACGGTTGCATCGTTTGCACCATGGGGCAGTTCCAAAGTACGACTTCCTAGCTGGTGGTGCTGCCATTTGGCTAGGTCCCGCTTGATTAGGTGTAACTGCTGCGGGTTTCTTTGAAGCCTTACGCTTCCTTGATTTTGGTGCAGGCTTGACTTCTACTTCCTTTGGTGACTCTTGAGTGGCTTCATTGTTGAGACGAGACATGGCAATGCCTAAATCCACCGTCTTCAGAATCACCTCGCCTATTTGCTAAGCAAATTTGGCTGTTTGTTCGGACATTTGACCGTTGCTGAGAGGAAGAGACATTCTAGAAGGAAATGAAAGACATAGGAAGAAACAAGTGAAATGTTATCGGAAAATCAAAACAAAATGCCAACGCATAAAATTGCGATCATTTGTTTGTTACCTAAGGCAAAAAAATGAGACGGTGACTAATCAAAGTAAACAGGTCATATTAATGTATCACTGAAGACATGCTCGCCTATAAGTGAACTCTCACCCCAAGAGTTCCCAGGTAAGAGTGACTGGTCCGATTCTGCGGATTTGTACGAACACTCTAGCCTTAGACAGAAAACTCAGAGTACAAGTATTCACCCTTCCAGTTTGCACGTGTTCCCATTAAAAGACCCAAACTTTGACGAGATTTTGAAAACTTAGAGGGTTCAAAACCTAGTAATTAATCATCCTAGAAAAGATGATTGCTTTTCAAAACGGTTTTGAAGTTTGTGTTCTTGTTGTGGTTGTCGCCTAAGGATAGGTGACGGTATTGTTTTATGACTAAACGCAAGTAAACTCGCGTTAGGGTCCTAGGAAGGTTATAGACTAGGTCAAAGCATTACTAATAACCTAATTCCCTATAACCATGGGCTCTGATACCAACTTTTCTGTCACACCCCGACCACGTAAAACAACAAAACGTGGCGGAAACGTCGGGGAGTGTTGTAACAGAATCATTGTTTCATAACACATGGAAATTGAAATATTGTTTTATTGATTAAAAGAGTTACAATGTCTTGACAATCAAAGAAACATAACATAAATAACTAGTCTTGCATCTTTTATTGTCGCTAAGGCCCAAGTCCGCCTAAGTGTATCTTGATAAATCCTATGCATCATATCCTGAAACACATGTGAAAATAGGTACGTCAGCATAAAAATGCCTGTGAGATACATAGGTTTTGTGAAAATAGAATTCATGACTTATGTTTAAGAAAATGTTTAGTCATGAACCTTGTAATTTGCTTTGTCTTGTAAATCATTTGAAAAGTGATAAGTAAACCAAGTGATATATATGTATAAAAGAATAATACATGGTTAAGTAAATAACCAAGTAAAATGAGTTTATATCAGATAAGTTGTTTGTAAAACAATGTATTGTGAAAAGTATGTTATTTGTATAAAATGTTATATTTCTAAATTGAAATTATTCAAATAACGCTACGATATGTAATACCATACAAGCACTTATATATAGGAAGTACCAGCGGCGTATCCACCATGCTTGTATCATATTACACACGCCTCGTTACTTAAATCACTTACTCAAACCAAACCACCAAAGTAAAATGTTTATGTATAATCAAATGTCAAAATGTTTGTGTGAAAACCATGTCTAATGTCTATGTCTAATGTAAATCATGAATTGTGTATATCAATGTCAAAATGTTTATGTCTAATGTAAATCATGAATTGTGTATATCAATGTCAAAATGTTTATGTCTAATGTAAATCATGAATTGTGTATCCAAAATATCATGTATGGTAAGTGAAATATATCAACTAAACCATATGTAAAATGCACAAAAACAATGTATTGAAGTAAAACATGGTTTAAATCAAAGTTATGTTTTGTGGAACAAATGCATGCTATACTGATATAAACATCTATGTGGTATTGTGAAATGCATACATCCAAGCCTTGCGACTATAGGATAAACCCTAGCACAAAGTCTAAGGTCCACCTAGAAATGTATTCGGATTCGGTCATTCCTTCCACCCAAACAAACCTAGGGTTCAGGAATGGGAGTTGTCAAGTCCTATGGTACCATTACCTACTAACGAGCGGCGTAGCTAATGTTAATGAATGTATATTGTCCCATTTAAACAACCCAAATGTCATACCAAAATGTAAGCATGTGATGAATAACAAATGTACTAAGTATGCAACAAATGAACATACATAGCATGTGATGTGATGTAAAACAATGTACTAAGTATGCACACAATGGACATACATAGCATAAAATGTAATGTAAAACGATGTACTAAGTATGCACACAATGGACATACATAGCATAAAATGTAATGTAAAACGATGTACTAAGTATGCACACAATGGACATACATAGCATAAAATGTAATGTAAAACGATGTACTAAGTATGCACACAATGGACATACATAGCATAAAATGTATTGTAAAATGATGTACTAAGTATGCAACAAAGGACATACATAGCAAAAACACATTGAAATCATGTACTATAAGTGTACTATTGAACATAACAAGCATATGATATGAAAACATGAAAGGCACGAAAGTAACAAGTAGGCACATGTGTTTCACCCCAAAATGTTTGGAAAACAGTAAAAGAGGGGTCTATGTACTCACTTGAGATTGTTCAGAAGTCCTAAGATAACCACCAAGCAATGCTAGAGATCACGGAATCAAACGACACCTAATATAGGTAACTAGGTTAATAAACCGGACCTATATCGGAGGATCGGAGAGAATGAGGGTTCGTAAACCAAACGAGTATGGAAACTCATGTAGTATGGTTCAACAAAGCCTACATACTAAATGAAAACTAACCTAAGTGCTTACGACCCGTTTAGGTAGCTTATGCTACTTTAACGCGTCGTTCGCCTAAAACGCGTTCGGACCGCCTAACTAGTCCTATGACAAGTAGAATATGCCTTAACATGTCTAATATTGTTGCCAAATCAGTTTAGATGTCAAAAGTTATGTTACATATGTTTAAAATGAATTTGGCGTCAAAGGGGTATTTTGGTAATTTACCTAAGGCATATAAACTACCTATCATACAACTAACTAAACGTCGTGACCATAAGGTATAACCTCGGAAGGTTATTCCCTATATACTATGGTCACCTAATGTGTTTGATCGGATCCTAATGATCGACCAAATGGGTCGGGTTCGAAAGTATAAGCGATTGTTTAGATCGCTTACCTTACGACCCTATATAAGCACTAAACTAAAAGTGACGAGCTAAGCATGTTAAAACATGCTTAACTAAGTTTAGAAAACAGGTTTGGTATCAAAACAAACGGTTTTGATACCCAAGAGTAGTTTGGTTACAAAATACGCAATAACACGCATTTTGGCCGAAACTACCACTCGTCACTGAGCCTAGATAACGTGGTAATCAGTAGGTATAGCCACTAGGGACTATAACCATCGTGATTACGCTCATGTTAGGAAGTTCAAACGAACTTCGCGTTGACCATAAACTGGTCAATGTAGAAAGTCAAACATAGTTTGACTTTCGGACTCGAAAAGCGATAAAAGAACGAAGGAACACTTACAAAGGGTCCCTGCAAGCTAATCTTGATCCAAGTAGCCCAGGTATGAAGCAATGGCTTCAACTTAGAGCATTCTTAGATCAGATTTGTGGGTTTTGTAAATGAATGGGTTGGGTATTTATAGGAATGTTAGAACCGTTAAGATCGTTTCTTGAAAACCGTGCTTCAATCTCCACCCTACACTTGTTGAAATGCTAAGGTAACTCAAATTGGCCCCCCACCATCAGGTATCAACATGTGGCATTGGGTTTGGGAGCGCTTAACAGCTGTTAACAGCTGTTTAGAAGTTTCTGATGAGCTGGGAGGTCCTTACGGACCATAAGGGTGAGGGCTTACGGTCCGTAAGCCATCAACTATGATGAATTGACAGTTTGGTCCCTGCAGCTCCAAACTTGGTTTTCGATGCATTTTTGACACGTTTAAGCCCCGTTAACCCCATTTCAAAGCTCTAAAATGAAGTTAAAGTATAGGGAACTTAAAATGTGCTAAAAAATATCTTGGATGTCGGTTCGTTTGGCCGTACGATTGCGTTGTTCGGTTAATTACGACGGAAGTCGTAACGGACGCAAAAACGGTCCAAATTGCGCGACGAATGGATTTTTCTTATGCCAAACACTAAAATAAAATATTTTAGTGCTTACATAAATTTTTGGATGTCCGGATGTATTCAGAACGTAAGTTATGCGTGAAAGTGCAAACTTGTGCACTTTTTGACGCTTTTAGTCCCTGAATGACCCAAAAGTTTATTTTAGCACACCGAACCCCTCAAAGCCTATTTCTAAGCTATGTAAAGGATATTTATGGCATGTTTAACTCATGGTCATGTTCCGGAATGTCTGTTACAGTTCAAATCGGCATACTTTCGCAGTTTGTCGAATTTAGTCCCCGTAAGCGATTAAACTTGATTTTGTCATACCAAAGCCTTCAAAACTTATTTCTAAGTTATGTAAAGGTTATTTAAGGTATGTGAAGCCTATTTCACTATTCTGGAGTGTCCGTTGCATTAAACTGGTTATATTTACGTATCAGTGCGCGTATAACCTTCAAGAAAGCGATTTAGAGCCCGAAATCGAACAAGAATTGATATGTGCAAATGATACACATATTTGTACAAATACCAAGTATGAAATAAAATATTTCATTGGTTTGGTATTTGTTTGATGGTCACAGTGACCCAGGTGTCACAGTGAGGATGTAACACCTCGCAAAATCATGTCCAATATGGTATCGACACGTGTCATGGACTTTAAACGTTTAACAGATTGATTACGAGGGACTAAAGTTGTCAAACAAATAAAGTATGTGTGTAAGAGTATCCAAAGTGTCAGCATATGAAAATTTTTCCTTTAAACAACCTTATACGATGATTATACCCTTAAACGAATGAATCATGAATCGAATGAAACCGTTTGTGGAAGAAAGTGAAAGTTTACAAGATGCGAGGGTTAAATGTGTCAACATGTTTAAATAATACATCTGAGTGACCTTTTAACAAACCCAAAGCTTTGTAACGATTAATTATACCCCCAAGAATAAGTGATAAAAATTTCACAAGGTTTCGATATCATATGAGGAAGATACGTTAACTTTCATAATTAAGGGGTTAAAAGCGTCAACGAGGCAAAACTTGTGTTTTCGGTTATCGTTTAACAAAAATGGACCTAAAGGTGTTTGGTTATATATCGTGGATCACAAAAATATAAGTTATATGGGTTAAATGTGCTTCAAAATGAAAGAATTTACGTTTTAGAAGGTCCGGGGGGTGAAAATGTCAAAATTGAAACTTGCTGTTCTGGTCACTACTCTGGTGGCGTCACGCCACCACCATCACCTTCTGCCATCGCGCAACGTAATGGCCTGATCTGGGGAGATTCTCTGCACAGCTGCGAGTCCAGCCAGTTGCACCGCCTTTGCATGGTGGTTTTCGAATTCAGGGACTGTACCAATGGTTTTTTCATGCATAGGGGACACCTGGGATGATCAGGAATCAATCTTAGACTTATGTGGAAGGATCTTGTGAAGTTTTAAGTCCTATATAAGACCCCATGTTGCAACACTTGAATTTGCTCACTTTGAAATCATTCTAAACTCACTCTCTGGAGCTCTCTGGACTTCAAGCAAGTTTTCTCAAGTTCCTAATTCGTGTTAAGGACCATTGTAAGTGTTCTTAACCTCCTAAGTTCAAGTTTTATTAGTCTAATGACCAAAAGTCAAAGTCGTCGTAATTAAGCTTTGACTTAGTGATTAATCACTAATGGTCCAGTCATTTTTCGAATTGAAAGTGGCTATGAGTTGGTAATTATGTGGGTAATAAACCCTTAATAGGGAACCCTCTGATTTCCACTCTAACTTGGTCAATTGTCGGGTCAAACTTAATATTAAAAAGTCAACAAAAAGCTATTTTGCAAATAAACTCATAACTAACAATGCAGAGGTTATGGCACCTGTTTTAACACTAATATAACTTGGTAATTAATGTAAGAACATGTCTAAGCATGTTCAACCCGACAATTCTGAGTTTAAGCTCGGTTCGGAACCGAAAGTTGCAAAAGAAGACTTTTGCTTTGACTATCAGTTCTGACCCGATTTAGCTTAGTTTAGGTATATCTTAAGGTTCCATTAGGACCATATTACATTTAAGTATAACCCTCTGAGTTTATACAATGTGGTTCCTTTGTAATCCTAGTTCATTGCATGTTTCCTTTATTTGCTTAAATGTTGACCATTATGCCCTTTTGATATTAAAACAAGATTTTTGAAAATGTGAGAGGACAAAAACCTTTATTACTGATTTATAAACACGCCCTAAAAATTTGACATCAGTTTGAGGTCTACATTAGGAGTTATGCTCGATATCGTAATTTGAAAGCTTTTTATTAATTAAACGGCATTTTTAGCATAAAGCCTATTTAAACCCAAAATTCGACACCAAACTTTTTACCCACTGATGTAATATAATATTTTGGGATTTTTCAAGATTTTTAAACTGATCATAAGGTAGGGTTCGTGCTTTGATTCGGTAATTGACGGTTATGCCCTTTTCGTGAATAAAATGAGTTTTACATAACATTTTGATACCAAATCTTTTGCTACTGATTTTATATGATAAATAAAATATTTTGAACTTTATAAACTGATCAAAAACTCAGATTTTCTCATATAACCTGAAAATCGACTAAAACCGACTTTTTACGCGTTTTAAACGCATAGTATGAATTAAAACTATTTTTGACACATAAGACTTAATACCTACTGGGGTTTTAATAAATTTTGATACTTTAACAGTAGGTAAAAGTGTAGGTCCCCTATTCGTATGGATCTTTCACAGAATTGTCTTTCCAATCAAGAGTGCGGAATCCTCTTGATCAGAATATCACAGAAACAAGTAGAAGAACAGAAACAGCAAGACACTTTCAAACCGGATCTTTATTGATTAACTATCAAACTGATTACAATCAATCAAGATCCCTAACCACTCTCAATTTCGTCCAAACCCTAAAGCTCTCACGAAATTGCTCTCAAACAATGTTCTGGCTGATTAACCTAAACCCTAAAGCCTAACCTTGTTTATATAACACAAGGTTTGCTACTTGGGCCAAGGTTAAACATCATGGACTGCGAATTGGACAGGCCCAATTCGCCTCACATCCCCATAAGTATGGGTTTTGGTTAGCCCAAACATTTACAACTCACTAATACAAAGCTAAACCCGCTAACTGTTTATCGTTTAACTAATTACAAGATATCCAAAGACCAAATCTAAGTTGTTGTCACAAACATGCACCAACAAACTCCCCCTTGACAATAGCTTCATAAAATAACTTTGTCTTCAGTCTTCTTGCAATCTTCATGTAGTCTCGCACTGTCTTTGGTCTTTGGATAGCTTCAGCTTCAATAGCTTCTGTCAGCAACAGACTCCCCCTAAGCTGATGCATCCAATCACCAAATCTTCAAAAACTTTAGCGTTTGAGTAAACTCCAGTTCAGCATATGTATAGCTATCTTCAAACTCTTTAACTTTGTCTGCAATATAGAAAGGAGGTTCTACCATGCATCCAATCAAACTCTCATCTTCACAGCAACTCAGCAACTTTAACTTCTCAGTAACACAGCAACTTTAACTTCTCAGTAACACAGCAACTTCTCAGCAACACACTGCTTCAATCTGTTTACTATAAAACAAACATCTCGAGAAACCATAAGAATTTTTCAACATAAGTTAAATAAATTATTATTATTCAAGAGATAGTTAAACTGTATCACAGATTAAGCATATCCAATTTATCAACAACACGCAAAACTTTTAATCACACACCCTATAACCCGCATGATTTAAAATTTTGAACTCACTTTCTAACACTGTCTCCCCCTATCAGTAACAATTCCTCCAAGAATAACAGTTTTTCGTACGTTAAGAATTTTAAACAGAAAAAAACACTATTTTTGGATTTTTATATTTTCTGAAAGCAAGTAAATAACAAAAGCAATAAACACTCTATTTTTGTGAGAATCACTGGTTAAGAAGATCATATCAACACAATCAAACTGTTTCACACTATTAGATAATTCTTTATTTAATTTTTCTTGAAAAGCAGTCCAAGACGATTACCAGTATGTTCGTCCACTTAAACAAAATGCATGAACATTTCAAGTACCATTACCGTATGATACGTTAAGGTAATTTTATTCTGATATACTAGTGTGTCCCACTTCAGGATATACCCCCACGATCAAGGTATGCACAAAGATTCATCGTAGTAGGTGAGTATACTGATGTCATCCTTTAAGATATCCTGAACAGTGTCTAGGTCTGCATATAATATGTTTTATCATGTTTTAATTGCTTAACAATGAACACCCAAATAAAAACTAATCAAATCCTGGAAATATAAACAACACATTCTATCATGCAAGTATCTTCCCTACCACATATTTCACAAGTCCAATCCAGATTTCTGAAATCTTAACTGGGAATAGGTTGAGAAGAGAACAGAATAGATCTTTAGGAGAGCTGGTATAATATACAGATCAAATGAGATTTCTCAGTTTGATATAGGTTTATTGGGTTTCATTTGGGCACTTGAGGGCCTCTTTCGGGTGTATTAGATCTATAGCGCGACAACGTACAGCTAGGTCAGCATGTATCTGGATGCAGCAGAAGCTGTCGTTGCCTAGCACCTCCAGGTCAGCATATATCTGGATGCAGCAGAGGAGGTACACGACTTTTTTTTCAGAGAAGATTTCAGAATCAGACCAAAATTGTGTGTATCGGGACACATACAGACATTCAAATAGAAATGAGCTAATTCCAAGTGACTTTCTTTCCTGGGGTCATGTACAATTTTAGTTCTGAACAGAAAGACAGTCAAGATATCCCCAGATGAAATAACAGTATAAAGACCCAAAACTTCAGATTTTGGCAATCTATCAACGCAAAATTTAAGGTCATTAAACCATACACCACTGATGTGTTCCCCACTCATACACAGTTCATTTAAGTTTATATCACATTGGTAAGTTGATTATTTCATGCTTTTTGCCTACTGGTACATCATATGATGAAGCTGCTATCACACTTAAACAATTCAATTTAGTTTCAGTGTGACAGTCTAACTTGCTAATGTACTATCATTTCTTCTTTTTCACACAGTGAACTCATTTTTGATTTTCTAATTTTTTTATGTTTTTGATTTTTCAAATTTTTTTTTATTTTTGATTTTTAAGAAAAAAAAAATAAACTATTTACAAAAATTCTTATGAAAAACCAGTTATTCAGGATTCCTCATCCCGTTGAGTTCGACTAAATGTTCAAAGCGAGCCCTGTCAAAAGCTTTAGTATAAAGATCTGCCAGGTTATCTAGTGTGTCAACTCAGCACTTTGAACTTCAATTTAAATCAATCAATATAAATATATCAACAATCTCACATCCCCCTTCTTCATGTGCCTAGAGCAGCCATTATCAACATAAGTTGATAATCCTCCTTAGCAGCTCCTGCACACACCAACTAAGAAATTAGTTAGATTGGGGGACCCAAGCCTTAATGGTCTTGGGTCGTCCAAATTCACCAACCACTGGAACATCCATCCAATATCCATTACTCCTAACTGGAGTCTTGGATCTCAGACCTGTTGATGGAAATGGGTTTTGATTTCCATAAGGTCTATGGTCCTGAGGGTTCCTATATGTATTTGGACTATTTGACCTTTGAAAATTTTGATTTTGATATCTCGAATTTTGATTCCAAGAAGCTTGATTGTTATAATTTCTAAAGCCATTGTTATAAAAATTTCGACAACCATTATTTTGGTATCGATTTTGATATTGACCTTGACTTCTGAAATTACTTGAATTTCCATTAAAATTGTTCATTCTAGGTGAACTGCTTCTAGGTCTCTCAAATCTGCCTGGTGGAGATCTAGGCTGAAATCTTGGTTGATTTCTTTGAAAACGAGGAACTTGTGGAGTTCCTTTTTCAGCCTTATCTACACCAACAGCAACATTCTCTGGTTGCTTAGGAGCAGATTTCTTTTGAGAATTTGAGCCTTTCTCCTCACTATCACCTTCCTTCACTGGTAATTTCCCTCTCTGTTTTTCACTAAGTTTTGCTTCACTCTTTTTGTTAGGACAGCAGCTTGCTACATGTCCCTTGACGTGACATTTGAAGCACGATCTCTTCCTCGAAGACTTCTTAGCTGGAGTCTTTGAGGTAGATCCCTTATCAGATGGTGATGATCCCTTAGATGAACCTTGTTCAGTTTGCTTTACTTCAGATTTTTCTATGCTCTTATTTTTAGCAAACTCTACATTCGATTCATTTTCAATAACAGCAGTTTCGTTTTTCATATCACTACCTTGAACAAAATTAATCTTTTTGACAAAAGCTTGATTTTTATTCTTAGGCGGTGAATTTTTCCTTTTCAAATCATCACTCTCAGATCCATCACCTTTACTTGATGTGGATGCGAAACTACTTGGTGTGGATGCCATAAAGTCTGCTAGCTCATTTTCACTAGGCAGGAATGAATAGTCATGACTAAGAGGAGGTGGAACTTCATTGAAACCATGAAATCCCACACTGGTTTTGTCATTACTTTTCTTCAGGCCACCCATCATGTGTTTCATAACAAAAGTAGAGTCCCTGAATTGACCTAATTTCTTTTCAAGTTCAACAATTTTGAGTTGTGCATCTGACAACTCTTTGCATTTTTCAGAAATCTCTTTTGTTTTCTCAGCCATCATGTCATGAGCTAAATCTATTACTTGAAGTTTTTCATTTAACTTGCATGTTAAAGCTTCAATTTCAGCTTCACAACCTTTTATTTTCTTCAAGTATGATGATTCACTTCTTTTAACAAAAAAATTTGCTTCTTTTATGTTAGACATCTCACTTACCAGACTTTGGTTTTGTGTTGTCAACCTGGCAACCTCACCCTGTAGTTCACGACATCTCAAACATACTGAATTAGATTGTACCTCTTTCTCATGAACTTCTGAGGTTTCATCAGCAACAACCTGTTCAGCTTCACTCACTTTCCCTACTTCAGCATCCACTTTTGCTTCAGCAATGTTCACTTCAGATTCAGCATCACTCACACTAGTTTCAGCCTCATCAACTGGCACTATCTCTGCCATGAATGCCTGAGTGGCACTCTCATTCCCCTGAAATCGCTTTTGTAATGCATCCCACATATCCTTTGAATTAGTGTACTTTGTGAAGGTATGCTTGATGCTATCAGGTAAGCACATCTTTATCACAGCTAAAGCTTTCTTCTCAGCTTCAACCACCTGTCTCTCAGATTCATCCATCTTGTCATATGACATCACTATAACCCTTCCTTCGACACGACGTGAAGGAGCAACATATCCATCTATCATACAACACCACATTCTAAAATCCTCACTTTTCACAACTGATTCAAACTCCTCCTTCCAAACAGCATACTCTTTAACATTTGTAAGCTTTGGCCAATTCTTAATAGTCTCACTGAACTTATCCATTCTGACCATCTTTAAACACGTTTTACCGTAACCGTACCGATAAAAACCGTACAAAATATCTCCGAAAACTGTGGTTACCAAATTACACCTTTAGAATCGTCTCGAAAAGACGAATCCAATGATATATAATGTCAAAAACCGTATTCGGGATTTTCCAGAGGTTTTTTTTTTTTTTTTTTTTTTTTTTTTTTACCCTAAAAATCCAAGGAATTCAACGGTCCAAACGGTTCTGTCTAACGGCCTACGGATCAATTTCTATTTGCAAAACACTGAAATTTTATCGACGCTTGCCAAACAAAATTCCACCACTTAATTTCTCACTTAAATTCGCTGGTTCTGAGTTAATTTCGCTGGTCTTGTACTTAATTTTGCTGGTTTATTTCGCTGGTCAGTTAAGGTACTTCGCTGATCAGTTAATTTCGCTGTCTATTTTCGCTATTACGACGACTAGTGAAGTCGCTGAAACCGTGGTAATTTCGCTGTGGACAATTACACGGTTACCAAAGTCGCCTTTGGATTTACTTCGCCGGTCACCGAGATATTAAGTCCCAAACTTCGCAGGGTCTCAAAAACGCTGGTTTTTCAGCGGATTTAACAAACAGCAACAACTTCTCCACCAAGCCAAACAAATTCGCCAAAAACAAATCTTTTCAGAAATTTAGAAGATCTTATCTCTCTCTAACAGAAACCTGCACAATCGAAACAACCAAAACAGTCAACTTTTATGAAGAACATACGAAGAACACGAGGAACGATCTCCGAATCTTCAATTCTGTCCAGCCAAATATACTTCTAAAATCAATCAGAACCTTCCCGAAAACCTGCAAATCAGCAAGACTCAACAAACAAACTGATCAAACACAAACAAATTCGCTGAAAATTATCAAAACTCAAGAAACTTCGAAACCCTAATTTCAGGTTTAAAAAATTTTGAAAATTTTAACCAACTTCCTGTTTCTCCAAGAACAATTCTGAACCGAGCCTCCAAGAGCCTAATGCTCTGATACCAATTGTAGGTCCCCTATTCGTATGGATCTTTCACAGAATTGTCTTTCCAATCAAGAGTGCGGAATCCTCTTGATCAGAATATCACAGAAACAAGTAGAAGAACAGAAACAACAAGACACTTTCAAACCGGATCTTTATTGATTAACTATCAAACTGATTACAATCAATCAAGATCCCTAACCACTCTCAATTTCGTCTAAACCCTAAAGCTCTCACGAAATTGCTCTCAAACAATGTTCTGGCTGATTAACCTAAACCCTAAAGCCTAACCTTGTTTATATAACACAAGGTTTGCTACTTGGGCCAAGGTTAAACATCATGGACTGCGAATTGGACAGGCCCAATTCGCCTCACATCCCCATAAGTATGGGTTTTGGTTAGCCCAAACATTTACAACTCACTAATACAAAGCTAAACCCGCTAACTGTTTATCGTTTAACTAATTACAAGATATCCAAAGACCAAATCTAAGCTGTTGTCACAAACATGCACCAATAAACTCCCCCTTGACAATAGCTTCATAAAATAACTTTGTCTTCAGTCTTCTTGCAATCTTCATGTAGTCTCGCACTGTCTTTGGTCTTTGGATAGCTTCAGCTTCAATAGCTTCTGTCAGCAACAGACTCCCCCTAAGCTGATGCATCCAATCACCAAATCTTCAAAAACTTTAGCGTTTGAGTAAACTCCAGTTCAGCATATGTATAGCTATCTTCAAACTCTTTAACTTTGTCTGCAATATAGAAAGGAGGTTCTACCATGCATCCAATCAAACTCTCATCTTCACAGCAACTCAGCAACTTTAACTTCTCAGTAACACAGCAACTTTAACTTCTCAGTAACACAGCAACTTCTCAGCAACACACTGCTTCAATCTGTTTACTATAAAACAAACATCTCGAGAAACCATAAGAATTTTTCAACATAAGTTAAATAAATTATTATTATTCAAGAGATAGTTAAACTGTATCACAGATTAAGCATATCCAATTTATCAACAACACGCAAAACTTTTAATCACACACCCTATAACCCGCATGATTTAAAATTTTGAACTCACTTTCTAACACTGTCTCCCCCTATCAGTAACAATTCCTCCAAGAATAACAGTTTTTCGTACGTTAAGAATTTTAAACAGAAAAAAACACTATTTTTGGATTTTTATATTTTCTGAAAGCAAGTAAATAACAAAAGCAATAAACACTCTATTTTTGTGAGAATCACTGGTTAAGAAGATCATATCAACACAATCAAACTGTTTCACACTATTAGATAATTCTTTATTTAATTTTTCTTGAAAAGCAGTCCAAGACGATTACCAGTATGTTCGTCCACTTAAACAAAATGCATGAACATTTCAAGTACCATTACCGTATGATACGTTAAGGTAATTTTATTCTGATATACTAGTGTGTCCCACTTCAGGATATACCCCCACGATCAAGGTATGCACAAAGATTCATCGTAGTAGGTGAGTATACTGATGTCATCCTTTAAGATATCCTGAACAGTGTCTAGGTCTGCATATAATATGTTTTATCATGTTTTAATTGCTTAACAATGAACACCCAAATAAAAACTAATCAAATCCTGGAAATATAAACAACACATTCTATCATGCAAGTATCTTCCCTACCACATATTTCACAAGTCCAATCCAGATTTCTGAAATCTTAACTGGGAATAGGTTGAGAAGAGAACAGAATAGATCTTTAGGAGAGCTGGTATAATATACAGATCAAATGAGATTTCTCAGTTTGATATAGGTTTATTGGGTTTCATTTGGGCACTTGAGGGCCTCTTTCGGGTGTATTAGATCTATAGCGTGACAACGTACAGCTAGGTCAGCATGTATCTGGATGCAGCAGAAGCTGTCGTTGCCTAGCACCTCCAGGTCAGCATATATCTGGATGCAGTAGAGGAGGTACACGACTTTTTTTTCAGAGAAGATTTCAGAATCAGACCAAAATTGTGTGTATCGGGACACATACAGACATTCAAATAGAAATGAGCTAATTCCAAGTGACTTTCTTTCCTGGGGTCATGTACAATTTTAGTTCTGAACAGAAAGACAGTCAAGATATCCCCAGATGAAATAACAGTATAAAGACCCAAAACTTCAGATTTTGGCAATCTATCAACGCAAAATTTAAGGTCATTAAACCATACACCACTGATGTGTTCCCCACTCATACACAGTTCATTTAAGTTTATATCACATTGGTAAGTTGATTATTTCATGCTTTTTGCCTACTGGTACATCATATGATGAAGCTGCTATCACACTTAAACAATTCAATTTAGTTTCAGTGTGACAGTCTAACTTGCTAATGTACTATCATTTCTTCTTTTTCACACAGTGAACTCATTTTTGATTTTCTAATTTTTTTATGTTTTTGATTTTTCAAATTTTTTTTTATTTTTGATTTTTAAGAAAAAAAAAATAAACTATTTACAAAAATTCTTATGAAAAACCAGTTATTCAGGATTCCTCATCCCGTTGAGTTCGACTAAATGTTCAAAGCGAGCCCTGTCAAAAGCTTTAGTATAAAGATCTGCCAGGTTATCTAGTGTGTCAACTCAGCACTTTGAACTCAGATTTCCAGAATTGACCTTTAAAGCTTATGTGAAATGACCAAAATGCCCCTACGGTGCATAGTTTGGTTATGAATGATAAATTTACATATGTTTAATACCTTACTGATGTAACCTACTAAAATAAATATTTTTACTGATCATTTTAGACCAGAACCTCAGATTAATATTTAATCTCTTTTATAACCTTAAAAATAACCAAAATACCCCTACGGGGCTTAATTTGATTTTAAATTCGTTTTGGGCATAATGGAAGATATCCTACTGATATCTCAACATATTTAAAGCATATTAACTTGTGAAACCTGTATATGACTAAGTTGGTTACCCGTTATCCATTTTTCACGTTCGGTACGGTTTATGTGACTAGTTTGCATAAATTGACCGAAACGGGTCAAACCTTATCATTATCACTTCAAATCCAGAGTATGTTTAGTTTACCCATGTTATAAAAGTCTTCATACTTATCGGGTCTAAACCACATTCTAATCCGGTCTTCGCTTAATCTTGCATTTTGAACCGTATACCATTCTTTAAAACTAACCGGTCTAAGTTTAAACTTAAGTAAGACCCGTTAGGAATCTAATAGGTTATTAAAACCCTCGTTCCAGATTTTGGAGCCCAGTAAAAGATATTTGCACTTGCTGATTGTATACGGCTGAGATAAATTTGTATATTTTGCTCAGGTAAATACTTTTAACTTATTTTCCATTATACGGGCTTGGGGTACGGTATATAACATACCGCGTGGTCGGGTATTGAATCTTTAATCGTATGAAGGTTAATTCATTGAGATAACCCATTTAATCTGTTTTGTTTGTTAAAGCCTTTGGGGGGTTAATGACCATGTCCTGGATATCCTCGGCTCATTCATTGAAATGGCCACGACTTAAGCACGGGGTGTAGGCATACACCTGCCGGTGCGTATGTAAAATGATATACTTGCCTGTTCGAGAATAACTCGCCGTTGGTTATATTATGTGGTGTGTCTATTAATCTTTAACCCGGTATTCAACCCGGGCTACTGAACGTATAATAAACATATAATTCTTTTACAAGATTATTTTTAAATAATTATCCCAAGTTATAAAAGATTATTGTGCCTTGTTCATTTAAGTCAATTCTAATAAACATTTTCAAAAGTGTCAGTTAATTGTATTTAATAGTGTAAACTGATGTATTTTCCAAAAGGTTAAGTGCAGGTACTATGCGAACTAGGCTGGCTACTCCTGAGTGAATAAATAATGAAGTCTTGCAAGCTTTGTCACTTAAAAATCTGTTGAACACTATTTTTCCTATGTTTTGATCCGCATGTGGATCCTTTTGCATTCCGTTTGTAATACTCATGATACTTTCATTCGGTTTGTAATATTATTACTTTTAGACTTCCGCTGTGCATTGAACTGTGACTATTGACTATGATGATATCAACTACGTCACGATACACCCCACCAAGCCCACTGGTAATACGTGGAAATATCGGGGTGTGACACAGTCATATGCCTTGAGCATCCACTGTCCACATGCCAGATGTATTCCATGAGCATCCGAAGCTAACTCTGGAGTTTTTTCTGTTATACAACAATAAGAAATATATACTAATTAGTTAGATTTCGGAACCCAATCTTGTTTCATTTTTTGATCTATCGTGGTTTTTACTCACGATATCTTCTTTTTGTTTCCGAAAACAAGTAGTAGAATTAACTAGACTTTTGACTGATTTCTTAAAATAATCAAACTGCTCTGTGAAAATTTTGACAAAATTATATTCTGGTTCAGAAAATTTATTGCTTTTACAATGTTTCGCCGTGTGTCCTAAATGACCACAACGAAAACATCGTTTGCATTTAGCTCTTTTCTTTTTGGAGGTCGACGTGTTAGAAGATGATGTATGCGATGAGTGTCTTGAGCTGTTTGAAGAGTCGTCTGATGCAGTGCCGCTTGAACTCTCAACTTTCTTCATTTTCTTGTCGATACGGCTTTCATCTTTTGAACAATCTTCATCATTGTCAGTGTCTGATGAAACATCTGATACTTGATCTTCACTCGAATTTTCCGAACTTTGATCTTCACTTGAATCATATGAATTTTGATATTCCTCAGAGCTTGAAATTTTCTTTGCTATTTTCTGAAGTTGAGGTGTCTGAATCTTCTTTGCTGCATTTTTCAGTTAGCTCCTCTTCTGATTCTGTTTTACCTGTTCGAGAAGGAACAAATTCTGGAATTTCCTCGGTGAGGAATTTTCCAAATCTTTTCTTTTTCAATTCTGGAACAAATATAGGAGACTCACATACAGTCTTATCATCACAAAAAGCAGAATTTAAATCATGACATTCAAACACCACACTTTCACGATCACAAGTCTTAAATGTAGGCATGTGGCCCTTACAGTCATCCAGAGAGTTAAATTTAGGCACATGGCCATTACAGACATCCGTCCTAGTTAAATTATTACATTCATCCCGAATATTGTTTTTCCTATCATAGTTCCAAGCGAACCAATTAACAGTAGAATAACTGTCGCCTGAATAACCTATGCCTATTTTTGAACCACCGCAATCGTCGTCCTCATCGCACACATCTTCTTTACACATAAACGCATCTGCATTACTTTCAGAAATATTAGTGGTTGTTTCATTTTCAAAAGAATCATTTTGAGCAATAAGATCTTTTTCTTCAATCAAATCATTGTCGGGATGAGGAGTTGGCATATGCACATAGTTTTTGCTATGTGGTGGAAAGAATAGTTTTCTTTCGTTTCCTTGCTTATCCTTATACCCTATCCCATCTTTCACATACGTTGGTCGTTGGCAATTCTTGTTGTCAACCATGGCCTTTTTGCTAACATTCTATTTGTTTATTATAATTTGCAATTTGTTTTTTTCATTAAGAGATTTTTCTAATCTTTCTATTAAGTCATTAATGTTAAAATCTTTTCTGAAAACGAATTCTTTTAGAGTCTGCATTTCAGCTAAAGTTGAGTTTAACTTTCTCTGATATGCAGCTTCATTCTCTTTGAGTTCTTTATTAAATTGCAAAACCTTTTCTTTATCCCTTATTAGCTCAAGGTTGAGAGATTTACATTGTTCCATGACGTTTACGCATGATTGAGAGCATAGTTTAACTTTAAATTCGTGCGGAATGCTATTTACCAAATCCTTGTCTGCCTTCTCCTTTGTGGATTCGGTTTTCATGGCTGCTGCTGGGGCTTTCGTTTTCTCTTCCTTGACAGCATCCGCTTCTTTCTGGACTTGCTCCTTTTGCTTGGGCTTCTCAGCTTCTTCGGTCTTCTTGTCTTCCACGGGCTCAGTTGGAGTGAGGATGCTTTTCAGGTCCTTGTCAGTGGCTTCGTCTCCTTTAGGGATTCTTGCAGCCTGTTTCTCGACGAAGTTTGACGATGATGATGAAGACTCACTCGAGATTTTTCCCATGAGTTCCTTGTTAACTTGTTCCATAGCTTCAGCAATTTCTTCAGCCCAATCATAGTCCTCAACAACTAAGGCTTTTGGTGTGTTAGGAGCAGTATTGTTGTTGTTGTTGTTGTTGTTGTTTCCTTCAATTGCGACTTGTCTTACAGCAAGAGGAGTTTCAACATTTTCATTCTTCAACAGCGGGCAATCTCGTTTGAAATGACCCAAGTTCTTACAGTTGTAGCATCTTAGCTTAGACTTGTCGAAACCAGCTTTTCCAAGAGCCAGACGCTTCCCAGTCTTGTCTTGAAACTTTTTCAGCCTTAGAGTGATCATAGCCATCCGCCATTTCAAATCCATATCCTCCATACCATCTAGATCGACTTGATACATGTCTTCAGCTGTAAAGATTTCTTTCTTGATTTCTCCTGACATCAAAGCTTCATAGCTGCTCAGAAACAAGTTGAAAAGTGCCACATTTTCAGTTGAAATTTTCAAAGCTTGAGTGTCACCGACCACAACTCTCTTTTCACTAGACTGTGGAGCTTTTGATGCGCTTGCGGAAGCGTTGAAGTAAGACACGTTTGCAGCTTGTTGACTGGCACCTTCAGAAGCGAGAAATGCTACGTTCTTCAATCCTGCAGTTGACTGGGTGGACTTGGAAGGATAACCAGTTGTATTCATTTCACGTTTGGTTAAGTCCATTTCGATGGACTTTAGAGTGTTGATCAAATCAGACAAAGTGATAGGGTTCTTGTTGTTAAGGAAATCCCTTTTTATCATCATGCACTACAGGCTCCATTCTTTTGGAAGTGAATCCAAAAGTTTCTTTATGGCAGCTCGATTTGTAATTGGATTTACAGCCTTCTTCATTTGGTCATCATATTCAGAAAGCGACTAATATGATCGGTGTTAGGGATAGAATTTTATTGGTTGTTGACGTGATGTCGTGGTCACGCAAATTTAATCCCAATAACACAACTATATAGCTAGCGGTAAGTGGGTATCGATCACAGGGAGTTTGTGGAATATGTGTTATTTAGAAGTGTATCTAAGTTAACTAAGATTAAACTAATTGCAATAAAAAGTAAATTCAAAGAGTTGGATTGTTTGTTTGCTTTTTTAAAACTAAGATTACTAATTAATTTGCAAAATGAGAATTTGAGTTTGTAAACAATTTGGAGACAAATGACCATCCTAAGTTTTCGGTTTGCTTCAACAATTGTGTTATCATCCACTAGAAAGAACTACATAGACATAGTTCGTGTGTAATTACTTATTGTGATAAAAGGGAACTAAGTACTCAGATTCCGAGAACGTGAGGTTGTTACCCGATGACCAATCAACCCTTACCCAATCCTAATTTTACCCATGATATCTCGATTGCCAACGGCACCAAGAACGTATGGTTTCAAACTAGAAAAAATCATAAGAATTAACAATTTACAGCTAAGCAATCACACACCATGATAAACAAAACATAGATAAAGTTTATCATTCTAGAAATATGGAATCAAAACACAACCGTCTTAAACAAACCTTCAACCTAGGATGATCATAGAGTGTTTAGCCACGCATAGCTTCAAACAACATCTTAACACAAGTTTCAATGTTCATCAAGATCAAAAACAATAAACCTAATGATTCCCCAAGTGTTGTTGTTGCCAAAAAGTCTCCAAGATAGCTCACAAATTCGTCCACAATGATTGATAACCGAAAACAAGTGAAAAGCCACCATAAAACCACTTCAAAATGGCATTTAATGAGGAGGTTACATAACAACATCAGTCGGAGCCGTAAGCTACGGCTGGGTGCCGTAACTTACGGCTATCATCAATCCTTTACGCCATGTTGCTCCTGTTTTACGGCAATGCTTCCAAACCAACATAGGGGCCGTAACCTACGGCTGGGAGCCGTAGGTTACGGCGATCAGTGATGTTTTTTTCTTCTTGTTTCCTTGTAAAATCCCCCATGCTCCATTTGATCTCATGCATCATGCAATTCCCATCCAACTTCATAAAAACCACTTATTAAGCACTTTAATACCTGCAACATCAAGCGTAGAGTGGTTACCAAGTTCGAGCACTTAACCGGGCAAAGTATGGAATTTTATTCTATTTAAAGCACTTAAGGGTTGTCCTACGGACCACCCGTCACATCCCCACACTTACCCGTTGCTTGTCCCAAGCAACCCATTCAAAACTATTCAGCAAACACAAGTGATCAATTATGCAAACCAAGCTAAAACGTGCCATCCTTTTACTAACCTTCAACCATACCATAAGACACACCCCTCACCAAACTCTCGGTGACAAGAATTACTAACATGTAATGCAAAACCACTCAATACGTGTATGTGTGTGTGTGACAATAAGCTTGTATAAGAATCAAGTTTCCTCCTAACAAATATCTAGCATGCTTATGAATCAAGGGAAACTTACGGGTTGTAACGGGGCTAGGTGCAAAAGGTAGGAAAATGGTAGAACATATATATAAGAGCTAATTTGATTTGACCCGGTTTTTATTTTCACTACTAAGCAAAACAACCATCATCTATATACAAGATATCTTCACTTCTTAACTACTATTGCAACTTAATACTTCTTTTTGTATTTTTCTCATATTTTTCTCTCTCTTTTTTTTTTTTTTTTTCATAACACATCAAACTCAACAATATATACAAGAACATCAATACTACATACTAAATCTCCTAAACCGGGTCATCTCAAAAGGTAAAATTTTTGTAGGAAGTAGGCTCGGGTCACAATCGAATGGTCTAAGGCTCAACATGGCTTTCTAAGGACCAAACCCCCACCCCTCACAATACCAAGCTCATATATGTAAAGTATGAGGTCCAACCCACCAATCCTGCACTCTTCACACATCTAGACGAGGCTTCCTAAAAGTCCCCTATCATTTCCAAAAGCATGCTAACTCTAGGATTTAACAAGTATTCACACACAAGTTCTATTAACACACAACACACACCGCCACTCAAACAATGAAATATCAATAACAATCATGTGTGGCTCAAATCCTCACCAAGAAAAGACTAGGAATGGGTGTCGGTGTGTCAAATGGCACAATATCAAGTTTTCAAATTTTAACAATTTTCGCTTGGGTTTACAAAATTTTTAAAACTCTCAAAAATTTCCCCCATCCCCACACTTGGGATACATTGTCCCAATGTATGGTTTTGAGGGAAAGATCGCTTCTAACAAAAAACATTAGCTTTCGCTAATACTCTCAAATCCCAAATTTTTTTTTTTTTTTTAACAACTAATACCAATATTTTAATACTAAAGAACATAACAAGACTAAGGAAAGAGTACATTGACCTGGTGAAGTTTGACACAACAGATGTTGTAGATAATCCGACTTCCTATCATCACCTTCACACAACTCTCCGCACATCTTCCCCACACTTATCTAAAAACACCTTGGGTTGCCTCCCAAGCAGCGCTAAAGTTTAGGTCTTCAGCCCGACCGTACCTGATATGTCTCAAGGTGGTCTCAATGCACATTTACCTTTTTCGTTGCTGATGTAAGCACGGTGTTTGATTCTTCTATTGTGTATGTGCTTTGTCACGTCCCATCTTTCTTTGCAAAATTCTTTAAATCCACATTTTCCTACCGAATTTCCAACAAATGCTCGGTAGTTTACTCTCCACTTCACTACTTCGTTTTCTGTGCCCAACAAATCCAAACTCTCCCATAAACATAACTTATGAATGAAATCTCCCACATCATGAAGTGCCACCTTCCTAGTTTCTAAACATGCATCCTTAACACTCTTGGTTTCCATAACCACCACAGCCGAAGAGTTGTAATCAACTTTGATTGGTTCATCAAGTAAAAGGCCCTCAACTTTGCTCTCCATAGGTGGTTCCTCCACAATAATTTCAATTGTATATTCCTCATTTGGCCCTAATAATTCAGTTTCAAGTTCGGGAGGACTCACAACCTTTTCTTCTACATCACCCATAGGTGTCATTTGTTCAATCTGCACATATATCCAGTGTTGTTTTGCTTGACGTTTTTCCAATATCGACGTCCCTGGCCTCATCTCTTTCACCTCTTTTGGTAACAAATCATATTTCCATTCCAAAAGTTCTACTCGTTCTTCCATTGACAAATGAGGTTTTGTTAATTCTTTTTCAACATGAACCATGTGTCTCTTTCTCATCATCTCGTCAAGACTTTTAGATTTATGTGACTGATAGTGCAAAGTAGGTTGTTGAGTTACACATTCATAACCATACTGATCAAATGTATACTGAGCATGATAATAGTCTTGATCGTACATCTGAGGGCCTTCATATGAAAGTTGGGAATATTCATCATAATAATCACCGTATTCGTACTCCTCTTGGTAACTCATTTCCGGATCAAATGCCAAAGGTGATAGCTTGTGAGAGCTCCTAGTACGCATGCACCTGTCAATACCTGCACACTAACACACCCAGCGTAAACCAGAAAAATAACAAACTTAAAAAGAAAGAAAATAACACACGTTGCGCACTACTCCCCGGCAACGGCGCCAAAATTTGACGTGATGTCGTGGTCACGCAAATTTAATCCCAATAACACAACTATATAGCTAGCGGTAAGTGGGTATCGATCACAGGGAGTTTGTGGAATATGTGTTATTTAGAAGTGTATCTAAGTTAACTAAGATTAAACTAATTGCAATAAAAAGTAAATTCAAAGAGTTGGATTGTTTGTTTGCTTTTTTAAAACTAAGATTACTAATTAATTTGCAAAATGAGAATTTGAGTTTGTAAACAATTTGGAGACAAATGACCATCCTAAGTTTTCGGTTTGCTTCAACAATTGTGTTATCATCCACTAGAAAGAACTACATAGACATAGTTCGTGTGTAATTACTTATTGTGATAAAAGGGAACTAAGTACTCAGATTCCGAGAACGTGAGGTTGTTACCCGATGACCAATCAACCCTTACCCAATCCTAATTTTACCCATGATATCTCGATTGCCAACGGCACCAAGAACGTATGGTTTCAAACTAGAAAAAATCATAAGAATTAACAATTTACAACTAAGCAATCACACACCATGATAAACAAAACATAGATAAAGTTTATCATTCTAGAAATATGGAATCAAAACACAACCGTCTTAAACAAACCTTCAACCTAGGATGATCATAGAGTGTTTAGCCACGCATAGCTTCAAACAACATCTTAACACAAGTTTCAATGTTCATCAAGATCAAAAACAATAAACCTAATGATTCCCCAAGTGTTGTTGTTGCCAAAAAGTCTCCAAGATAGCTCACAAATTCATCCACAATGATTGATAACCGAAAACAAGTGAAAAGCCACCATAAAACCACTTCAAAATGGCATTTAATGAGGAGGTTACATAACAACATCAGTCGGAGCCGTAAGCTACGGCTGGGTGCCGTAACTTACGGCTATCATCAATCCTTTACGCCATGTTGCTCCTGTTTTACGGCAATGCTTCCAAACCAACATAGGGGCCGTAACCTACGGCTGGGAGCCGTAGGTTACGGCGATCAGTGATGTTTTTTTCTTCTTGTTTCCTTGTAAAATCCCCCATGCTCCATTTGATCTCATGCATCATGCAATTCCCATCCAACTTCATAAAAACCACTTATTAAGCACTTTAATACCTGCAACATCAAGCGTAGAGTTGTTACCAAGTTCGAGCACTTAACCGGGAAAAGTATGGAATTTTATTCTATTTAAAGCACTTAAGGGTTGTCCTACGGACCACCCGTCAGTTGTGGATCACGGATCCTCAGTATAGCCTGGGTTAAGGATCCTCAGTTTAGTATGGATCGAGGATCCTCAAGAAGTGGTGCAGGAAGGCTAAGGATCCAGGATCCTCTTTATTATTCTAAACTAACAATTGTTTCCATTATCCTTTAGCTTGTTTTGCAGGTGTATTACGAAAGAGACTTATTCTAACCGAGATTCCAGGAGAATATGCTCCATATTAGTGCACGTGCAAGAGCTTCATGACTGTTGTGGTGATCATGGAGGGCTAGCATATATTTGGGATAGTTAGTTACTTAGATTTTTTTTTATTTTTGAAGGAGATAACAAGCTATTATTAGCAAGTCAGTTACACACTTACACTTTCGAACTCAGAGAAACTCATTGGCGATTACACACACAAACGCACTAGAAATCATTGTATCATGCTTGTTATCATCCAAAGTTATAATCTTTATTATTCAATATAGTTGATAGTGATAGTTTTCACTATCCGAGGTTTTTTATGCCGGAGATCATTCATTGATCAAGGGCTTTTTCCTCGTATAAATCCTTGTGTTCATCATCATTTTCATTCATTCATTGTTCATACTTTTGTTCATTTAACCAAGCATCCAACCTCACAAAAATCAGATTTGGTTACATTATCCTTGTGTGATTTTTGACCAAAACAGTTTGGCGTCCACCGTGGGGCAATTAGTGCTTCATCTCTGAATAACTTGTTCATTTCTTTCATTTCTGTTCATTACCTTCAACCACATGGCTTTTCAAGGGAAGAACACTTCAAGCTCCATGCTGGCGATCACCGGGCATTCCAACTTTGCCTCCTGTTTCTTCTAGATCCCAGAAGAATGCTGAGAATGCTGTGAAGAAGACAACCCCCGTTTTCACAAAAGCAACTACTGCTGTTTCTTCTGCTCCTATTAACAATGATCGTTATTCTTTGATTTTGCAGATGAAGGATTACATGCAGCAGCAAGATAAAACTAATGACGGGATCCTCTGTGAGATTGATAAAATCAAGTAATTGAAGATGTCAACAGAAGATCACTCTCCATTGGTGCCCAGATCATTGGATTTCACTACTCCAGCAACAATTGTTTAGCATTCTATGGCATCAGGTGTCCAGTACCATGGAGGATCATCAAGTATGCACTATGGATCATTGGCAATGACACAGGCTCAAGGATCTTACTTCCAGCCTTCAGGATCCTCTCTTCAGCCTCAAGGATCCTCCTTCCAACATCAAGGATCCTTCTCTGGTTCGGGAGGATACATGGGGACGCTGTCAGTTCAAGGATCCTACCCTCAGTATCCGGGATCCTTATCACAGGTTCAGGGATCCTCGTCGCAAGTTCAAGGATCCTTAGGAGATCCTTCAAGACCTTCAGCTCTGACATATGCTGGATCCAATATCTTTCAGGATCAAGGATCCTTAGGGAGTCAACAACCCAGAAGTTCAGAGATTCATGTGGGAGACTTCATCCCCATGCAGACTATTGGTTCATCTGGTCCCACGATTATACCGGAATCACATCAGTTTGGATTTACATCTGGAATCCCAGCCTCAAATCAGTTAGGAGGTAACACATTCAATACATCCTTATAAACTAACCATGGCTTTGTGAAGGAACCAGGGATCAACCAAGCTATGGCAAGGGAGTTGCAAAAACTCAAGGATATGATATCCAGTGTCCCGGGAGTGGTTAAACCCATTCCTGAGTTTCTGGATGAAAGTCACAGGGTGTCTCGCTTTGCACCACCTATATGTGATGCAGAGATACCAAAGAGGTTTCAAACACCAAATATGAAGCTCTATGATGGCACAACTGATCCAGAAGAGCATGTAGCCCAATACAGGGAGAGAATGGAGATCAACCCCATTCCAGAAAGGTTAAAGGAAGCATGTCTTTGCAAGGGTTTCGGATCCACATTGACAGGATCAGCTCTTAAATGGTTGCTAAGTCTTCCTCCTTATTCTATTGCCTCATTTTCTAATCTGGTTAACTTGTTCAATAGCCAATTTTCTTGTAGTAGAAGATGTGAACGATTAACTAGTGATTTATATTAGGGTAACCCAAGGTCATAATGAATCATTAAGGGATTACATAACTAAATTCAGTAGTGAATCCTTAGAGATTCCTAATTTAGATATTGCTACAGCTGTAGAGGCTTTTAAAATGGGTTTACTTAAGGATTCACAATTCTATGATGATCTTGTTATGACACCCTGCAGGAATCTTGATGAAGTAAGAAACAGGGCCCTTAGGTTCATCTGTTTAGAGGATGACAAAAGGATCCAGGAGAGACTGTCAGGATCCTCAAAGTAAGAAAAGCAAGGATCCTATTTCAGGAATAACAAATCCAACTCATACAACAAGTCTGGCAATCAGAATGTGCATGCTGTGGAACAAGAGAAAGATGATGAGGATTATCCTCCTATCTCTGAATATTGTTTTGCTGTTGATAACAGTGAACTAATCCTTGCTATGCAGAACTTAAGTTATAAAGCCAGATGGCCGAGAAAGAATGACAAGCCAGCTGCTACCAAAGACAAATCAAAGTGGTGTGCTTATCATGAAGACTTTGGTCATCTCACAGATGAATGCATAGCACTAAGGAAAGAGATTGGTTACCTCTTGAGCAAAGGATATTTGAAGGAGCTATTCGGAAGAAAGACATCAAGGATCCTGAGAAAGTTCCTGAAAAGGCTCCTGCTCCACCAGTTGATGCAAAGATTATTCATTTCATCTCTGGTGGATCTGACATATGTGGTACTTCATTTTCAGCAGCTAAAAGGCATGCAAAGGAGACAAAAATGGAGAATGGGGATAGGCCTATTCGAACTTCCATCCTTACACAGGGAAAAGTCATATCCTTTGATGAGGATGACCGTGTGGATATTCAGGATCCTCATCACGATGGTCTTGTTATTACATTATTCATTTCTAACCATTTTGTTCACAGGATTCTCATTGATGGGGGAAGCTCAATGAACATTATCCAATTAGATGTCCTCAAAAGGATGAACATCCCTGAATCCAATATTGTCCCAAGATCATATGCCCTTGTGGGATTCAGTGGAGAGACCAAGAATACATTAGGGGACATCAAACTTCCTATTTATATAGAGGGAGTAAATTCTGTTAAAAAAATTTGTGTTATTGATTGCTTATCTTGCTGTAATGTTATCCTTGGCATGCCATGGATACATGATATGAAAGCAGTCCCCTCAACATATCATCAATGTGTGAAGCTCCCTACTCCATGGGGTGTAGTGAAGATTGAAAGTGATCAGCAAGAAGCCAAGAATTAATACACATCATTAATGAAGCCAGCCTCAAGACCTAGGGAGGCATAGCAATTAAAGTATCCTCCTAGGGATGTCCTGAAGGCAAGAGAGTAGGATGTCAAGGATATACTTCTGAACCCGGAGGATCCTGAATCCCAGATTTTTATAGGATCCAGGATCCTTGACACTATTGAACAGGATTTAATATCCTTCTTGAAAAGAAGAAAAACTACCTTTGCTTGGAAACATGAAGACATGACAGGTATTTCTAAGGATGTAATTACTCATAAACTTGGTGTTGACAGGTCTTCAAGCCAATCCATCAAAAAAGGAGGAAGTTTGCACCTGAAAGAAATGCCATTATCCAAGAAGAGGTAGACAAATTGCTCAAAGCAGGTATGATTAGGGAAGTTAAGCATCCAAGATGGTTAGCCAATGTGGTTGTTGTTCAGAAAAAGAATGGAAAGTGGAGGATATGCGTTGACTTTACTGATTTAAACAAGGCATGTCCCAAGGATCCTTTCCCTTTACCCCACATTAACTCCATGGTGGATGCTACAGCGGGTCATGAGTTGTTTACTTTTATGGATGCTTCATCTGGATTCCAACAAATTCAGATGGAACCATCTAATCACGAGGATACTGCTTTTATGACCCCTACTTGTATCTATTGTTATATTGCTATGCCCTTTAGACTAAGAAATGCAGATGCTGCATACCAAAGGCTAGTAAATATGATGTTTAAAGAACATATTGGAGACACGATGGAAGTATATATAGATGACATGGTGGTTAAGTCCAAAAGAGCTGGGGATCACCTTAAGGATTTGGAAGAAGCATTTGATATCCTTGATAGATACAACATGAAATTGAATCCTTCCAAATGCCACTTTGGAGTGAAAGCTGGTAAATTCTTAGGTTACATGGTGACAAAAAGGGGGATAAAGGCAAGTCCAAAACAAATCAAGGCCATTGTGAACATCAAGTCTCCTGCCAATGCTAAGGATGTGCAAAGATTGACAGGGAGGATCGCAGCCTTAAATAAATTCATCTCAAAGTCATCAGAGAAATGCAAAGAATTCTATGACATCCTAAGAAAGAATAAAAAGTTTGAGTGGACTGAAAAGCATGAAAATGCCCTCAAAGCCCTCAAGGATTACTTATCCTCAGCTCCAGCTCTAATGAAACCAGAAAATGGGGAAACATTATCCTTATACCTGTTAGGGGAGGATTTTCTAACAATTAGTGATCCTTACTTGTTATCCTAATAAATGATCCTTACTTCTGTGACAGATAGTGATCATCAGAAGAGCTTCAGGATCAGGATCATGGATCACCTTAAGGATCCTCATACTAACGATTGTTTGTTTGTGTTTTGTATTATTTTGCAGGAGTAACAAGCTTGACTTGGTCTTGGCAACGTTACTATGGAATATTCCACGGGTATTTCGCACAAGTTTGACTGGAAATGGACGTTGTGGAGAACGTGGGAGCATGGCACAAAAGTCGGATAGTTTGTTAGCATAGTTAACTTCTATTTTTAAAGGGGTGACGAGCTAGTAATTAGAAGACTTAGCCATTTTCAGCTACACACACTCTCGTACAATTGCACTCTTGAAGCTTTCGGCAAACACTTGACAGTTTTCACTCACTTTTACACATTTCACCATAGTGATCCTTGTACCTAGCTCGTTACTATCCGAAGTTGTAAACATTTACTGATTTATTTGAGCTTGGTGATCGGTAGTTTCCATCACCCGGTGTTTTTTGTGCCGGAGATCAACTCTTGATCAAGGGCTTTTTCCCCGTATAAACCTTGTGTCACTTGTTATTTATTTTTCATAGTGATCCTTATTGCTATAAACCAATTCAAGCATCATACCCCGTAACAGAGAGTTTGGTTGCATTATCCTCATCAGATTTTTCGACCAAAACAGTTTGGCGCCCACCGTGGGGCAATTGGTGCTTCATTCCTAAGAAGTTTTTCTGTTGGTGATCATTCCGGTTCATTGCATACAAATACATGGCTTCATCATTGAAGAATACCTCTACTGCAATGTCTGCGGTCAATTCATCTCAGGGCATTCCACCTTTGCCTCCACCACCTGTTGGATCTCAGAAAAATGCTGAGAAGAAACCAACTCCCATTTTCTCCAAACCTCCAACTTCTTCTGCTTCTTACACTCACACTACTAGTGACATGTTTACTTTGATTTTGCAGATGAAGGATCATATACAGCAACAGGATAAGACCAATGAAATGATTCTCAAAGAAATCGGAGATCTCAAGAAACAAAAGAAAACGGCAGAGGATCATTCCCCACTGGTGCCCAGATCTTTGAATTTTGATACTCCGGTGATTACTTCTAAACCATCAGTGGTTCCAGATGTTCAATATGTGGGTGGACCAAAAGGAGTGCACTACGGCGCAACAACAGTGACCCAGGCATCAGGTTCATATTTCCAGCCAGCAGGATCCTATCCTCAGCATATGGGATCCTTCATGAATTCAGGAGGATACTCAGGAGCGCAGCAGATTCAAGGATCTTCCTTTGTTCCAGGATCATTCCAGGTTCAAGGATTCTCCTTTGTTCCAGGATCATCCCAGGTTCAAGGATCCTCCTTTGTTCCAGGATCATCCCAGGTTCAAGGATCCTCCTTTGTTCAAGGATCATCCCAGGTTCAAGGATCTTCCTTTGTTCCAGGATCATCCCAGGTTCAAGGATCTTCCTTTGCTCCAGGATCATCCCAGGTTCAAGGATCCTCCTTTGTTCCAGGATCATCCCAGGTTCAAGGATCCTCCTTTGTTCAAGGATCGTCCCAGTTTCAGGGATCCTTCCACATGCCAGGATCCTTGAGGAGTTTGCAAACAAGAAGTTCAGATGTCCATCAGGGAGATTTTATTCCGATGCAGACCATTGCTTCTACTGGTCCTTCGATCATTCCAGAGTCCCAACAATATGGATTCACATCCGGTGTTCCTAATTTGAACCCGGTGGGAGGTAACACTCTTAATAATTCTCTCACCACTAACCATGGATTCATGCAGGATACAGGTATCAACCATGCCATGGCCAAAGAGTTGCAAAAGTTGAAGGATATGATATCAAGTGTTCCAGGAGTGGTCAAACCTATCCCAGAGATTGCAGATGGAAGCCATAAGATATCTCGTTTTGCACCACCAATTTGTGATGGTGAGATACCCAAAAGGTTCCATGTGCCAACCATGAAGCTGTATGATGGTTCGACGGATCCTGAAGAACACATAGCACAATACAGGGAGATGATGGAGATCAATCCAATCCCAGAAAGGTTAAAGGAAGCATGTCTGTGCAAGGGATTTGGATCCACTCTTACTGGATCGGCTCTTAAATGGCTGCTAAGTCTTCCTCCCTACTCTATTACCTCATTTGCTAATCTAGTCAACCTATTTAATAATCAGTTTTCTTGTAGTAGAAAATTTGAACGATTAACTAGTGATCTATATAGGATAACCCAGGGTCATAATGAATCATTAAGGGATTACATTACCAAATTCAGTAAAGAATCATTAGACATTCCCAACTTGGATATAGCCACGGCTGTTGAGGCCTTCAAAATGGGATTGCTTAGGGATTCATTGTTCTATGATGGTCTTGTTATGACACCATGCAGGAACCTAGATGAGGTAAGAACCCGGGCACTCAGGTTCATCCGGCTAGAGGACGATAAGAGGATCCAGGAAAGATTAGCAGGATCCTCAAAACAAGAGAAACAAGGATCCTCGTTCAAGAACAACAAGTTCAGATCCTATAACAAATCTGATAACCAGAACGTGCATGTTGTTGATCAGGAAGAGGATGATGAGGATTATCCTCCAATTTCTGAATATTGTTTTTCTGTTGATAACAATGAACTAATCCTTGCGATGCAGAATCTAGGTGATAAAGCCAGATGGCCCAGAAAAAATGTCAGACCAGCTGCAACCAAAGATAAATCAAAGTGGTGTGCATACCATGAAGATTTGGGGCATCTCACAGAAGAATGCATTGCACTAAGAAAGGAAATTGGATACTTGTTGAGCAAAGGGCATCTAAAAGAATTGTTGGGTAGAAAAAAGTCAAGGACTCAGGATTCTGAAAGGATCCCTGAGAAAGCTCCGGCCCCTCCAGCAGATGCACAAGTAATAAACTTTATTTCTGGAGGATCAGACATTTGTGGCACATCCTTCTCAGCAGCTAAAAGGCATGCAAAGGAAACTAAAATGGATAGTGGAGAAAGACCCGTTCGAACATCAAGTGTCTCCGAAGGAAAAGTCATAACCTTTGATGAGGATGATCGTGTTGATATCCAGGATCCTCATCACGATGGTTTAGTTATTACTCTTTTCATTTCTAACCATTTTGTCCGCAGGATCCTTATAGACGGAGGAAGCTCAGTGAACATTATCCAGCTTGATGTTCTAAAGAAGATGGGTATCCCTGAATTAGATATCATACCAAGATCCTCCGTGCTCGTGGGATTTAGTGGCGAAACTAAGAATACCCTGGGGGACATTAAGCTCCCAATATACATCGAAGGCCTACATTCTTATCAAAAATTTTGTGTTATTGACTGTTTATCTTGTTGTAATGTTATCCTTGGCAGGCCCTGGATACACGATATGAAGGCAGTCCCATCTACTTACCATCAATGTGTGAAGCTCCCTAGTCCTTGGGGAATAGTCAAGATTGATAGTGATCAGCAAGAGGCTAAGAATTGCTATACTTCATCGATGAAACCAGCCTCGAAGTCAAGGGAGCAATAGCAATCAAAGTATCCTCCAAGGGACGTCTTGGAGGCAAGAGAACAGGATATAGTAGAAATCCTTATGGATCCTGATGATCCTGAATCTATAGTTTATATAGGATCAGGGATCCTTGGCGAAATGAAGGAAGACCTCATATCCTTCCTCAAAAGGAGAAAGACTACCTTTGCATGGAAACACGAAGACATGACAGGTATATCTAAAGATGTAATCACTCACAAACTTGGCATTGATAGGTCCTTCAAACCAATCCATCAAAGGAGAAGGAAATTTGCACCAGAAAGAAATGCCATTATCCAGGAGGAGGTAGAGAAATTACTCCGAGCAGGTATGATTAGAGAGGTCAAGTATCCAAGATGGTTGGCCAATGTGGTTGTTGTTCAAAAGAAAAACGGAAAGTGGAGGGTATGTGTCGATTTTACCGATTTAAATAAGGCATGTCCCAAGGATCCTTTCCCGTTACCCCACATTGACTCCATGGTGGATGCAACTGCGGGTCATGAACTGTTAACTTTTATGGATGCTTCATCTGGATTTCAACAAATCCAAATGGAACCATCCGATCAAGAGGATACAGCCTTCATGACTCCAACTGGTATATACTGCTATATTGCTATGCCGTTCGGACTAAGAAATGCAGGTGCAACTTATCAAAGGCTAGTGAATATGATGTTCAAGGATCAGATTGGACAAACTATGGAGGTTTACATAGACGATATGGTGGTAAAATCAATAAAGGCTGAGGATCACCTAAGAGACTTGGAGGAAGCATTCATTAAGAATGTCCTCACGAAACTAGAGATGTCAGGAAGGATGGCTAAGTGGGCAGTGAAGCTTAGTGCCTATGATATAAGATATGAGCCTAGGACAGCCATCAAATCCCAAGCATTAGCTGACTTTGTGGCTGATTTCAGTAGTGATTTACAAAAAGAAGCTGAGTTAGAAGTCCAGCAGCTAGAGGAGACCAAGGATCCTTGGATACTCTATACTGATGGATCCTCAAATGTCAAAGGCACAGGGCTTGGAATACTACTAAAATCGCCACAGGGGGACATAATACCCCACTCTATAGCTTGTGAGTTCCAAACCACTAACAATGAGGCTGAATATGAAGCCTTAATTGCTGGTTTGCAAATTGCTAAGCATATGGGGATCAGGTATCTTGAGGTACATGTAGATTCATTGTTAATTACAAACCACTTTAATGGATCCTATGCTCTTAAAGGTGAAAAGCTAACCAAATATTTAGAGATAGTCAAAGAATTGGCACTCTCTTTTGTTTCCTTTAGTTTGACACAGGTACCAAGGGAAGAAAATACAGAAGCTGATGCATTGGCCAATTTAGGATCATCCTTGAAGATCCCGGAGGATATCAAGATCCCTATTATCCATATCCTGACCCCGGCTATCGAGGATCATGTGGCTATGGAGATATGAGAGAATTCTGCAATTATCCCTAGTGAGGATACTCAAACTCATTCAGGATCATGGATCTTCCCAATCATGAGATACTTGCAACATGGAGAGATTCCTACATGAGAAAACCCTAGGGCTTTCAAAATTAAGGTATCTCAATTCACAATTTTAAATAATATGTTGTATAGACGATCTCTTGCAGGACCATACTTAAGATGCATTGAGGATCCTGAAATTCAAGAAGTTTTAAAAGACTTCCATGAAGGAGATTGTGGAAACCACACTGGGGGCAGGGCATTATTCTCAAGGATCCTGAGGACAGGATACTACTGGCCAACTATTAAGAGAGATGCTGTGGAATATGCTAAGAGATGTGATCCTTGTCAGAGACACAGCAATATCCTTCATCAACCAGCTGAATTTCTGCATCCTATATCCTCCTCTTGGCCATTTATGAGATGGGGTATGGATATAGTTGGTAAGCTCCCTAAGGCACCTGGTGGAAAAGTATTCATGCTTACTATGACTGATTACTTCTCCAAGTGGATAGAGGCTGAAGCTTTTGCCCAAGTCAGAGAAAAGGAAGTTATATCCTTCATTAAAAGAAATATTATAACTAGATTCGGTATTCCTTCCGAAATTATATGTGATAATGGTTCCCAATTCATAGGGGGCAGAACCACTAACTTTTGTGACAGCTGGGGGATTAAGATGATAACATCAACACCAGTCCACCCACAAGCTAATGGTCAGGCAGAATCCTCCAATAAGATCATCATCAACAATTTGAAGAAGAAGCTTGGATCCAAGAAAGGGAAATGGGCAGAAGAACTACCTTATGTGCTTTGGGCTGATAGGACAACCCCTAAGAATGCTACTGGTCAAACGCCATTCTCTTTGGTATTTGGGGCAGAATCAGTGATCCCAACAGAAATGGTGGTTCCAACTGCTAGAACAAGTACCCGTGATCCTGAGGAAAATGATGAGAACTTGGCTCAAGACCTGGATACTATTGAAGAAATCAGGGATCTGGCTAGGATAAGGATGGCCAGTTATCAACAAAGAATGGCTGGTGCTTACAACAAAAATGTCAGGATCAGGAAGTTTCAAGTCGGAGATATGGTATTAAGGAAAGCATTTCAGAATACCACCAATCCTGCTGATGGTAAATTGGCTCCAAAATGGGAAGGCCCTTATTTGATTGAAGCTGAAGCAGGAAAGGGGGCATGTAGATTGCTAACCATGGAAGGTGATTTGCTACCAAGAGCTTGGAATGCTGTCCACTTGAAGAAATATTTCATGTGAGCAGGATCCTCATGGCACAGATAATCCTTGCGTTAGGGGTATCCTTGAAGGATCCTTAAAGTATCGGTGATCCTTACTTTGGTAATGTCCTAATCTTGAACTATTTCATTTCCTTACTTTCTCATATAAGGATAAGGATCATGTGTCCTTTATCCATCTCTCACGTGATTTTAAGTTTTGAAAGTTCAGGTATCCTTAGCAAAATGTTGGTTATCTGCAGAAGCAATCCGTTCCTTGGGTTTAACCCCAGTTATTTGGGCTTGACCCCAGTTCCGCCTGTAGCGCATGATGATCCTGGTATAGTTCAAGGCAGTGGGACCAGTACTCGCTTTAGGGGCTGATAATTCCATTATACTGGCTATACCTAGGATCCTACGTATAATTGTAGACGTACCATACATCCGTTCCTAAGGTTTCTAACGTTTTCACGTTAGCTAAGGTTTTGACATTTTCATGTCACTAAGTTTGGATAGTCGCCAGTTAGGGCCATACTCCAGTTTACATACGATCCTTGGGCTTGTCCCCAGTTATCCTTGGGCTTGTCCCCATTTATCCTTGGGCTTGTCCCCAGTTATCCTTGGGCTTGTCCCCAGTTGCTAACTCTTATCTTATATTGGCTTAGTCCCAAGTTATGCTCCATTTCAGGTCCTTGAAGATAAGCAACTAGGGATCCTTGATCCTTACTTCTCTCTAAGGTTTATCTTATAGTTATCCTGATTATGGTTAGGATCCTAACTGGGATCCTCAGGAATATAAAGGCGGCAGGATCACAATGGCTTCATCCCCCAAACAGAGGATCCCTCCACCATTTGCAATCCTGCCTATTGTCTGAAGGATCCTAGATCCTTAATCCTAAAAACTATTGTTCAGTACAAACCATCAAACTAAAAAAAATTGGGCTCCGGCTATGTCTAGAGATTTCCATCATCGCCCAATTGTGCAGCCTACACCTTCGCTGCATCCTCATCCCCTCCAGCTTCGGTATCCTTAACCTGATCCTTCCCACTGCCTCCAGCCTCGATCGCCAAAACCTCCTCAGCCTCTTCATCATCTTCAAGATCAGCCAACCTTGCTTTCCAGCCCTCAACATCCCAGCTGCTTCTGTCGAAGTTAGGATCTTGAGCTTCCTGGGCTATCTTTAGTTTTGTCTGATACATTGTGATGGCAGCAGAGACCTTTGCACCTTCTATGAGATCATGCTTTTCATAGTCAATGTCGATCAGGATTTTAGCCGTCTTAGTCTTGGCATCTTGGAGGGCTTTTTCAAGATCAGAAATCTTAAGATCCTTAAGCACTGCAACTTGTTGGAGGTCAGCAATCTTCTTATCCTGCTCCTCGACGCTTCCCACATAATCTTCAATCTCAGCAAATTTCTGCAAAGAAAAAGACAAAGCAGTTCATGATCAGGTGATCCTCAAATGAGTAGGATACCTAGGCAGAATTGATGATCCTCACGTCATTGAAGTATTCAAGGAACTGGTGGCGGATCAGTGGTAGGCCTTGTAGGTCCTCTGTGTCAGAAGTTTTCCTCTTCTTGCCACCCATTCCTTTAGAGGGTGCCTTGGGAATGGAGATGCTAGGACTGGTAGTGGACCTCTTCTTCTTGGATCGAACAACATCAAGGTCAGCCGTGTTGAATTGGGAGGCAGGCTTGGAAGATTTTCCAGCACCTATACAACCAAAACAAGATAAGTATCTTTACTTCACTTATATTTCACTATTTATTTAAATTTTTAAACAAAGATACTTACTTGACATCGTGACAGAGCCTGAGGATACCTCCTGAGAATCCTTGGTGGTTGTCTTGAAAGATCTTGTTTCAGGATCAAGTCTCTTGAAAGCGCGAGTCTCTCTTTGGCAGCAGGAGACAGTCTGAGGTGTGAGACGGTGATAGCTGCATAACAAGAAAGCAAAAGTATATAAGTGATCCTTATATCAAAAGAAAGTTCTCTGGTGATCCTTCTCAGGATCCTCCATCCTACCATGGGTAGCCCATTTCCTGGGTAGATCCTTCCCGTCAGAGATAGAATCTCTCTTGACGAAAAAGAAACGCCGCTTCCAGTTAGTATCATTCTTGGTAGCTTTGAAGATTGGGTGTTCCTCACCAGGTTTACGTTTGAACAAATAACGATGAGAACCAAAGGTAGTAAGATCATACAGCTCTCCCAGCTCTGACATTCCTAGGTCTATCCCTTCTTGCTCGATGATCCTTTCAAGGGTATACAAAACCCTCCAGATCATCGGCATGGCTTGGATATAAGAAATGCCGGTTAGGGAAAAGAAAGCTTGGGTGAAGGCTGGAAAAGGATATGTATAGCCTATGGTGAACGGAGTGATAGGAAAAGCAACCCAGTTGTCGGAAATATGATCACTCAGGGCATTGGGATCGAAAGATTTAAACACGGTGTTCGCCGGGAAACAGTGGCGGATCCTATCAATCTGCGGATAGGTGAAACAGCAGCGTTCTTTTATGGAATCTTCGATGATCCCCTGGCTCTTCAGTGGGCTGTTTTTCGGGTGATCCTTAGCTGGGGAATTCCGGAGCAACATTTTTGACAGAATGATGGAAAGAGACGGAAAACAGAGCAAAAGAAGGAGGAAGATGAAGAGAGAATACCTGTTTATCTTCGGATGCAGTTATAAAGGGAGTATCTCTGAAATTTAAATGCAAACGATCCTATCTATATCTCCTATTTATAATCATGATTGTGTAGGGTTGTCACTTCTGTGACGTCATAGTTGCAACGGATAGTTCTACATCAACGGCTATATATCCGTTAGTTAGTTGCGGATAAGATCAAGAAAATATAATTCGTTCATTTTACACATTACTCATATTTTGGGGGCAATTGTTAGGGGAGGATTTTCTAACAATTAGTGATCCTTACTTGTTATCCTAATAAATGATCCTTACTTCTGTGACAGATAGTGATCCTCAGAAGAGCTTCAGGATCATGGATCACCTTAAGGATCCTCATACTAACGATTGTTTGTTTGTGTTTCGTATTATTTTGCAGGAGTAACAAGCTTCACTTGGTCTTGGCAACGTTACTATGGAATATTCCACGGGTATTTCGCACAAGTTTAACTGGAAATGGACGTTGTGGAGAACGTTGGAGCATGGCACAAAAGTCAGATAGTTTGTTAGCATAGTTAACTTCTATTTTTAAAGGGGTGACGAGCTAGTAATTAGAAGACTTAGCCATTTTCAGCTACACACACTCTCGTACAATTGCACTCTTGAAGCTTTCGGCAAACACTTAACAGTTTTCACTCACTTTTACACATTTCACCATAGTGATCCTTGTACCTAGCTCGTTACTATCCGAAGTTGTAAACATTTACTGATTTATTTGAGCTTGGTGATCGGTAGTTTCCATCACCCGGGGTTTTTTGTGTCGGAGATCAACTCTTGATCAAGGGCTTTTTCCCCGTATAAACCTTGTGTCACTTGTTATTTATTTTTCATAGTGATCCTTATTGCTATAAACCAATTCAAGCATCATACCCCGTAACAGAGAGTTTGGTTGCATTATCCTCATCAGATTTTTTGACCAAAATAATACCTAGCTATTTCTACTAAAGCAGTAAGTGCGGTCCTTGTTAAGGATCATGAAGGTACTTAACATCTTGTATACTATGTAAGTAAAAGTCTACTTGATGCTGAGTCCAGGTATTCTCCTTTAGAGAAACTTATTCTTGCTTTAATAATGGCATCTACTAAATTACGTCATTATTTTGA
This sequence comes from Helianthus tuberosus, assembly GCA_030545235.1. Classification (NCBI taxonomy): domain Eukaryota; kingdom Viridiplantae; phylum Streptophyta; class Magnoliopsida; order Asterales; family Asteraceae; genus Helianthus; species Helianthus tuberosus. The sequence continues at coordinate 42,418,899 of CM060399.1, read as the reverse complement.
AACTCATCCTATTATTGTTAAGACTAACTTTCCTATCAAGAATGTTCTCAGGAAACCTGAAATGCCAGGAAGGATGGCAAAATGGGCAGTCAAGCTTAGTGCATATGATATCAAATATGAACGAGGAACTACCATTAAATCCCAAGCCTTAGCTGACTTTGTGGCTGATTTCAGTAGTGATCTACAAAGGGAAGCTGAATTGGAAGTTCAACAACTTGAAAAGACTAAGGATCCTTGGATACTCTTCACAGATGGAGCTTCAAATGTCAAGGGAACTGGACTAGGCATACTACTAAAATCGCCACAGGGGGACATTATACCCTAATCAATCTCTTGTTAGTTTCAAACTACTAATAATGAGGCTGAGTATGAGGCCTTAATAGCAGGTTTGCAAATTGCCAAGCATATGAGGATCAGGTATCTTGAGGTACATGTAGATTCTTTCTTAATTACTAACCACTATAATGGCTCTTATGCTGTCAAAGGTGAGAGGCTAATCAAGTATCTTGAGATAGTCAAGAAATTGGCAGACTCTTTTGCTTCTTTTAGTTTGACACATGTACCCAGGGAAGAAAATGCAAAAGCTAATGCCTAACCTAATCTTGGATCATCTCTGAAGATTCCAGAGGATGTTAAGATACCAATTATCCACATCTTAACCCCTGCTATAGAGGATAACACAGCCATGGAAATAGTGGAGGATTCTGCAATCATACCTAGTGATGGTGCATAGTCAAATTCAGGATCCTGGATCCTTCCAATCCTGAGATATATACAACATGGAGAGATTCCTACTGGAGAAAATCCTAGAGCTTTCAAAATCAAGGTATCTCAATTTATGTTATTAAATAACATCTTATATAAATGGTCTCTTGTAGGTCCATATCTAAGGTGCATCGAGGATCCAGAAATTCAAGAAGTTCTGAAGGATTTTCATGAAGGAGATTGTGGGAACCACACTGGGGTCAGAGCACTATTCTCAAGGATCCTTAGAACATGATATTATTGGCCTACCATGAAGAAGGATGCTGTGGAATATGCAAAGAAATGTGATGCTTGCCAAAGACATAGCAATATCCTTCATCAACCAGCGGAGCTTCTGCATCCTATATCCTCTTCCTGGCCATTCATGAGATTGGGAATGGACATAGTTGGCAAACTTCCTAAGGCACCAGGAGGAAAGGCATTTATGCTTTCTATGACTGATTACTTTTCCAAGTGGTTAGAAGCTGAAGCATTTGCACAAGTCAGAGAGAAAGAAGTTATATCCTTTATCAAAAGAAACATCGTTACTAGATTTGGCATACCTTCTGAAATTGTTTGTGATAATGGATCCCAATTTATTGGGAGCCGAACTACTAACTTTTGTGACAGCTGGGGGATTAGGATGATAATATCAACACCAGTCCACCCACAAGCTAATGGTCAAGCAAAATCGTCCAACAAGATCATCATCAACAACTTGAAGAAGAAGCTTGGATCCAAGAAAGGGAAATGGGCAGAAGAGCTACCTTATGTGTTATGGGCTGATAGAACAACTCCCAAGAATGCTACTGGTTAAATTCCATTTTCTTTGGTGTTTGGATCTGAATCTGTGATACCTACAGAGATGGTAGTCCCTACTGCAAGAACAAGCATCCATGATCCTGAAGGAAATGCTGAAAACTTGGTTTAAGATTTGGATACCATAGAAGAACTCAGGGATTTAACAAGGATAAGGTTGGCTAGCTATCAACAAAGGATGGCTGGGGCTTATAACAAGAATGTCAGGATCAGGAAATTTCAAGTTGGTGATATGCTGTTGAGGAAAGCATTCCAAAATACCACAAATCCTGCTGATGGCAAGCTAACACCAAAGTGGGAAGGCCCCTATCTAATTAAAGCTGAGCCAGGAAAGGGGGCATATCGTTTACTAACAATGGAAGGTGATCTTTTACCAAGGGCCTGGAATGCTGTCCATTTGAAGAAGTACTTCATGTAGTAAGGATCCTCAGAGGATTTATGATCCTCATTCTGGTAATAATTTGGTTATTATTTCTAAAATTCTTTAATTCATTTGATTATAAGGAGAGGGTATTAGAATCCTTTATCCTTTTTCATCAAGTTTTGAGTTTTGCAGAAATAGGAGTATTTTTGACAAAGAATCAAGTACTTGGTCAAACCTCCAAAGTCTTTGGGTTTATCCACAGTTTATGGGCTTGTCCACAGTTTAAGGTATCTATTACCTTCTACAAATCAGGTTCTTACACCTTCGCCAGTTGCGCACGACTATCCTAGTATAGTTCAAGGCAATGGGACAACTACCCACTTTAGGGGCTGACAATTTCATTGTTTTTGGCTGTATTTAGGATGCTAAGTATAATGGTAGACGTACCATACATCTGTTCCTAAGGTTTCTAACGTTTTCACGTTAGCTAAGGTTTTGGTATCTTCATGTCACTAAGTTTGGATAGTCGCCAGTTTGGGCCATCCTCCAGTCTACACAAGCATATTTGGGCTTGTCCCCAGTTTTGGACTTGTCCCCAGTTTTGGGCTTATCCCCAACTTATTGGGCTTGTCCCCAGATTGTTGGGCTTGTCCCCAGTTACTAATGCTTTCTCTCTTTGACAATTGGCTTAGTCCCAAGTTATATGTTGTTACCGGTTTCCAAAGCTAAACAGTTAAGGATCCGGGATCCTAACATTCTACAAGTTTTTATCTTTTGATTGGCACAGCTGTAAGTGTTAAGGATATAGAATCCTAACTTAGATTCTCTGGTATGATCCTTATTTGCCTTTGTTTTATTCTTTCTTATTACCCTTATCCTTTGACAACAGGATATATGATCCTTGATCATATAGTATATGATCTTTTAACTTAAACTGATTTTAATATACATTTGATATCCTTTCTAACAGTTATAAATCCTAAAGGTTTAGAATGGAAATTGACAAATAAATTTGATATAAAACAACATAAAATGGACAACACAAGGCATAGCCAAAAGTTAAAGTTTTATTTATCAGGTTAACCCTTTAAAAGGTTGTCAAAATTGCCAACCCAAGCTTCTACCAGCAAAACGAGGCCTGTCCACTTGGTTTGGCAAAGGGTGTCCATATTAACAAGGTTTAAAGTTATGCAGGAAATTAAAAGGCGAGGGGCATCAAAGGCTTCATCCTCCATAAACAGAAGGACCCATCCACCTTTGCTACCCCCTATTGTCCAAAGGATCAGTGATCCTTAACCCTAGAAAGTATTGTTCAACATACAGACCATCATTGTTTAAAACATCATAACCAAAAAACTATTAAACCATAAAAAATGGGCTCCGGCCACGTCTAGAATTTTCCATCATCGCCCATTTGTGCATCTCATGCCTTAGCTGCATCCTCCACCTTCTCATCACCGCCTTCACCACTGCCACCAGCTGCTGCCTCTTTAGGATCCTTAACTCCACTGCCTCCACCTTCAAGGGCCAGCACTTCCTCAGGTTCCTCATCGTCTCCAAGCTCGGCCAGTCTCTTTGCCCAAGCCTCCAAGTCCCACTCAGACCTGTCGAAGGAAGGATCAGCAGCTTCCTTAGCCATTTAGAGTTTGGTCTTCAGCATTGCAACGGCATCAGAGATTTTGGCTCCATCTATGACCTCCAACCTCTCCTTTTTAGCAGTGATTTCAGCAAGGAGCAACTCCTTTTGTAGCGCCTTGTTCTCCATTTCATGATAAGAGATCTTTTTATCCTTAGCGAGTGCTATTGCTTGGAGGTTGAGGTTTTTCTGTTCAGCTTCAGCCACATGTTGGTCCAGGAGGATTTGGACTTCAGCAAATTTTTGCATAGAACCAGTTCAACAATCAGGACCCTTTATCCCCAAAAGAAGTACAAGTTTTAGGATACCAGATCCTTACCTCAGAGACGTATTCATGGAGTTGATGTTCCATCAGAGGGAGACCTTCAGAGGGTCCACTGGGTTTCTTCCTTTTGGCTCCTTTACCCCTGGTGCTAGTACCCTTGACCTCTGGGATGCTTTGGCTTGCAGCTAGCTTCTTCTTGATAGACCATGGAGATACGATATCCTGAAGATCACCAACACTGAATCTGGAAGTAGATTTTGAAGATTTAGCAACACATACAAATAAAACACACAGATAAGTATTCATATCCTATTTTTACTAAACATTTACATACATACATACATACATATGTGGATACTTACTTGACATGGTGTAGGAACTTGAGGAAAATTCTTGAGTATCCTTTGCTTTGGGTTGATATGTTCTGACAGCAGGATTAATTTTCCAGAAGGCAGAGATTCTATCTCTAGTAACAAGAGAACCTTGAATATGAGAAAGGGAAATAGCTGCATAGACAAAACAAGAAAGGACCAGTTATCCTCAACAGAAAAGAGAAGTCTTACCATTGTCCTGGTCTAAGGATCCTATATCCTACCATGAGTGTTCCACTTAAAGATTGGATGAGGTTGCTAGGGCTTGGATTTGAAGAGATAGCGGTGAGAACCATGGCTAACTAGATTGTACAAGCGGCTCAGCTCAGACCAGCCTATATCTATCCCTTCATGTTCTACGATGTGCTCAAGTGTGTACAGAGCTCTCCACACTGTCGGCATGGCCTAAATGTAACACAGACCGGTCAGTGTGAAGAAGCCCTGTGTGAGAGTTGGGAAAGGATATGTTAAGCCTATCTGAAATGGGGCTGCAGGAAAGGTGATCCATGTGTCTGATAGACAGTCATTCTTCATCGAAGAGTCAAAGGGTCTAAAGATGGTACCGTCTGGGAAACAATGGCGTAACTGATCAACTTCAGGATCAACTTCAGCTTGTTTTGCAGGTGTATTATGAAGGAGACTTATTCAAACCGAGATTCCAGGAGAATATGCTCCATATTAGTGCACGTGCAAGAGCTTCATGACTGTTATGGTGATAGTGGAGGGCTAGCATATATTTCAGATAGTTAGTTACATAGAATTTTTTTTATTTTTGAAGGGGATAACAAGTTGTTATTAGCAAGTCAGTTACACACTTACATACATTCGAACTCAGAGAAACTCATTGGCGCTTACACATACAAATGCACTAGCAATCATTGTATCAAGCTTGTTATCATCCAAAGTTGTAATCTTTATTGTTCAATATAGTTGATAGTGATAGTTTTCACTATCCGAGGTTTTCTATGCCGGAGATCATTCATTGATCAAGGGCTATTTCCTCGTATAAATCCTTGTGTTCATCATCATTTTCATTCATTCATTGTTCATACTTTTGTTCATTTAACCAAGCATCCAACCTCACAAAAATCAGATTTGATTACATTATCCTTGTCTGATTTTTGACCAAAACAATCGGAAAGGCTTTCTCTACGGATTCCACCATACATGTAGTATTCCTTCTGCACCGTATCTCTTTTGTTTTGAATCAGTTCTTCGTTCCCCTCGTAGTAGTCAATCAAAGCTAGCCACAGTTCATTTGCAGTGGTGTATTCTTCCAACATGTTGCAATCATCAGTTGACAAGGCCATGGTCAGAACAGCATGAGCACGACGGTGTCGTTGGATTAGAGCCTTGTCTTCTTCGGTGTAAGTTCTGGGGTCGGTGTTTGCAACTATCACATCACCTCGAATCACAATTGGTACGTGGGGTCCAACGGTGACTGATATCCATTGGTTGTAATTGGTGTATTCAAAGAATGATTTGATGCGGTTTTTCCAAGTACCAAAATCAGCTGATCCTTTCAGTTTTTATGGTCTTGTAGCAGTTCCGGTGTCAATTTCAGCTTGAGCGATTGGATTTAGTTGGTTCAAAGACATTTTGATTAGGTTTGAGGTTAAGTTTGCTGATTAGAAGGTAAATACACTGGTTAACTGACACTTGGAGCTTTTACGCCGACAATCAGGATAACATCACCGAGACAGACTCAATTATGCCGACAACGTTATTGATATGACGATAATTTCGCTGACTGAACAACTCCGCTGACGAGTCCAATGATCCTGCACGAGCGAACTTAGCTAATTCCACTGAGACAAATAACACACACGTTAGTATGGTTAATTTCGCCGATCACCGTGATAAATATGCTGAGGTTCTTTATCACTGTCCTCGAAGTCGCCTTCGATAATTACGCTAACGGGGTCTATGGTACTATTTCGCCGGCAAAAGACACCTGCGCTCGTGAATTCTCGGCTAATTGTCAATTATGCAATCTTCAAGATAATTACGCCATATTCAGAAATATCTACATCAGATTCAAATTTATCTACGCCAGGCAGGGTTTTAACACGAATAAAAACCCTCTAATCACTCAAAAGCAACCCAAAACCCACGTTTCTTTGTACCAAAATGACCCAAATGATTACCAAATCACTGATTAACAACAACCTAACGATTAAACACACCAAATCAAGCCATTTTAAGTCCAAAAATTGGAAAACCTTGAAACTTTTGAAAAACCTTCAAAACTTGAATAATCTTAACAAAAACACAACAATCAAGAGCACTATGGCTCTGATACCAAATTGTACATCCCAAAATGAATCCGGATCACAGTGGTTTGATTGTTTTGATCCAAACACCTATTGATTAGGTGCTTGAACTTGCAAAAGTTAAGAAAACTCAAAAGTTGAAGATGAAGCTTTTGGTTTGATGATTTACAACTAGTGTTGTATTGATTCCAAACAGATATAATCACTAATAGGCACCATGAAATTCGGATAAGCACAAACACAAGATCACAAGAAGCACAACACAAGGTTTCACCAAAGAACTAGCCAAAAAGCTTGACTAGGGTTTCATTACATCCATATACATAGATCTGACTAGCTAGTGTATTTAATAAATACGCTGGCATCTTAATTACGCCAGGTCAGATCATCAACTTACAAAATGTTACTTAATTAACCCCTGGACCTATTAAAAGCTACAAAACATAACCAAAACAATCCATAACTGAAGAAACAGTAGTTCGAATGACCGGAATCAATCGGACAAGGGGTTTAGTTCTGCATAAAAGGGTTAGTCCTCTCGCTCGATTCAGGGTTTAATTGAGCTTCTTCTCCGGTGATCTCTGCAAAACAGGAATGCGTTAGACTCACCACAGGGAGAATTGGGGTTCTCTTCGCGACCACCCTCCGGCGTGAGAATAAGTACAGATCTCGATGAAGAAGAAGAAGTAGTAAAAGTGAAGTGAGTGTAACTTGTGAGATTATACGTGGCCTGACTTATTTATAGCTGGATTTGGGCGGGAAAATTTGTTGACGGAGATGATGACAGAAATTATTTTCGTAAGCGGTTATACCCTTTTCCGTCAATCACTAACGTCACATCCATGCACACGGATCGTGAGTGTGATCGACGGCTGGGGCGATGCTACGTGGAAAGTTGTTGGTGCATTCATCTGTCGTCTTCGTCTTGTATCGAGTCTTGTGCGTAGAATGTTAGATTGTATCATTATATACGAGAATATAGGAGATCTTAGGGTTTGTTTATGGAATTTAGCTTGAATGAAGAGGTTTCCTTTGAAAGTGACACATGTCAGTTTCAAGCTAAACCTACAAGAGAGGTTTCCCTTGAAAGTGGCGTGTGACAGTTTCAAGCTAAACCTGGTTTCTCTTGAAAGTGACATAACACTTTCAAGCTAAACCTCCTCACCTATAAATAGGCATTCAAGCTAAACCTCTAGAGAGAGGGAGAAAAGTTTGTGAATTCCATACCGAGGTGCTGCCGGTGTGAAGACTGATTGTAATTGCTAGAATATCAATATAATCAGTGTTTAAAGTGATACGCAAGCTGTTTCGACGTCAGTTTCTTAGTTTCCGCCTCTGAAACTGATAAAATCTCTTCTGAACGACTCGTTCGGGTCGCAACTCGATCCTACAAGTGGTATCAAAGCTCAGGAGGAAGAGATCTTGCCAAAACAGCCTGTTTTTGTCACTTTTTCTGATTTCTACATCATTCTTTTCAAAATAAAAAAATTTTCGCAGTTAAAATTGGTTCAAATTCACACATATTATGCGCAATCATGTTTTAACAAATTCTGGAAAGTTTCATCATTAAAATCGATCTAAAACTTGATTTTTTCGGAGGTTTATATTGAAATTCGTTCGACATTTGATGACATCATCTGGCTTTCTTTTGAAATTGACAAGTTTCTTTTGAAATTGACAGGTTTCTTTTGAAATTGACAGGTTTCTTTTGAAATTGACAGGTTTCTTTTGAAATTGACAGGTTTCGTTTGAAATCAGAGGTTTCTATTGAAACTGGTCTGGGTTTCGCTTGAAATCAGAGGTTTCTATTGAAACTGGTCTGGGTTTCGCTTGAAATCAGAGGTTTCTATTGAAACTGGTCAGGTTTCGTTTGTAATCATCAGGTTTCATTTGAAAACATCAGGTTTCATTTGAAAACATTAGGTTTCATTTGAAAGTATCAAGTTTCGCTTGAATAGTGGTTTCGCTTGAAGAAGGAACTTTGGTTGAAACTTGGTATTTCGCTTGTAAGTGTGTTTTGAGTAAAATTTGTCGGGACTGTTTGAAAGATGGCAATGGTATTTGATGAGAAGGAAAATCATGATCTTGTAAGGATAAATGATTGGTATCGAGGATATTTCAGTATTCATTATCAAGGTTTGTCCAAGAATGTTTGGGAAAACCGGTTCGAATGTTTTCTGTGTAAGAAAGATGAGAAATTAGATGATTTGGAGAAGAGATTTGATTGTTTGATTGACCATTTGAAAGAAAACAAGATAATGATATCAGAATCTGAAATAGTATCAAAGTTTGCTAATGGATTACCAGCTGAATGGGATGATTTTTTGGAAAATCTAAGAAAAAATTCTAGTTTTTCAAAATTATCTTTAAGTAAATTCATCAGTAAACTTACAACACATATGGATGATAATGAAGAGAAAAAGAAAGGATTGTTAAATAGGATAGAAAATAATTTGAAAAAATTAAATTTGGATGTGGTTGTAGAATTGAACAAAAGAGTCTGTGTGTGTCTTAGTGCAAAAGATGTTATGAAATACGATATGAAGAGGGGGTGTTATATTGATGAGAATATGAATCCTCTTGACTTTGTTAAAATCTTTTGTGCAGGAACATACAAAACAGAGATAGAGCAAGTTACAAAGAATGAAGAATCTGTGAAGCTTGGATCTTCAAGTTCAGAATCAGTGTGCTCTAAATGTGACAACTTTAAGGCTGATAATGACAAACTTTTGAAGGATGCGGAAAGTTTGACATTGGAAATCAAGAAGTTGAAAGATGAGAAGCAATTTGATGATAAACAGATTCTTGCTTTGCATGAAAATTTTGAGAAGTTGAAATCTGAAAATGTCAAACTGTTGAGTGGTTTAGACAGTTTGACATTAGAAAACAAAATTTTGAAAGAAAAAGAAAAAGATTTTGAAAATGAAAAATCGAAGATTGAAAAAGTTTTTCAAAGTCAAATAAAAATTTTAGAAGATGAGAGAGATATATTTGGTAAAAACAATCTTGAAAAACAAATTGCAATCAATTCTCATCTTGAAAAGATTATTCGACTTGAGAAAGAGACAGAATGTGCTCAAAAGAAAATCAATGAATGGGAAGAAAAGTTGAAGGTGTTTGTGAATACTTCAACTATTCCTTGCCCAAAACCTTTAAATTCAGTTCCAATAAGTGACGATGTCACAAACTTTGACAAAGTCAAAGTTGAAGATTGTGATGAGAAATCTGATGATGAAAATGAAAAAATGAAGAAAAAGAATTTATTTTTGAAGTTAAAAGGAAAGTTTCAAGAAACTGTTCCGCAATCAACTGAAGAGGGAGAATGCTCTAAGCAAAAACCTTTGAAGAAGAAAGTGGAACAAAAACAAAAAGAGAAAATCTTGAAAAATATTCAAAAAGAAAATAAAAGTTCATCAGATCAATCATCCAATCGCAATCAAAAACCACAAAAAGTAAAAAATGAAAACTTAAAAATTGTTGGTAATAAGTGGTGCAGGTCGGACCACAGTGCTTCAAAGCCAAATCCAGCAAATGAGAGAAAGAAAGATTATCACCAAGCCAAACAGTGCTTTGATCTAAATGTTTGGACTGAAAATGGTGATTGGTACGATAACAGAGTGTGTTACAGATGCGGTTATCAAGGACACATTGCTGTTAACTGCCAGAGTTGGAGTCATGAGACGAGGAGATGCTATAACTGCCATATCAAAGGTCACATTGCCAGAGATTGTCTAAGGAGATCGAATGAAAGATCGAGGGCTAAATCTCAGAAAATGGCAAAGATACCAGTCTCTGTCAAGCCCAAAGAACAGAAAGTTCAAGAACAGAAAGTTCAAGAACCGAAAGTAAAGCTTTCACAGGGGCAGAAAGACAGACTGAGGAAAAAGAGGAAGAAGGCCAGAGAGTATCTGGAGAAGATTTTGTCCTCGGGTTCATCTGTTGGTAAAAATAAGAGTTCTGATGAATCGACTTCCTTGATTGCAAAGTCAAGCAAGACAAATTCACCGGATACAAATCTGAGGACGAAAGAGGGAAAGAAGAAGAAGAAAGTTGGTGGCAATGAATCTGTTTCTTCGGAAACAAAGGAGCCACATGTCGGCGATGAATCTGACTCATCAAAGTCAGACAAGCCACGTGCAGGCAATGAATCTGGTGTGGTAAAGCCAGAAGAGCCGTGTGTTGAGGTAAAAACTGAGAGTTCTAGTCTAACAATGGATGAGGCAAATTTTCCACCATTGTTGAACAAGAATTCAAAATCACCCAAGGATCGTCAGGCTTGGGTGAATCTGTTTAAATGAAAAACCTGACTTGCCGGAGATCCCAAGTTGGTAATCATGGATCATGAATCGGCATCATTCTTTATTATGTTTGTATAAAATGTTTGAGAAGTTTTGCAGGACTTGCCGGAACTCCCAGGTTTGTAAGCGAGGAGTAGGAATCGGCATCTTGAGAATTCAACCTACAAGATGATGATTGGTTGAAAATGTTTGATTGGTTTGATTTTACAAGTGGTAAATCAGGGACATTAAGTTGTATCTGATTTTCTACAAGTGGTTGAAAAACAAAGTGATGAAAGATCCCCGAATTTGTGTAAAGACACACAAAACTTATTTTCCGGAAAAACCATTTTGATTAAAATAAACTTAAGTGTTTTGAAATCACTATGGGAAAATAGTTTGTTGTCAGGGGAAGTTCTGATTGTTCAAGCCAAGTGAATGGAGAATTGAAGTGATTCTCATCATGTTGTCAAATTTCTTGTACAGTTTGTTTTCAAATTTTCCCAGAAAATCAAAATTGAGACATATTTTGATTTTAGGGGGAGTAAAAATTATAAAAAAATTAGAAAATTTGAAAATGTCAAAAACATTGAAAATTTAAAAATGAGTTTTGTTGTCAAAAAGAGGAGATGATAGTAGATCAGTTGGACTGTCACAGCATGCTAAAGATATGTAAAGTTTAAATGTGATAAGCGGTCTCATTAAAGATGTGACGATAGGCTCAGCTAGACTAGTAGATTTGCGATAACGATACAAACATAAATGAAAAAGCCTAGTTCTAGTGGGAAACACGGTCAAAAGCATAGTACTTAGTTTTGTCCTTCTAGACTGTGTGCCTACTCAGTAATCGCTGATTGTCGAAAGACATAAAACTGGTTAAGTTTGTGAACTTTTACAAACTTTGCTAAAAAGTCACTGTGATTGTGCATTTCATTTTGCCAAGATTTAAACTTGTTTTATTTCTTTATTTTGTTTAAGCATCGGACATCCTCTGCGTATACGTGAGTATCGACCTGGATGTTGTTGCCTAAACGTTCTGCTTTATTTTCTTTGGTGTTTCGTTTAAGCTTTGGATCACCTCTGCGTATACGGGAGTATCGACCTGGTGGTTAAAGCCTAAACAACTTCAACTTGTTTTATTTTTTCTTATTTTGTTTAAACATTGGACTTTCTCTGCGTATACGGAAGTATCGACCTGATTGTTAATGTTTAAACATTCTGCTTTGTTTTTGCACAAATCACAGTCGATAAAAGTTTAAAGGCATTACTTGAGTCAGTGTATTGCATGATGAGGGGATATGCTGAGATCGTGGGGTCCATAAGAATTTAGTGCTATCTAAATATACTTAAACGTATCGGTAAGCATGTCGAAAGTTTTTAGATTGAGTTTAAGTGGACAATAATATCGTCAATCAATGTGAATCGTTTAGAGCATAAAATGAAATCAAGCTTAACGGTGCTAGTGATTGGTCACATAAACTGATATGATCCTCTTACGCAAACTCACAAAAATTTGTTTGTACATATTTTATTTCTGCAGTTAATTTCTGTTATTGCATTTATGTTTCACATTTTGAAAAAATTCAAAAAGATTTTCGACAACTGATGTTGGAAAGCTGATATTCAAAATTTCAAGTGCTGAACATGATGAACTGGTTTGGGAGTGTGTGTATTGAATTGCGAAATTGATTTTGAGAAAAGTTAGATTAGTTAATCAGGATCATTAATTTGAACTTGATGTAACTATTACTAGTAAGTTTTTCTTATTGATTTAAGTAAAAACTTATGTTTTTGTTGAGAAATGTGCAGGAGATGTGCTGAACAAGAGTTAAAGCTAGGATGTGATCTCAAGGTAATAGCTAATTCCAGACAGCGATCCCATCATGATGAGAGGGGGAGTCTGACGAGGTTAGAGCCAAAGAGAAAATCCTGGTACATGCTAAAAAAGAAAGGAGACCGATCAAGATGTCGTGATGAAGACTCTCACTGAAGATTCCGTCAACATTCAAGGATCTGTTGGTGCAGCTGTCTGTCGATTTCATCTTAGTTCGAATCTCAGATTGTGAAAGAGCACGAAGACCGGTAAAGACTGAAGAATGAGAAGACTCGACACTTAAGACTCGTCAACATCTGAGGGGGAGTCTGTTGGTGCATTCATCTGTCGTCTTTGTCTTGTATCGAGTCTTGTGCGTAGAATGTTAGATTGTATCATTATATACGAGAATATAGGAGATCTTAGGGTTTGTTTGTGGAATTTAGCTTGAATGAAGAGGTTTCCTTTGAAAGTGACACATGTCAGTTTCAAGCTAAACCTACAAGAGAGGTTTCCCTTGAAAGTGGCGTGTGACAGTTTCAAGCTAAACCTGGTTTCTCTTGAAAGTGACATAACACTTTCAAGCTAAACCTCCTCACCTATAAATAGGCATTCAAGCTAAACCTCTAGAAAGAGGGAGAAAAGTTTGTGAATTCCATACCGAGGTGCTGCCGGTGTGAAGACTGATTGTAATTGCTAGAATATCAATATAATCAGTGTTTAAAGTGATACGCAAGCTGTTTCGACGTCAGTTTCTTAGTTTCCGCCTCTGAAACTGATAAAATCTCTTCTGAACGACTCGTTCGGGTCCCAACTCGATCCTACAAAAGTGGGTTTATGTGGATTCTTTTCCAAGTTAGTGCCATCATCATGACTTAGATGAGCGCTCAGGATGATGCCACCTCACTATTCAGTTATAACCGAATGGTTGTGCCCGATGAGGTCTTCCAGAAGGTTTATAGCTGTATCCCTTTAGGCCCTTGCCACGTGTTAATTCTGTTGCAACAGAACGAACACTTTTTTTTTTAAGTCTTGGACCCAGGCGCGTGGAGATGTTTAAGATTCTTGACTTCAAGTCTAACTATACCCTTGCGCGAGCCAGCGCAGGGGTGTTAGTTGAATGCTGGTTTTGTCCTTTCTCTGGCGCATGGTTATCGAAGATTGTTTCCTTCTATATTTTGTTTAGAACCGGTGTGCAGCCGCGTAGGGTTCTGTTAAAGACGTTTATGTGATGAGGTTATGGTATGGTCCAATACGCCTGCGCAATGTTTTGGGATCATACCCCTTCAAGTCCCCCCAGTCCAGTGTTGCTCTTATGCAAGTAAGTGGAGCACTAGACTATATAAAGTGAAGTGTGCGCTTTTTTCTTTGAGAAGTAACAGGCTTACTTTTGGCGCAACATATTAAAAAATTTACTGGGTTTTTTGACAAGGATGTACCATTATGTCTGCCTCCCGTCGTGGTGCATCTTTAATGTATGATGTGTATAGTATGGCTACCGTGTATGCTAATTTGACCATCAACGTAATGTGGACCTCTTGTGCCATATGCTAGAAGACGAATAGGTGTTTGACTGTTCGTCTTCTTACTGTGATTGTAACTGTAGTTTGTGGGAATGTGTGTAGGTATTTGATGCTGTCAGAGGTCTTTAATGAAATCGATGATTACTGTAATGCCACCGTTCAAAAGGTGGTGATTTGATGTTAATCATTATGATTTCTTACACCTCCTTTAATTATGCTTACGTCAGCTCGTTTCAGCCTTTATATATGTACCATTTATTTTTACCAGATTTGGTAAATACAACATGAGTCGCAAATACCGACTACGGAAGGTTTCCGAAATCTTGAAGACCCTTGATGCTGCTGATGCCATGGTCCGTCTTGGAGATCAAGTGCCAGACAAAGCTGCCGGAAGTGGAGGGTTTCTCTACACCGTACCTTGTTTGGGTAAGGGTAAAGATAATGCCTCGTTCATTACTGGGATTGATGGCGATGCAGGAGCTATGTTATTGTCGGCAGATGCCTTGATGCAAGCTTTTCCGTCTGGCCGGAGAAGTCGATGTAAGATGGTATACAAACGGCATCAAAGTGATCGTCGATGTGCGAAGCTGGCCGGGGCCCAAATGATGAGGGAAATGATAACGACTTGATCATTGATCCTCACCCTTTGGAGTGGTACGGTGAAGCGTTGCACACTCTTGCAGAAGTGTTGGCAATGTTTCCTGATTTGTAGTTTATTTAAAGTATGCTAGTTGTAGATTGAGGATGTATATCCTGTAAGTATGGTTGATGCACTGCTGTGCTCGTGAATTTTTGTTAATGCACTAGTTGTGGTAAAAACCTTTTTTGAATATATGATATGTTTGAATTACAATGTTGTGCATGGGTACAATTACTTTGTTTAGGTATGGCGAATAAAGATGGTAAAAGGCTCATGTGTGAACGTAGGGCTGGACCTCTGCGCTGTACCTGTGACCGCGGACCGTTCATGAGAATTTTATTAGGTTACCATAATTTTTTTGCGCTTACCAAAAGGAATTGCATGCATTTTGTAATAAATAAGAGCTTAATGGAAGTAAAACTTTGTATTGATTTGGATAGGGCGCAGGGGCCAATAATTACAAAGTAAATAAATATGATAATTACTCCGCATACGCAAGCAATGACTGTTGTGTTAGCGTTGTATGCTGTTTAAGTATGGATGGTTCAGCTACATATAGCATCTGCGCAACTGTTGTGCATTCCAAGTGGGCGGGACGTCTTTTCAATCAAGCCAACGTAGTGTATATGCGCCTTTTCCTAGGACTTCGTTAATGACGTATGGTCCTTCCCATTTGGGCCTGAGTTTTCCTGGATTCTCAACGTTCGAGGCCTCGTTGTCACGTAGAACGAAATCTCCTGGTACGAAAGTGCATATGCGCACTCGAGCATTGTAATATTTCTAGCTTTAATTTGTACCTGGCTTCGTTGATGGCCGCGTTTTCGCGCCTCTCTTCAAGGAGATCCAGGTCGAGCCTGCGCTCTTGCACGTTGTTTTGTGTTTCCATAGCTGGCATTCGTGGTGACGGGAAGCCAATCTCCGCCGGAATTACTGCTTCTGATCTGTAGACGAGGCTGAACGGTGTCTCCCCTGTGCTAGTTTTCGGAATAGTGCGGTGAGCCCATAAAATGCTTGGGAGTTCGTCAACTCACCCCCTTCTTGCGGTTCCCAGTCTTGCTTTTATGCCATCCATGATCTGTTTGTTGACGCTTTCGACCTGCCCATTTGCTTGTGGATGCGCCACGGAGGCAAATCTATGTTCGATGTGCATCTCCTTCATCCACTTTTGCAGGTCTTCTCATGCGAAATTGGTACCATTGTGATCATGCGTAGTGGTAATCCGAACCGGTATATGATGTATTCCCCGATGAATTTTCTGATCACCATTGCAGTGGTTGAAGCTAGGGCTTTAGCTTCCACCCACTTGGTAAAATAATCCACCGCTACTATGAGGAATTTTACTGCGCCTGGCGCGTCGGGAAAAGGATCTACTAAGTCGATGCCCCATTGTTGGAAAGGCCACGCTGCGGTTACTGGAACCAGAGGGTTCTTTGGACGGAGCATCTTTGGGGCGTGGCGTTGGCATGACGTACACTTGCGTAGGATTTCTACGGCGTCTAAATGCATACTAGGCCAGTAATAGCCCGCGCTCATGTTTTTTGCTACCACCATGCGTGGTCCTGCATGGATTTCGCATAGTCCCTCATGAATTTCCAGGACCAGATATTGTGCATCGTGCTTGTCTACGCATCTTAGGAGAGGACCCATGTAAGATTTGCGGTACAAAATTCCATCCGCCATCTCGTAATTTAACGCCTTGTGTTGGATTTTCCTTGCCTCTGTTTTCCCTTCTGGGAGAGTTCCATGTTGTAGGTACATAATGATTGGGGACATCCAAGATGGATTCCCGACTTCGATTATGTTTACGTGTCTTAGAGGAAAGGATGGACTTGAGAGAACCTCAATGCAGACTTCCTTTGCTAGGTGCTTGAAGCTTGTAGCGGCTAACTTACTTAGCGCATCCACATGTTTGTTCTCGCTTCTATTAATGTGGATTATTTTAAAGGTCTGAAACTGGTAAATCAGATTTCTTGCCTGCTCGAGATAAAATGCCACTGCTTCGCCTTTCGCGTCGTAACGACCGTTGATTTGCACCGCCACTAATTTGGAATCGACATATGCTTCAAGATTTTTCGCTCCCATTTTGAGTGCTAGGCGAAGACCTGCGAGGAATGCCTCGTACTCCGCTTCGTTGTTGGTACTCTTGAAATCTAGTCGAATGGCGTAGGTAAGTTCATGGTTATTAGGGCTAACTAGGCGGAGACCTGCTCCTACGCCGTCATCATTTGAAGCACCATCTGTATGTAAAGTCCAAACCCTGTCATCAAAGACTGGTGTAGGATTTTGTATGGCTTCGTATTCCTGGATCTTGTCGATGGGAACTTCGGTAACAAAGTCTGCCAGGACTTGTCCTTTGATGGCTAGACGTGGTTTATAAAAAATGTTATATCCGCCTAGCTCGATAGCCCTTTGGCTAACCTACCCGCGAGGTTTGGTTTGGACAAGATCTGTCCCAGATGATAGTTGGTAAGGACAGTTATAACGTGATCAGAGAAGTACCTTCGTAACCTATGCGATGCGTGAACCAGCGCGAGAAGAAGTTTTTCCATGATGGAATAGCGCGTTTCCGGACAAGTCAGCATTTTGCTGATGTAATATATTGGAGTTTGGACTCCTTCCCTTTCGACCATCAATACCGCGCCGACTGCTACCTCTGCTGCGAAGAGGTATAAGATTAGAGGTTCGTCTTTTCGCGGAGCTTTTAGGGTAGGTATTCGGATTAAGCATTCTTTCATTTGCTGGAAAGCCTTCTCTACTTCTGGGGTCCATTGAAATTGGCTTTTCTTTGCGCAGTTGCGTAGGGTGCTGATGAATGGATATGATTTAGCTGCATGATTTGCTAGGAATCGGTTGAGCGCAGCTAACCAACCTGCTAGGCGCTACATTTCTTTAATGGATGCCGGGGATGGCTTGAGTTGAATAGCTTCTACTTTTTCCGGATTTACTTCGAAACCATCTTTGGTTACGATAAATCCTAAGAACTTGCCTTCTTCCATTCCGAATGAACACTTTATAGGATTCAGCTTTAGGTTGACTTTGCGCAGGGAGTCAAAAGTCCGTTGGATATTTGTGAGCATGGATTCTTCCTCATGACTCATGATAACGAGGTCGTTCATATAAACTTCTACTGTTACGCCGTTGTCCTCTCCGAAGACTCTATCCATTAGACGTTGGTAAGTTGCGCCCGCGTTGCGAAGACCAAAAGGCATCTTTATGTAACAAAATATGCCTTTGTTTGGGCCGAACGTTGTCTTGTCTTCGTCGTCTTCCTTCATTTGTACTTGGTGATACCCTTTATAACAATCTAAGAAGGACTTCCAGCGGAATGATGCTAAGGAATCCACCTTCTTGTCTATTTCTGGAAGGGCGTAACAGTCTTTTGGGCAGGCTTTGTTGAGATTCTTGAAATCAACGCACATGCGCCGCCCACCGTTGTGCTTCTGCACCATTACAGGGTTAGCTATCCAGGTTTGATATCGTACTTTGCGCAGAATCCTAGCCTGAAGTAACTCGGCTACTTGCTCATTCATTGTGCGAGCTTTTTCTTTACTAAGACTGCGCTTCCCTTGCGCGACTGGTTCTGCGAAAGGTTGACCATTCAAGCAATGTTACGTTATCTGTCTTGGTACGCCAGTCATGTCCGCTGGGGACCATGCGAAAATGTCCATGTTCTCAGATAAGAGCTCTTCCAGTCTTGCACGGATTGCTGGTGAGATGGCATGCCCTAATAGAATTGTTTGCTCAGGTATTCATTGTTGAGGACCCATTTTTCTGGTTCATAGGATAGTGATGGTTTTGCGACCTTTACTAGTGGCTCATCATCTACATACATCACCTCCTTGCTGGAATATAAGATTGCTACTCCAGTTTCTGTTGGAAAACCGCAAGTAGCGTGTGGTATGGAGGTAATCATGCTAAATTCCCTTTGTGAACATCGCCCCAGCTGTACATCATGGCGCAATGTAGCTGGCATAACAATGAAATTGACTGTAATGGTACGCGAGTGTTCTCTGTCTAAGAGTGTCACAGGAAAGGCGGTTTGACCCAGTGGGAAGACGGCTTCATTGTAGAAACCAGTTAGAGGAAAATCGACTGGTTTCAAGCGTGCCTTATCCTCTGGGTCTAATTGTTTAAAGCATTGATCGTAAATTATATCCATGGAACTACCCGGATCAATGAACATGTAATCAGTACGATAATGGCCGAAGATACCGGTTATGATGACCGGACGCTATTCTTGAGGACCTCCTGGAACAACGAGGAAGACTACTTGTTGTTCACGCCAGTGCTGACCGTAGCTCCGTTTGTATTGCTTGCGTGATAATCCTCCTTGCACCATGTACGTTTACTCCGTACTGGTTGTTGAATTGTGGTTTTCTACATTTAGTCTCACATACCTGAATGTTTCTAGATATCCTCCATCGTTGAGTTGGGTGTCCCACTGTTGTGGTGACCGTGGGCCCAATACTGAACTATCGGATTTCTCCTGAGACATGTGTTCTGCCTGAGACTCCTGATAACCAGATCTGAGATGGAGAAACTCAGATCCAGTGCTTGTCTGAGGGTATACCTCTGTTACTTTAGTCGATAGGGTTGAGGAGTCATAATAGGATCTGGATATGTCTATATGAGTGGCATACTTTTGTGCGAAAAGTTCGTTTATGGTGTTTTGGAATTTGGTAAACCAATAAGCTGGAGTTTCTTTCGAAAGTAGATCTGGACTAATTTGGATTCCAGATTGAACTCTTGAGGAAACAGGGCTATGTACCTCATGATTAATTCTGTTGTTAATAAATGCTTTTCTCGTGACTCCGTCGATCTGAGTAACACGAATTGAGTCATTCCTGTTTTCAAATCGAGGACTTGATGGGTGAAGTGTCGGAGCCTCTTCCATAGAAAACAGAAGAATGAAAAGAAATGAATCGAAACGAGAAGATGAAATAGAAGTTGAAGAAATCGGTGGGCGCCAATGAAGAAACAGTAGTTCGAATGATCGGAATTAATCGGGCCAGGGGTTTAGTTCTGCATAAAAGGGTTAGTCCTCACGCTCGATTTAGGGTTTAATTGAGCTTATTCTCTGGTGATCTCTGTAAAACAGAAAGCCGTTAGACTCGCCACGGGGAGAATTGGGGTTCTCTCCGCGACCACCCTCCGGCGTGAGAATAAGTACAGATCTCGATGAAGAAGAAGAGAGTGTAACTTGTAAGATTATACCTGGCCTGACTTATTTATAGCTGGATTTGGGGGGAAAATTTGTTGACGAAGATGATAAAGGAAAGTATTTTCCGTAAGCGGTTATACCCTTTTCTGTCAATCACTAACGTCACATCCATGCACACAGATCGTGAGTGTGATTGACGGTTGGGGAGATGCCACGTTGAAAGTGGGTTTGTGTGGATTCTTCTCCAAGTTAGTGTCATCATCGTGACTTAGAGGAGCGTCCAGGATGATGCCACATCACTATTCGGTTATAACCGAATGGTTGTGCACGATGAGGTCTTCTAGAAGATTTACAACTGTATCCCTTTAGGCCCTTACCACGTGTTAATTCTGTTACAAAAGAAAGAACACTTTTGTTTAAGTATTGGTTCCAGGCGAGCGGAGATGTTTATGATTCTTGACTTCAAGTCTAACTGTACCCTCGCGCGAGCCTGCGCATGGGTGTTAGTTGAATGTTGGTTTTGTCCTTTCTCTGGTGCATGGTTATCGAAGATTGTTTTCTTCTATATCTTTGTTTAGAACTAGTGTGTAATGCCCTTCTTTTCCGCACTTTCCTGAATTAGGAAACTTCTCGTATATTTCTACTTTCGGAAATCCGTCTCCTTTGTAATCGTAATTCATTTCAAGCCATTGTAAATCCGAGACTTCGGTTGTGGTAAAAAAAATGATCTTTATATGAAAATCATGTTGTTTATACTTAATGCATACTTACAAAGATTAACTCGCAAACAACTACCATGTGTTCATGATTCTTAAACAAACACTTGGTCACATTTTGCAAGATGCAAATTCATGTTCTTTTTGATTATTTGATACCTCAAGTCACATGTCGTACATACTTTTTATTGGTTTATTACACATATTTATGCATAACATATTTTTCTTACTCTTACTTTAATTCATGTTTAATATACCTTTAGGCCTTGATACATGTTCAATACACACTAGACATTGTAGGACATGTTAACCATATATAAAAAGACATCTTATTTATACATTGTACGTCATTTAAACAAAAAAAATATATAAAAGCTGCCAAACAGCCCTTGCAATTCAGCCATATATTGCTGAATTGTTCGTTTTTTTTATTGCTTAAACTCTCATCTACTTGTATTAAATGCCAACCCAACTTAACCCTAATCCTCCCCCTATAAATACCACTTATAACCAGCCTCCCTACCACTTTTGCAACACTAAAACACTCTCAAACTCCCTCCAAATCGCAGCTGATTCCATAAGTTCGAGCAGATTGATACCTTCATACAAAAATGAGCATAACTCACTCAATTCTTATCCGATTCACTCGATTCTTTTTCCTACTTCTTTGTATTGACCTTAGCAACGTTTCCATGGGTTTTCCTTGGAAAATCATGTAGGTCCGTTTTTCTCGGAGGATCCGATACGTAACCAATCCTTGTTTATCACAAACACTATCACGAGTGCAGAATCCCCGTAACAGTGCAAACCAAACAATGTAAAGAGTATAACACGAACAGATAATCAAAGATTCACTTAGATTAACAGGATGAGAACAAACTGCAAACACATACACACAATGCTTGACGATAAACTCTCAGTTTCTCTCTATGCTCTCATAAACCTAAGTGTGAAACATGCCAAGTATTTATACTGTCCCTTGTACGAAAACCCTTTGGACGAAATCACTAGTGATTTCGTCCCACATGTCTTACGAAATCAGGAGGGGTTTTCGTGGATGTGATTGTTGATGAAAACACATGTGTTTTCATCAAAACCAAATAAGGACAAAATAACTAAGGCATGGATGGACAGTTAAGTATGATTACACAACCTCTAAACATAAAGCACACTAGCATTAGGTTAAGATACAAATACAAAGACAATACGTCATACCAAGTAGGATAGGAGGATATCCGACTAGGTAGACTCGACGGAACGTACAGACTCGATAACAAAAGACTGTTTAACATGCAACTAAACAAGACAAGTTACAGACACAAAACTGCACTAACAAACTCCCCCTTGTCTGTTGCTTGGTCTTCGTTCTTTGAGTCTTCAATCTTTAGTGTTGTTCGGACCACGAACTGCCAGCGTGTATTCCTCGGTAGTAGCAATAACAAGCGACGCGCTGAAATCGCAACGCTTGTTGCGCATCATTCTCTTCATATAAAATGTCGTTCCGATATAACTTGTCAATGTTGGACGCAGACATGTTAACGATCCACATCGGATCCAACATACGGAATTTCTCACGATCATCTCTAAAACAATCACTGCCTCGTGCGTGTCTGAGTCGTAGCACCATAATGCCATTTCCTCGAGAAAGTTCTGCGTCATCGGCATTAATGGGATTTTATCTACGACTTTCCCTGGCTGATATACAAGTTTGTAGTGCCCCGCGTTTGTTGCAGGATCAAGAGTGAATTCAATCTGCTGGTAAATAGGGAACTGCGGCTTGTATGATTCGTCTTTCCAGCCTGACTTTTTGTTGAACTTTACCCTTTTCTCGAACAATGTAGCTCCCTCGAAGTTTGAGCGATTGTGGAGCTTTAGCTTTGTCAGAGCTGCAACATCGTAAAACGGCAAGGAAAATATGCTCAGCAGCGAATTGAAATACTGGATACCGAATTCCCTTTTGATGGCGATGCAATGAATTTCCTTGACGAACATCCAACAGAGAATTCTTCCACTTGGCTTCACCTTTTCAAACTGTAAGTAGTCGACTTGAGCGACATCTGGCACAGGTTTGGAAACCTTGGATAAGAACTGTTGTCGCCATGCGGAGAATGCATCTGCGGCATTTTCAGACGTATCACGGTTCTTTAAATGCTCATCAATGACTTCCACATTCTCTTTTAGCCATTCTTCATCGAAAGGGGGAAATTCAGTCCTATCTTGTCGAACATATGAAGATTTCTTCTCATTTCCTTCAAAGACGATTTCTTCAATACTTTCAACATTTGTTGTTTCAGGCTCAGTAGGCATTCTATCAATCTCTGCGTCATCAATCTCTCTCATAGCATGTAGAGCAAGCAATTGCTCATGTGAAAAATCTTCGATAATTTATCCTTCTTCAAGTAATTCCCCAGTGACTGGATGAATAGCCTGCAATGCAAGATCAGCACTGCTAGGAACAGAAGATGTACCTTCAATCTGTTGAACTGTTCCAGAAGAGGTTCCTTGAGAAGATTCGATCACTGGCGGCTGAACAACAACGATTGCAGAAGATGTAGCGGCTGGCGGCTGCTGTGATGTAGTAGAAGGATTAGGATTCCCTTGATCTTCAGGATCGTCATCCCTTTTCTTCATTACTTCTTGTTGCTTACATCGATCATCCCACAGCGTAGTGACCCGACCTCGAAGAAAATCATAGCCAGCAGTTATCTTTTTGATTCCTTCAGCTATAGTTGTGTTACGAGTCTCGTACCATTCTTTCATGAAGTCACATCTTCCTTTAAGATCTTTAGCCAAATGTTGAAGTATAGAGCTACTTCTCTCTCTCTCTCTCTTCGTCTGCAACTTTCAAGCGTACATTTTCAGCCTTGAGTAGATCAATCTCAGCTTGTTGGCGCTCTATCACTGTTTGCTGTTGATCAACACTTCAACTTGTTAATATCCACCAATTGACTGATCTGATCATTTTTTGTGATCCTGATAAATTCAGTTTGCCTCTGAATATGATCAACAGCCGCTTCGAATTGAGAGAATAGAAAGTTGTTCTTCTCGTCTTGAGACATCTCTGAGAAAATCCTTCGACGGTCAACACTAGGTTGAGAAGTAGTTGCTCTAATTGCAGCAGCCATTGACCTTTGTGGAACAGCCTGAGGAGTTACTGTTGGAGTTTCAGGAGTTGAAGTAACCACAGGAGGTGGTTGAATAGTCGTAGTTGGTTGTTCTGTCGACCTTGGAGGAGACGGCACCATTGTAGAAGCTTCTTCAGCTGTGAATCCAAAGTTTGGATCCATTGCAGCTTCCTGTATCGGCTCAGAAGGAATAGATTGCGGTGTAGACGATGAAGCACCAATGTTCTTTTTAGCTTTCTTCTTACGAAGGACTGCCGTTTTCTTTTTCTGCACACGTTCAGCCTCAGTATCTGATGGAACATAATCAGAATCTGCTCGCTCATCTCCACCAGCACTACTAGCGCCAGGTGCACTAGCTGCTGTCGCTCCAGCATTACCACCATCACCATCACCACCTTCTTCATCATCATCACTATCAGATGAATCACGCTTTCGCTTAAGCTTTTCTTTCATCCTCTTTTCTAACTCAGGCTCTTCATCATCTGACTGGCTGTCGTTGTGACGCCATTTGTCATTATCAGGAGCCACGTATACTTTGTTTGCTAGAGCACCAAACATCTTCCTTGGAGGATCAGACTCTTTATATTTCTTAGCCGAGTGACCCTTGAACAAGTTAAATGAATGATCCAACATAGTTTCAATCTTGAGAATGTCAGTGTCGGCTTTGGGAAGATCAGGGTGTTGAGTATTCATGATCATTTGCATGAATCTCGGATACATCCAGAATTTCTTTCCGGTCGTCCGAGATCCAGTTCTTCATAAGTTGTCTTTCATGTATGCAAATAAGAACTTTGAGATGCTAAAAGGCTTATTCAAAACAAGCGCTACCATCAAACCGATGAGATCGAATCCAGTCATGTCATAACCTGCACGGTTTTTGCCTAAACATTGAATAAGAACATGTAACAAGAACTTGTACCGCATAGGCAATGTAGCTTTGTTGATTTGCCCAGCAAAAATATCAGCAGTACATTTCATCCTGAGCAAACATCCGCGCGTGCACATGATTGGTATAGAAAATGGTGCATCAGCAATGTCTTGAAGTTCCAAAACAGTGTTGAGAATCTCTGGAGTTACATCCACATCCAGCTTATGAACTTGACCTCGGATCACTTCCTTTCCATCAACTTCAATTATCTGAGCAGTATCCCAAAATGCTTTAATCAATGTCTTGTATACCGGTGTCGAAAAAGCAACGGCCTTGTTTATCCTTGATTTCCGAATCCATTGCGTGATTTCTTTAAAATCGACAAACTTTCCTTCCGGATCAAGATGAGCAACCATATTATGTCGCGGTTCTGACATGATTTCTTCTTCGGTCTTGTTGGCTTTCTTTGTTGCGGGTTTGCGTGATTTCGGAGCCATTCTGTGTTGGACAAAAACACGTAATGAGAGCGACTTATGTGACAATTATAAAATATATATAAGCATACATATTTAATATCTATTTTGGACATTAACTATGTATAATATATATACTTTATAAGAGTTGCCAAGTTCACAGTAAGGTAACAAATTTCACAGTTAAGAAAATATTTCTAAGTGTTTGTGAAATGGACGCTGTGACGAAATCACTAAATGAATTACTCAAACACACATATGACGAAAACACTTGTGTTGGGCTTTAAACATTTAGCCCATACACCTGGATGACGAAATCAGATGAGATTTGACGAAAACACATGTGGTCCGACGAAAACACCTAGGTGATTTCGGCAATTGGGGATTTCGGCAAAAAGGATTTTGTCAACCATGGATTTCGGCACAAAGGGGATTTCGGCACAAAGGATTTTGTCAACCATGGATTTCGGACATTTGGGGGTTTTTGTTGAAACCCAGTTGTTTAATAAATGAAACACCCAGTTGATTTTAAATCAAATCACCCTTGTCAAACAAACCCAATTCCTAACAACATAGACACACCCCTTGTTTGAATAAAAAAAAATTTCTGTGACATTTGATAACACTCAAAAGAAAGATCAGTTGGTTTATACTCATTTACGATAATTTACCAAATATCAAACCAACAAGACATCAAACAATCAAGATATTAATCATTAACAAACCCAAACCCGAGTCGGTTACCCATTTCAGACAAACAACCAGAAATCTAGCATATCCAATATAACCACAACCATAAACAATCTCAACCCCAAACCCCTGTTTTATACCCGAAACACAAACCAAGTCAAAAACCCAGATAAATACACAATATACAAACATCATTTATCATAATCTATCATTTCAAAATCCTTGTTCAGAAAAGAAATGAAAAGAAAAAAAATGAATAGAAACATGTATGAATGATTGAGTATCATCGAGTCTTGTAAGCATCCGGACAAAATCAACAGGTTCAATCGGTTTAGATCAAGTTTTTGATGCATTTGTGTACCTTAGATTGTTAAAATATCCAAGAAATCAAGAGAAAATTGAAGTCGGTTGGGGGACTTGGTGAAGAAGATGGATGAACAGTAACAGTAGGTAGATCTTTTTGAGAGTGATGTTTTGGAAAAAGATGAAAATAAATACTGCACATGGACCCTTTTATATTTTATATCCTGGTCCCACACGGCGAAAACACAAAGGGTGATGAAATCCCTTTGTGGGTGGACGAAATCACTTGGGCCCGTTTGAGATTACTTTGGGCCGACGAAAACACATGGGCTGGGCTTTAATCATTTAGCCCAAACACCGAGATGACGAAAACACTTGGAATCACATTTGGTGGATGAAATCGGTTTGGGACGGTTTTGAAATTCGTTTAGCCGACGAAATCACTTTAGGCCGATGAAAACTAATTTGTTTGGTCTTTAAACAATTAGCCCAAACATCTTGTATGATGAAAACACTTTGTTTTTGTTAACCAGTTAAACCAGTTTTTTTTTTTTTACAAACAAACTTTGAACACTTTTAAACAACGTTTTGGCTTTGTTAGAACAACCAACTGCAAAAAGGGCATTTTTATGAAGTAGAAAACACAAACGAGTCAGTTTCTGGCTTTTCGGCATAAAACTTCGAGTTACCAACATCGGCTAATCAAAACACGTTATACAACTTACACTACAACATAAATTAAATTGCGGTAAACTAACGAAAGACAATAACAAGGAAATTTGTACAAAGAACAATCTTTTTGCGAGTTCCAAGGTAAGAGAATCATTACCAGCTTACGGTCTTTGTCAAAACGGTTTCTGATTTCTGTTTAAAGCTTTAGATAAGTATTCTACCACAATTATTGGTATTGTTGTCCACCTAAGCTCAACTTATCAGATGTAATCATAATTAGGAGATATGATTTACGGTAAGAGTTATACTTACTTGTCGGTGTTCATCTACTCACGACACATTCCCGTATCAAGGTATGCACGAGAGTTCATCTTACCGGTGAGTATACTGCTTATCATCCGTTTGATCGTATAAAAGATGTGAGAAACTCACTTATTTGATTGAAAACAAGCCCTATGTGATAGAATCACTTATTTATGAGGAACTTGATTTTCAGATGCATGAGGGCACAAGAGCCAGTCCGTGAACAGGTCAGTACTTTCGTACAGCAAAGAGATGAACTTGACTCCCGGATAAATGTGATATATTATCACTTGTTTTGTTGGACATGTGATTGTTGATCACTTATTGAGGTCGAATGCAATATGTACACGTATGTATAGTATCATGGAAGATCTAGACTTCGTCTCCGTTATTTTTATGGTTTGATACAACCATGATACCCAGATGATAAGACAGCATAAAGACTGAATATCTCAGAACCTCGGCAATCAATCAAACGAAATTTCAGTACCAAGACCATATGCCAATGAGTGGTTCCCACCTGACTTGAAGTCTGTTAGGTTTATATCATCCTACACATTTTAGTCTGATTGTGAGCCTACCGATACATCGTTAGTAAAGCTACTTATCATTTTTCAATTTTTCTTTTTCTTTTGACCATATTAACAGACCACACTAGTGTATATAATCACTTTCCCTTCTTTTCTCCAAGAAACTCATTTTTGATTTTCTATTGTTTTTGAATTTTTGATTTTTCAAATTTAAAGATAGAAAGTAAACGACATATTTTTGGATTTTTGAATTTTCCATATGTTTTTGTATTTTCTGAAATTTCTCCCCCTAAAATGCGAAAAGATAAGTAAACTGAAAATCTTTTTGGATTTTTGACGCTTAAGAAAATATTTACAAAAACGATCAGCCGAACGAAGTTTACTCTTGTTTCACCTTAATACCATTGACCAACAAAAGATAGTCAAAACGAGATTTGTCAAAAGCTTTTGTAAACAGGTCAGCACGCTGTTCATCAGTGTGGATTTTAAAAACATCGATTAATCTTTTGTCAAAACAATCACGTATGAAGTGATATTTAATTTCGATGTGCTTGGTCTTGGAGTGTTGGACAGGATTTCTAGTGATAGATAAAGCAGCATTATTATCAACAAAAATAGAGGTAGATAGGAATTCAAAACCGTAGTCGCGCATTTGTTGCTGAATCCACAGAACTTGAGAGCAACAACTTGAGGCAGCAATGTATTCAACTTCACAAGTTGATGTAGCAACACAGGTTTGCTTCTTGCACTGCCACATGACTAAGCGACTTCCTAAGAATTGACATCCAGCCGTTGTGGATTTCCCATCTATTTTGCATCCGCCGAAATCTGAATCACTAAAAGCAACCAAGTCAAAACCATCATCCTTAGGGTACCAGAGACCGGTGTCCGGGCAACCCTTCAGATAGCGAAAAATCCTTTTAACAGCTCCAAGATGAGATGCTTTTGGGTTAGCTTGATATCTTGCAAGCAGGCATGTTGGATACATGATGTCAGGCCTCGATGCTGTGAGATACATGAGAGATCCGATCATGGCGCGATAATAAGAAGAGTTGACACTTTCACCCTTCAAGTCCGGAGTAATCCCATGATTAGTCGGAAGTGGGGTACTAATTGGCGTTGCGTCAGACATCTGGAATCGGCTCAAGATGTCTCCAACATATTTAGTCTGATGGATGAATATCCCAGACTCAGTTTGTTGAACTTGTAGTCCCAAAAAGAAATTCATCTCTCCCATTGCGCTCATTTCGAACTTTTCCTGCATAACACGTTCAAATTACCTGCACAAAGTATCGTTAGTAGAACCAAAAATGATATCATCAACGTATACCTGTACCAACAAAAGATCTCCATCCTGTTCCTTGATGAAAAGAGTACAGTCGATAACACCCCGGCGAAAACCGTTCTCCAGCAGATAAGTAGATAAGGTTGCATACCAATCCCTCGGTGCTTGATGTAATCCGTAGAGAGCTTTGTTGAGCAACCAAACCCGATCGGGATGGATAGGATCTTCGAAACCTGGAGGTTGTTCGACATACACTTCTTCTTCAACAATACCATGCAAGAATGCGCTTTTGACGTCCATCTTATAGACTTTTAATCCTTTAAAAGAAGCATAAGCTAGAAAGATCCGAATAGCCTCCAGACGAGCAACTGGTGCATAAACCTCGTTGTAATCAATGCCTTCAATTTGAAGAAAGCCCTGAACAACCAATCTCGCCTTGTTGCGAATGAACACTCCACGATCATCCTTTTTGCACTTGTAAACCCAACGGGTGCCAATTTTCTTGTAGTTGTCGGGTTTTTCAACAAGTCTCCAAACACCCAGCTTCTGGAACTGTTGTAGTTCCTCTTGCATTGCTTCAACCCAAGAATTATCCTTTAAGGCTTCTTTCCAAGATTTCGGTTCTTCTTGTGAAACGTAACAAGCGAAGGACCAATCATTTTGAAGACCAGATTCTCTAATGGCTGAATACAAACCAGCACTCTGGTTGTTTCTCAGCTGATTACGCGTCTGCACCCCGCGTTGGACATCTCCTATGATATTCTGCTGTGGATGAGTATCGTGAATCCTCATTTCAGGATTTTCAGGAACATGAGCATTAACACCCAAATTGTTAATATTAAGATCAACAACCAACTCCACACCTGGAATATGCGTAGAAGTGGATGCATTTCCTTCAGCAGTATCAACATCCTGAACATGAGGTGTTTCAACAGAAGTACCTTAAACAGGAGCAACTGGAGCTGAAGAGCCTTCAGTCGCATCAAGATATTCATCATCTTCCGATGACTCATTGTACTCAGTAGCTTCTTCAAATACCTCATTTTGAACTGTGTTGTTAACCGAATTAGAACCTTGGGGGTTAACAATAACAGGTCTAACCAATGGCGAGTCAGCAGCGTTGTCACTATCAAATAACATTCTAGCAGCTGCAGAATCTTCGTCAAAGGTTGGCAGATTAAAGGAGTCGAATAGCCCATCGTAGTCGAACATCCAAGGATCACCCGGAGCCCTAACAGGACTTGTGTACCTTTGAACCCTTACTTCACTCCATAGCTCAATCTTTTTGGTAGCCAGATTCCATACTCGAAAATTCGGAGTAGCATATCCAAGGAAGAAACCCTCGATAGCTTTCGTGCCAAACTTTCCATCCGGCTCAATCATAGTGCATGGACCGCCAAAAGGTTCTAGAAAGGAAAGATCCGGTTTCCTTTTCTGTAGAAGTTCGAAACAAGTCTTTCCATGTCTCTTAACTGTAAGAACTCGGTTCAATGTGTAGCAAGCAGTCGACACAGCCTCCCCCCAGAACTGAACAGGAAGCTCCGACTCTAACAACATCGTTCTAGCAGTTTCAATTATTGTCCGATTCTTCCTCTCCGTGACACCGTTTTGTTGTGGAGTGTATCGAGAACTGTATTCATGAAGAATGCCTTTAGAAGTACAGAACTCATCCATCACACGATTCTTGAATTCAGTTACATTGTCGCTTCTGATCCTCTTAACTTTCAACGTGTAGAGATTTTCCAACATTGTAAGAAGATCCTTGAGGATGCCAGGAGTATCACTCTTGTGTGCCATAAAAGCTACCCAAGAAAATCTAGAATAATCATCAGTAACCACTAAACAATAAGCATCCCCGAATGTTGTCTTGTGTCTCATAAGTCCAAAGAGGTCCATATGAAGACGTTCGAGAGGCATGCTAACAGTGTTGATCTTCTTCAGAGGGTGAGACTTCTTCGTTTGTTTCCCTTTCTGGCACGAAACACAGATATCTTGTAGATGAAAACTTCTCACGGGCACGCCATTCACAAGATTGTTTTTCACCAAATGGTTCATTTTTCTTAAGTGAATGTGCCCCATTCTTCTGTGCCATGATATAGACTCCTTCTCTGTGGCTTTCGAGACAAAACATGTGACTTGTGCAGAGGTCGTAATTGCTTGGCTCATATCAAGAATATAAAGATCATTAACTCTTGGAGCCGATAAGAGAATCCATTCATCTGGAATTTTGAAACCAGGTTTCAGCACATAACAACCGGCATCATCAAAATGCACGGTGAACTTCTTATCGCAGATCTGCGACACACTGAGAAGATTATGATCAATTTAACGAACATAATTGATCTTATCGAAACATACAACACCATTTGAGATCATTCCCTCTCCAGTGATGTACCCGCCTTTATCTCCAGCAAACGCGACATAGCCTCCTCTAATATTTCTCACATCATATAGAAGCCGTAAGTCGCCTGTCATGTGCCTAGATGCTCCACTATCAACAATCCAATGACTATTAATAGTTCCTCCTGGAACACCCTGCACATATCATCAATGATCAGTTGAGGATGGGGACCCAAGCCTTAGTGGTCTTGGGTCATCCCTGAGCATCACGAAAGATGATCTCGATTTCTTGATGATTTTGTAACACAACACCTCCCCCTAAATTTTCACCTGTCTTAGGTTTCCAAGTTTGATTTGCTTTACCAGATACATTTTTATGAACAGATTCGAAAACTTCTGGTTTTAAAAATTTTGAAGAACTTGGTTCCCTGTTGAACGTTTTGACTTCAAATTTTAAAGCCTTTTCAACAGCTTTGACGTTTTGACGTCCTTGTTTCGTTTCTTGTTCCTTAACAGTTCTTTTATCATGTTTTGGTGAAACGGGACGACGTTGAGGGTGAACCTTTTCAGGTGGTGCTTTCTCAACAAATTTATCTTTTGGAGTGTTTGAGCAGTTCTTTTATCATGATATGCCCAAACTCCCCATATTTAAAACATGTTCTCCTTTCCACAAACGTAGGAGAATCCGATCGACCAATAGATGTTGAACTCGTAGAACCTGAGGTACTTGCTTTTTCATCACACCCGTTTGTATGTTGAGTGTAATTGTTTTGGCTATAACATTTTAAAATTTTGACTTGTTGTATAAAATCGGTGTTTGACTTGTTTTCAAAAGTCTCAATTTTATCCGTACCCTTCGATTCTACAAATCTGACATTATTGTTTTTCTTTTGATAAGGAGATCCTTTTGTTTCAAATTTTGATTGAGAAACATTAGGCTTTTGAGCTCGCCTTTCTGATTGTTTACCCTTAGAAGCAATAGGTTGTTGCTTTGTTGGTGATTTTTGATTTCCAAATTGTCTCCTGATTTTAGATTTTGGAATTGGGTCACATTGAGTTACAATGACTCCTGGAATTGTTTTTCCCAAAAACTTGTTTGTATTATCTTCAAAAACTTGATCAATCGAAGATGGATTGACATTTTTAATTGGAAAATCGTTATCTGAATAGATTTTAGAATCACCAACCAAAGTGTACAACACGTTATTACTCTTAACGGCAGACACAGATTTCTTGTCATTCTTGACAGGATCTATCACTTGTTTGACAACTGGGTGAACAGCAGGAGTAGGAAGATCACAAAGAATATGATTCTCAATTGGAACTTCTACTCCTTTCATTTTGTCAAGTGATTTATCCTGATCACTCATATCTGATTCTGGTTCATCATCAGACGACTCATAGTCCTTAATGATTGGAGGACTTTGTTTCGTAGATGTTGAAGTTTCTGTTTGCTCAGATGATGTATTTGAAGAATTGTCCGATTTGAACCCTAGGCCAGTGGTAACTTCCTCATAATCAAGAGGCACCCTGGGTTCAAAATGAGGCATATCCTCTTCATCGGGCATTCGAATATAGTTGTGTCTCAAAGGAGGTGGACACTTCCTATACCCAACACCTTTCTTGTTTCCCTTCAGTTGTTGAACGTCAATGATGTGATCGAGCACAAATCGGGAGTTATAATAACTCTCCAACTTGAGCTTGATTGCATCATGCTCGTATTTGGCAATGGTTAGTTCCTTTTTGGTTTCCT
This sequence comes from Helianthus tuberosus, assembly GCA_030545235.1. Lineage (NCBI taxonomy): Eukaryota > Viridiplantae > Streptophyta > Magnoliopsida > Asterales > Asteraceae > Helianthus > Helianthus tuberosus. The sequence continues at coordinate 42,385,955 of CM060399.1, read as the reverse complement.
CAACGATGTTAATGTAATCGTTAATACTAACTTGTTTATGATAAACAGTTTTGGTCACTTCGGAAACACTTTTCTTTAAGGTTTCAATTACATATTTAAAATCCTTTTCGTTTCTAACCAGAGCCATATTTGCCTCTTTGCACTTAGACAATTCAATAACCAAACTTTGATTATGACTGTGAAGCTTTTCAGATTCAAGCTTCAATTCAGCACAGGAATTACAAACACTAGGAGCAGGAGTTTCAGAATTTACCTGACTCGTAGTGGCTAAGACATTTGCCATAAAGGCAGTCTGATAAGAAAAAGATCCGTCTTCAGAAAAGAACTTCTCCATTTCTTCAGATGCTACCGCAACCTTCTTAATCAGAACTGATTTCTGACATTTCAACTCCTCTGCTTCATTCAACAAGTCATCAATATCAGAACTTGCTTCTTCCTTCACTTCAGATTCAGAATGATAATCGCCCGAAGTAGAACTTTCTTCATCAGAACTCCCGGTATAACCCGAACTGTCGTCACTTTCAGAAAATTCTTCCTTATGAACGTGCTTGATGTGATTGATGATCTTTGCATAACACGCTGTTCCTCCTTTATCTAGATCACCTTCTCCAAGCTGTACCGACCAATTACACCCTTCATCAGCTTGAACGGTCAATGCTCGATTGGCGTTTGATGGTCCAGACTGGTTCTGGTTCTGATTGTTGTTCACCGCTACCATCTGTCGATCACTATTTTCTTGATTGACATTGACATTGGAAGTACTTTTCTGATTTCTGAATGGGTTCTGATTTCCTTGTTTGCTTGGTCGGGTGCACTCACGTTTGAAGTGCCCCTTTTCGCCACAATTGAAACATGTAACCGCATCTTTATCAAACCCGTACTTCGTATCCTTCTTACTTTCCATCGAAGTTCTTCCCGTTCGAGTCATGAAATCCCATGCAGTTCTAACTGCACTTGCAAACGCCCACTTTATATCCATCAACTCCATTTCATCACGGTCGATTTGTTGATAATCTTCATTGGTCATATTGATGTTTCCAATTTGACCTGAGACCAAACCGCAGTAAGTACTGACCATTGTATTAATGAGTTCCATATGCTCCTTTGCTACTTCAATGCTAACTTTTGATAGGTTTGAAGTATCAACTCTGACAGTGTTGGTGTCTTGGGGTGAAGGATTGTTGGTATAATGTGCTTGTTGTTGTTGTTGTTGTGCTTGAGGTTGGGGTTGGGGTTGAGATTGCGAAGGATTGGCACTTTGATTGAAATGTGGTTGAGTAGTGGTAACTTGAGGTTGAGGTATGGATTGTGAAAGATAAGCACTTAGATCGAACTGTGGAGACGGAGATGAGCTTGTATTGGATACAAACGCCGTTTGAAGCTTCGGTTGCTGAATGGAACTAGAACTAGCTGAAGGACCAAAACCCGGCAAATACATTTATGTGTTTTGAGGAGGTACAATCCTTTTAGCTTTCCGAATTTCTTCTTCATTCTTGTGCTCCAACTTCTGAATGAATTCATAGAGAGTAACATTGGCTGTATCCAGAGCGCCCGTATGCTTTAGAAGTTCAATGAATGGACTCCACTTAGGAGGTAGAGCATCAGCAAACCGTGCAATCATTTCCGGATGAGTTGCATCAACCTTATAAGAACACATTTCACTAATCAAATGATAAAAACGAGAAGTCATATCATTTAGGGCTTCATTATCCAAGAATTGAAATGATTCAAACTCTTTCTTCAATAAATCATGGCGTATCTTTCTAGTAGCTGCGTTTCCTTCTCCTCTCGCTACCAATGCATCCCATAAATTTTTTGTCAAACCCCCAAAATCCACACGCGGAGTATCACCGCTTGGAGGCGTGACTGACCAGGATCAAACCACCAATCATATTGAACAAGCATGTAAGTAATAATAAAATCCAACACAATACAATAGGTGTCCAAACAAAACATAGTTTAAGTTGTAAGCGGAAGCATAATGTCTAAAACCAAGGCATAAGTAAATAATGTTTAAGTTCATCATGAACACTCAATGTCCATGCTCCACAACGACTCTTCCCCATGCAAGCTCCTGCTAAACCTATTGACCTGCAAAGCATGTAGTAACGAGTCAACAACAAAGTTGAGCGAGTTCACAGTTGGGTGTTTGTTTTAGGTTGTTCCAAAAACAGTTTCCTTTAACTAGCATCCCTGCCGTAGGGGTTACCCCATAGTTGAAAACGTGTTTTGTTTAATCCCGTTTACTCTGGCAATCCAGCCGTGGGGGCTATCCCATGTTTAATTATCTGTCTCTCTGGCCGTGGGGGCTACCCCATGTTTATACTACTAGACTCGTTACCATATCGACCACTGACTTTAGTCATGTTTAGGTGCCCTTAGCGTCAATGTTTATCATCATTGACGTGCCCAGATCCATTAGTTCACGCCCGTCCTCTGCGGCACGGTGTGAGGTGTCACACCCCCAAAATCCACCTGCGGAATACCACCGCTTGGAGGCGTGACTGACCAGGATCCAGCCACCAATCATATTGAACAAGCATGTAAGTGATTATAAAGGTCCAACCAATACAATTGGTGTCCAAACAAAACATAGTTTAAGTTGCAAGCGGAAACATAACGTTTAAAACCAAAACATAAGTTTAATTGTTTCAAAGTTTAACATGGCACACAGCTGTCCATGTGCCACAACGACCCTCTTCCATGCAAGCTCCAGCTAAGTACCTATTGACCTGCAAAGCATGTAGTAACGAGTCAACAACAAGTTGAGTGAGTTCACGGTTGGGTGTTCATTTTTAAGTTGTTCCAAAACAGTTTCCTTTAACTGGCATCCTGCCGTGGGGGTTACCCCGTATTTGAAAACGTGATTTGTTTACCCATTTACTCTGGCAATACAGCCGTGGGGGCTATGCCATGTTAGTTATCTTGCATTTCGGCCGTGGGGGCTACCCCATGTATACACTAGACTCGTTACCATATCGACTGCTGACTGTAGTCATGTTTATGTGCCCTGAACTGTCAATGTCTATCATCATTGACGTGCCCAGATCCATTAGTTCACGCCCGTCCTCTGCGGCACGGTGTGAGGCTTGTCAGAACTAAATAGCGCTATCTAACTAATGACCCGCTCGCCATTGGCCCGGCGATTATGTCGATATAAAAAGGAGGGACTTCGTGATAGAGTTTTGGTCTAGTACGAGTTATCTGTCCATGAGGACGAGGAATTACATTCCTGAACCAATGCTGTCCTACCCAAGAAAGGACGAGGAATCCATGTTCCTTAACCCCATTCCCAACCCCTGGGAATCCCATGCTTTGTAGAGGGTGTGAACTCACCTTGGTTTGCTCGGCAGATACACAGAAAGGTCAATCAAGTTGTAAGTGGTCAACTACGTCCTAACATAGATACCATTCAAGTCAGGTTCATATCCAAGTAGTGCACGTATGTTCTACACGTATTGTACACAAGTAATGATCATGGCATATATGTCTAGCATGGCAGTTCAACAACAGTTCGTAACAAGTTCCACAGTAATATTCACGTAACAACCAAAGTCTAAGTGTCCGGCCCAACTACTTAGGCCCATAGCTGTGACAACTCGAGTTTCCGACTTTCACTTTCGCATTTAATGCGCGTTGACTTTGACTGTTTAGTTGTTTGATTTGCTTAATTTGTAATTATACGTTGGATTATAGGAACTATATGCTGAGATGTTGATTTGATGTGTTATCCATGCAATGTGATCACAGTGTTTATCATGTATACTGTTTGCAAAACTTAAACTATTAAACCTTGAACAACCCGATGAAACACAAGTGTGTTTCGCCATAACACTGTTTCGCCAAGCCCATTAAGGGCCAGTACGTTACGCGTATAATTATTAAGTGATACTGCTTCATTCGACACCCTAGAAAAATAAGAAACCCTAGAACTCTTTCCCCTGTGTAACGGCAGTTTGGAATTCTCGAGGCTTTTTCTAGCGATCGAAACATCATCACAGCTATCTCGGTTAGTAACACGTTTGCTAAATCTGTTCATGATTCTCCGATTGCTTGATACATGTATCTGTATGTGCTTGATTGATGAAAGAGTTGTGAATATAGGTTGTTTTGTATGATGATGTTTAGTGGTGATATCATGATCGATGCAATCATATGTGATCATGTGTAATTGTGTGATATGTGATACATAGTTAAACTGGATGTAACAGTGGCCTAGATAGAAATTGGCGGCCATGTGGGTGTATGTATTTGTGAGATAGTCAAACCATGTGCATGTGTAATGATGATTGTCAGTGGGAGTATTTATGCATGAGTGATGATTATGAAGATTTTGGTCCAATTGTTTTAGAACTAGGAGTTTGGTTGTCGGTTACCTATTTCTTGTGCATGTGATTGTGAAGTTTATAGTGTCGGTTACGAAACGGAATTCACGGTGAAACAGGAGAATGTGTTTCGCCGAAGGGATCATGACGAAACAGTATGTGTTTCGTCGAAGGGATTTACCGACGAAACAGGGGTGTTTCGTCGAATGGGAAAATTTGCAAAGTAACTTACTCTAATTCTGTTAAAGTTAACTGTGTTAGTTGACTGCCGTTAAATGTTGTGCATGACTTGAATGATTGTTAAATACGTGCAATGTGTTACTCGGTGAATATAAATGCATTGTCCACTGTGATTGTACTTATACGTGAACTTCGTGGATACAAACTGATTATGTATACGTGCGTACTTTAGGACGTGATTGAATTACTGTGAGCGCATACTTTAGCATACCGAGCAAACCAAGGTGAGTTCACACTTTTACTAAGGCATGGGATTCCCAGGGTATGGGAATGGGGATTGAAGGAATGAGATTTGAATAGATACTCGTACTTACATTGTTACTAGACTATCTACCATCGTCCTCGGATGCGCAGGATACATACGTAAAACCTACGTATACTTGTACTCATCACTGTCCTCAGGTTGCGAAGGACACTCACGTAAAACCTACGTGAACTTATACTCACTACTGCCTCGGTTGTGTCAGGCACTTACGTAAAACCTACGTAAACAAGAACATGCTACTGTCTTCCGGAGTCAGGAAGGACACTTACGTAAAACCTACGTAAAACCCCCGCGTACCCCTGTCCTCGGTTGTGAAGGACACTTATGTAAAACCTACGTAAACTTTGTACGTACTACTGTTCTCGGTAAGAAGAACACTTATGGTTACAAATAGTCTAGTGTATATGCAAACATGGGAAGCCCCCACTAATAGAACATACTATCGGCCTAGTAGCGCCACATGTTACGAAGCAAACTTACTACTACGAACTTACTTACTGTGAACTCGCTCAACTAGTTGTTGACTCTCTGCTGCATGCCTTGCAGGACCTTAGGTACTTATGGAGCTTGCACGGGAGGCGCGGTCGTTGTGGACATGGATCGTGAATGTTTGTTAAACATTATGACATTTCGTACTTATACTTATGATTGGGTTTACTTTTATGCTTCCGCTAAAAATTGATACTATACTTCAGTTTTTGGAACACCTTTCATATTGTTTGGTTGATTTACACTTACTATTTACGTTGTTCAATATGATTGGTGGCTTGATCCTGGTCAGTCACGCCTCCAAGCGGTGATACCCCACGTGTGGATTTTGGGGGTGTGACAGATTGGTATCAGAGCCATTGGTTATAGAGAACTCGGTTTTAATATGGGGAAAACGTTTTTATTAAAACCAGACTATAACCAGAACAGTGCTCAACGATCCACAACGACGCCTCGCTCCACGTGCAAGACTCAACATCCTAGGTAATATGGTACATGTTTTATTGCTTACTTGTTAGAATTACATAGAACTTTGCTCATGGTATGCTTAGATATACATAACCCTTATTGCTTGAGAATACTTATGTGCTCACTCTCTTCTGTCATCGCACTATTTGTGAACCTCTCTTACTTATGTTATCTTTGCTATGAAGATCATGGCTGGACGTATTAACATGACACAAGCCCAGTTGACGGCTCTCATTAACGAACAAGTTGCTGCGGCGGTTGCAGCCGCACAAGCAGGAGGTATACCCTGCAGTTGTAACTCACACTAGGATCATTAGATCCTACATTCCTAAACCAACTCTCGTATTTAACCTTGTCCTGATTCTTATACACAACAGGTCAACCACCTGTTTGCACCTTCAAGACTTTCATGGACTGTCGTCCAACTACTTTCAGCGGCACTGAAGGAGCCGTAGGTCTCCTCCACTGGTTTGGGAAACTAGAATCTGTGTTAGAAATGTGTGAATGCCCTGAGGCACGCAGGGTGAAGTATGCTACCGGTACTCTCGAGGGTTTAGCCCTCACATGGTGGAAAGCTCAGGTCCAAATGCTGGGGTTGGTTGCTGCAAACGCTACCCCATGGAACAATTTTAAGGAGATGATCAAGGAAGAATACTGCAGTCGTGACGACATTCATAAGCTGGAGGTCGAGTTCTTCAACCTCAAGATGACGGGGTCAGAAATTAAGGCGTTTACAAAGAGATCAAATGAGCTTGCATTACTGTGTCCTACTATGGTGGACCCTCCAATTAAGCGTATCGAACTCTATCTTAAGGGTCTAGTGCCAGAGATCCAAAGTCATGTAACTTCAGCAAATCTTGCCACCTACCAGCAGGTTGTTCAGCTGGCTCACCGTCTTACTGATCAGGCGGTGGAGCAGAATAGGTTACCTAAACGTATCAGCGCTACTACTACCGCTACCACTTCAGCTACTCCTGCTACTCCTAGTGATAACAAGAGAAAATGGGAGGGGGATTCCAGCAAAGGTTCAGCTTCAGTTCAGTCCTAAGTTCAGCAGCGAAAGACTGACAACTATCAGAGCCCTAGTCAGCAATCTTCGGGCAATCACAGGCAGGGTGGTTATCGAGGGAACCTCCCAAGGTGCAACAACTATAACAGACACCACAGTGGCCAGTGCAACAAGGGTCGCTGTCAGAGGTGCCTCAAGATGGGTCATGAGGCCAAGGATTGTAGGAGCCCGCGGCCTGCTAATCAGAATCAGCAGCAACAGCAAACACCGCAGAATCAGCAACAGGGCAACAAAGGATGTTTTCATTGTGGCGCTGAAGGTCACTTCAAAAGACACTACCCTCAGTTAAACCGAAACCAAAACAACAACAACAACCAGGGCAATGGGAATAACAACAACGGGGGAAACAACAACAATGGTGCTAGGGGTCGTGCATTTGTGATTGGTCAGGCTGATGCAAGGAACGATCCTAATGTGGTTATGGGTAAGTTTCTTCTCGACGACTTTTATGTTACTGTTTTGTTTGATTCGGGTGCGGATACCAGATATATGTCTCTGAAAGTTAGTCAAATGCTTAAACGCGTGCCAACACTTTTGAACACAAAACATGTCGTAGAGTTAGCTAACGGTAAAAGTCTAGAGGCTACACACATAGTTCAGGGTTGTAATCTTATCCTCGCTGGTCAGACTTTCTCTATCGATCTCATTCCTATAACTCTGGGTAGTTTCGACATCGTCATTGGTATGGATTGGTTATCCCAACAGCAAGCAGAGATCTTATGCAAGGAGAAGATCATTCGTATTCCCCGTACTGGCAAAGAACCTCTCGAAGTTCAAGGCGACAAGAGTGGTGTCGTGAGTGGCATCATCTCCTTCTTGAAGGCTCAGAAGTGTTTACGAAAGGGCCACACAGCTGTTTTAGCACTCGTTACAGATTCATCGAAGAAAGAGAAAAAGATTGAGGATATTCCTGTGGTACGCGACTTTCCTCAAGTGTTTCATGAAGAGTTACCTGGGTTACCGCCTCATCGCCAGGTCGAATTTCAGATCGAGCTAGCTCCAGGAGCAGCACCCATAGCTCGAGCACCTTATCGCTTAGCCCCAACCGAACTGGAAGAACTATCTAAGCAATTGCAAGAACTATTGGAAAAGGGTTTCATAAGTCCTAGTTCTTCGCCCTGGGGAGCTCCAGTACTATTTGTAAAGAAGAAGGACGGTACCTTCCGCATGTGTATAGACTACCGCGAGCTGAACAAGGTGACCGTGAAGAATCGCTATCCTCTTCCACGAATCGACGACTTGTTTGACCAGTTGCAAGGGTCGAGCTATTACTCGAAGATTGATCTGAGGTCAGGCTACCATCAACTGAGAGTCCGGGATGAGGACGTCTCCAAAACAGCATTCAGAACTCGATACGGCCATTACGAGTTTCTGGTCATGCCATTCGGGCTAACGAACGCGCCTGCGGTTTTCATGGACCTTATGAACAGGGTGTGCAAACCTTATCTTGACAAGTTTGTTATTGTTTTCATTGACGACATCCTGATCTACTCGAAGAGTCGGGAGGAACACGAGCAGCACTTACGACTTATTTTGGAACTCCTACGAACGGAACAGCTATACGCTAAGTTTTCAAAATGCGACTTCTGGCTTCGTGAAGTCCACTTTCTAGGCCACGTGGTAAACAAGGATGGGATTCGTGTTGATCCATCCAAGGTAGATTCGATCAAGAACTGGCCTGCACCTCGCACACCGACAGAAATACGCCAATTCTTGGGTTTGGTGGGTTATTACAGACGGTTCATCAAAGATTTCTCAAAGATTGCACAGCCGCTCACATTACTGACACAGAAAAGTGTTGTTTATTGTTGGGGTAATACACAGGAAACAGCATTTCAGCACTTAAAGGATAGACTTTGTAGCGCACCTATCCTCTCATTGCCTGAAGGCACGGACGATTTTGTAGTCTACTGCGACGCATCTATCCAGGGTCTTGGATGTGTGTTGATGCAGCGGGATAAAGTCATTGCTTATGCTTCGCGCCAACTTAAGATTCACGAACGGAATTACACTACACATGATTTAGAGCTGGGAGCTGTTGTCTTTGCGCTCAAGATATTGCGACACTACCTATATGGCACTAAGTGCACCATCTACACCGATCACAGGAGTCTCAAGCATATATTTAAGCAGAAAGAGTTGAACATGCGACAACGTAGATGGGTCGAACTGTTGAACGATTACGAATGTGCTATAAAGTACCATCCGGGCAAAGCTAATGTAGTGGCCGACGCCCTCAGTCAAAAGGTTACTACACCTAGGCGTGTGCGAGCACTACAACTCACTATTCAGTCTAGTCTTCCTTCATAGATACGAGATGCTCAAATAGAAGCATTGAAACCAGAAAACGTCAGGGCTGAAGCCCTACACGGCTCAAGGCAACGGTTAGAACAAAAGGCAGACGGCGCCTACTATGTAACAGGACGCATTTGGGTCCCACTCTATGACAACTTACGCGAGCTTGTAATGTATGAAGCTCATAAGTCTCGCTACTCAGTACATCCTGGTTCGGATAAAATGTACCACGATATCAAAACTACATATTGGTGGCCTAGCATGAAAGCCCACATAGCAACATACGTTAGCAAATGCTTGACTTGTGCGAGAGTCAAGGCGGAATATCAGAAACCTTCAGGCCCACTCCAACAACCTGAGATACCACAATGGAAATGGGAACAAATTTCCATGGATTTTGTTACTGGCCTACCTAGATCTCAGCGTGGGAATGATACTATTTGGGTGATCGTGGATCGACTCACAAAGTCTACACACTTCCTGGCTATCAAAGAAACAGACAAGTTCTCTACCTTAGCAGACATCTATTTAAAAGAAGTGGTTTCAAGGCACGGGGTGCCAACCTCTATTATCTCTGATCGTGACGCACGTTTTACTTCGGAACTGTGGCAAGCAATGCACAAATCTTTTGGTTCTCGTTTAGACATGAACACAGCTTATCACCCTCAGACGGATGGGCAGTCTGAGCGCACTATTCAAACCTTAGAAGACATGCTTCGTGCATGTGTAATCGATTTCGGCAACGGCTGGGAAAAACATCTTCCGTTAGTGGAGTTCTTGTACAACAACAGCTACCACACCAGCATTAAAGCTACTCCATTCGAGGCATTGTACGGGCGTAAATGCCGGTCACCTCTTTGTTGGGCAGAGGTGGGTGATAGTCAGATCACAGGTCCAGAAATGGTAGTTGATACTACTGAAAAGATTGCTCAAATACGACAACGCATGGCGGCAGCTCGTGACCGTCAGAAAGCATACGCTGATAAAGACAGAAAACTACTCGAGTTCCAGGTTGGGGACCGAGTGCTACTCAAAGTTTCACCCTGGAAGGCTGTTGTTCGTTTTGGCAAACGAGGCAAGCTCAATCCACGATACGTCGGACCTTTCGAAGTCATAGAGAAAATAGGCAAAGTGGCCTACAGACTGAACTTACCAGCTGAACTCAGTGCAGTTCACAACGTCTTTCACGTGTCGAATCTGAAGAAGTGTCTGTCAGATGAGCCCTTATAGTTCCTTTGAAGGAACTCACTATCGATGAGCGGTTGCAGTTCGTCGAGGAACCAGTTGAAATCACGGACCGGGATGTTAAGGTCCTCAAGAACACGAGAATCCCTCTTGTACGAGTTCGTTGGAACTCCCGTCGCGGCCCAGAGTTCACCTGGGAGCGTGAAGACCAAATGGAACTCAAGTATCCCCAGTTATTCGGAAACAATGCAACCACTACTGAGGCTGAAGCTACTACAGAATTTCGGGACAAAATTCCAACTCAACGGGGGGATGATGTGACACCCCAGGAAAATCAGTGAACGATACAACTTACCTAGCTTCCTCAGTAACCGCATGCTAAATTTCGGGACGAAATTTCTTTCAAGTTGGGGATAATGTGACAACTCGAGTTTCCGACTTTCACTTTCGCATTTAATGCACGTTGACTTTGACTGTTTAGTTGTTTGATTTGCTTAATTTGTAATTATACGTTGGATTATAGGAACTATATGCTGAGATGTTGATTTGATGTGTTATCCATGCAATGTGATCAAAGTGTTTATCATGTATACTGTTTGCAAAACTTAAACTATTAAACCTTGAACAACCCGACGAAACACAAGTGTGTTTCGCCATAACACTGTTTCGCCAAGCCCATTAAGGGCCCAGTACGTTACGCGTATAATTATTAAGTGATACTGCTTCATTCGACACCCTAGAAAAATAAGAAACCCTAGAACTCTCTCCCCTGTGTAACGGCAGTTTGGAATTCTCGAGGCTTTTTCTAGCGATCGAAACATCATCACCGCTATCTCGGTTAGTTACACGTTTGCTAAATCTGTTCATGATTCTCCGATTGCTTGATACATGTATCTGTATGTGCTTGATTGATGAAAGAGTTGTGAATATAGGTTGTTTTGTATGATGATGTTTAGTGGTGATATCATGATCGATGCAATCATATGTGATCATGTGCAATTGTGTGATATGTGATACATAGTTAAACTGGATGTAACAGTGGCCTAGATAGAAATTGGCGGCCATGTAGGTGTATGTATTTGTGAGATAGTCAAACCATGTGCATGTGTAATGATGATTGTCAGTGGGAGTATTTATGCATGAGTGATGATTATGAAGATTTTGGTCCAATTGTTTTAGAACTAGGAGTTTGGTTGTCGGTTACCTATTTCTTGTGCATGTGATTGTGAACTTCATAGTGTCAGCTCATCATTTATAATTGCCACCCACTACATTTGATAATGCATGTGATCTTGTCAGTGGCCATGTGATGTTCATATGAATATGTAAATTACTAAGTCATACAGGTATAACTAGAATTAATACAATCAGTAGTGCTCTCGATTAAATGATGATCGCATGATTTGTGTGTAATGATTACGGCATGATCGAATGATCTTCTGTATGCTAGTCGGCGATTAGGGTTTTCTCTGTTAAGTTTGTAACTGCTAGAATCTATGACGTAACTGACTTAATGACGAAACGGAATTCACGGCGAAACAGGAGAATGTGTTTCGCCGAAGGGATCATGACGAAACAGTATGTGTTTCGTCGAAGGGATTTACCGACGAAACAGGGGTGTTTCGTCGAATGGGAAAATTTGCACAGTAACTTACTCTAATTCTGTTAAAGTTAACTGAGTTAGTTGACTGCCGTTAAATGTTGTGCATGACTTGAATGATTGTTAAATACGTGCAATGTGTTACTCGGTGAATATAAATGCATTGTCCACTGTGATTGTACTTATACGTGAACTTCGTGGATACAAACTGATTATGTATACGTGCGTACTTTAGGATGTGATTGAATTACTGTGAGCGCATACTTTAGCATACCGAGCAAACCAAGGTGAGTTCACACTTTTACTAAGGCATGGGATTCCCAGGGTATGGGAATGGGGATTGAAGGAATGAGATTTGAGTAGATACTCGTACTTACATTGTTACTAGACTATCTACCATCGTCCTCGGATGCGCAGGATACATACGTAAAACCTACGTATACTTGTACTCATCACTGTCCTCAGGTTGCGAAGGACACTCACGTAAAACCTACGTGAACTTATACTCACTACTGCCTCGGTTGTGTCAGGCACTTACGTAAAACCTACGTAAACAAGAGCATGCTACTGTCTTCCGGAGTCAGGAAGGACACTTACGTAAAACCTACGTAAACCCCCGCGTACCCCTGTCCTCGGTTATGAAGGACACTTACGTAAAACCTACGTAAACTTTGTACGTACTACTGTTCTCGGTAAGAAGAACACTTATGGTTACAAATAGTCTAGTGTATATGCAAACATGGGAAGCCCCCACTAATAGAACATACTATCGGCCTAGTAGCGCCACATGTTACGAAGCAAACTTACTACTACGAACTTACTTACTGTGAACTCGCTCAACTAGTTGTTGACTCTCTGCTGCATGCCTTGCAGGACCTTAGGTACTTATGGAGCTTGCACGGGAGGCGCGGTCGTTGTGGACATGGATCGTGAATGTTTGTTAAACATTATGACATTTCGTACTTATACTTATGATTGGGTTTACTTTTATGCTTCCGCTAAACATTGATACTATACTTCGGTTTTTGGAACACCTTTCATATTGTTTGGTTGATTTACACTTACTATTTACGTTGTTCAATATGATTGGTGGCTTGATCCTGGTCAGTCACGCCTCCAAGCGGTGATACCCCGCGTGTGGATTTTGGGGGTGTGACAATTGCAGTGTGCAAGTCCAAACATTATGTACGGGTGTTATGGTCTCGGTCGAGACTAGGGATCTCGAGTTACAGCCTTTGAGTTCCCGAGTTGCAACCGTGGAGGTCTCGAGCCATGCATGTACTAGTCGAGACCAGACGGTCTCGAGTCGCAACCGGACTCGCAACCATGGTCTCGAGTTAGGCTGCTTGTGTGAGGGAGCTGTGGTCTCGAGTCGAGACTAGGGGTTCTCGACTCGCAATCCCGGATCTCGAGCTGGCTTCAAGATGGTCTCGAGTCGAAAACAGGGGTCTCGACTCCCAGCACCTGCTGATTCTGCATAGTGTACTAACCAATAGAATTTCGATTTCATGATATGATGTAATATCCGACCACAATACTCAAACATGTTTTCTTGTCTAATTACTAATCAAAATAGATCAAACAATCAGATTTCAAATATTCATAACATGTTCATATCCTATTCATGTTGTTCATCATACATTCAAATAGCTCATTATTTTAGGGTTTTCATTTTAACAACATGCTTCATCAATAAAATCTATCCTAGCATGAACTCAAGTTAATAACATCATCGGTTCCTACATCTAGCACATTCAATCAATGCAATAACATACTTAAATAAGATTTATCATCAACATATGCTAATCCGATTTCATGAACACAAACCTCCTCATTCATACCTAAACATAACCAAACCATTCGGATTCAAACCCATAGAGCCGATTATCACATAACATCATCATGCATCATCAACCGATTATTCAAGAACATGTTTGCATACACTCATTCATTTCTACACAACTTAATTGTCAAAAACATGCACACCCTTTGATAAATAAACATCATTTGATAACAAATAACTATCTCCTATCAAGCAAACATCTTTATCATAGGTAAACAACAATTTCTCATGTATTTGTCATTAAACAATTAGATGAGACACTAACCGGCTAGAGGGTATGAAGGGTGAATTTCCGAATGCCGATTCCAAGCTTGAACCGAAGGTCCTAGTGTTGCCGGTTTGAATCCGAGAGAATGAGAGAAGAAGGATGTTGAGACTTAGGGTTTTAGTGAGAGGAAGGGAGAGTGTGTGTGGGTTGCCCAAAAATGGCAAGTTTGGCTAACAACAAGGGTTATATACTAGTTCTAAGGTGGTGCACCCTAATGGGCTTTTGGGTGGACTAAGGAGGTGCGGCCCAACCGGCCCGCTGTTAACTGTTCACTCGAGACCGAGTGGTCTCGAGTCGGGTTCATGGTTCTCGGCTCACTTATACATATATACATACTATACATACAAGCACAACACATAATCACATAAATTTACTTATATCATTCATTAAACCGACAAGTTAACTAGTCACATAATGTTCAAGCATGTTACATCCAGATACAATGAAAGGTTCTAAATTTCGAGTTGTCACATCATCCCCAAGTTGAAAGAAATTTCGTCCCGAAATTTGGTAAGCACTCACTGAGGAAGCTAGTTAAGTTGTATGGTTTTCCTGGTTTTCCTGGGGTGTCGCATCCTCCCCCCGTTGATCTGGAATTTCGTCCCGAAATTCCGTAGCTTCAGCCTCAGTAGTGGTTGTACCGTTTGCGAATAGTTGGGGATACTTTTGTTTCATCTGATCTTCGCGTTCCCAGGTGAACTCTGGGCCGCGACGTGAGTTCCAACGAACTCGAACGAGAGGTATTCTAGTGTTCTTGAGGACCTTAACATCCCGGTTCGTGATTTCAACTGGTTCCTCCACGAATCGTAACTGCTCGTCGATAGTGAGTTCCTCCAGAGGAACTATGTGGGTCTCATCTGACAGACACTTCTTCAGATTTGACACGTGGAAAACGTTGTGAACTGCACTGAGTTCCGCTGGTAAGTTCAGTTTGTAGGCCACCTTGCCTATCTTCTCGATGATTTCAAAAGTTCCGACGTATCGTGGGTTAAGTTTGCCTCGTTTAACAAAATGAACCACACCCTTCCAGGGTGAAACTTTGAGTAGTACCCGCTCCCCAACCTGGAGCTCAAGTGGTTTCCTGCCCTTATCGGCGTAGACTTTCTGACGGTCATGAGCTGCTGCCATGCGTTGTCGTATTTGAGCAATTCGTTCGGTTGTGTCTACCACATGTTCTGGACCAGTGATCTGACTATCCCCCACCTCTGCCCAGCAAAGAGGTGACAGGCATTTACGCCCGTACAATGCCTCAAACGGAGCAGCTTTAATGCTGGTGTGGTAGCTGTTATTGTACGAGAATTCCACAAGTGGCAGATGCTTTTCCCAGCTGTTGCCAAAGTCGATTACACATGCGTGAAGCATGTCTTCAAAGGTTTGAATAGTGCGCTCGGACTGCCCGTCCGTCTGAGGGTGATACGCCGTGCTCATGTCTAATCGTGAGCCAAAGGATTTGTGCATTGCCTACCACAGTTCTGAAGTAAAACGTGCATCTCGATCTGAGATAATAGAGGTGGGCACCCCGTGCCTCGAGACAACCTCCTTGAGATATACTTCTGCTAGAGTGGAGAATTTATCCGTTTCTTTGATAGCCAAGAAGTGTGTAGACTTTGTGAGTCGATCCACGATCACCCAAATAGTATCGTTTTCGCGCTGAGATCTAGGCAGGCCGGTAACGAAATCCATGGAAATTTGTTCCCATTTCCATTGTGGTATCTCTGGTTGTTGGAGTAGGCCTGAGGGTTTCTGGTATTCCGTCTTGACTCTGGCACAAGTCAAACACTTGCTGACGTAGGTTGCTATGTGGGCCTTCATGCTAGGCCACCAATACGTAGTTTTGATATCGTGGTACATCTTATCCGAACCAGGATGTACCGAGTAGCGAGACTTGTGCGCTTCATCCATCACAAGCTCTCGTAAGTTGCCGTAGAGTGGGACCCAAATGCGTCCCGTTACGTAGTATGCACCGTCTTCCTTCTGTTCTAAGCGTTGCCTTGAGCCGCGTAGGGCTTCAGCCCTGACGTTTTCTGGTTTCAATGCCTCTACTTGAGCGTCTCGTATTTGGGAAGGAAGGCTAGAATGTATAGTGAGCTGCAATGCTCGCACGCGCCTAGGCGTAGTGTCCTTTCGACTAAGGGCATCAGCCACAACATTGGCTTTGCCAGAATGGTACTTGATTGCACATTCGTAATCGTTTAATAACTCGACCCATCGTCGTTGGCGCATGTTTAGTTCCTTCTGTTTGAAGATATGTTCGAGACTCCTGTGATCGGTGTAGATGGTGTACTTGGTACCGTATAGGTAATGTCTCCATATCTTAAGTGCAAAGACAACAGCTCCCAGCTCTAAATCATGTGTGGTGTAGTTCTTTTCATGAACTTTAAGTTGGCGTGAGGCGTAGGCTATAACCTTATCCCATTGCATCAGTACACAACCAAGACCCTGAATCGATGCGTCGCAGTAAACCACAAAATCATCTGTGCCCTCTGGTAATGAAAGGATAGGTGCACTGCAAAGTCTATCCTTTAAATGCTGAAACGCTAGATCCTGTGCATTCCCCCATCGATAAACAACGCCCTTCTGCGTTAAGGAGGTGAGAGGCTGTGAAATCTTGGAAAAATCCTTAATGAACCTCCTGTAGTATCCTGCCAAACCCAAGAATTGGCGAATTTCCGTTGGTGTACGAGGTACAGGCCAGTTCTTGATTGAGTCTACCTTGGATGGATCAACGTGAATCCCATCCTTGTTCACCACATGGCCTAAGAAATGGACTTCACGAAGCCAGAAGTCGCATTTTGAAAACTTGGCGTATAGCTGTTTAGCTTGAAGAAGTTCCAAAATAAGTCGTAGATGCTACTCATGTTCCTCCTGACTCTTAGAATAGATCAGGATGTCGTCGATGAAAACTATGACGAACTTGTCCAGGTAAGGCTTGCACACTCTATTCATCAAATCCATGAAAATCGCAGGTGCGTTTGTCAGCCCAAAAGGCATGACCAAAAACTCATAGTGTCCGTAACAAGTTCTAAAAGCTGTTTTGGAGACGTCCTCTTCTCGGACCCTTAGCTGATGATATCCCGACCTCAAATCGATCTTTGAATAGTAGCTCGACCCTTGCAGCTGGTCGAACAAGTCGTCAATATGTGGTAGGGGGTAACGATTCTTCACCGTCACGTTGTTGAGTTCCCAGTAGTCGATGCACATTCTGAAGGTACCGTCTTTCTTTTTCACGAATAGCACTGGAGCTCCCCAAGGCGATGAGCTAGGACGAATAAAACCCTTATCTAAGAGTTCTTGTAGTTGCGTAGAGAGTTCTTCCAACTCTGATGGAGCTAATCGATAAGGTGCACGAGCTATAGGCGCAGCTCCAGGAGCTAGTTCAATCTGAAACTCGACCTGGAAATGAGGCGGAAGGCCAGGTAATTCCTCAGGAAATACCTCAGGATAGTCGCGTACAACTGGAAAATCTTCTATCTTCTTCTCTTTCTCTGAGGTGTCTGTAACGAGAGCCAAAATAGCAGTGTGGCCCTTTCGCAAGCACTTCTGGGCCTTGAGGAAAGAGATGACATTCTCAACAGCACTCCTCTTGTCGCCACGAATCATGAGAGGTTCACCACCGGAACCAGGAATACGAACAATCTTCTCGTTGCAAAGAATTTCTGCTCGGTGTTGGGATAACCAATCCATCCCAATGACAACGTCGAAGCTACCCAAGACGATAGGAATGAGGTCGATAGAGAAGGTCTGGTTAGCAAGAACAAGTTTACAACTCTTGACTACGTGTGCGGCCTCTAAACTCTTACCATTTGCTAGCTCTACAGTGTGCTTGTTGTTCAAAGGTGTTGGAATACGCTTAAGCATTCGACTAACTTCTAGTGACATGTAGCTAGTATCGGCACCCGAATCAAATAAAACTGTAACATAAAAGTCGTCGAGAAGGAACTTACCCACCACAACATTGGGGTCATTCCTTGCTTCACCTTAGCCAATCACGAACGCCCGCCCCCTGGCACCATTGTTGTTGTTGTTCCCGTTGTTACCATTCCCCTGATTGTTGTTATTGTTGTTGTTGTTGTTCTGGTTCCTGTTCAGTTGGGGGCAATCCCTCTTAAAATGGCCTTCAGCTCCACACTGAAAGCACCCTTTGTTATCACCTTGCTGCTGCTGCTGGCATTGGTTCTGTTGAGCTTGCTGACGATTCTGATTGGCGGGATACAAGCTCCTGCAATCCTTTGCAGCGTTACCTGGCTTGTTGCACCGATGACAGTTACCCCTGGTGCATGGCCCGCTGTGGTGCAGGCTGCAGCGATTGCATTTGGGGTGATTCCCCTTGTACCCACCATGACCTTGACCACCAGATGACTGCTGACTGGGGCTCTTGTAGTCATCAGTCTTTCTCTGCTGAGACTGAGATTGCACAGAAGTCGAACCTTTGCTTGAAGCTCCATCCCATTTCCGCTTGTTGTCACTAGGAACACCTGAAGTAGTTGCAGCGCCTATGCGATTTGGTAACCTGTTCTGCTCCACCGCCTGATCCGTGAGACGGTGAGCCAATTGTACAACTTGCTAGATGGTGGCGAGGTTTGCTGAAGTCACATGACTTTGGATTTCGGGCACTAAGCCCTTGAGAAATAGTTCGATGCGTTTGATGGGAGGATCCACCATGGTAGGGCACAGAATTGCCAGTTCATTCGATCTCTTCACATAAGCTTCAATCTCTGACCCCGTCATGTTGAGGTTGAAAAACTCTACTTCCAGTTTGTGAATCTCATCACGATTGCAATATTCCTCCTTGATCATTTCCTTAAAGTTGTTCCATGGGGTGGCGTTAGCAGCAACCAACCCTAGCATTTGAACCTGAGTGTTCCACCACGTGAGCGCTAAACCCTCGAGAGTACCGGTAGCATACTTCACCCTGCGTGTCTCAGGGCATTCACACATTTCGAACACACATTCTAGTTTCTCAAACCAGTGGAGGAGACCTACGGCTCCTTCAGTGCCGCTAAAAGTAGTTGGTCGGCAGTCCATGAAAGTTTTAAAGGTGCACACAGGTGGCTGAGAATGTTGACCTGTCGTGGGTGTAAGAAAGGACAGAGTTTAACACAAAGGTTGGTTCACGAGGGTAGGATCTAAGGATCCTAGAATGAGTTTGGACTGCAGGATATACCTCCTGCGTGTGCAGCTGCAAGTGCCGCAGCAACTCGTTCGTTAATCAGAGCCGTCAACTGGGCTTGAGTCATGTTAACGCGTCCAGACATGATCTTCATATCAAGAGGAACATGAGTGAGAGGGGTTCGCGAAAATACATTGACAGTAGAGAGTAAGCACGCACGTGTTCAAGCAACAGTAGTTATACTAACCAAGCATACCATGAGCAATGTACTATGTAACTAACAAGTAGGCAATATATACATAGATCATATCACCTAGAATGTCGAGCCTTGCATGTGGAGTGAAGCGTCGTTGTGGATCGTAGAGCACTGTACAGGTTATAGTCTGATTTTAATAAAACTTTCCCCTTATTAAAACCAAGTTCACTATAACCAATGGCTCTGATACCAATCTGTCACACCCCCAAAATCCACCTGCGGAATACCACCGCTTGGAGGCGTGACTGACCAGGATCCAGCCACCAATCATATTGAACAAGAATGTAAGTGATTATAAAAGTCCAACCAATACAATTGGTGTCCAAACAAAACATAGTTTAAGTTGCAAGCGGAAGCATAACGTTTAAAACCAAAACATAAGTTTAATTGTTTCAAAGTTTAACATGGCACACAGCTGTCCATGTCCCACAACGACCCTCTTCCATGCAAGCTCCAGCTAAGTACCTATTGACCTGCAAAGCATGTAGTAACGAGTCAACAACAAGTTGAGTGAGTTCACGGTTGGGTGTTCATTTTTAAGTTGTTCCAAAACAGTTTCCTTTAACTGGCATCCTGCCGTGGGGGTTACCACATAGTTGAAAACGTGATTTGTTTACCCATTTACTCTGGCAATACAGCCGTGGGGGCTACCCCATGTTAGTTATCTGGCATTTCGGCCGTGGGGGCTACCCCATGTTAGTTATCTGGCATTTCGGCCGTGGGGGCTACCCCATGTATACACTAGACTCGTTACCATATCGACTGCTGACTGTAGTCATGTTTATGTGCCCTGAACTGTCAATGTCTATCATCATTGACGTGCCCAGATCCATTAGTTCACGCCCGTCCTCTGCGGCACGGTGTGAGGCTTGTCAGACCTAAATAGCGCTATCTAACTAATGACCCGTTCGCCATTGGCCCGGCGATTATGTCGATATAAAAAGGAGGGACTTCGTGATAGAGTTTTGGTCTAGTACGAGTTATCTGTCCATGAGGACGAGGAATTACATTCCTGAACCAATGATGTCCTACCCAAGAAAGGACGAGGAATCCATGTTCCTTAATGCCATTCCCAACCCCTGGGAATCCCATGCTTTGTAGAGGGTGTGAACTCACCTTGGTTTGCTCGGCAGATACACAGAAAGGTCAATCAAGTTGTAAGTGGTCAACTACGTCCTAACATAGATACCATTCAAGTCAGGTTCATATCCAAGTAGTGCACGTATGTTCTACACGTATTATACACAAGTAATGATCATGGCATATATGTCTAGCATGGCAGTTCAACAACAGTTCGTAACAAGTTCCACAGTAACATTCACGTAACAACCAAAGTCTAAGTGTGCGGCCCAACTACTTAGGCCCATAGCAGTGTGCAAGTCCAAACATTATGTACGGGTGTTATGGTCTCGGTCGAGACTAGGGATCTCGAGTTACAGCCTTTGAGTTCCCGAGTTGCAACCGTGGAGGTCTCGAGCCATGCATGTACTAGTCGAGACCAGACGGTCTCGAGTCGCAATCGGACTCGCAACCATGGTCTCGAGTTAGGCTGCTTGTGTGAGGGAGCTGTGGTCTCGAGTCGAGACTAGGGGTTCTCGACTCGCAACAGCTGATCTCGAGCTGGCTTCTAGATGGTCTCGAGTCGAAACCAGGGGTCTCGACTCCCAGCACCTGCTGATTCTGCATAGTGTACTAACCAATAGAATTTCGATTTCATGATATGATGTACTATCCAACCACAATACTCAAACATGTTTTCTTGTCTAATTACTAATCAAAATAGATCAAACAATCAGATTTCAAATATTCATAACATGTTCATATCCTATTCATGTTGTTCATCATACATTCAAATAGCTCATTATTTTAGGGTTTTCATTTTAACAACATGCTTCATCAATAAAATCTATCCTAGCATGAACTCAAGTTAATAACATCATCGGTTCCTACATCTAGCACATTCAATCAATGCAATAACATACTTAAATAAGATTTATCATCAACATATGCTAATCCGATTTCATGAACACAAACCTCCTCATTCATACCTAAACATAACCAAACCATTCGGATTCAAACCCATAGAGCCAATTATCACATAACATCATCATGCATCATCAACCGATTATTCAAGAACATGTTTGCATACACTCATTCATTTCTACACAACTTAATTGTCAAAAACATGCACACCCTTTGATAAATAAAGATCATTTGATAACAAATAACTATCTCCTATCAAGCAAACATCTTTATCATAGGTAAACAACAATTTCTCATGTATTTGTCATTAAATAATTAGATGAGACACTAACCGGCTAGAGGGTATGAAGGGTGAATTTCCGAATGCCGATTCCAAGCTTGAACCGAAGGTCCTAGTGTTGCCGGTTTGAATCCGAGAGAATGAGAGAAGAAGGATGTTGAGACTTAGGGTTTTAGTGAGAGGAAGGGAGAGTGTGTGTGGGTTGCCCAAAAATGGCAAGTTTGGCTAACAACAAGGGTTATATACTAGTTCTAAGGTGGTGCACCCTAATGGGCTTTCGGGTGGACTAAGGAGGTGCGGCCCAACCGGCCCGCTGTTAACTGTTCACTCGAGACCGAGTGGTCTCGAGTCAGGATCATGGTTCTCGGCTCACTTATACATATATACATACAAGCACAACACATAATCACATAAATTTACTTATATCATTCATTAAACCGACAAGTTAACTAGTCACATAATGTTCAAGCATGTTACATCGAGATACAATGAAAGGTTCTAAATTTCGAGTTGTCACATGAGGCTTGTCAGACCTAAATAGCGCTATCTAACTAATGACCCACTCGCCATTGGCCCGGCGATTAAGTCGATATAAAAAGGGGGGACTTCGTGATAGAGTTTTGGTCTAGTGAAGTTTAAACTGTCCTAGAGGACGAGGAATTGTATTCCTTAACCCGTACTGTCCTACCCATGAAGGAAGAGGAATACATATTCCTAAACCCATTCCCAACCCCTGGGAATCCCATGCTTTGTAGAAAGTGTGAACTCACCTTAGGTTAGCTCGGCAGATAAACGAAAGGTCAATCGAGCTGCTAGAGGTCAACCACGTCCTAACATGGTTACCATACAAGTCAGGTCTAGGTTCAAGAAGTGCACGTATGTTTACACATAAGCTAACAGGTTACGAAGACGTATTGATCATGGCAAACACGTAAATCACTTAAACAGTCAAGTCCACATAATACCCAACTTGTGCGACTCAGAAGGTTGGGCTCGCACAAGTTCATTATCCCATTAGTCTTGTGCGATTCCCTAAATGAAGCCCAATAGAATAACCCGGCCCAAACAATAATACGTGTTAATCTTGTGCGGTCCGGATGTCTTGTGCGATCCGGACGACTTGTGCGATTCAAAACATCTTGTGCGACTCGGATTTGGGCTTTGAGGCCCAACAGTAATACAATTCGTGTGAGGCCCAAGCCTTGTGCGATTGGCACTATCTTGTGCGATCCACAAGTCTTGTGCGATCATGCATATCTTAGTTGTACTGTGTGCCTTGTTTTGTTGTACCTAGCTTGTGCGATCAGCTCTTGTGCGATCAGTTCAGATCTTGTATGATCTGATCTTGTGCGACCGACAATCTTGTTGACGTGACGCATAAGCAATAACCTTGTCACGTTGCATCAGCACACATCCAAGTCCCTGAATGGATGCGTCACAATAAACCACAAAATCGTCTGTGCCTTCAGGCAATGAGAGGATAGGGGTGCTACAAAGTCTATCCTTTAAGTGTTGAAATGCAGTTACTTGTGCATCACCCCAACAACACCTTTCTGAGTTAGTGAGGTGAGAGGTTGCGCAATCTTGGAGAAATCCTTGATAAACCTTCTGTAATAGCCCGCCAAACCCAAAAATTGGCGAATTTCCATTGGTGTTCTAGGTGCAGGCCAGTTCTTGATCGAGTCTACCTTGGATGGATCAACATGAATCCCATCCTTTTTTACCACGTGGCCTAGGAAATGGACTTCACGAAGCCAGAAGTCGCATTTCGAGAACTTTGCATAAAGCTGTTCTGTTTGAAAAAGTTCTAAAATAAGTCGTAGATGCTGCTCGTGTTCCTCTTGACTCTTAGAATAGATCAGGATGTCGTCAATGAAAACTATAACGAACTTATCTAGGTAAGGTTTGCATACTCGATTCATAAGGTCCATGAAAACCGCAGGTGCGTTTGTCAGCCCAAAAGGCATGACCAAAAACTCATAGTGTCCATAACGAGTTCTAAAGGCTGTTTTGGAGACGTCCTCTTCTCGGACTCTCAGCTGGTCATATCCCGATCTCAAATCAATTTTCGAGAAAAAGCTCGACCCTTGCAACTGGTCGAACAAGTCATCAATACGTGGAAGAGGATAGCGATTCTTCACGGTTACCTTGTTGAGTTCACGGTAGTCGATGCACATTCTGAAGGTACCGTCTTTCTTCTTCACAAATAGCACTAGAGCTCCCCATGGCGAAGAGCTAGGATGAGTAAAACCCTTATTCAAAAGCTCTTGTAGCTGTGTGGACAGTTCTTCCAATTCTGATGGAGCTAGACGATAGGGTGCTCGAGCTATGGGCGCTGCTCCAGGAGCTAGCTCAATTTGAAACTCGACCTGGCGATGAGGCGGAAGACCAGGTAATTCCTCAGGGAATACCTCAGGAAAGTCACGTACGATGGGAAAATCTTCTATCTGCTTCTCTTTCTTCGAGGTGTTAGTAACGAGAGCCAAAATAGCAGTGTGACCCTTTCGCAAACACTTCTGGGCCTTAAGGAAAGAGATGATGCTCACAACAGCACCACTCTTGTCGCCACGAATCATGAGAGGTTCATCACCTGAACTAGGAATACGGACAATCTTCTCATTGCAAAGAATCTATGCTTGGTGTTGGGATAACCAATCCATCCCAATGACAACGTCGAAACTACCCAGAACGATAGGAAAGAGGTCGATAGAGAAGGTCTGATTAGCAAGAACAAGATTACAACCCTTAACTACATGTGTGGCCTCTAAACTCTTACCATTAGCTAGCTCTACAGTGTGCTTGGTGTTCAAAAGTGTTGGGGTACGTTTAAGCATTTGTCTAACTTTTAAGGACACGTAGCTACTATCAACACCCGAATCAAATAAAACAGTAACATAAAAGTCGTCCAGTAGGAACTTACCCGTCACGACGTTGGGATCGTTCCTTGCATCACCTTGGCCAATAACGAACACACGACCCCTTGCACCATTGCCGTTGTTACCCTCGTTGTTCCCATTCCTATGGTTGTTATTATTGTTGTTGTTTTGATTCTGGTTCAGTTGGGGACAGTCTCTCTTGAAGTGGCCTTCAGCTCCACACTAAAAGCACCCTTTGTTGATACCTTGCTGCTGCTACTGCTGGCGTTGATTCTGTGGGGCTTGTTGTTGACGATTCTGATTCGCGGGGCGTAAACTTCTGCAATCCTTTGCGGCGTGGCCTGGCTTATTGCACCGATGACAGTTATTCCTGGTGCATGGCCCGCTGTGGTGTAGGTTACAGCAATTGCATTTGGGGTGATTTCCCCTGTACCCACCTTGACTTTGACTACCAGATGATTGCTGACTAGGGCTCCTGTAGTCGTCAGTCCTCCTCTGTTGTGACTGAGACTGAACAGAAGTTGAACCTTTTCTAGAAGTTCCATCCCACTTACGTTTGTTACTGCTGGGAGTATCTTTAGTAGTTGCACCAATACGCTTTGGTAACTTGTTCTGCTCCACCTCCTGATCCATGAGACGATGAGCCAACTTGATGATCTGTTGAATGGTGCCAAGATTTTCTGAGGTCAGATGACTTTGAATCTCTGGCACTAAACCCTTTAGGTACAGTTCAATAGGTTTGATGGGAGGGTCTACCATAGTAGGACACAGAATAGCCAACTCGTTTGATCTTCTTGTATATGCTTCGATTTCTGACCCCGTCATCCTTAAGTTGAAGAACTCTACCTCCAGCTTATGAATGTCATCACGGCTACAATATTCTTCTTTGATCAATTCCTTGAAATCGTTCCAGGGGGTGGCGTTAGCAGCAACAAACCCCAGCATTTGGACCTTAGCGTTCCACCACGTGAGCGCTATCCCCTCAAGGGTACCAGTAGCATATTTCACCTTTCGCGCCTCAGGACATTCACACAACTCAAAGATAGATTCAAGTTTCTCGAACCAGTGGAGGAGGCCTACGGCTCCTTCAGTGCCGCTGAAAGTAGTAGGTCGGCAGTCCATAAAAGTTTTGAAGGTGCACACAGGTGGCTGAGCTTGTTGACCTGTCGTGGGTGTAAGAAGGGACAAGATTAAGCACAAGTGTTGGTTTACGAGAGTAGGACCTAAAGATCCTAGAGTGAGTTTAGACTACAGGGTATACCTCCTGCTTGTGCGGTTGCAAGTTCCGCAACAACTTGTTGGTTAATCAGAGCCGTCAACTGGGCTTGAGTCATGTTAACGCGTCCACTCATGATCTTCATATCAAAGGAAACATGAGTGAGAGGGGTTCACGAAAGTGCGAAGACAGAAGAGAGTAGGCACACATGTGTTTTCAAACTATCGTTGCTACGTTTATCTAAGCATACCATAAGCAAAGTTCTATGTAATCTAGCAAGTAGGCAATAAAACATAAACCATATCACCTAGAATATCGAGTCTTGCACGTGGAGTGAAGTGTCGTTGTGGATTGTTAAGCACTGTACAGGTTATAGTCTAGTTTTAACAAAACTTTTTCCCTTATTAAAACCAAGTTCACTATAACCAATGGCTCTGAGACCAATCTGTCAAACCCCCAAAATCCACACGCGGAGTATCACCGCTTGGAGGCGTGATTGACCAGGATCAAACCACCAATCACATTGAACAAGCATCTAAGTAATAATAAAATCCAACAAAATACAATTGGTGTCCAAACAAAACATAGTTTAAGTTGTAAGCGGAAGCATAATGTCTAAAACCAAGGCATAAGTAAATAATGTTTAAGTTCATCATGAACACTCAATGTCCATGCTCCACAACGACTCTTCCCCATGCAAGCTCCTGCTAAACCTATTGACCTGCAAAGCATGTAGTAACGAGTCAAGAACAAAGTTGAGCGAGTTCACAGTTGGGTGTTTGTTTTAGGTTGTTCCAAAAACAGTTTCCTTTAACTGGCATCCCTGCCGTGGGGGGTTACCCCATAGTTGAAAACGTGTTTTGTTTAATCCCGCTTACTCTGGCAATCCAGCCGTGGGGGCTACCCCATGTTTAATTATCTGGCTCTCTAGCCGTGGGGGCTACCCCATGTTTATACTACTAGACTCGTTACCATATCGACCACTGACTTTAGTCATGTTTATGTGCCCTTAGCGTCAATGTCTATCATCATTGACGTGCCCAGATCCATTAGTTCACGCCCGTACTCTACGGCAAGGTGTGAGGCTTGTCAGACCTAAATAGCACTATCTAACTAATGACCCGCTCGCCATTGGCCCGGCGATTAAGTCGACATAAAAAGGAGGGACTTCGTGATAGAGTTTTGGTCTAGTGAAGTTTAAACTGTCCAAGAGGACGAGGAATTGTACTCCTTAACCCGTAGTGTCCTACCCATGAAGGACGAGGAATCCATATTCCTGAACCCATTCCCAACCCCTGGGAATCCCATGCTTTGTAGAAAGTGTGAACTCCCCTTAGGTTAGCTCGGCAGATAAACGAAAGGTCAATCGAGCTGCTAGAGGTCAACCACGTCCTAACATGGTTACCATACAAGTCAGGTCTAGGTTCAAGAAGTGCACGTATGTTTACACATAAGCTAACAGGTTACAAACACGTATTGATCATGGCAAACACGTAAATCACTTAAACGGTCAAGTCCACATAATACCCAACTTGTGCGACTCAGAAGGTTGGGCTCGCACAAGTTCATTAGCCCATTAGTCTTGTGCGATTCCCTAAATGAAGCCCAATAGAATAACCCGGCCCAAACAATAATACGTGTTGATCTTGTGCGGTCTGGATGTCTTGTGCGATCCGGACGACTTGTGCGATTCAAAACATCTTGTGCGACTCGGATTTGGGCTTTGAGGCCCAACAGTAATACAATTCGTGTGAGGCCCAAGCCTTGTGCGATCGGCACTATCTTGTGCATTCCACAAGTCTTGTGCGATCATGCATATCTTAGTTGTACTGTGTGCCTTGTTTTGTTGTACCTAGCTTGTGCGATCAGCTCTTGTGCGATCAGCTCTTGTGCGATCAGATCAGATCTTGTATGATCTGATCTTGTGCGACCGACAAGCTTGTGCGATTCGTTTTAATATCTGAAACTTATGCTATTTAGATATATCATTCAACAGTTTCCTTCTTTACACACAATCAATTAACACAATCAACACTTCAAAATCATCGATCAAACAAGGGTTTTATCATCTAATTCATATAAACTCTAGTCATATTCAAAGCATAAACAATAACTTATCATATCATCGGTTTCAATTCATCATACAACACCTCATGTTTGATCATATAATGGGTCCGATTACTCGAACATACAGCCGATTAACAAGCATTCGATTCTAGATCCATAATATGCAAATTTGATTAATATGAACATTATCAAATACCCATATGTGAGCCGATTTCATGAGCACTAAGATTTAACAGTTTATGTCATGTTCAATCACAAGATATCACTAATACACCTAGATCATAACACCATCAAACATAAAACCGATAATTATAAATACTAACCGATTAAGAGAAGAATAGAATCAATCCTAGCAAGTAATCTTCGAGAGATAGGGATGTGTTGCCGTCGGCTTCGAGAGAGGGAAAGAGAGCGAGTAGGTTTTTGTGTGTTTCCTTGTGTTTGCAAGTTATGAGAAACAAAACTCCCTAAAGGATCAATGTATGCGTATAAGAGAAGTGGGCCGAACCCATCATGGGCTGCCTATTGGTTTCGGATTCAAATGGTGTAGCCCGAATGGGCTTGTGCGATCGGGTTGTGTTGTGCGTTTGGGCTCGTTTAATGCTATCAGATAATATACATACCTTCGTTACACATAAACACATAACATAACATTCAATTAATCGTCAAAGTTCATATAATCACATAGGGTCCACATACGTTACATCAAAGTACAAATAGAGGTTTGAAATACGAGTTGTCACATTTTTCGTGTTCTTACAATAGCCGAATTGATGATAGATTTCTTTGTGAAGCGCTTGTGTAAGAATAGCAAACGCCTTTTTCTCTAAGTCATAGGCTTTCTTGTCATCTTCAAGCATATTAGTAAAACCCGCTGAAGTTGATGCTGCTACTTCGAGGGCAGGATTGCATGCAGTAAGGAAACACGTCAAAAGTTCGGTGCTTTGCCCTTGAATGTATGTGTGGAAATGACCTTGCCATGTTGGAAAGTCATTCATGTGATTCAACTTTGGTGGGCGATTGTTGCTGCCCATTTCACTCTCGCTAAGCAAAAGATTCTGAATGCTTTGATTTTGATTCGACACCAATGCCCATTCACTTGCACTTATTGACTGTTGTTGTTGAGGTATGGAATTCGATAAATATTCGGCCATCGAAGTCTGCTTTTGAGCAGGTCGTGGGTCCGTACTCCAATCCCATGGATTCGTACAACTCATCTTTGATATATGAACAATTGCACCTGATAAAACACTTGAAAACACAAAGTTAGAACACTTTTGCAAGTCCTCTGTTTAAAATTCACAACAGATAGGAATGATTGACGAAATCCAATGGTGATTTCGTCGAAGTTATGTGTGACGGAACAGTTTATTTCGTTGACTGATAAGTGACGAAATCAATGTGTTTTCGTTGACTGAAATGGGACAAAATTAAAGTGTTTTCATTGAAAGATATATGATGAAATCAAGGTGTTTTCGAAAACAAATATGTTAGACGAAATCGAGTGATTTCGGTGACAAGTATGAGTGACGAAATCGGATTTCGTTGAGAGTAATGTTTGACAAAATCAATGGATTTTGTTGACTGTAATGTTGACGAAATTAGATTTCGTTGAAAATGCACATGCTAACGAAAACAGGGATTTCATAAGAGGGTGATTTCGTCCAGATTTCTTCTAGATAAGATTTCGTTGACTATGGTTCCCAGCTATTAGACATTTTTCAAACCTTATCCTCTGACAGGTTGACAACAAATTCAACAAACCATGCTTCTCTGATTTCGATACTTCTTTTTCTCACCAACTAATGATCACAGTACACAATTTTCAAATACACTTGTAATATTATATTGATAAACACAATCAGTTAGAATCATCAAACCTCAATTACATAAATATGCAAATAGCAGTTTGAATATTTCAAGAACACATTCAAGAACACATTGAAGATACGAAGTTTCTGGAAAACGATTTTGCTTATACTTTCAACAAAAACCAAACTATAAACATGCACACATGTAATGTAACAAGGTTTTCAATAAAACTATAGCAAAATAACATTTGTAAACATAGATTTTTCAGCAATATTTCCAGAAAGAAAAATAATATTTTCAAGAACAACAATCTGAAAATAACAAGAACACACTTGTTTCAAACAACACAATGTTTGGTTTTAAACAAGGAAAAGAGCCAATGCTCTGATACCACTTGTAGGTCCGTTTTTCTCGGAGGATCGGATACGTAACCAATCCTTGTTTATCACAAACACTATCACGAGTGCGGAATCCCCGTAACAGTGCAAAGCAAACAATGTAAAGAGTATAACACGAACAGATAATCAAAGATTCACTTAGATTAACAGGATGAGAACAAACTGCAAACACATACACACAATGCTTGACGATAAACTCTCAGTTTCTCTCTATGCTCTCATAAACCTAACTGTGAAACATGCCAAGTATTAATACTGTCCCTTGTACGAAAACCCTTTGGACGAAATCACTAGTGATTTCGTCCCACATGTCTTACGAAATCAGGAGGGGTTTTCGTGGATGTGATTGTTGATGAAAACACATGTGTTTTCATCAAACCCCAATAAGGACAAAATAACTAAGGCATGGATGGACAGTTAAGTATCATTACACAACCTCTAAACATAATGCACACTAGCATTAGGTTAAAATACAAATACAAAGACAATACGTCATACCAAGTAGGATAGGAGGATATCCGACTAGGTAGACACGACGGAACGTACAGACTCGATAACAAAAGACTGTTAAACATACAACTAAACAAGACAAGTTACAGACACAAAACTACACTAACAAATCAGAGCCCGGAACGACACCAAAAGGGCTCCAAAGTTGACTGATTTTTCTGTTCTTGATTCAAACATTGATAAACTTGATTAACCTTATCTCCTTATGCTTATAACCACATCTATAGTTAGTTAGGCTTAAAAAAAGGTTGAGACATGTAAAATCAAAGGTGTAAACCTCACAAACTTTCTGTTTTGTTCAAGGGTTTAACCCACAAGTGATGTTCAACCTCAAAGCTTGATGGTTGTGTGATTTAGGATTAACTTAGGTTATCCTATTTGAAAACTCACACATTGCTTGATGATTTCACATATATTAGTTGTTCATATTCTATTATTACTTATAAGTTCATGACCCTCCTTGAATGTTTATAACATCAAGTGTAGTGGTGAACATCTAGAGGTACCTAAATGGAAGACTTGTTCTTCCTACCTCCTACATGACTTCCATGATACAAAGAGGTTCCTAAATGGTGGATTTATCCTCCTATCTCCAACTTGACTTATATGATATAATATACACTACATACTACTTATATGTATATTCCAAATAATCAAACCTTTGACCACGAATTTGTGTTCATTTGTCAAGGTGTTTGATTACATCATCTAAAACATTATGTGTTAAAGATGATTACTTTTGCATATGTACTTTCCATATTCTTTTTAAATTCCGAATCTCGACTCTAAAATTACCTTGAACTCTAACCCTTATACATTCGTCCTCCCATTCTCATACACTCGTCAACACTTGGATAACCGGAAGACTTAGCAATTTTGTGAGTATACTTGACCCATTTTACCGTTTTCACACTTTTGGGTGTAATATGTTTTTATATACAAACACACTTAACATACATATTCTTATGCAAATACTTAAACAACAATCCAATACATGCTTACTATTTGTTATGCTTGATTCGTGTTTTCTGGGTGATTCTTATGTTATGAACTTGTCATTAGCTTCGTACAAGCCTCCACTTAACATGTATAGCACTATAGGAGAAATGCACCGCCCGTGAACGAGAGGTCATGTTAGGTTTATTCATTAATACTTGCGTAAACAGAGGGTTGACTTGTAAATCACATGCCAGTTTATACGTTAATCTTGATAACTAGATTTGCCATGTGGATTGTTCCTTATTATTTCTATACTTATATACTACGCACCAAACTTGTATGCTCTCCAATACTTTTTGTATTGAACTACGCTTTTAAAACATGTTGCAGGTTTTGAGATGATGTTGATGATGCATGGAACATAGTAGGATGCTTAGATACACACTTTAAAGGTGTATTCTTAATGTATTGTGTTTCATCATTCATATTGTAATTGTTTCAAATCTTTGTAATTGACTCTTAGAAATGAAATGGAAATTTATTATTTAAATACTTGTCAAAAATAGTGTTATGAAGTCTCTTGCAATCTAGTTTTCGTCTCACTCCGATGTTTCCGCCATCGGTTGGGGTGTGACTGATTGGTATCAAGGCCATAACTATAGGGAATTAGGAAAATTGACATGCTTTTGACCTAGTCTATAGTTAAGCACCAAATTTGACCATACTTGCTTCACATGCTACTTTTATGAAACATCTATATGTGTTAATATCTTGAAATGCTTTATGTGCTTATACTTGTTTTAATATTTAAAATATACGCCTTCCTAAGGTATTTTACTCGTTCATACTAAACTCGAAACCACTCGTAATACATAAACAAGACGACTTCCCCAAAATAGGCGTGAAACCCACAATTTGGTGAACAACTCTCAATCCATCATTCCCTTTTACACGAAATTTGCCATCAAGTTAGGAGTGAAATCCTTACCTTGATGGAGAATTTCCATTTCAAATTCTAGTGGACCCTCGTCAAAGTGTCGAAATTAAATTTTGACCCGACGAGTACCAACCACATTTAGGGTACAAAATCGTCAAGTTAGGGGTGAAACCCGCATCTTGCCGACTAGTCCCACTCTTTGATTTTCAAAGAAATCCTGCCAAGTCTCGAATATTCAATTGATTTAGAACATGTAGTAACTGGAAGGGTGAATACCGTTAACCGAAATATCGGCGAGAGTATTTCACCTATTAGGCCAAAGCATGTTTCTTAAATTCAAAAGAATTTTCGACCACTTTGGTTTAGTCCAAGTTCCGTTTTGGAACAACCCCAATTTTAATCGAACCTACGTTTTACTATTATGAATCTTATATGATGCAATTCTCCCTTTTCAAATTCAAATTTCTTTCGAGATTGTTTTCTTATATACACATCATACTAAATATTTGTTACATCTATACCTCATTCATATGCATGATTTCAAAAACGCCACTCGCTTTGAATTACATTCCTTGTAGCCCCAAAATGGAGACATATCATCGAGATAGGAGTGATTTACTTACCTTGACGATTAACTCCACCCCTTCTTTTCTTAAAACGACCTCACCGACGAGTTAGGGGTGATTCCCTTACCTAGGTGATCGTTACCAAAATTTTCTTTCAAAAGAGACTTCATTATACAACACGATCAAGTTTTATACCTAAGTCGTTCTTCATTTGTCAAAATCCCTACTTATACAAATCTCAAAATTCATTTTTTTATTAACGTGCATCTTACCCCATCATCTATTTCACATAAACCGCATACATGAAATACTTAGTCATACTATAAACGTTTTGTTACCCGAATTTCAAAACCTTACGAAATGCTACCTATCAACTTAATCAGTCCAATGAATCTCTTGCCCATGAACTTCATACTCAACCTAATCACTAAAACACGATCACATTGTATCATTATACTAAGAACTTTCATCCCCAATCGAAAATCAAACCAACTTATCTCACATTCCTATGAGATCTTATAGTTATTATAGAACCGTTTTACTAAAACTACCTTTAATGTTCATAAATCATTTTACTAAAACACTTTTCAATGATCACTAAGTTCATTATACTAATTTTCGTTTAAGAATCAACGTTTTCACGAGAACTTCAAAATCTTAAATTTCTTATTTTATTGCAAGATCCTTTGAAATGATGCAAACTTATTATTTACAAAGAACTTTTTATACACCACTCAATATGTCATTTAAATTCAAAACACGCAGGCAAGAAAACTTCATAGGAACCGACAATTTTCAACGTACGTAAATTCTTTTAAAACAATAGTAGCATTTCCGTTGTTTTACAAAGTACATCTCACATAATCAATAGATGCTTTACGTACTTTTGACATCCACAAACTAGATTCTACATTACAAGTCAAACTCAATCTATTTTGATTTGATAAACTCAACGTTTTGCTCAAACAACTATACGTACATATCATCATACATGTTTTAGTCAATATCTCACGACAATTTCACTTACAACCGTTCATTTTTACATACTCAACCTTTTAATCGTTTTTATATGCTTAAATTCGTTATTTTTCAAACAATACTATATACGCAATCATTATTATTCGTACTTGCACTCATACTCATACTCATAACAATACGTTTTATGCTTACACTTATACTCATATTCATATTCATACCCATACGTTTTATGCTCATATTTGTACTCATATTCATATTCATACCTGTTTTGGTCAAAAATTACCGAAGCAATTAAGTGATCAAATTAGTTAAGTGAGGTAGTGTGCTAAAAAGTGTGTTGAAAATATGCTGGTTAAGTTGTTTGGAAAAACAGTATTCAGGATACGGCTCAGGATATTGAGCTGTATCTACGATCAAACAGTGAGCAAAAAGTAAAGGGGGTGACACGAGATATACGAGGAAAGCCCTTGATCAATCTAGATCGCTGGAATAAAACCTCGGGAGCTGACAATCGCAGCTGCCTTGTTCTTCTTATTGCTTTAAACGTCAGGATACAGTGCAGGATATTGACCAGATCGCTAAGTGTTACAACGCTTTTGTGCGAAAGTGAAAATTGCTAGAGAACAAGTGTAAGAGTGTAGTGAGTGTTGATGTGATGTCCTATTCGATCTGATATACCCACCTATTTATAGTAACAAATTACAAACGAAAATTCCTATAAATATGGGATGCTCCGAATATTCCATTGCTAACGTTGTAGACCGAGTAATGCGGCTTCAACGTCTTTATTTGAACGACTTGGACCGAGTCTTCCGCGGAATGAGTCCTTGTGAACGTTGCTAGCTTCTAACCTGCGTACCTGCACATAATCCGTTAGTGATCCTGAGGATACCATTCAGGATGTTACCAATATCCTGAATCAGCATCCCGGATGTGAACATATATCATATAACCAAGATATAACCCAAGATATTTCTCAGGATATGGGCTCAGAATTTCACCCATAACAATTGTCCCCAAAAATGTTACCGTTTAGTATCCTGCCACTAACGGTTACATTTTTCACAGAGATCGAGGCAATTAAGAGATAAGACCCATGATGTGACCGTTTGCAACTACTCAACCTATATTTACTCATTGCACCCTATATCTTCTCATCCCCATCTCTTTTTTAATCACTACCGATAAGGAAAAAGGTAAACATTCTCTCTCTAATCTTCATCTTCATCCTCCTTTTCCGGTCAAAAAATCAGGCGATCAAATGCCGAGACAGACAAGATCCAGTACTGGTGATTCGGCTCCCACATTTATCCAGCAGAATCTTCTCCAAGAACCAGAGAAAGAGATATGCTCTTTTGATAGTGCCCACTTGTCGGCTCTCAAATCCTCCGGTATCTTTCTGGAAGGAACGGTATTCCGGCCGTTCAACCGGGAAATCCGGTCGGATATGGTCTCCAATGAGTGGTTGTGCTTTAGTGCCTTTCCCTTCACCTTAGGATTACAGTTCCCCTTTCCAGACTTTATCACCGAATTCTTCAACATTACAAAAATCTCTTTTAGCCAAACAATGCCGATGCTTTGGCGTGTTCTGTCCGTTCTTGACCAGATCAAGAAAAACCACATCCCTGATCTTTCTGTTCATGATCTCCCCCTAGCTTACCGGCTTAGATGCCACGGATCATGTAGATTTTTGTTTTATTCCACCTCCGGCGACCCGCTGATACTTCGTGCCACCAGGAACGAGGATAATTGGCAATCTAAGTTCTTCTTTGTAAAAAGAGACTCAATCCCTGGTGGAATGGAATATCCGGTGAAATGGTTGAAAAAGGATAGGATTTAGGGTTTAAGGATGATCCTGCCTCTTATCCTGTTCCATATCCTGAACTGATCAACTTTCTTTTTTCTGTTGTGCACGCAGCTGATTTTAGGAAGATTGCACCTCCCCTTGTTGATTCACAAAAAAGGATTGACGCCATCAGACTACTTCCAGAGGCTGAAAGAAGTTTCTACCCGTCTCCACCATCTCCAAGTCCTCTTTCTAGTGCAAACATGTCTGGTAAGGATCCTGCAAAATATCCTGTACATACATGTCTTTATTTGATATACTTAGGAGAAATTTTACTCCCTGTATGCAGACTCCAGCAAGGTTCCAGTCTACCTAGACCTCGAAGAACTTGATAGCTACCCTACTCCAGTCATGGTCAAGAAAGAGACCCCTGCTGCCACCAGCTCCAAGCCGCTCCCGGCTCCTGTTTTGGTCAAAAATCAAGCAATGACAATGTAACCAAACTTTCTGTTGTGAGGTATGATGCTTGAATTGATAAACAACAATGAGGATCACTTTGAAATGTAATGAACAAGTGACACGAAGATTTATACGAGGAAAAAGCCCTTGGTCAATGAATGACCTCCGGCATAAAAAACCTCGGGTGATGGAAACTACCGATCACCAACTTAAATTAAACAGGAAATGTAATACAACTTCGGATGATAGCGAGCTAAGTACAAGGATCACTATAGTGTATTGTGTAGAAAAGTGTGTAATCGCCAAGTGAGTTAACGAGAGCTGGTGAGAGCAGTTGTAAGAGTGTGTGTGTAGCCAAAAATAGCCAAGTGTTTTTTAATTAGCTCGCTACCCCTTTAAAAATGAAAAATATATACTCTAACTAACATTTCGCAAATGGTGCAAGTCCTCCACGACTCCATAACGTCCACTTCTGGCCAAGCACGTGAGGAATAGACTTAGAATATTCTCCAGGGATATCGCCAAGACCAAGTCCAAGTTGATACTCCTGCAAAACAATTACGAATTCAAAGTAGACAATCGTTAGTACAAGGATCCTTATGATGATCCATGATCCTGATCCTGCAACACTTCTGAGGATCACTACTTCAGACAGAATTGAGGATCACTAAACCCAACAGTAAATGAGGATCACTGATCATTTAGAAATCCACCCCTAACAATTGCCCCCAAAATATAAGGAGTAATTATGTAAATAAATGAGTTATATTTTGTTCTTATCCGCAATCAACCAACGGATAACTAGCCGTTGTAATCGGACTAGCCGTTACGATCATGACGTCACTGAGATGACTATCCTGCAAAACCATTATTATAAATAGGAGTTAGGGATAGGGATCAATCAGCATTCAAATTTAAGAGAACTCCCTTTAAATTCTCATCCGACGATCAAGCAGGTAACTCTTTTCCTTTTCTCCCTTTACGTTTTCTTTCTCTGTTCATCTTCTTCTCTATTGCTATGACAAAGATGATGCTAAGATCATCACCGGCTAAGGATCACAAGAAGGACAGTCCTCTTAAGAGCCAGGGGATCATCAAAGACTTGGTGAATGAAGGATGTTGTTTCACTGATCCACAAATAGATAGAATCCGCCATTGTTTTCCAGCAAACACCGATTTCAAGCCATTTGACCCCACCACTCTAAGCGATTATGTTTCTGAGACTTGGGTAGCCTTCCCGGTCACACCTTTCACAATAGGATACACATATCCTTTCCCTGAACTCACCCAGTCTTTCTTCTCTCTTACCGGCATTTCTTATATTCAAGCTATGCCAATGATCTGGAGGGTCTTATATACCCTTGAGAGGATCATTGAGCAAGAAGGAATCGAACTGGGAATGTCAGAATTGGCCGAAATATATGATCTCACAACATTTGGATCCCACCGATATTTATTCAAGCGTAAACCTGGTGAAGAACATCCCATCTTCAAAGCCACTAAAAATGATACTAACTGGAAACGGAGATTCTTCTTTGTCAGAAGGGATTCTCTTCCTGATGGAAAGGATCTACCGAGGAAATGGAGCACACATGGTAGGATAGAGGATCCTTAGAAGGATCACTGAGTAGGCTTGTTTCTGATGATGATAACTAATATGCTTTTGTTTCTTTTGTACAGCTATCACTGTTTCACATATCATACCCTCACCTGCCACCAAGGAGAGACTTCCTGCTTTCAGAAAACTTGATCCTGCAACAAGGTCATTCAAAGCAAATACCCAGGATTCTCAAGAGGTATCCTCAGGTTCTGTCACGATGTCAAGTAAGTATCCTGTTTTTTACATAGTCAAATGTTTAAATAAATATTTAAATAGAAGTAAGACAAGGATACTTATCTGTTTTTGGATGTGTAGGTGCCGGGAAATCTTCAAAGTCTGCCTCCAAATTCAGTGTCAATGATCTAGACACTATCCGATCCTCCAAGAAGAAGTCTGCTGCTAGCCCTTCCATTGTAATCCCCAAGGCTACCACTTCAAAGGGAAGAGGTGGAAAGAAAAGAAAAACCTCTGAAGCTGACAACCTTCAAGGCTTGCCTCTGATCCGCCATCAATTCCATGAGTACTTCAATGATGTAAGGATCACTGACTCAGCTTAGTTATCCTATCCACTTGAGGATCACTTGATCCTAATCTTTGCATTGTCTTTTTTTGTAGAAATTTGCTGAGATCGAGGATTATGTGGGGAATGTTGAGGAGCTTGAGGAGAAATACTCAGATCTCCAGAAGGTGGCGGTGCTCAAGGATCACAAGATTGCTTCCCTTGAAAAGGATCTCCTTGATGCCAAAGCTCAGACAGCTGCTATCCTGATCAATTTTGATTATGAAAAGCACGAGATCACAGAGGATGCCAAGGTCTCCGCTGCCATTGCCATGTACAAGACCAAGCTACAGATGGCCAAAGAAGCTCAGGATCCTGCCTTAGATAGGAGCAACTGGGACGTGGAAAGCTGGAAAGCTAGGTTGGCTGAATTGGAGGATGATGAAGACGAGGCTGACGAGGTTTTGGCAATTGAAGCTAGTGGCAGTGGCAAGGATCAGGTGAAGGATATGGAAGCTGGAGGAGATGGTGATGTAGCGAAGGTATAGGCTGCAGCAATGGGCGATGAAGGACATTTCTAGACGTAGCCGGAGCCCATTTTTTAGTTTGGTTATGGTTTTTTGTTTTGATGATGTTTTGATGAACAATGGTTGGTCTGTACTTAAACAATAGTAATTAGGGTTGAGGATCATGGATGATCCTTTGAACAATAGGTAGGATTACAATTGGTGAAGGGATCCTCTGTTTGGGGGATGAAGCCATTGTGATCCTGCCGTCTTTTAATTCCTGCACTATCAAGACCCTTAGTCAATGGACACCCTTTGCCAACCCATGTGGACGGGCCACGTTTTGCTGGTAGAAACGTGGGTTGGCAATTTTGACAACCTTAAAGGGTTTAATCTTTTGTGAATAAAATAACTTTAACTTTTTAACTATATCCCGTGTTGATATCCTTGTTAGTATTTTACTTTCCAACTATTGTGATGTTTATTTTGTTTAAACTTATCAAGTAGAGAAAAAATTTAAGAAATATCCCAAAGAATTTAGGACATGATCAAAGATCACATATCCCACAATCGAAAAGTTCTGAAAAGTAATATAGTTTAAGGATCATAATTTCAGTTGTCAACGGATAAGGGTTATTCAAATAAATGATGAATAGAATCATAATAGTTAAGGATCATACCTGAGGATCCAAGTTAGGATCCTAACCTTTAAGAGTTGTAAACAGAATAGTCCAAAAGACAAACCTTAGTAAAAGGTAAGGATCAAGGATCCTTGGTCATTTATCTCCAAAAACCTGAAATAGGATATAACTTGGGACTAAGCCAATATAAGATGAAAGTTAGTAACTGGGGACAAGCCCAAGGATAACTGGGGACAAGCCCAAGGATAACTGGGGACAAGCCCAAGGATAACTGGGGATAAGCCCAAGGACAACTGGGGACAAGCCCAAGGATAACTGGGGACAAGCCCAAGGATAACTGGGGACAAGCCCAAAGATCGTATGTAAACTGGAGTATGGCCCTCACTGGCGACTATCCAAACTTAGCGACATGAAAATGCCAAAACCTTAGCTAACGTGAAAACGTTAGAAACCTTAGGAACGGATGTATGGTACGTCTACCATTATACGTAGGATCCTGAATATAGCCAGCACAATGAAATTGTCAGCCCCTAAAGCGAGTACTGGTCCCATTGCCATGAACTATACCAGGATCATCGTGCGCTACTGGCGAAACTGGGGACAGGCCCAAACTGGGGACTAGCCCAAATAACTGGGGTCAAGCCCAAATAACTGGATACTTCTGTAGATACTCAATCCTTTGTTAAAGATACCTGAACCTTCAAAACTCAGAATCAAGTGAAAGGAGGATAAAGGATGCAAGATCCTTATCCCTATATAAGGGAATAAAAGAATGAAATAGTTTGAGATTAGAAGATTACCAAGATGAGGATCATCCGCTCTATAAGGATCCTTCAAGGATACTTGTCAAGTGAGGATCATGGATCCTTATCACATAAAGTATTTCTTCAAATGGACAGCATTCCAAGCCCTTGGTAGCAAATCATCTTCCATTGTTAGCAATCGATATGCCCCCTTTCCTGCTTCAGCTTCAATCAAATAGGGGCCTTCCCACTTTGGTGCTAGCTTTCCATCAGCAGGATTGATGGTATTTTGAAATGTTTTCATTAATACCATATCACCAACTTGGAATTTCCTGATCCTGACATTTTTGTTGTAGGCTCCAGCCATCCTTTGTTGATAACTAGCCATCCTTATCCTTGCCAAATCCCTGATTTCTTCTATAGTATCCAAGTCTTGAACCAAGTTTTCAGCATTTTCTTCAGGATCACGAATGCTTGTTCTTGCAGTTGGAACCACCATCTCTGTAGGGATCACTGATTCTGCCCCAAACACCAAAGAAAATGGAGTTTGGCCTGTAGCATTCTTGGGAGTTGTCCTATCAGCCCAAAGCACATAAGGTAGTTCTTCTGCCCATTTCCCTTTCTTGGATCCAAGCTTCTTCTTCAAATTGTTGATGATGATCTTGTTGGATGATTCTGCCTGGCCATTAGCTTGTGGGTGGACTGGTGTTGATGTTATCATCTTAATCCCCCAACAAATATAGTAATAATATTTCTCTTAATAAAGGATATAACTTCCTTTTCTCTGACTTGAGCAAAGGCTTTAGCCTCTATCCACTTAGAGAAGTAATTAGTCATAGCAAGCATGAATACTTTTCCACCAGGTGCCTTAGGAAGCTTTCCAACTATATCCATTCCCCATCTCATGAATGGCCAAGAAGAGGATATAGGATGCGAGAGCTCTGCTGGTTGGTGAAGGATATTACTATGCCTCTGACAAGGATCACACTTCTTGGCATACTCCACAGCATCCTTCTTCATAGTGGGCCAATAGTATCCTGTCCTTAGGATCCTTGAGAATAATGCCCTGCCCCCAGTGTGGTTTCCACAATCTCCTTCATGGAAATCCTTTAAGACTTCTTGGACTTCAGGATCCTCAATGCATCTTAGATATGGTCCTGCAAGAGATCGTTTATACAACATATTATTCAATATTGTGAATTGAGATACCTTAATTTTGAAAGCCCTAGGGTTTTCTCCTGTAGGAATCTCTCCATGTTGTATGTATCTCATGATTGGGAGGATCCATGATCCTGAATGAGATTGAGTATCATCACTAGGGATGACTGCAGAATCTTCTCCTATCTCCATAGCTATATGATCCTCTATAGCAGGGGTCAGGATATGGATAATAGGGATCTTGATATCCTCAGGGATCTTCAGAGATGATCCTAAATTGGCTAGTGCATCAGCTTCTGCATTCTCTTCCCTTGGTACCTGTGTCAAACTAAAGGATACAAAAGAGAGTGCCAATTCTTTGACTATCTCCAAATATTGGATTAGCTTTTCACCTTTAACTGCATAGGATCCATTAAAGTGATTAGTGATCAGTAAAGAATCTACATGTACCTCAAGATACCTGATCCTCATATGCTTTGCAATTTGCAAACCAGCTATCAAGGCTTCATACTCAGCCTCATTGTTGGTAGTTTGAAATTCACAAGCTATGGAGTGGGGTATTATGTCCCCCCTGTGGCGATTTTAGTAGTATTCCAAGCCCTGTTCCGTTTACATTGGAGGATCCATCAGTGAACAGTACCCAAGGATCCTTGGTTTCTTCAAGCTGTTGGACTTCTAACTCAGCTTCTTTTTGCAAATCACTACTAAAATCTGCCACAAAGTCAGCTAAGGCTTGGGATTTGATGGCAGTCCTTGCTTCATATCTTATATCATATGCACTCAGCTTCACTGCCCACTTAGCCATCCTTCTTGACATTTCAGGTTTCCTGAGAACATTCTTAATTGGGAAATTAGTTTTAACAATAATGGCATGAGTCTCAAAATAATGTCTCAATTTAGTAGATGCCATAATTAATGCAAGGATAAGTTTTTCTAAATGTGAATACCTGGATTCAGCATCAAGTAAGCTCTTACTTACATAATAAACAGGATGTTGTGTACCTTGGTGATCCTTAACAAGGACCGCACTTACTGCTTTTGAGGATACCGCCAAGTATAAGGATAACACATCTCCCTTTTCTGGTTTCATCAAGGCTGGGGCTGAGGATAGATAATCCTTAAGAGCTTTAAGGGCACTTTCATGCTTATCAGTCCATTCGAATTTCTTGTTCTTCCTCAGGATGTCATAGAACTCCTTGCACTGATATGAATCTGTTCAAGGCTGCGATCCTGCCCGTCAATCTTTGCACATCCTTAGCATTGGCAGGAGATTTGATATTCACAATGGCCTTAATTTGTTCTGGACTTGCTTTAATGCCCCTCTTTGTCACCATATATCCTAAGAATTTACCTGCCTTAACACCAAAATGACACTTGGAAGGATTTAGTTTCATATTATATTTGTCAAGGATATTGAATGCTTCCTCCAAGTCTTTAAAGTGATCCTCAGCCTTCTTGGACTTAACCACCATGTCATCTATATAAACTTCCATAGTGTGTCCAATTTGTTCCTTGAACATCATATTGACTAGCCTTTGATAAGTAGCATCTGCATTCCTTAATCCAAATGGCATAGTAATATAACAGTATATACCAGTTGGGGTCATAAAGGCTGTATCCTCTTGATCAGATGGTTCCATCTGAATTTGTTGAAATCCAGATGAAGCATCCATAAAAGTCAACAACTCATGACCCGCGGTAGCATCCACCATGGAGTCAATGTGGGGTAACGGGAAAGGATCCATGGGACATGCCTTGTTTAAATCTGTAAAATCGACACATACCCTCCACTTTCCATTTTTCTTTTGAACAACAACCACATTGGCTAACCATCTTGGATACTTAACCTCTCTAATCATACCTGCTCAAAGTAGCTTATCTACCTCTTCCTGGATAATAGCATTCCTTTCAGGTGCAAACTTCCTCCACTTTTGATGAATTGGCTTGAATGACCTGTCAATGCCAAGTTTATGAGTAATTATATCCTTAGATATACCTGTCATATCCTCATATTTCCAGGCAAAAGTGGTTTTCCTTCTTTTGAGGAAGGATATTAGCTCCTGTTCAATATCGCTAAGGATCCCTGATCCTATGAAGATCTTGGACTCAGGATCATCAGGATCCATGAGGATTTCTTTCAAATCCTGTTCTCTTACCTCCAAGACATCTCTTGAAGGACACTTTAATTGCTATTGCTCCCTTGGTCTTGAGGCTGGCTTCATTGATGAGGTATAGCAATTTTTAGCCTCCTGTTGATCACTCTCAATTTTCACCACTCCCCAAGGACTTGGAAGCTTTACACATTGATGATAGGTGGATGGGACTGCCTTCATGTAATGTATCCATGGCCTGCCAAGGATAATATTACAACATGATAAGCAATCAATAACACAAAACTTTTGATAAGAATGCAATCCGTCAATATAGATTGGAAGTTTGATGTCCCCCAATGTATTCTTAGTTTCTCCACTGAATCCCACAAGGACTGAGGATCTTGGGATAATATCAGACTCTGGGATATTCATCTTCTTGAGAACAACAAGCTGAATGATGTTCACAGTGCTTCCTCCATCTATAAGGATCCTGCGAACAAAGTGGT
Source organism: Helianthus tuberosus (assembly GCA_030545235.1). NCBI lineage: Eukaryota > Viridiplantae > Streptophyta > Magnoliopsida > Asterales > Asteraceae > Helianthus > Helianthus tuberosus. Next base: position 42,341,989 of record CM060399.1, on the reverse strand, counting down.
TAGAAATAAATAATGTAATTACAAGACCATCATGATGAGTATCCTGGATGTCAACACGATCATCCTCATCAAAGGTTATGACTTTATCCTGGGTAACAACGGAGGTCCGGACAGGCCTGTCTCCATTATCCATCTTGGTTTCCTTAGCATGCCTTTTTGCTGCTGAAAAGGAGGTACCACAGATATCTGATCCGCCGGATATGAAATTTATGACTTGTGCTTCTGCTGGAGGAGCAGGAGCCCTTTCTGGGATCCTTTCAGGATCCTGGATCCTTGATTTCTTTCGTCCCAAGAGTTCCTTCAAATGCCCCTTGCTCAACAAGTAACCAATCTCCTTCCTCAGTGCAATACACTCTTCAGTGAGATGCCCGAAATCCTCATGATATGCACACCACTTGGACTTATCCTTTGTAGCAGCTGGTTTATCATTCTTCCTTGGCCATCTAGCTTTCTCACCTAGATTCTACATTGCAAGGATTAGTTCATTGTTATCAACAAAAAAACAGTATTCAGAGATAGGAGGATAATCCTCATCATCCTCTTCTTGTTCCACCGCATGCACATTCTGGTTATCAGATCTGTTGTAAGACTTGGATTTGTTGTTCCTGAAGTAGGATCCTTGTTTATCCTGTTTTGAGGATCCTGTCAGTCTATCCTGGATCCTTTTGTCATCCTCTAAGCGGATGAACCTAAGGGCCCTGGTTCTTACTTCATCTAGATTCCTGCAAGGTGTCATAACAAGATCATCATAGAATAATGAATCCCTAAGCAATCCCATTTTAAAGGCTTCTACAGCCGTAGGAATATCCAAATTAGGAATATCCAAGGATTCTTTACTAAACTTAGTGATATAATCTCTAAGTGATTCATTTTGACCTTGTGTTACCCTATATAGATCACTAGTTAATCGTTCAAACTTTCTACTACAAGAAAATTGACTATTGAACAAGTTAACTAAATTAGCAAATGAAGTAATAGAGTAAGGGGGAAGACTTAGCAGCCATTTAAGAGCAGATCCTGTAAGTGTGGATCCAAATCCCTTGCATAGACATGCTTCCTTCAACCTTTTAGGAATTGGATTGATCTCCATCTTCTCCCTGTACTGAGCTACATGCTCTTCTGGATCCGTTGAACCATCATACAACTTCATAGATGGTATCTGGAATCTTTTAGGTATCTCAGCATCACACAAGGGTGGTGCAAAACGAGATATCCTATGGCTACCGTCTGCAATTTCAGGAATGGGTTTAACCACTCCTGGTACACTGGATATCATATCCTTAAGCTTCTGTAGCTCCCTAGCCATGGCCTGATTGATACCTGTATCCTGTATAAAGCCATGGTTAGTGTTATATGATTATTAAAAATGTTACCTCCCACAGGATTTGTGTTTGGAATTGCGGATGTGAATCCATATTGTCGAGACTCTGGTATGATTGAAGGACCAGAGGGAGCAATGGTTTGCATTGGTATGAAGTCTCCTTGATGAACGTCCGAGCTCTGGGGCTGCATACTTCTCAAGAATCCTTGATCCTGAAGGGCGTTGGATCCTTGAAGTTGAGATGATCCTTGAACATGAAAGGAGCCTGGAACCATAAAGGATCCTGGGACCAGAGAGGATCCTGGGACCAGAGAGGATCCTGGGACCAGAGAGGATCCTGGGGCAAGGGAGGATCCTTGGACCGGGAAGGATCCTTGGACCTGGGAGGATCCTTGGACCTGGGAGGATCCTTGGACCTGGGAGGATCCTTGGACCTGGGAGGATCCTTGTACTGCATGCATTCCCAAATATCCTCCTGACGTGAAGTATCCCTGATGCTGAGAAGAGGATCCTGATGGTTGAAAAGAGGATCCCTAAGGCTGGAAGTAAGAGCCAAATGCCTGACTCATAGTTGCTGTTCCATAACGCCTTCCTGGTAATTCACCCAAGTATTACACGTCCGGAACCGTTGAGTGTTGGGAAGTTATGACTGGAGTGTCAAAGTTCAACGATCTTGGCATCAGAGGAGAATGATCCTCCACTGATTTCTTCTGTTTCTTGATCTCATCGATCTCCCGAGGATCCTTTCGTTGGTTTTGTCCTGCTCTTGTGCATGATTCCTCATCTGCAAAATCAGAGTATAAAGATCATTAGTAGTAGGATTAGTTGAAACAGAAGAAGTTGGTGGTTTTTTGGAAAATGGGGGTTTGTTTCTTCGCAGTATTCTCAGCATTCTTCTGGGATCCAGAATGTGGTGGAGGCAAAGGAGGAACCCCTTATGAGGAACTAAATGAGGGCATCAAACTTGAAATATTCTTCGCTGAGGAAGCCATCTACTTGGTTGTAACGAACCGAAATGACCACGAAAATACGAATCTTTTCAGGAATGAAGCACCAATTGCCCCACGGTGGGCGCCAAACTGTTTTGGTCAAAAATCAAGTAATGACAATGTAACCAAACTTTCTGTTGTAAGGTATGATGCTTGAATTGATAAACAACAATGAGGATCACTTTGAAATGTAATGAACAAGTGACACGAAGATTTATACGAGGAAAAAGCCCTTGGTCAATGAATGACCTCCGGCATAGAAAACCTCCGGTGATGAAAACTACCGATCACCAACTTAAATTAAACAGGAAATGTAATACAACTTCGGATGATAGCGAGCTAAGTACAAGGATCACTATAGTGTATTGTGTAGAAAAGTGTGTAATCGCCAAGTGAGTTAACGAGAGCTGGTGAGAGCAGTTGTAAGAGTGTGTGTGTAGCCAAAAATAGCCAAGTGTTTTTTAATTAGCTCGCTACCCCTTTAAAAATGGAAAATATCTACACTAACTAACATTCCGCAAATGGTGCAAGTCCTCCACGACTCCATAACGTCCACTTCTGGCCAAGCACGTGCGGAATAGACTTAGAATACTCTCCAGGAATATCGCCAAGATCAAGTCCAAGTTGATACTCCAGCAAAACAATTACGAATTCAAAGTAGACAATCGTTAGTACAAGGATCCTTATGATGATCCATGATCCTGATCCTGCAACACTTCTGAGGATCACTACTTCAGACAGAATTGAGGATCACTAAACCCAACAGTAAATGAGGATCACTGATCATTTAGAAATCCACCCCTAACAGCTCCTAAGGCTAATCCGAGGACTCGTGCTTCCACAGCAAAAAAGAGGAAAGGTCCTGAAGTCAGTGCTCCAGGTCCAGAAGGGTTCTCCTATGATGAACTCAGCTTTTCTGACTCCTTAAAGCCAATGACATCCTTCCTCAACAAGGTAATATCCTGCTACATATCCAGCACATATATCCTGATAGGATATCCTGACAGGATATCCTGGTTAATATATTCTGACTCATACCTGAATTTGATGTGTAGGGCCTCCAGCATTTGCTCCACCTGTACAATGATGCATGTGGTACTGTTGTACTCCATGAAGCCAGGATTAAACAGCTCGAAAGTACCGTTGCCCACCAAGGTGCCATTGCTGAAGCAAAGACCCGACACTACAAGGGCATGCTGAAGAAGGTCACCCAGGATGCTGAGCTCAAACTTGCCACTGTCCAAATGGATCACGAACAGGCCATGGTTTCTTTCCGGGAAGGAATCAAAGCCTCTTCTATCGTCTCCCTGCTACAAGCTCGCATCAAGATGGCCTACGAGGCCAAGAAGACAGGCCTAGTATGCCCATCCTGGCCGGTTGAATCCTGGGTGGCCAAGCTGAAGGAGCTTGGAGGCAAAGCTATGCCACTTCCTGCTGAAGCCGGAGAATCCTCTAAGTCAGCAGATGTGGTAGACAAGGCTGGAGATAAGAAGGATGCTGGAGAGGATACTGGGACAGATGCTGGTGAGGATGCTGCTCAGGATGCTGAAGCTGGAAAGGCAGAGAAGGTTGGAGAAGATGCCGCTGTGTGAGGGCATTCAGGTGGGCAATGATGGATATATGTTCCAAGGCCGGAGCCCACCTTTTTAAATTTGATTGTTGGCTTGTAACCTCAAACAATTTACTTTTCCTGCATTTTACTTTTCTGCACTTAAACAATGTGATGGCCATTGGTGGAGGGATCCTGAGTTTCAGGACGAAGCCCTTGGCCATCATCGTTAGTACGTTTTGCTTTTGAACAATATAACAGTTGGAGGTGGATGGGTCTCAGTTTGAGACAAAACCTTCAACTGTTAAGTACATATGGTAAGAAACTATTTGTGCTCTTGGTGGATGGACCTTGGTTTAAGGTGAAACCAAGAGCACATCTTTTGATATGTTAATATAACTTTCCTTTAGCTTTATTCTTGTTATTACACCTTTATTACATGAATTTTACTTATATAAATAGTTTTGTTTGATCATATTTGGGAACCCATTGTAAGTGTATCCTGAAAGATATCCTGCTCAGGATACTGAATACAATCTATAAATTATCCAAATAAAAAGGAGAGATCATACCAGAGATTCTTAAAGAATCAATTTCAATCTTCCATCATAAGTATGTCCCCAGTGCACACTTACAAACTTGGATCCATCTTTTGAATAGTATAATGTATGTCCCCTGTGTTCGACACAGAAATGTAAATGTATTCACACTTTGGCTTGAATAAATTCCGAACACCCCGAGGCAAAACCCTTAATATCCCGAAATGAATCCTTAGCATACTGGGGATAAACCCTTAATATCCTGGGGATAAACCCTGATATCCTGGGGATAAACCCTGAGTTTCATGCGCTACAGGCGAGAGTGTACAAACTCCAAATCTTAGAAAGGTGAAAACCTTTAAACCTTAGAGAGTATGAAAATACCCTTTCGTGAGAGAGGGTGATCAATCCTCATATACCTTTAGGATCCAGGATATAGCCAACAGTAACGAAATTGTCAGCCACTTTTACATGAACTGGTCCCGCTACCTTGAACTATACCTAGATAACTTGCGCTCCAGGCGAGGTGTTTAAACCCAATTCGAAAGAAAGGTGAATACCTTTAAACCTTTGAAGGGATCAGGATCCCTTAAATGTGAGAGAGGGGGCCAATCCTCTAATCTTTCGAGTCATCCTGAGTGCATATCCTGGAGCTATATCCTGAAACATATGCTGCAAAACAACTGTAAACTAAGGCGGGTGTTAGCTTGGCTAACACCCCTCCGATGCTTAAGTCAGTATTGGGTTCAAGATAATAAACAAATATATTTAAAAGAGATAGAATACATACCATTCTGAGATAGAAATTAAATTCTATTCTTACTTGAAATAGAGCTTTAAGTGTATTGCATTCCAGGATCTCGGTAGCATATCCCCTTCCATATTCTTGAGTCGATATGCTCCTTTCCCTGCTTCTGACTCAACTTCATATGGTCCTTCCCATTTTGGAGCTAGCTTGCCATCGGCAGGATTAGTGGTATTTTGAAAAGCCTTTCTTAGCACCCAATCACCAACTCGAAATCTCCTAGTCCTTATATTCTTGTTATATGCTCTGGATATTCTTTATTGATATGCTGCCATCCTTAGCCTTGCTGCATCTCTTTTTTCATCTATAGTATCCAAATCTCGACATAAGGCTTCAGGATTCTGTTCAGGATCCTGTAGGATAGATCTTGCAGTAGGTATCGCCATTTCCGTTGGAATCACTGCTTCTGCTCCAAATACCAAGGAAAATGGGGTTTGGCCGGTTGCATTCTTTATCGTTGTCCTATCAGCCCACAAAACAAAGGGTAATTCTTCTGCCCATCTTCCTTTTTTGGCTCCAAGTCTCTTCTTTAAGTTATTGACAATTATCTTGTTTGAGGATTCAGCTTGTCCATTCGCTTGAGGATGTACCGGAGTAGACGTGATCATTTTGATTCCCCAACTCTTGCAAAAGTCAGTAGTCCTCTTGCTTATAAACTGGGACCCATTATCACAAATGATTTCAGCTGGTACCCCAAACCTAGTCAAGATATTCCTCTTTATGAAGGATACTACTTCTTGGTCTCTAACTTGAAGAAATGCTTCAGCTTCAACCCACTTAGAGAAATAATCCGTCATTGCTAGTGTTTTGGTCAAAAATTCTGTTGAGGATATTGCAACCAAACTTTATGTTACGGGGAATGATGCTTAAAATATGTAACAGCGATGAGGATCACTTCAATGTAAATTGCACAAACAACACCAGGATTTATACGGGGAAAAAGCCCTTGATCAAGAGTTGATCTCCGGCACAAAAAACCCCGGGTGATGGAAACTACCGATCACCAAGCTCAAATAAATGAATAAAAGTTTACAACTTCGGATAGTAACGAGCTAGATACAAGGATCACTACGGTGGAATGCGTCAAAAGTGTATGAAATTGCTAAGTATTTGAACGAGAGCTTGTATGAGTGTGTGTAACTGCAAAAAATGACTAAGTCTGTTCTACTAGCTCATTACTCCCTTTTTAAAATAGAAATAACCACCTAAACTAACTATCCGACTTTCGTGCCAAGCCTCCACGTTCTCCATAACGTCCATTTTTGGTCAAGCACGTGTAGAATAGTTTAGGAATATTCTCCAGGAATGTCCCCAAGACTTGGTCAAGCTTGTTATACCTGCGAGATAGTACAAAACATGAGTAAACAATCGTCAGTACAAGGATCCTTAAAGTGATCCATGATCCTGATCCTAAAGCTCTTCTGAGGATCACCACCTGTCACAGAAGTAAGGATCACTAGTTAGGATAACGAATAAGGATCACTAATTGTTAGAAAATCCTCCCCTAACAATTGCCCCCAAAATATAAGGAGTAATTTGTAAAATTGGCGAGTTATGTTTTCTTGATCTTATCCGTAACTAACTAACGGATATATAGCCGTTAAAATAGAACTAGCCGTTGCGATGATGATGTCACGGAAGTGACAATCCTGCAGAATCATAATTATAAATAGAGATATAGATAGGATCATTATGCATTCAAATTCGAAAGAGACTCCCTTTAAATTCTCAGTCGACGTTCAACCAGGTATTTCTTTCTCCTCTTTCTTCCTTCTTACTCTGTTTCTCTATCTATATCTCCGTCACTTCGAAAATGTTACTCCGAAGTTCACCGGCCAAGGATCATCCAAAGAATAGTCCTCCAAAAAGCCAGGGGATTATCGAAGACTCCATTAAAGAACGCTGTTTATTCAATGATGCTCAGATAGATAGGATCCGCCATTGCTTCCCGGCGAACACTGAATTTAGGCCTTTTGATCCCAATGCCTTGAGCGATCATATCTCCGATAAGTGGGTTGCTTTCCCCGTCACTCCGTTCACCATAGGTTATTCTTATCCTTTTCCAGCCTTCACCCAATCTTTCTTTTCCCTAACCGGCATCTCTTATATCCAAGCCATGCCGATGATTTGGAGGGTTTTGCACACCCTTGAAAGGATCATCGATCAGGAGAGAATAGACCTAGGAATGGCAGAGCTGGGAGAACTGTATGATCTTACCACCTTTGGCTCTCACCGTTATTTGTTCAAACGTAAACCCGGTGAGGAACACCCGATCTTCAAAGCCACCAAGAATGATACTAATTGGAAGCGACGTTTCTTTTTTGTCAAGAGAGATTCTATCCAGGATGGAAAGGATCTTCCTGAAAAATGGGCTACCCATGGTAGGACGGAGGATCCTGATAAGGATCACCAGGAACTTTCTTTGATTGTAAGGATAACTTATATTTTTGCTTTCTTTTTATGCAGCTATCACCGTCTCACACCTCAAACTGTCCCCTGCTGCTAAGGAGAGGCTTCTTGCCTTCAAGAAACTTGACCCTGAGACAAGAACTTTCAAGACAACAACCCCAGATTCACAAGAGGTATCCTCAGGCTCTGTCACAATGTCAAGTAAGTATCCTTGTCCAAAATTTAAATAAATAGTGAAATATGAATTAAGAAAAGATACTTATCTTATTTTGATTGTGTAGGTGCTGGAAAATCTGTCAAGCCTGTATCCCAGTTCGACATGGCTGACCTTGATGTCGTACGATCCAGGAAGAAGAGATCCACCACCAGTCCTAGCATTTCCATTCCAAAGGCACCCACTAAAGGAAAGGGTGTCAAGAAGAGGAAAACTTCTGATGCTGAGGATCTTCAGGGCCTACCACTGATCCGCCACCAGTTCCTTGAATACTTCAATGATGTAAGGATCCTTTATTCTGCCTATGTATCCTACTCGTATGAGGATCACTTGGTCTTGAACTGCTTTTATCCTTTTCTCTTGCAGAAATTTGCTGAGATTGAAGATTATGTGGGCCACGTTGAGGATCAAGATAAAAAGATTGCCGACCTCCAACAGGTTGCTGTGCTCAAGGATCTTGCACTTGCTGATGCTCGGAAGGAACTTCAGGATACCAAGCAGGAAATGGCCAAGGTTCTGGTCAACTTTGACTATGAAAAGCATGACCTCATAGAAAATGCCAAGGTCTCTGCCGCCATTACGATGTATCAGACTAAGTTGAAGATGGCCCAGGAAGCTCAAGATCCTAGCTTTGATAAAAACAGCTGGGATGTTGAGGGTTGGAAGGCAAGGTTGGCTGATCTTGAGGATGATGAAGAGGAGGCTACTGAGGTCTTGGCGATTGAAGCAAGTGGCAGTGGGAAGGATCAGGTGAAGGATACCGCAGCTGGAGGAGAAGAGGATGCAGCGAAGATGTAGGCTGCACAATTGGGCGATGATGGATATATGTGCTAAGGCCGGAGCCCAATTTTTTAGTTTGATGGTTGTGATGTTTAAAACAATTTCATGGTTTGTACTTTGAACAATAGGTTTTAGGATTAAGGATCATGTATGATCCTTTGGACAATAGGCAGGATTGCAATTGGTGGAGGGATCCTCTGTTTGGGGGATGAAGCCATTGTGATCCTGCCGCCTTTATATTCCTGCACTACTTTTGAACTCATTATCATGGACACCCTTTACCTACCCCAGCGGACGGGCCACGTTTTGCTGGTAGAAGCTCGGGTAGGTAATTTTGACAACCTTTAAAGGGTTAGCCTTATGTTAATAAATAAAAACTTAACCTTTTGTCGCTTATCATGTGTTGTTATCCTTTTTAATATCTTACTTTCCAACTGTTATAATGTTCAATCTGGTTATACTTATCAAGCCTTGAAAATTTAGAAAAGATATCCAAAAAGTTTAGGATATGATCAAGGATCACATATCCCATAACCGATAGGTTCTAAAAGTGATATGGTTTAAGAAACACAAGTTCAGTTGTCAAGTATAAGGGTTATTTAAAAGGATAATGAATAAAGTCAAAAGAGTTAAGGATCATACCTGAGGATCCAAGTTAGAATCCTAACCATAATAAAGATAACTATAAGATAAACCTTAGAGTGAAATAAGGATCTAGGATCCCTAGCTGCCTATCTTCAAGGACCTGAAATAGAGCATAACTTGGGACTAAGCCGATATAAGAAAAGAGTTAGCAACTGGGGACAAGCCCAAGGATAACTGGGGACAAGCCCAAGGATAACTGGGGACAAGCCCAAGGATAACTGGGGACAAGCCCAAGGATCGTATGTAAACTGGAGTATGGCCCTAACTGGCGACTATCCAAACTTGGTGACATGAAGATGCCAAAACCTTAGCTAACGTGAAAACGTTAGAAACCTTAGCTAACGTGAAAACGTTAGAAACCTTATGAACGGATGTATGGTACGTCTACCATTATACGTAGGATCCTAAGCATAGCCAGAACAATGGAATTATCAGCCCCTAGAACGAGTACTGGTCCCAAAGCCTTGAACTATACCAGGATCAACGTGCGCTACAGGCGGAATCTGGGGACAAGCCCAAATAACTGGGGTTAAACCCAAAAGACGGATTGCTTCTGTGGATAACCAACGTTGTGCTGAAGATACCTGAACTTTCAAAACTTGAACTCACATGAGAGATGGATAAAGGATACATGATCCTTATCCTTATATGAGAAAATAAAGAAATGAAATAGTTCAAGATTAGGATATTACCTGAGTAAGGATCACCGATACTTTGAGGATCCTTTAAGGATATCCCTTCTCGCTAGGATCACCTCTGCCATGAGGATCCTGGTCACATGAAATATTTCTTCAAGTGGACAGCATTCCAAGCTCTTGGAAGCAGATCACCTTCCATGGTTAGCAATCTATATGCCCCCTTTCCTGCTTCAGCTTCAATCAAATAAGAGCCTTCCCATTTTGGAGCCAATTTTCCATCAGCAGGATTGGTGGTATTCTGAAATGCTTTCCTCAACACCATATCTCCAATTTGAAACCTCCTGATCCTGACATTTTTGTTGTAAGCACCAGCCATTCTTTGTTGATAACTGGCCATCCTTATCCTAGCCATATCCCTGATTTCTTCAATAGTATCCAGGTCTTGAGACAAGTTTTCATCATTTTCCTCAGGATCACGGGTACTTGTTCTAGCAGTAGGAACCACCATTTCTGTTGGGATCACTGATTCTGCCCCAAACACCAAAGAGAATGGTGTTTGACCAGTAGCATTCTTGGGGGTTGTCCTATCAGCCCAAAGCACATAGGGTAGTTCTTCTGCCCATTTCCCTTTCTTGGATACAAGCTTTTTCTTCAAATTGTTGATGATGATCTTGTTGGATGATTCTGCTTGGCCATTAGCTTGTGGGTGGACTGGTGTTGATGTTATCATCCTAATCCCCCAGCTGTCACAAAAGTTAGTGGTTCTGCCCCCAATAAATTGGGAACCATTATCACATATAATCTCAGAAGGAATTCCAAATCTAGTTATAATATTTCTTTTAATGAAGGATATAACTTCCTTTTCTCTAACTTGGGCAAAAGCTTCAGCCTCTATCCACTTGGAGAAGTAATCAGTCATAGCAAGCAGGAATACTTTTCCACCAGGTGCCTTAGGGAGCTTACCAACTATATCCATACCCCATCTCATAAATGGCCAGGAGGAGGATATAGGGTGCAATAATTCAGCTGGTTGATGAAGGATATTGCTGTGTCTCTGGCAAGGATCACATCTTCTAGCATACTCCACAGCATCTTTCTTCATGGTTGGCCAATAGTATCCTGTCCTCAGGATCCTTGAGAATAATGCCCTGCCCCCAGTATGGTTTCCACAATCTCCTTCATGGAAGTCTTTTAAAACTTCTTGAACTTCAGGATCCTCAATGCATCTCAAGTATGGTCCTGCAAGGGATCGTCTATACAACATATTATTTAAAATTGTGAATTGAGATACCTTAGATTTGAAAGCCCTAGGGTTTTCTCCTGTAGGAATCTCTCCATGTTGTAAGTATCTCATAATTGGTGAGATCCATGATCCTGATCCTGGATGAGATCGAGTATCCTCACTAGGGATCATTGCAGAATTATTCCCTATCTCCATGGCCACATGATCCTCAATAGCTGGGGTCAGGATATGGATAATAGGGATCTCGATATCCTCTGGGATCTTCAAAGATGATCCTAAGTTAGCCAATGCATCAGCTTCTGTATTTTCTTCCCTTGGTACCTGTGACAAACTAAAGGAAACAAAAGAGAGTGCCAAACTTTTGACTATCTCCAAATATTTGGTTAGCTTTTCACCTTTAACAGCATATGATCCATTAAAGTGATTTGTAATTAACAAAGAATCTACGTGTACCTCAAGATACCTGATACCCATATGCTTTGCAATTTGCAGACCAGCAATTAAGGCTTCATATTCAGCCTTATTATTAGTGGTTTGGAACTCACAAGCTATAGAATGGGGTATTATGTCCCCCTGTGGCGATTTTAGTAGTATTCCAAGCCCTGTGCCTTTGACATTTGAGGATCCATCAGTGTGGAGTATCCAAGGATCCTTGGTCTCCTCTAGCTGTTGGACTTCTAACTCAGCTTCTTCTTGTAAATCACTACTGAAATCAGCCACAAAGTCAGCTAATGCTTGGGATTTGATGGCTGTCCTAGGCTCATATCTTATATCATATGCACTCAGCTTCACTGCCCACTTAGCCATCCTTCCTGACATCTCTGGTTTCCTGAGGACATTCTTAATTGGAAAATTAGTTTTAACAATGATAACATGAGTTTCAAAATAATGTCTTAACTTGGTAGATGCCATAATTAATGCAAGGATAAGCTTTTCAAGGTGTGAGTACCTGGATTCGGCATCAAGTAAACTTTTACTTACATAATAAACAGGATGTTGTGTACCTTGATGATCCTTAACAAGGACCGCACTTACTGCTTTTGAGGATACTGCAAGATACAAGGATAACAGTTCACCTTTTTCTGGTTTCATTAAAGCCGGGGCCGAGGATAGGTAATCTTTGAGGGCTTTTAAAGCATTTTCATGCTTCTCCGTCCACTCAAATTTCTTGTTCTTCCTTAGGATATCGTAGAATTGTTTACACTTCTCGGAGGACTTGGATATAAATCTGTTCAAGGCTGCTATCCTTCCTGTTAGCCTTTGAACATCCTTAGCATTTGCTGGAGACTTGATGTTCACTATTGCTTTGATTTGTTCCGGGCTAGCTTCAATGCCTCTCTTTGTCACCATATATCCTAAGAATTTACCTGCTTTAACACCAAAGTGACATTTTGAAGGATTAAGTTTCATGTTATATTTATCAAGGATATCGAATGCTTCCTCCAAGTCTCTTAGGTGATCCTCAGCCTTTAAGGATTTTACCACCATATCATCTATGTAAACCTCCATAGTTCGTCCGATCTGATCCTTGAACATCATATTCACCAGCCTTTGGTACGTTGCACCTGCATTTTTCAATCCGAACGGCATAGCAATATAGCAATATATACCAGTTGGAGTCATGAAGGCTGTATCCTCTTGGTCGGATGGTTCCATTTGGATTTGTTGGAATCCAGATGAAGCATCCATAAAAGTTAACAGTTCATGACCCGCAGTTGCATCCACCATGGAGTCAATGTGGGGTAAAGGGAAAGGATCCTTGGGACATGCCTTATTTAAATCGGTAAAATCGACACATACCCTCCACTTTCCGTTTTTCTTTTGAACAACAACCACATTGGCCAACCAACTTGGATACTTGACCTCTCTAATCATACCTGCCCGGAGCAATTTCTCTACCTCTTCTTGTATGATGGCATTCCTTTCCGGTGCAAACTTCCTTCTCCTTTGATGGATTGGTCTGAAGGATCTGTCGATGCCGAGTTTATGGGTGATAACATCTTTGGATATACCAGTCATGTCTTCGTGTTTCCATGCAAAGGTAGTTTTTCTCCTTTTGAGGAAGGATACGAGGTCTTCTTTCATTTCGCCAAGGATCCCTGATCCGATATATATTTTGGATTCAGGATCATCGGGATCCATGAGGATTTCTACCACATCCTGTTCTCTGGCCTCCAAGACATTCCTTGGAGGATACCTTGATTGCTATTGCTCCCTGGACTTCGAGGCTGGTTTCATCGATGAAGTGTAGCAATTCTTAGCCTCCTGCTGATCACTATCAATCTTCACTATTCCCCAAGGACTAGGGAGCTTCACACATTGATGGTAAGTAGACGGGACTGCTTTCATATCGTGTATCCAGGGCCTGCCAAGGATAACATTACAACAAGATAAACAGTCAATGACACAAAATTTTTGATAAGAGTGTAAGCCTTCAATATATATTGGGAGTTTAATGTCCCCCAGGGTGTTCTTAGTTTCGCCACTAAATCCCACGAGCACGGAGGATCTTGGTATGATCTCTGATTCAGGAATACCCATCTTCTTTAGAACATCAAGCTGGATAATGTTCACTGAACTTCCTCCGTCTATAAGGATCCTGCGGACAAAATGGTTAGATATGAAAAGAGTAATAACTAAACCATCGTGATGAGGATCCTGGATATCAACACGATCCTCTTCACCGAAGGTTATGACTTTTCCTTCGGAGACACTTGATGTTCGAACTGGTCTTTCTCCATTATCCATCTTAGCTTCCTTCGCATGCCTTTTAGCTGCTGAGAAGGATGTGCCACAAATGTCGGATCCTCCAGAAATAAAGTTTATCACTTGTGCATCGGCTGGAGGAGCTGGAGCCTTCTCAGGGATCCTTTCAGGATCCTGAGTCCTTGACTTTTTTCTTCCCAACAACTCTTTTAGATGCCCTTTGCTCAACAAGTATCCAATTTCCTTTCTTAATGCAATGCATTCTTCTGTAAGGTGTCCAAAATCTTCATGATATGCACACCACTTTGATTTATCCTTAGTTGCAGTCGGCCTGTCATTCTTTCTCGGCCATCTAGCTTTATCACCTAGGTTCTGCATAGCAAGGATTAGTTCATTGCTGTCAACAGAAAAACAATATTCAGAAATTGGAGGATAATCCTCATCATCCTCTTCTTGATCAACAGAATGCACGTTCTGATTATCAGATCTGTTGTAGGATCTGAACTTGTTGTTCCTGAATGAGGATCCTTGCTTATCCTGCTTCGAGGATCCTGCTAATCTCTCCTGGATCCTCTTGTCATCCTCCAGCCGAATGAATCTAAGTGCTCGAGTTCTCACCTCATCTAAGTTCCTGCATGGTGTCATAACAAGATCATCATAGAAAGACGAATCCCTAAGCAATCCCATTTTGAAGGCCTCAACAGCCGTAGCTATATCTAAGTTGGGAATGTCTAAGGATTCTTTACTGAATTTGGTAATATAATCCCTCAATGATTCATTATGACCCTGGGTTATCCTATATAAATCACTAGTTAATCGTTCGAATTTTCTACTACAAGAAAATTGATTATTAAACAGGTTAACTAAGTTGGCAAATGAGGTAATAGAATAGGGAGGAAGACTTAGCAGCCATTTGAGAGCTGATCCAGTAAGAGTGGATCCGAATCCCTTGCACAGGCATGCTTCCTTTAACCTTTCTGGGATTGGATTGATCTCCATCCTCTCCCTGTATTGTGCTATGTGTTCTTCAGGATCCGTCGAACCATCGTACAGCTTCATTGTCGGCACATGGAACCTCTTGGGTATCTCAGCATCACAGATTGGTGGTGCAAAATGAGATATCTTGTGGCTCCCATCTGCAATCTCTGGGATAGGTTTGACCACTCCTGGAACACTTGATATCATATCCTTTAGCTTTTGCAATTCTCTGGCCATGGCATGATTGATACCTGGATCCTGCATAAGACCATGGTTAGTATAAGAATTATTAAAAGTGTTACCTCCCATTGGATTCAGATTAGGAAGATTGGATGTTAGTCCATATGGTTGAGGCTCTGGAATGATCGAGGGACCAGTAGAAGCATTAGTCTGCATTGGAATAAAATCTCCCTGATGGACATCTGAACTTCCTGATTGCAAACTCCTTAAGGATCCTGGCATCTGAAAGGATCCCTAAAACTGGGATGATCCTGGGAAGAAAGAGGATCCTTGCACCTGGGATGATCCTGGAACAAAGGAGGATCCTTGAACCTGGGATAATCCTGGAACAAAGGAGGATCCTTGAACCTGGGATGATCCTGGAACAAAGGAGGATCCTTGAACCTGGGATGATCCTGGAACAAAGGAGGATCCTTAAACCTGGGATGATCCTGGAACAAAGGAGGATCCTTGAACCTGGGATGATCCTGGAACAAAGGAGGATCCTTGAACCTGGGATGATCCTGGAACAAAGGAGGATCCTTGAACCTGGGATGATCCTGGAACAAAGGAGGATCCTTGAACCTGCTGCATTCCTGAATATCCTCCTGAACTCGTAAGGGATCCCATATGCTGAGGATAGGATCCCGCTGGCTGGAAATATGAACCTGATGCCTGGGTCATTGTCGTTGTTCCGTAGTGCACTCCCTTTGGTCCACCCACATATTGAATGTCTGGAACCACTGATGGCTGAGAAGTAATCACCGGAGTATCAAAATTCAAAGATCTGGGCATCAGTGGGGAACGATCCTCTGCCGTTTTCTTCTGTTTCTTAATTTCATCAATCTCCCGGAGGATCCTTTCGTTGGTCTTATCCTGCTCTTGTGCATGATTCCTCATCTGCAAAATCAAGGCATAGAGATCATTAGTAGTAGGATTAGCTGAAACAGAAGAAGTAGGTGGTTTTGAGAAAATGGGAGTTGGCTTCTTCGCGGCATTCTCAGTATTCTTCTGGGATCCAGAAGGTGGTGGAGGCAAAGGAGGGACGCCTTGTGAAGAAGTGAATGAAGGCATCAAGTTTGAAGTATTCTTCGCTGAGGAAGCCATTTGCTTGGTTGTAATGAACCGGAATGAGCACAGAAATGCGAATTCTTCTAAGGACAAAGCACCAATTGCCCCACGGTGGGCGCCAAACTGTTTTGGTCAAAAATTCTGTTGAGGATATTGCAACCAAACTTTATGTTACGGGGAATGATGCTTAAAATATGTAACAGCGATGAGGATCACTTCAATGTAAATTGCACAAACAACACCAGGATTTATACGGGGAAAAAGCCCTTGATCAAGAGTTGATCTCCGGCACAAAAAACCCCGGGTGATGGAAACTACCGATCACCAAGCTCAAATAAATGAATAAAAGTTTACAACTTCGGATAGTAACGAGCTAGATACAAGGATCACTACGGTGGAATGCGTCAAAAGTGTATGAAATTGCTAAGTATTTGAACGAGAGCTTGTATGAGTGTGTGTAACTGCAAAAAATGACTAAGTCTGTTCTACTAGCTCGTTACTCCCTTTTTAAAATAGAAATAACCACCTAAACTAACTATCCGACTTTCGTGCCAAGCCTCCACGTTCTCCATAACGTCCATTTTTGGTCAAGCACGTGTAGAATAGTTTAGGAATATTCTCCAGGAATGTCGCCAAGACTTGGTCAAGCTTGTTATACCTGCGAGATAGTACAAAACATGAGTAAACAATCGTCAGTACAAGGATCCTTAAAGTGATCCATGATCCTGATCCTAAAGCTCTTCTGAGGATCACCACCTGTCACAGAAGTAAGGATCACTAGTTAGGATAACGAATAAGGATCACTAATTGTTAGAAAATCCTCCCCTAACAGCTAGCATAAAGACTTTTCCTCCCGGAGCTTTTGGTAACTTCCCTACTATATCCATCCCCCATTTCATGAATGGCCAAGGGGAAGCTACAGGATATAGTGGTTCAACTGGTTGATGTAGTATGTTAGTATGCCTTTGACATGCATCACACCTTCGAGCATATTCTGCAGCATATTTCCTCATCGTTGGCCAATAATATCCTGTCCTTAATACTTTCGAGAACAATGACCTGCCCCCAATGTGGTTACCACAATCCCCTTCATGTATATCCTGAAGTACTTCTTTGGCTTCAGGATCCTCCAAGCACCTCAAATACGGTCCTGCAAGAGATTTCTTGTATAAAACATTATTTATAATAGTGAATCGTGATACCTTCATCCTAAATGCCTTAGGATTTTCATCTCCGGGGATGTGTCCTTCCTTGAGATATCTCATGATTGGTGCCGTCCAGGATTTAGGATCCTTTTCAGGATACTCTGCTCCAGGATCCTGAATACCCGCTACTTCTTTATCCTGAGGATTCGTTGTAGGATACAAGATATGTAATATTGGTATTTGGGTCCCTTCTGGTATCCTGATCGATGATCCCAGATTTGCTAAGGCATCTGCTTCAGCATTATCCTCCCTTGGTACCTGTTCAAGTGTAAAAACATCGAAATATCCTGCTAATTTTTTGAGAATATGGAGCTATTCAATTAATTTCTCACCCTTAACTGCATAGGATCCATTAAAATGGTTAGTAATTAACAAGGAGTCAACATATACTTGCAAATTCTTGATACTTATATTCTTAGCCAACTCTAATCCTGCAATTAAAGCCTCATACTCTGCTTCATTATTAGTAGCAGGGAATTCACACCTAATAGCCTGGGGTAATATATCCCCCTGTGGCGATTTTAGTAGTATTCCCAATCCTACTCCTCTTACATTAGATGCACCATCAGTATATAACATCCAGGATCCTGAGGATTCTCCTAACTGTTGGACTTCTAGGTCTACCTCATCCTGAATGTCACTACTGAAATCAGCCACAAACTCAGCTAAAGCCTGAGACTTTATGGCATTTCTAGGTTCATATACTAAATCATAAGCACTCAACTTTACTGACCACTTGGCCATCCTGCCTGACATCTCTGGTTTCCTAAGCACATTTTTGACAGGATAATTTGTTTTAACATGAATCCTATGTGTCTCAAAGTAATGTCTAAGCTTTGTTGATGTCATAACTAATGCTAGTATCAATTTTTCTAAATGAGAATACCTAGTTTCAGCATTTAACAAACTTTTACTAACATAATAAACAGGATATTGCTGACCTTCATGATCCTTTATAAGGACGGCACTTACAGCATTCCCTGATACTGCGAGGTATAGGGATAGTGGTTCACCGTTCTCAGGCTTCATCAGTAGAGGTGCAGTTGAAAGATATTGCTTCAAATCCTGCAGGGCTGCTTCATGCTTTTCACCCCATTCGAATTTCTTGTTCTTCTTCAGGATATCATAAAACTCTTTGCATTTCTCTGAGGATCTTGAAATAAATCTGTTTAATGCTGCCACTCGCCCTGTTAATCGTTGAACATCCTTCATATTTGAGGGTGATTTAATATCCAAGATGGCTTTAATCTGCTCCGGGCTCGCCTCTATTCCTCTTTTGGTCACCATATATCCTAGAAATTTTCCTGCCCCCACTCCGAAATGACACTTAGCTGGATTTAGCTTCATGTTATATTGATCCAGGATATCAAATGCTCCTTTAATATCCTGGAGGTGATCCTGAGCTTTCCTTGATTTTACCACCATATCGTCAATGTATACCTCCATGGTGTCCCCCAGCTTGTTTTTGAACATCATGTTTACCAATCTCTGGTATGTTGCACCTGCATTTTTCAAACCAAAAGGCATAGCCGTATAACAATAAATACCTGTTGGTGTCATGAAGGAAGTATCCTCCTGGTCAGAAGGCTCCATTTAAATCTGCTGAAATCCTGAGGATGCATCCATGAAGGTCAACATTTCATGCCCGGCAGTAGCATCCACCATTGCATCAATGTGAGGAAGAGGAAATGGGTCTTTAGGACAAGCCTTGTTCAAGTCTGTGTAGTCTACACAGACTCTCCATTTCCCATTTTTCTTCTGTACCACGACTATGTTTGCTAGCCATCTTGGAAACTTGACTTCTCTGATCATCCTGGACTTCAACAATCTTTCAACTTCCTCTTGGATAATCGTATTCCGCTCAGGAGCAAATTTCCTTCTTTTTTGCTGAACAGACTTGAATGATCTGTCAATTCCAAGCTTGTGAGTGATAATGTCTTTGGATATACCTGTCATATCCTCATGCTTCCATGCAAACGTTGACATCCTGCATTTCAAAAAGTTAGTTAACTGCTCTTCAATATCCTGAGGGATATTGGTTCCTACGAGCACCGAGATATCAGGATTATCCTGATCCAGGATAATTTTCTTCAAATCCTGCTCCGAATCCTCCATGATATCCTGTGCCCGCATCTTTAATTGCTATGCTGTACTAGGCTTGGTTGAGGATTTCATCGAGGATGAGTAGCATTCTTTCGCCTCCTGCTGATCACTATCAACCTTGACAACTCCCCAAGGGGTAGGGATCTTGATGCATTGGTGATATGTTGATGGCACAGCCTTCATATCGTGAATCCATGGTCTTCCCAGTATGATGTTATAGCAGGATAGAGAATCCACCACACAGAAATGTTGTATCGAGTTGACTCCTTCAACATATACTGGTAACTTTATCTCTCCCACTGTGTTCCTAGCCTCTCCACTGAACCCAACAAGCACGGTGGACTTCGAAGTGATATCCATCGGAGATACATTCATTCTCTTCAGAGTCTCTAGTTGGATTATGTTGAGGGAGCTGCCATTATCAACCAATATCCTGCGTACAAAATGGTTAGCCACATATAATGTTATTACCAGAGCATCATGATGAGGATCCTGGACAGTATCCCTGTCATCACCATCAAATGTGATCACTTTGTCAGTTGTGAGGGTAGTCATCCTGACAGGTTTGTCTCCCCTTTCGGCCTTAGCTTCTTTTGCATGCCTCTTCGCCGCCGAATACGAAGTCCCACAAATGTCGGATCCTCCCGAAATAAAGTTGATTATCTTGGCATCCGCGGGAGGTGACGCTGCTCGCTCAGGATCCTTCTCAGTATCCTGACCCTTATTCTTCTTTCTTCCTAAGAGATCTTTCAGATATCCCTTGCTTAGAAGTAGCTTATTTCTTTTCTTAGAGCAATGCAATCCTCAGTTACATGTCCGAAATCTTCGTGGAAGGCATACCATTTTGACTTATCTTTCCAATCAGCTTTTTGTTGATTCTTTCGAGGCCACCTAGCCTTCTCTCCTAAACCCTGCATGGCATACATCAATTCAGGAATGTTAACAGAAAAGCAATATTCAGATAATTCAGGATATTCTTCAGGATCCTCGTCTTCGATAGCATTCACTTTCTTGTTTTCATTTCTACCATATGGCTTAGAGCGATATGGCTTAAATGAGGATTCTGACTTCCTGTTAGTTGACTCATAGGTGTTGGATGAGTTCATCCTCTCTTGCATCTTTCTGTCATCCTCCAATCGAATATATCTTAGGGCCCTGTTTCGAGCTTCATCCAAGTTCCTGCATGGGTTCATTACAAGGTCTTGGTAAAATTGAGAATCTTTTTGCAGCCCCATCTTGAAAGCTTGCACAGCTGTTGCAACATCAAGATGCGGAATGTCTAAGGATTCCTGGCTGAACTTGTTCACATAATCCCTTAGGGATTCTTGAGGCCCCTGCGTTATCCTGTAGAGGTCACTTGTTAGTTTTTCAAAGCTTCTACTACAAGAAAACTGACTATTAAATAAATTCACTAGGTGAGCAAATGATGTAATCGAATGAGGAGGAACATTCAGGAGCCATTTCAAGGCTGATCCTGTTAAGGTAGAACCAAAACCCTTGCACAAGCATGCTTCCTTGAGCTCCGGAGGGATAGGGTTAATCTCCATTCTTTCCCTATACTGGGCAATATGCTCTTCAGGATCCGTAGTTCCATCATAAAGCTTCATGTTGGGGGTTTGAAATCTCTTTGGAATCTCAGCATCACAGATAGGATATGCAAAGCGAGATATCCTGTGGCTGTCTTGGGACACTTCCGGGATTGGCTGGACCACTCCAGGTACACTGGATATCATGTCCTTCAACTTCTGAAGCTCCCTAGTAAATGTTGATGTCACACCTGTATCCTGCAAAGATCCACTATTGTTAGCAGCATGAGTATTATTATTATTTGACACGTTACCCGTCTGAGGATTCAGACCATATCCTGAAGCATATCCTGAGCTCCTCATGGTTGACAACCTGACCGAGGAGGGTATTTCAGGAGTATGATTCTGAGGAAGGCTGGGCACAATATTCCCCCTATTATCCTCAGTGTACACAGCCGAACTGAAGTTCAAAGTTCTGGGTCGTAATGGAGTGACGATATCCTCAGCAGATCTGCTCGAGCCAGACTTCAGGAGTTGTATTTCCCTCAACAGCATTTGGTTTGTTTCCTGTTGCTGCCTCATTTGTTCCTGCACACTTCCAAATAAGGTTAGAATTTCATCATTAGAAGCTAAAATGGGAGCAGATCCCTGAATACTCCGAGTAGGGATAATATCCTAAGGTTGTGAAGAAGATTGCATCCTTGGAGGAGGTGGTGGAAGCACCGAACCAGTAGTAGCAGAAGTTGTAGCAGACACAGTGGAGGAGCTCATGTTTGATCTTGAGGCCATTGTAAACAATGTGGCAAAAAGTTTTGAAAACAGAAAACCGATTAACGATTTAAGAAAGATTTTTAGTAAAGAGAGCACCACTTGCCCCACGGTGGGCGCCAAATTGTTTTGGTCAAAAATTACCAAAGCAATTAAGTGATCAAATTAGTTAAGTGAGGTAGTGTGCTAAAAAGTGTTTTGAAAATATGCTGGTTAAGTTGTTTGGAAAAACAGTATTCAGGATACGGCTCAGGATATTGAGCTGTATCTACGATCAAACAGTGAGCAAAAAGTAAAGGGGGTGACACGAGATATACGAGGAAAGCCCTTGATCAATCTAGATCGCCGGCATAAAACCTCGGGAGCTGACAATCGCAGCTACCTTGTTCTTCTTATTGCTTTAAACGTCAGGATACAGTGTAGGATATTGACCAGATCGCTAAGTGTTACAACGCTTTTGTGCGAAAGTGAAAATTGCTAGAGAACAAGTGTAAGAGTGTAGTGAGTGTTGATGTGATGTCCTATTCGATCTGATATACCCACCTATTTATAGTAACAAATTACAAACGAAAATTCCTATAAATATGGGATGCTCCGAATATTCCATTGCTAACGTTGTAGACCGAGTAATGCGGCTTCAACGTCTTTATTTGAACGACTTGGACCGAGTCTTCCGCGGAATGAGTCCTTGTGAACGTTGCTAGCTTCTAACCTACGTACCTGCACATAATCCGTTAGTGATCCTGAGGATACCATTCAGGATGTTACCAATATCCTGAATCAGCATCCCGGATGTGAACAGATATCATATAACCAAGATATAACCCAAGATATTTCTCAGGATATGGGCTCAGAATTTCACCCATAACAATACCCATACGTTATATGTTCATACTTTTACTCACAAGCGTATTCATACATAAACTTATACTTATGCTCATACTTTTATTCATACTCATAATTCATACATTCGTACCTATGCACAAGCGAAACCCGAGGGATTCGCTTACGTTGGTCTCATACATACTAAAACGTAAATATACATTCTTATACGTACTCATTTTTTAATTATGTATACCCTGATTCATACACAACTAGTACAAGCTATGCAGATCATGCGACGATCAATATAATCACGGGTGCACATGGGATTATAGTGATAGGCGTATGAGGACCATATAGTGTACTACTGTGTATGGTAAGACACAGATCGTAACATGACGCGAATAACGAAAAGGACGTAACGTGGTCAAAACATGGTGGATACGCCGCTGGTACTTCCTATATATAAGTGTTTTCACCATGTTACCAAACTTTCGTAAAACGTCCCATGAGAAATTCGGTGTTTTGCAGACCTTTTAGACCTAATACAAACTTTAACAACTCACTAACGCATTATATCCAATTATCCATGACGAGACCTTATTCTCAACACTCATATTCTTTGGTTTTTATACAAACCTCATTTAAAAGAAATTGGTTTAAAAGCTCAAAACCTAAAATACTTTTGTTTTAAAGCTTTCTAACAACCTACAAAGCGACCACACTTTTCCTCAAAATGCATACCATTTTATACGAAAGTTTTCTTTCTTAGATAGCATATTTTAAAATACCTCTCCATTTGGATTATTTAAACTTGTTTAAGCCCACTTTGCCTATACACATATACACGTTTTACTTATGATTAATGTCTCAAAACTTATTTTGAACAAACTCTTTTCACAACCCTATCCCTTTGTTCCTCAACGATTTTATACATCCTTCCCAACACGTCTCAAACTTCAAAATCTAAATTTTAGTCAATCATTCTTTTTAACCAAAATGACTTTTTCAAAGTCTTCCTCTTGAATAAATTTCGGTAAAGCCCTTCTTTTCCGCACTTTCCCGAATTAGGAAACTTGTCGTATATTTCTACTTTCGGAAATCCGTCTCCTTTGTAATCGTAATTTATTTCAAGCCATTGTAAATCCGAGACTTCGGTTGTGGTAAAAAAATGATCTTTATATGAAATTCATGTTGTTTATACTTAATGCATACTTACGAAGATTAACTAGCAAACAACTCCCATGTGTTCGTGATTCTTAAACAAACATTTGGTCACATTTTGCAAGACACAAATTCATGTTCTTTATGCTTATTTGACACCTCAAGTCACATGTCGTACATACTTGTTATTGGTTTATTACACATACTTATGCATAACATATTTTTTTACTCTTACTTTAATTCATGTTTAATATACCTTTAGGCCTTTATACATGTTCAATACACACTAGACATTGTAGGACATGTTAACCATATATAAAAAAAACATCTTATTTTATACATTGTACATCATTTAAACAAAAAAAATATATAAAAGCTGCCAAACAGCCCTTGCAATTCAGCCATATATTGTTGAATTGTTCCTTTTTTTATTGCTTAAACTCTCATCTACTTGTATTAAATGCCAACCCAACTTAACCCTAATCCTTCCCCCTATAAATACCACTTATAACCTGCCTCCCTACCACTTTTGCAACACTAAAACACTCTCAAACTCGCTCCAAATCGCAACTGATTCCATAAGTTCGAGCAGATTGATACCTTCACACAAAAATGAGCATAACTCACTCAATTCTTATCCGGTTCACTCGATTCTTTTTCCTAATTCTTTGTATTGACCTTAGCTACGTTTCCATGGGTTTTCCCTGGAAAATCAGAGCCTGGAACGTTGCCAAAAGGGCTCCAAAGTTGACTGATTTTTCTGTTCTTGATTCAAACATTGATAAACTTGATTAAACTTATGTCCTTATGCTTATAACCACATCTATGGTTAGTTAGGCTTAAAAACAAGGTTGAGACATGTAAAATCAGAGGTGTAAACCTCACAAACTTTCTGTTTTGTTCAAGGGTTTAACCCACAAGTGATGTTCAAACTCAAAGCTTGATGGTTGTGTGATTTAGGATTAACTTAGGTTATCCTACTTGAAAATCCACACATTGCTTGATGATTTCTCATAGATTAGTTGTTCATATTCTATTGTTACTTATAAGTTCATGACCCTCCTTGAATGTTCATAACATCAAGTGTAGTGGTGAATGTTAGGGGTCATTTTCTTAACATATGTATACTGACCAATATCCTGCCTTTGTTTGTTTATTTGTGATCAGGATGCTGGAAGAGGATATTGCTGACATCTTGGGCGATATCCTGAGGCTTATTAAATTAACCACGTGCAGGTTAAGGGTTGAGACTTGCTAACGGTCAAGAGGACTTCTTCTCCACAAGACTCGGACGAATTTGTTGAGAAAGAGACGTTGAGCCCGAAAGACCAGGTCTACAACGTTCCAAGAAGGAATATTCGGTGGATCCCGCGAGTTTAGGGTAGTTAGTTATTTTATCTTTACTATAAATAGATGAGGTCGGATCAGCTTAGAACACAACAATTCACACTTACACTCTCTAGCTAATTGCAAACACCACACTTGTATTTCATATTCATTGTAACACTTAGTCGATCCGTACCACATCCCTCACTGTATCCTGATTTTTGAAGCAATTGAAGAACAAGGCAGCTGCGATTGTCAGCTCTCGAGGTTTTATGCCGGCGATCTAGATTGATCAAGGGCTTTCCTCGTACATCTCGTGTCGTTTACTTTATTTTTGCTCATTGTTTGATCATAGATACAGCTCAATATCCTGAGCCGTATCCTGAGTACTGTTTTTCCAAATAACTTAACAATTATATTTCCAACACACTTTCTAGCACACTACCTCACTTAACTAATTTGATCACTTAATTACTTCGGTAATTTTTGACCAAAACAATTTGGCGCCCACCGTGGGGCAAGTGGTGCTCTCTTTACTAAAAATTTTTGTCAAATCTCTAATCGGTTTTCTATTTTCAAAACTTTTTGCCACATTGTCCATAATGGCCTCAAGATCAAACATGAGTTCCTCTACTGTGTCTGCTATGACTTCTGCTACTACCGGTTCGGTGCTTCCACCACCTCCTCCAAGGATGCCAGCCTCTACACAATCTCAAGATGTTATCCCAACTCGGAGTGTCCAGGGATCTGCTCCCGTTTTAGCTTCTAATGATGAAATTTTAACCTTATTTGGAAGTGTGCAGGAACAAATGAGGCAGCAACAGGAAACAAACCAAATGCTTTTGAGGGAGATACAACTCCTGAAGGCTGGCTCGAGCAGATCTGCGGAGGACAATGTCACTCCGTTACACCCCAGAGCGTTGAACTTTAGCTCAGCTGTGTATACCGAGGATAATAGGGGGAATATCGTGCCCAATCTTCCTCAGAATCATACTCCTGAAATACCATCCTCGATTAGGATGTCAACCATGAGGAGCTCAGGATATGCTTCAGGATATGGGCAAAATCCTCCAACGGGTAACGTGTCGAATAATAACAATACTCATGCTACTAACAGTAGTGGATCTTTGCAGGATGCAGGTGTAACATCAGCACTTACCAGGGAACTTCAGAAGTTGAAAGACATGATATCTAGTGTACCTGGGGTGGTCCAGCCGATCCCCGAAGTATCTCAAGATAGCCACAAGATATCTTGTTTTGCATATCCTATCTGTGATGCTGAGATCCCGAAGAGATTCCAAACCCCCAACATGAAGCTTTATGATGGGACTACGGATCCTGAGGAGCATATTGCCCAGTATAGGGAAAGAATGGAGATTAACCCTATCCCTCCGGAGCTCAAGGAAGCGTGCTTGTGCAAGGGATTTGGTTCTACTCTAACAGGATCAGCCTTAAAATGGCTGTTAAACATTCCTCCTCATTCAATTACTTCATTTGCTCATTTGGTTAATTTATTTAACAGTCAATTTTCTTGTAGTCGGAATTTTGAGAAACTAACCAGTGATCTTTACAGGATAACCCAAGGGCCTCAGGAATCCTTGAGGGATTATGTGAACAAATTTAGTCGAGAATCCTTGGATATCCCACACCTTGATGTTGCAACAGCTGTGCAAGCTTTTAAGATGGGATTACAAAAGGATTCTCAGTTTTATCAGGATCTTGTAATGAATCCCTGCAGGAATCTCGATGAAGCTCGTAACAGGGCCTTGAGATATATCCGTCTGGAAGATGACAAGAAGATGCAAGAAAGGATGAACTCATCCAACACTTATGAATCGACTAATAGGAAGTCGGAATCCTCATTTAAGTCATATCGGCCTAAGCCGTATGGTAGAAATGAAAACAAGAGAGTGAATGCTGTCGAAGATGAGGATCCTGAAGAGTATCCTGAATTGTCTGAATATTGCTTTTCTGTTAATATTCCTGAATTGATGTATGCTATGCAGGGTCTAGGAGACAAGGCTAGATGGCCTTGAAAGAATCAACAAAAGGCTGACTGGAAAGATAGGTCGAAATGGTGTGCTTTCCACGAAGATTTCGGACATATGACTGAGGATTGCATTGCTTTAAGGAAAGAAATAAGCTATCTTCTGAGCAAGGGATATCTGAAAGATCTCTTAGGAAAAAAGAAGAATAAGGGTCAGGATACTGAGAAGGATCCTGAACGAGCAGCATCACCTCCCGCGGATGCCAAGATAATCAACTTCATTTCGGGGGGATCCGACATTTGTGGAACTTCGTATTCGGCAGCAAAGAGACATGCAAAGGAATCCAAAGCCGAAAGGGGAGACAAACCTGTCAGGATGACTACACTCACAACTGACAAAGTGATCACATTTGATGCTGATGACAGGGATACTGTCCAGGATCCTCACCATGATGCTCTGGTAATAACGTTATATGTGGCTAACCATTTTGTACGCAGGATATTGGTTGATAATGGCAGCTCCGTCAACATAATCCAACTAGAGACACTTAAAAGAATGAATGTATCTCCAATGGATATCACTTCGAAGTCCACCGTGCTTGTTGGGTTCAGCGGAGAGGCCAGAAACACAGTGGGAGAGATAAAGTTGCCGGTGTACGTTGAAGGAGTCAACTCGATACAACGTTTCTGTGTGATGGACTCTCTATCCTGCTATAACATTATACTGGGAAGACCGTGGATTCACGATATGAAGGCCGTGCCATCAACATATCAACAATGCATCAAGATACCTACCCCTTGGGGAGTTGTTAAAGTTGATAGCGATCAGCAGGAGGCGAAAGAATGCTACTCATCCTCGATGAAATCCTCAGCCAAAACTACTGCAGCATAGCAATTAAAGACGCGGGCCCAGGATATCGTGGAGGATCCAGAGCAGGATGTGAAGAAAGTTATCCTGGACCAGGATAACCCCGATATCTCGGTGCTCATAGGGACCAATATCCCTCAGGATATTGAAGAACAATTAATTAACTTTTTGAAATGCAGGATGTCTACGTTTGCATGGAGGCATGAGGATATGACAGGCATATCCAAAGATATTATCACTCACAAGCTTGGAATTGATAAATCATTCAAGCCTGTGCAACAAAAAAGAAGGAAGTTTGCTCCTGAGCGGAACGCGATTATCCAGGAGGAAGTTGAAAGATTATTAAGGTCCAGAATGATCAGAGAGGTTAAGTTCCCAAGGTGGTTAGCAAACGTGGTTGTAGTACAGAAGAAGAATGGGAAATGGAGAGTTTGTGTAGACTACACAGACTTGAACAAAGCTTGTCCTAAAGACCCATTTCCTCTTCCCCATATTGATGCAATGGTAGATGCCACTGCCGGGCATGAAATGCTGACCTTCATGGACGCATCCTCAGGATTTCAACAGATCCAAATGGAGCCTTCTGACCAGGAGGATACCGCCTTCATGACACCAACAGGTATTTATTGTTATACAGCTATGCCTTTTGGTTTAAAAAATGCAGGTGCAACATACCAAAGATTGGTGAACATGATGTTCAAAGACAAACTGGGGGACACCATGGAGGTATATATCGATGACATGGTGGTGAAATCTAAAAAGTCTGAGGATCACCTCCAGGATATCAAGGGAGCATTTGATATCCTGGATCACTACAACATGAAGCTAAATCCTGCTAAATGCCATTCGGAGTGGGGGCAGGGAAGTTTCTTGGATATATGGTGACAAAAAGGGGGATAGAAGCAAGCCCAGAGCAGATCAAAGCTATCCTAGACATAAAATCACCCTCAAATATGAAGGACGTACAAAGATTAACAGGCCGGGTAGCAGCTCTAAACAGATTTATCTCAAGATCCTCAGAAAAATGCAAAGACTTCTATGATATCCTAAAGAAGAACAAAAGATTCGAATGGGGGGAAAAGCATGAAGCAGCCCTGCAGGATTTGAAACGGTATCTTTCAACCGCACCTCTATTGATGAAGCCCGAAAATGGTGAACCACTATCCCTGTACCTTGCTGTGTCAGGGAATGCTGTAAGTGCCGTTCTTATAAAAGACCATGAAGGTCAGCAGTATCCTGTTTATTATGTTAGTAAAAGTTTGTTAGATGCTGAAACTAGGTATTCTCATTTAGAAAAATTGATATTAGCTCTAGTCATGGCATCAACAAAGCTTAGACATTATTTCGAGACACATAGGATACATGTTAAAACGAATTATCCTGTCAAAAATGTGCTTAGGAAACCAGAGATGTCAGGCAGGATGGCCAAATGGTCAGTAAAGTTGAGTGCTTATGATTTAGTATATGAACCTAGAAGTGCCATAAAATCTCAGGCTTTAGCTGACTTTGTGGCTGACTTTAGTAGTGACATTCAGGACGAGGTAGACCTAGAAGTTCAACAGCTAGGAGAATCCTCAGGATCCTGGATATTGTATACTGATGGTGCATCTAATGTAAGAGGAGTAGGATTAGGAATACTACTAAAATCGCCACAGGGGGACATATTACCCCAGGCTATTAGGTGTGAATTTCCTGCTACTAATAATGAAGCAGAGTATGAGGCTTTAATTGCAGGATTAGAGTTGGCTAAGAGCATGAGTATCAAAAATTTGCAAGTGTATGTTGACTCTTTGTTAATTACTAACCATTTTAATGGATCCTATGCAGTTAAGGGTGAGAAATTAATCGAATATCTCGATATTCTCAAAAAATTAGCAGGATATTTCGATGTTTTTATACTTGAACAGGTACCAAGGGAAGATAATGCTGAAGCGGATGCCCTAGCAAATTTGGGATCATCGATCAGGATACCTGAAGGGACGCAAATACCAATATTACATGTCTTATATCCTGCAACGAATCCTCAGGATAAAGAAGTAACTAGTATACAGAATCCTGGAGTAGAATATCCTGAGGAGGATCCTGAATCCTGGACGGCTCCAATCATGAGATATCTCAAAGAAGGACACATCCCTGGAAATGAAAATCCTAAGGCATTTAGGATGAAGGTATCACGGTTCACTATTATAAATAATATTTTATACAAGAAATCTCTCGCAGGACCGTATTTGAGATGCTTGGAGGATCTTGAAGCCAAAGAAGTACTTCAGGATATACATGAAGGGGATTGTGGTAACCATGCTGGGGGCAGGTCGTTATTCTCAAAAGTATTAAGAACAGGATATTATTGGCCAACAATGAGAAAAGATGCCGCAGAATATGCTCGAAGATGTGACGCATGTCAAAGACATAGTAACATACTGCATCAACCGGCTGAACCATTATATCCTATTGTTTCCCCTTGGCCATTTATGAAGTGGGGTATGGATATAGTGGGAAAGCTACCAAAAGCTCCGGGAGGAAAAGTCTTTATGCTAGCAATGACGGATTATTTCTCTAAGTGGGTTGAAGCTGAAGCATTTGTTCAAGTTAGAGACCAAGAAGTAGTATCCTTCATAAAGAGGAATATCCTGACCAGATTTGGAGTACCAGCTGAGATAATCTGTGATAATGGTTCTCAGTTCATAAGTAAGAGGACTACAGACTTTTGCAAGAGTTGGGGAATCAAAATGATCACATCTACTCCGGTACATCCTCAAGCAAATGGACAAGCAGAATCCTCAAACAAAATAATTGTCAATAACTTAAAGAAAAGGCTTGGAGCCAAAAAAGGAAGATGGGCAGAAGAATTACCCTTTGTTTTATGGGCTGATAGGACAACGGTAAAGAATGCAACAGGTCAAACCCCATTTTCGTTGGTGTTTGGAGCAGAAGCAGTGATTCCAACGGAGATGACAATACCTACTGCAAGATCTATCTTAAGTGATCCTGAGCAGAATCCCGAAGCCTTGAGTCAGGATTTAGATACTATAGATGAAAAGAGAGATGCAGCGAGGCTAAGGATGGCAGCATATCAACAGAGAATATCCAGGGCATATAACAAGAATATTAGAACCAGAAGATTTAAGGTTGGAGATTGGGTGTTAAGAAAGGCTTTCCAAAATACTACTAATCCTGCCGATGGCAAGTTAGCTCCAAAATGGGAAGGACCATATGAAGTTGAATCAGAAGCAGGGAAAGGAGCATATAGACTCAAGAATATGGAGGGGGATATGCTACCGAGATCTTGGAATGCTATACACCTTAAGCTCTATTTCAAGTGAGTTAGAATTTAATTTCTAACTCAGGATGGTATGAATTCTACTTCTTTTAAATATGTTTGGTTTAATTTGTTTTTGTAACCTGATACTGACTTAAGCATCGGAGGGGTGTTAGCCAAGCTAACACCCACCTTAGTTTACATTTGTTTTGCAAGATATGTTTCAGGATATAGCTCCAGGATATGCACTCAGGATAACTCAGAAGATTAGAGGATTGGCCCCCTCTCTCATGATTAAGGGATACTGATCCCTTCACAGGTTTAAAGGTATTCACCTTTCTTCCGAATTGGGTTTAAACACCCCGCCTGGAGCGCAAGTTATTCAGGGATAGTTCAAGGTGGCGGGACCAGTCCATGTAAAAGTGGCTGACAATTTCGTTACCATTGGCTATATCCTGAATCCTAACGGTATATGAGGATTGATCACCCTCTCTCACGAAAGGGTATTTTCATACTCTCTAAGGTTTAAAGGTTTTCACCTTTCTAAGTCTTGGAGTTTATACACTCCCGCCTGTAGCGCATGAAAAATTGGGATTTTCCCCAGGATACAAAGGATTTATCTCCAGTACATCCTTGGGTTATACCCTCGGGACGTGAAAAATTGCTTATGCCATGAAAACTGACATTAAGTAGATTTCTAAGATACTTGAAGACATTGTACACAGGGGACATCCCTGCCAAGATGGTGGTGTAAAGCTAAAAGAATGAAGTTTGTGACTAATGCACTAAGTACCTTGCACTGGGGACATCTTCATTGGAAGAGTTGCAAAGGGATTGAAGTTCGGTAATAGGTTTATATCCTATGTCTGGTATGATCTTTCCTTTGTAAGCCTCATTTAAGTTTTTAGTAACATTATGTTAAGTATCCTGGCATATATCCTCAAAGTCCTTTTAAGGATATTTGATTAGGATGTTTGAAACTAGTATTGGCTTGGAACTTTGATCATCATCAAAACTTGGTTTTGAAGAGATAAACTATTTTTTACTTTCTAAAGAAATTTTTATAAAGTTAAAGGAACGTCTGGAAGATCTATAAAAGGCTTCTGCAGTATGTTTTTAAGCATACTGGTCAGGATATTTTGTAAAATAACAGTATGAAATTTTTACAAAGCCAAGACTTACACTAAACAATGCAAGGTAACAGAAAATAAGTCAAAAGGTGAAATTATTCTTAAAGCGATCAATACTGGTTGATAACCGAAGGTTTCATCCTGAAACCCAGGACCCATCCGCCTTCGGTTATCAAATTGTTTAGAGATGGAAATGAAAATTGTTCATAAAGACATAAAATTGTTCGAATGAAAATAAGCTCTAGGGGGTAGTGCCTTCTTGCTCCATAGCGGTTTCAGCAACATCCATTTTGGGATCCGCCTCAGCATCCTTGTCAGCATCGATTGCCTTTTCAACTGCTTTAGAAGGTTCATCGACAGTTGATTTGGAAGAGGTACCGCCAAGATTCTTCAGCTTGGTCTCCCAAGCACCAACGTCCCAAGAAGGGCATTCGAAGCCTAATGTTTTGGCTTCGTGAGCCATCTTCAACCTAGCCTGGAGAAGGGAAATGACGACGGAACTTTTGAGGCTTTCTCGGTAACTGACCATATCCCGTTCGTACTGCACATGGGCAGCTTCCAGATCGGCTTGGGCTTGAAGAGTAGCTTTGTTAAGAGCAACTTGGTGTTCCTGGGTCATAGCTTTGTATTTCTCCTCGTAATGACGAGACTTGGCGGCCGCGATCATACCTTGGTCAGAAATTGTGATTTCTGCTTCCTTTAGCTTAGATTCAAGTGTTTTGTTAAGCTTGCAGGATTCTTGATATAAGTGAACCAAACGCTCAAGACCCTACAAAGGTAAAAGGACAGGGATCAATATTATTATTAAGTCTTTGAAAATAGTCTAAATTGCAGGATATGATATAAAGATACTAACCTGGTTGAGAAAAGAAGTCATAAAACCGCTGGCTTCGATGAATCCATGCTTTTCATAAGGAAATGTGTCAGAAACGACAGGGGAATCGGGTTCTTTCCTTTTGCGAGAACTTGAACTCCGAGGTTTGGTAGCCGGTGAAGGTTTAAGAATGATGATGGCTTTGGAGCTGCTGGGTTTGGATGTAGCAGTGGTCTTGGAGCCAGGTTCTTTCTTGACCTGGATCTGGTCAGAATAGCTATCCAGTTCGTCAAGGTCAAAGACTTCAGGGATCTTAGCTGGTGCTGCGTAAAGGGAAAAGTTTTACTCTTTATCATTATATTGTTTTGACTAATTATTTTGAAAAGAATTCTTACCAGACATCTCGGATGACGAGTACTGACTTGAACTCGGAACGTGTGTGGTAAAAGTCCTGTCTATTGCAGGTAACCGGTAAACGGTATTGATTCTCTCTTCTGACTCAGCGGTAGGAGGAGCAACTTCCTTAAAGTTCACTGCATAAAGGTCAAAAAGAAGAATATTAATAGGGGATAACAATTAAATCGTCTATAAGGATATTTATGATCCTACCGGTGGTTAACCACTCCACCGGAAGGTTGGCACCCTCAGCAATGGAATCTCGTTTGACAAAGAAGAATTTGCGTTGCCATCCGTCTTCGTTCTTGGTGGCTTTGAGAATCAGGGTTTTGCTGGAGGTTAAAAAAAGCAAGAACCGGCTAGAGCCGTGGGATCGGAGGCGATAAGCAATAGGTAGATCCTCGATGCAGAGGTCAGAACAATGGAGGTTTTTGATTTGGTTGAGTACAATTAGTACTCTCCAAACCATGGGCATGGTTTGAGCAAAGGAGATGCCAGTAATACGAAAGAATTGCATCATGAATTCAGGAAAAGGGTATCGAAGACCTAGTGAAAAAGGATATGCTGGAAAACAGATCCATTCGGTAGAAGAAACATCCGATCAGATTGACCGATCAAATGGCCTAAAGACTGTGCTGTCAGGGAAAGCGCCGGAGGCTCTTAAAGCTGCAATATCTGCGTTGTCAAAAGCGCAGATCTCCTTCTCGGGATTTTTGAGAAGATTCTGCTGGGTGAAGGTCTCGGCGGCCATTGCTAGAAAGATGAAGTAAAATGACAGGAAGAAAGTCAAAAATGGAGAATTACCTGAAGGGTCTGTTGAAGATATCTGCTTTTCAAACAAGAAAAGAGAAGATATAGGGGCATTGTGGATCTCCATGGAGTAAAAAACGCGTTGGAAGTTATGATGTGATCTTGACTGTCGCTTCATTTTAAATGCCTTGAGTTGTGGGATAAGGTTTTTGAAATATATCCGTTGGATTGGTATCCCAACCGATATATTTGGGGACAATTGTTAGGGGTCATTTTCTTAACATATGTATCCTGACCAATATCCTGCCTTTGTTTGTTTATTTGTGATCAGGATGCTGGAAGAGGATATTGCTGACATCTTGGGCGATATCCTGAGGCTTATTAAATTAACCACGTGCAGGTTAAGGGTTGAGACTTGCTAACGGTCAAGAGGACTTCTTCTCCACAAGACTCGGACGAATTTGTTGAGAAAGAGACGTTGAGCCCGAAAGACCAGGTCTACAACGTTCCAAGAAGGAATATTCGGTGGATCCCGCGAGTTTAGGGTAGTTAGTTATTTTATCTTTACTATAAATAGATGAGGTCGGATCAGCTTAGAACACAACAATTCACACTTACACTCTCGAACATTTACACTCTCTAGCTAATTGCAAACACCACACTTGTATTTCATATTCATTGTAACACTTAGTCGATCCGTACCACATCCCTCACTGTATCCTGATTTTTGAAGCAATTGAAGAACAAGGCAGCTGCGATTGTCAACTCCCGAGGTTTTATGCCGGCGATCTAGATTGATCAAGGGCTTTCCTCGTACATCTCGTGTCGTTTACTTTATTTTTGCTCATTGTTTGATCATAGATACAGCTCAATATCCTGAGCCGTATCCTGAGTACTGTTTTTCCAAATAACTTAACAATTATATTTCCAACACACTTTCTAGCACACTACCTCACTTAACTAATTTGATCACTTAATTACTTCGGTAATTTTTGACCGAAACAGTGAACATATAGAGGTACCTAAATGGAAGACTTGTTCTTCCTACCTCCTACATGACCTCCATGATACAAAGAGGTTCCTAAATGGTGGATTTATCCTCCTGTCTCCTACTTGACCTATATCATATAATATACACTACATACTACTTATATGTATATTCCAAATAATTGAACCTTTGATGACGAATTTGTGTTCATTTATCAAGGTGTTTGATTACATCATCTAAAACATTATGTGTTAAAGATGATTACTTTTGCATATGTACTTTCCATATTCCTTTTAAATTCTGAATCTCGACTCTAAAATTACCTTGAACTCTAACCCTTATACATTTATCCTCCCAATCTCATACACTCGTCAACACTTGGATAACCGGAAGACTTAGCAATTTTGTGAGTATACTTGACCCATTTTACCGTTTTCACACTTTTGGGTGTAATATGTTTTTATATACAAACACACTTAACATACATATTCTTATGCAAATATTAAACAACAATCCAATACATGCTTACTATTTGTTATGCTTGATTCATGTTTTCTGGGTGATTCTTATGTGATGAACTTGTCATTAGCTTCGTACAAGCCTCCACTTAACATGTATAGCGCTATAGGAGTAACGCACCGCCCGTGAACGAGAGGTCATGTTTGGTTTATTCATTCATACTTGCGTAAACAGAGGGTTGACTTGTAAATCGCATGCCAGTTTATACGTTAATCTTGATAACTAGGTTTGCCATGTGGATTGTTCCTTATTATTTTTATACTTATACACTACGCATCAAACTTGTTTGCTCTCTAATACTTTTTGTATTGAACTACGCTTTTAAAACATGTTGCAGGTTTTGAGATGATGTTGATGATGCATGGAACATAGTAGGATGCTTAGATACACACTTTAAAGTTGTATTCTTAATGTATTGTGTTTCATCATTCATATTATTATTGTTTCAAATCTTCGTAATTGACTCTTAGAAATGAAACGGAAATTTATTATTTAAATACTTGTCACAAATAGTGTTATGAAGTCTCTTGCAATCTAGTTTTCGTCTCACTCTGATGTTTCCGCCATCGGTTGGGGTGTGACACGGTGTGTAGCCGCGCAGGGTTTTGTTAAAGACGTTTATGTGATGAGGTTATGGTATGGTCCAATAAGCCTGCTCAAGGTTTTTGGGACCATACCCCTTCAATAACTAATATAAACAAGTATCAACTATCTCCAATGACCTAACAGACATGACCTCAAGAATACGGGCGGTGCGTTACTTCTATAGCGCTATACATGTTAAGGGACACTTGATTGAAGTTAATGACAAGTATAAAGCATAAGAATGTTCCAATGTATACGAGCTCAAGCATAACATATTAAGCATGCATGTTGTATTGTTTGTTTGTGATTTAAACATAAAGTATGTGATTGCGTGTGTTTAATAATAATAAACGTATTGCACCCAAAAGTGTAAAAGTAAAAGGGGTTATGTATACTCACAATTTCGCAAAGCCTTCTGATTATCCGCGAATTGACGAGTTGTTGAGAATGGGGAAATGAAGGTGTATGGTCATTCCGAGTTTATGGAGTAGTTGGATTTGGGATTTAGAATTTAAGTACAAAAGTATGCATACACGAAAATATATTCTGTCTAAGTCCTGTTTTGACACTACGTTTTATGTGATTTCATGGGTCCTCACTTGCCCATTAGAATTATACGAGAAGCTTAGAACAAAGATAAAATAACCTATGTGTATAACACCTAACCACAAACCAATTAGCATCATGAATTCGGCTAAGAATATATATATATATATATATATATATATATATATAGGGAGGAGATCATGCGAGAACCACCCTTATTGTGAGAACCGCGAGAACCAATGTGAACACAACCTAAAATAGCTAAAAAAACCTTAAAAAACCTAACCCCCACCCCCCCCCCCAAAAAACCTAAACCCCCCCACCCCCCCCCCCCCAAAAAAAAAACCTAACCCCCCCCCCCCCCCAAAAAAAAAATCTAAACCCCCCTCCCCCAAAAACCTAAACCCCCCCCCCCCCCACCCCAAGCTAAAATGCTAAAAACTAAACCCCCCAAAAAACCTAAAAAAATCTAAAAAAAAAAAAATCTAAATTTTTTTTTTTATTTTTTATGCTCAAATCGCTACTTTTAGTGGCAAAAATTTTTTTTTCTTTTTTTAAAATTTTTTTTTCTTTTTTTTTTACTTCGAAAAGTAGCGATTTTTATATAAAAAAATATTAAAAAAAATTGTGTGATTTTTAGCTATTTTAGGCATTTTTGGTTGTGTTCACATTGGTTCTCGCGGTTCTCGCAATAAGAGGTGGTTCTCGCATGATCTTCTCCCTATATATATATATATATATATAGTATATCTTATAACAAGTCCATCATTAATGTCATAGATATATTATAAGTCAAGCATGGAGGTATGCTTAACCTCATTGTATGAATTCACCAATGCACAAATCATCATAAGGATGTTTCGGATGGTCATAAATGAAAATGGAAATAGAACTATCTAACAAGTTCATCAAGTAGTCAAGTAAGATCAACTCGGGGGTTTCATGCCCATCATGGAAAATGTTGGAGATGCAGCGGGGTTGTGTTACTTTAGGACTAGGAAATTACGTGGAATATCATGATAAAACATCAAGTGAGATGGTGGAACAAGTTAGGATAGCCAAGGCTTCCAAGGTTCACACCTTCACTAACACAAAAGTCTTGCCATATGAACTATGGTAGACTTGGATGGTTTCAACACTTGTGGGTTGTATAAACCCTATCAAAATAGAAAGTTTAGAGGGTGTTTATACCTCTAAACTCATAGGAATCAACCATACACAAGCTCTCTAACCATGGACTTGATTAGAGGCAAGGTAGGTACAAGATTATAACATGTCCGTAAAGATTAAACAAAAGTTCTTCCAAAACAGAAAGTTTAGACCTCAAAATAGTGATTTTCCACTGTGGTTTACCGTGGTAAACCTGTGGGAACACTCCTACAAGTGTCCCAAGCTTTTTAGAAGAAGAAAAGGTGAAGAAATGATGAAGAAAAGTGATTTTGAATTTACATTTGGACTTGGAATAACTCTGCCAAATCTTGTGTTTGCAACTGATTTGAGAGTGTTTTAAGTGTGTAAATGAGCTGGGAAAGTGAAAATGGAAGGATGGAGGCTTGTTTGTATAAGGGGGAGGTAGGGTTTTGTGTTAAATAAGGTTAAAAGATGATTGGGGAAGGGAATAATGGCCAATCCATGAAGAGAAAACAACTTTCTGCGGATCAGGGGTTTTATGGGCCATGACAGAAAAGGGGTAGAGGCTCGCGCCCCGCCCCGCCCCGCCCCTTAATTCCAACAATTTTGGTTTATTGCATTTTAGTCCCTGAACTTTGGTTTGTTTATTATTTTAAGCTATAACTTTGTATTTTGACATGTTTTTAAGGATAAAAAGCATACGTAAGTATAATTCGAATATCGTCAATGTATGTATGAATAATTGTAAGTATAACAAGTGTCGGTTTGCAAGTAAACACGTATTTAATTGATTAATTGCGCGAATAACAAGTATGTATAAAATGCATTATGATTAAAGTCTTGAATTATATAATTGGCAATGTAATACGAACATGGTACGAATACAACTTTCCATAAATACAAATACGATTAAACTTTCTAAATAAGGAAAGTACAAAATGCGAAGCGTTACAGTCTCCCTACTTTAGGAAATTTCATTCCGAAATTTATATAAGAGAAAGACTTTAGAAAAAAAAAAGTATTTTGGTTAAAACGGTTGGCTAAAATCGCAATTTTGAAGTTTAAAGTCTATGAGGAGTCTATGTATAGGCGTGTTAGAATCCATGAAAATTCTTGAGGAATGAAAAGGTAGGTTTGTAAAAGTAGTTCCTTTAACTAATGTGATGTGAGGCATCAATCGTAAGTATGAGTAAAACGTGAATGTGTGTGTATAATGTCACACCCCGATTTCCTGTGGGATTGAAAGGGTTTAGTCATGATGGTTGGTCAATCAGTTTATCACAAATTAATATAATAATGCAGCGGAAGTATTAGGAGTAAAAATATTCATTCATAACATTGAAAGTGTTCAAATATCCAAAGTACAAATTGTTTCAAGTGTTTAAATAACAGCCCCCAGGTGGATCGAAGTAAACGATGCTTAGATGTCATAGGCCATAAGCTAGGAGTTGCAAATTCCAATGCTTTTATCATAGCCGACCCGGATTCCCAGCCTAATAGTCAAGGTTCGGTACCTGTAGTTTAGTCTTTTGAAAATACATCAGCTTTCGTTGGTAAATACAATTAACCGACTCATTTTAAAAATAGTTTTTTTCAAAAAAAAAGATTTTAATACATAGAGAGAACCTGTAGGTAATCATTTAATATTTCTTGGGAATTTAGTCTTGTCACCTGATTTACATATTTGTCATACAATGGGAACCAGATATCAAAGCCGGTCATTTTCAGTGCTATAATGATTAAGGTACAAACCAAAGTTGAATAACGTGTCTTACAGTCGGCATGCCTACCCCGACACGTTATTCAGTATGGCCATAATAGTTCATGATTCAGGATGCCAAAATACGGTAACAATAATCCCCAATTATTTCAGTTATCAAATATAACAGATTAAATCGAGTTCTTACATTTATGAGCAATCATAGGCGGCTCATTTATGTAATACTCGCTCCAAGTGGTGTATTCGCCATACCCCAACTTTTCATAGAAAATAAGTTAAGAGCATTTACCTTTTAGCTAGCTTCAAACCGTTACCGGTTTTCAAAATATAGTAAAAGCCGTAAAGACAAAGTATTAAACTCAAGTCCGATTATCTGGGGGGTTCCATAGTCCGGAGTGAACAGATTTAGCTATCTGTTAGAATGTATACGGGTCATAGGGTAGTTCCTTTGACATGACCCGTTACCTAAGAATAAGATTAACTGCTAGATTAAGTGTAGATTGATTTGAATGTGGTTTATACCTATCTGAGTGTAAGGACTCATTGGATAAAGGTAATTTAAACCAACATTCTGATTTGGAATGATTGTAATAGGTTTTGACCCGTTATGCCTAGTTTATGTGAACTAGGTTCACATAACTAGTTATTCGCATAAAGACGGGTTCGGAAGGTCGGATGGGCTTACGAAAAGTCTTAGTATCCAAATACATTTTTGGTTGAAGTATCTACTGACTTGAAATCAGATTACAAGTTTAGTTTAATTTAAAATCATTCATTAAATTCTTTTTGACCATACAAGGGTATTGTGGTCATTTTTAACAATATAATTTTGACTTGTCATTAAATCCATCTAATGGACTGACCATGTCGTATAACTTCACTGAGTTATACTTAATTATAACATGGTCCTAAAACAAGTTTAAAACAGGCCTAAACGTTGACCAAACGGTCAGAATCAAAAGTCAATGCAAAAGTCAAACTGCTTGACTTTTGACATAAGACCTTAAACTGAATTAAACAAGTTAAGAATGTTATAATCAGTTATATTAGTTATAAAACTTGTATAAGTGATAAAAGAACTGAGTTTTAAGTTGTAGAAACCTTTTATGCATTTTAGTCGAAAAGTTCATGTTTTACGTAATATGCTTAGCTTACAATTCAACTAGTAAACGTGATTGTCCGAAGGTATGATCACAGAGGGATCATACCAACATTATTACGATCACGTAGTAAAGTTTGGATCGAACTTTACTTTGACCAAAATGGTCAGAAGCTAAAGTCAAACAGAAAGTCAACTGTTTGACTTTATCTTCAAAATAACTAAATAAAAAATGATATTGCACTAAAGTAAACACTTACTTGGAAGTGTTTGGCAGAAAAAGAACTGAGACAGGAGTCCTCTTGTACAGAGGAATGCTCCAAGAGTGAATAGAGGGAAGAAGAGTGAATGAGCAAGTGAAAAAGTGATTCAAGCTTGCTATTTATAGTTGAGGAGGGATCATAAGATTATTCTAGGTGTCCAGAGGTCTTCTAGGATGATTATAGGTGTTCTTTCTGACAACTGTCAAAATTTCAGGTTTCCGTACGACTATTAAACCCTGATTAGTGCTTAATGACTGTGCTGAATTACAATTAATGACTTGAACTGCTTTCTGATTTCTGCTTTATACCTGCATGTGCATCACATATTTTAAATGACATGTCATTATTGCATGAGAGTTTATATGACTCAAAGGATGCACAAAACACAGTTAGCACAGTTATCAGATAAATCAGGAAAATGCTGACAGAACTCAGCACATAGACAGATAGTGTATTGAGACACAGAATGAGCCAGAAACCAAGTATTACACTAGTATAGTGTGTAGGAAAGTAAGGATCACAAAACTGCCTTTCTAGTGATAGTTTAAGTGCCGAAAAGTGCCTAAAACTCACATAAAGTGCTGAATTCAGCAAAATTAAGCATAAATCAGCATTTAAACACACTAATATTATGCAGAAATATGGTTAAATGGTCCTGAATGCTTTCCTAAGTGTCGGGAATCAAAAGTGTCACAAAAAGGTACATAAAGCACACTAAACTGCAAGTTTAGCACCTTAAAAAACCGGTAACCAACCGAACAATCGGACACTACCAAAACACCAAATTTTCACTAGAAGCACTGTTTTAACATTACCAAGCTAGTTATGATCCCCGAACATCATAACACATCATAAATATCTAGTAACTAGAAACCTAACTACATACTTGATTTTTAACCTAAACAAACTAACTTAGTTACAATATTATATTTGATGTTGTCTCCACTTTAATGACATATAATACAAGAGTTAAAGTGTGGAAATGGTTATAGGAACTAACCTAAGAGTTCTAACTTCATTCTTACACATACCAAAACACACAAGTTTCTCCTTCTCCCCTTGGTGCTCTCGACCGACCTCAACACACACACACTCACCTTCATTCATCCATCCTACTTCTATTTCAAGCATATACCAAGGTGTTAGAGGTCACATAAAGGAGCTAGGAGCTTACGGAAATTGAATGACCTTGTTCATTTGCTTTTATCCACTTGTTTTCTTCAC
Source organism: Helianthus tuberosus (assembly GCA_030545235.1). Lineage (NCBI taxonomy): Eukaryota > Viridiplantae > Streptophyta > Magnoliopsida > Asterales > Asteraceae > Helianthus > Helianthus tuberosus. The sequence continues at coordinate 42,299,690 of CM060399.1, read as the reverse complement.
TTGATCATCCCTAGCTTTGTGCTAGTGGTAAGAACCTTGATCTTGCTACTTTACTTCCATTTTAAGTGGTTAAAAGAAGAATCATTGTAGGATTGGTGAATCGATCTAAACGAGTCGATCAGAAGAGATCTAGACCAAATCAGAGGCGGAATTCAGTGATTTGATCTTCATTGTAGCTTGATTTGCACTTAGAAGTAGATTATATGTCGATTGTATTGATTTCACAACTTTACACGAGCTGGCGACACTTCGGCAGAGCTTCCCTACCGGAATCAGAAGTTTCAAATGAAGACTTGGACTCTCCTATTTATAGGAAACCCACATCGCATGGACCAGAACAGTCCAGGTCGTGCGACCTGGTCTGTCCGTACGAACGGGTTTAGCCAGTTCGTGCGACCTGGTCAATCATCCTTAATTTCCTATTTTCTAGGCTACCGAACTCCAGTCTATCCAATCTAGTTACATGACTCGATACAAGACGAAGTCAACAGACATATGCACTAACAATCATAATCATAATCTTGAAGAACACTAAGAATCACAAGAAGTAAACTTGAACATAAGCTTAAAATATGAAGAAATCTTGATGAATATGAGTTGTTATGCTTGATGATTGTTGTTCATACATATATTTGAAGTTGATCATCATATGATCTTGCTAGATCATGATCAAAAACATAATCTAGCAAGATGAGAGAATGAAAATGTTGTAGGATGATAGATCATCCACACATAAAGCATGAACTTGAAAGAACAAAATGTTTTCTTGAAAAATAATGATCAAAGTGAGTAGTAATACTTGTAGATCTAAAGATTTATGGATGATTTCTAAAGAAACCGAGTTAAAAATATAAGTTTTACTAAATGTTGGTTCTTACATAAATAACTCCCATTTTTGGTGGATAAACAAGTGTAGAAACACTTGTGTAACAAGAAGTTTCATAAAGAAACATTTTTAGAAATTGTGATCATAAGTTGTAAAGATCTATCTTCTTCAAAAATGAAGTTTTTAAAGAATTAGTCACACTTTAAAGGATAACAAGGCTTACTAATAACACTAGTAAGTTACTACAAATTTTTACAAATATTCATGTTCATGAAGAAGTAGTTTATACTTGTTTTTGGCAAAGTTGGTAAGTAAAGGTTGTTTATTGTTGATTGTGGATTGATTGTGTTGATTTTTACAAAAGAAAATGATATGGTTGAAAGCATGGAAACCTCCATTTTTAGGGGAAACTATGGCAAAATTTTCTAAAAATCTAAACACTTAGAAAAATATTTTTAAACAAATGTTTACAAGTGTATTTTCAACCATAAATTGCTACATAAACTTTGCCATAATTTTTGTTACAAAAATTATAATTATTGGAGGTTGGTTTTTATAAATAAAAGTGACTAAATATGTATTTAGGAAAATATATATTTAGAAGACACCATGTGTGTGATTTGTATACTTTGTGTATTAGTTATATTATTTTAGGACTTGAAATAATATAACACATTCAAATACCAAGAATTACAATCCAAAATATTACCCAAATCCCAAGAATATGAATATACAAGATATACGCAAAATATTGATGAAACCGAGCTATGGAATAAGACTTACAAAATATTCCGAAAAATTGGTTCACAAAGTATATTTTGGTAAATAATATTTTGGACACCAAAGGAAACAAAAATATGATTTTTTACGATTATTACAAGAATATATCATATTTTTGACAAGGGAAAAATATATTATTTTTGGAAAGTATAAATACATATTTTTCTTAGAATTATTAGAAGATGTATTATTTTTGGGAGAAAATATACATTTCTTAAACAAACATGAAATACAATATTTTTGGGTGAAGGATATATTTTCTCAAATAAATATGAAATATATCATTTTTGGAGAAAAATAAGTTTATATATATATTTTCTAAGTTAGACTTGAAAATATATTATTTTTGGAACTTATATGAAAATACAAATATTTTTGCCAAAGGAAAAATTATAAATAATTTTTCTAAGTAGTATTTCACAAAATATATATATATATATTGGGAATATATATGGATTTTTACTAAAGTTATTATTCCGGAAAATTTAAGTACAAGAATACTTAATAATTACAAGAAATACGTATCTTCATACGTATAATTACACACCGGAATACGATACTGATACATGGCAAAAATATACAAGTATTAGAATAAAAATACAAATACACCCATCCTTGGGACGGAAATACAAGTATATATACTTGAAAAGTATTAAGTTAAAATATATTGTAGTAACAATTATTCCAAAATCTAACAAATATAATTTAAGTTAAAATATTTATTATTTTGACAAATAATTATATAACTTGGAATAATAACGAATGCACAAAGAAACGTAACTCAAAGACCTTAATATTAAGTCAAGGCACGACCCGCTCGTCTAATAGATCATAGTACGTTGTAGGTAGTCTTGTTCATTCGAAGAAGCTTGAGTTACGGTGATTGAAGACGCAAGACTGTGAGTTCATGACCCCCTTTTTCTTTTAACTGTTTTCAGTTTTATAACTTCAGGGGTGAAGTACAAGTTACAAACTGTTTACGAACATTTTGATTTGGTATGGTTAGCTAAGGAAGGGTACTGCTTGATCATGTGAGTGGTGGGTATAACACTTAAGGCCATTAATCCTCGTTGTAGGACCGAGGGACATGAGTGATAGATCTATTTGGGTGTAGCGAGCCCACACCCATGTGGACCAGGGTGGCCCATGAGGTGACTATGTCTTATTCCCGGAGACAAATCTGCTAGGTTTGAGTTTTCTTGCATCACTTCACACATATCAATGGCCTTGTAAACCATTGGTGACCTGTTTTTCCTTGTTGCTTTCATACCAAGGTTTTACAACATACATACATACTTTCAGTTATTACAAAGGTTATTCATACTCATAAACAAACACATGAACTCGCTTAACTTTTGTTGATGTTTTCAAACTACATGTATTTTAGGGAATTAGATGTAGATCTGGCGGGCGTTCGAAAGTTCCAAGTGTGGTTTAGGAATAAAAGATGTCATCCATGGTAAGGTTTGGTTAGTGTGTCTTATCCTGGATGAGACACGTCTTCCAAATCCTGGTTTTATTTAATATCTTTTGTCGAGTCTTTGTGAACTCTTAAACCAGTTGCATGGTTCTACTCGAATTTGAATTTCTATGTCTTAAAACAATGTTGTTGTTATGTTTCTAAAACTTATTTAATGGATGACCATCTATGGTTTTTATCATATAGTGGTTGTTATGATTGAATGCAATGATATTAAGCAAGTCACACATAATCACGCTTCCGCAAAAGACAGGGTGTGACAGCTTGGTATCAGAGCTTCGGTTGTAGCGAACTAGGATTTTTCTCGAGTCTAGACTACAATCATTAGGGCTCTCACGAAAATGTTTTCACAACATGTTTTCATTGCGTACATAAAATGCCAGATCCAAGAAAACGAAAATTTTTACAAATAAAAAGACACGAAACACATTTCAAGGGTTATGTTCAGTATGAGAGACTGGGTGGTTCAGTCTGAGAGACTGGGTGGTACAGTCTAAGAGACTGGGAGGTTTAGTCTGGGAGACAAGGTGGTTAAGTCTGGGAGACTAGATAGTTCAGTCTGGGAGACTGGGAGGTTTAGTCTGGGAGACTACGAAGGATACTTGAATACATGATTGCATGTCATTGATTACATGCTTAATGTTAGTAGTTAATATATGTGCATATGTGGTGATTGTTATGTTACAGATACCATGTCATCATCTGATAGCGGATTGTCCGATGACCATGATCCCATGGCAGTAGTTTCTGATGATGAGATCGTCCCTGAGCCAGAGATCTTTACTTCCGATACAGAGAGTGACCCGGAGATGATGTCCGACGATGATGACGATTTTCAGCCATTTGCGCAGCCTGATTTTGGAGATGATCCACCGCTTGCTGATGGTATCCCGGACGAGGATCCGTTTGTTATTCCTATTCCTGTCCACGATCATCTTATCATCGTTCATCCCGATGGTGAGCATGTTGTGGCACCGATCCTCGCTCCTGTTCCTTTAGTGGTCATTCCTCCTGAGGATTGGCCATTCGATGATCTTTTCGACGATGATGTTGATCTATTTATTGATGGTCCCCCTGATGATGCTCATGGCGATGGAGAGCTACATGAGGACGTTGTTGCTATTCCACTTCTTGAGATTCCTGTTATTGAGATTTCTTCTGACTTTAGCTTATACCTTGTCTCAGATTCCTTCGCGTCTATGACATCTTCCGCCTTGCAGGCAGTTGGTTTGCGACGTTACGCCACTGATACTGATGATGATACAGCCATGTCAGCTGCACCATCCCCTCCACATGAATTTGAGCCTGGACTTGAGCCTGATTTTATTCCTGTCGATCAGCCTGTTGATGCACCTGCTGACCCTGAGCCGATACCTGCTCCTGAGCGTTTGCCTGATCATAACCCTATTCCATTTGTCTTACCTGACATTGCACCCCTCATACCTGATCCAGTTCCTACACCCGTTGTCCCTCCTGTTATCGAGCTAGTCACTCCTCCACTTGCACCCGCACCCGCTGTTGTTGCTCCTTTTTTGGCCAGGAGAGTCTGATGTACACCGTGTTGACCTGCCTATTGTTTTCTTGCAGGATAGACCCGCACCCCATCCAGGGGAAGGCACTACTAGCCAGCAGCCTGGCCATGACCCTCATGTTTCAGCAGCCTATCCACACGTACCTCAGTCTGCACCTTTTGCTCATTTTACTTCTTCACCACTTGATGAGCCACTTAGATGGTTCCCACCGTACACCATGCCGATTTATGATCCCTACCATCCCTCGCACTTTACTGGTTATACACGGGATGAGTTACTTCTATCATTGCAGCTCCAGTATGAGATCATGAGTCGCAGGATTTTAGAGCTTGAGATGATACGGCATCCTTTGCCATGTCCTTGTCAGCCTGCATTTGTTCCTCGTTCATCACCGTCCCCATTTTCACATCCTCCTGCACCACTTACTCCATTTCCTGAGTTTGACACTCGATTTCTCACTGTTGAGTAGCAGATCAGCTATCTGTTGCGTCATGTTTATGAGCTTGAGGAGGAGCTTGCGCATGTGCGCAGCTTGCTATTTGTTCCTCTGCCTCCTCCTCCACCATCGTCAGCATAGCCGGTTTTTGGTTTTATGTAGGTAGCTACTTTTGATGAGAGCACCGCTATTGAGCTGAGCTAGTAAAGCCTTTTGGAGACCACCTTTTGATTGTATGACTGATGTAGAATGATAGACATTTTGGACAAGGGTAGTGTGACCCTGTGTTCCCTTTTGATACGATACTTTTGTAAAACATGTAACAATATTGGTGGTCGATGATTAATGAAAGCTCAATCGTAATGTTCTCATTAAATACGTTGTTAAATTACATGTTTGTGCTATGAGTGTGATAAGATTGCTTGTTATGATGATTACTTATATACCTTTGTATATACACTCCTAGGTCTTAATCGTATAATAGATGCTTATGTGCTTGAATCTTTAATAAGACCTGACCTATACAATCTTCTTTATAGAAGATGCCTCATTGAAGGAACACTCAGCTGCCCACAACAGAGGCAGAATTGCATGAACGAATTTCACAAGCAATCACACAACATGTGGCCTTACGCTCTAAACATAGCGGAGGTACCTTAGGAAATAACCCACCTCACGGTAATGTTTAAGTCACTTAAGACACATTACGGTACGTTTGGACATTCCATGCGTGTTTGCTAATGCTTCTGTGAATGATGGTGCTTGTACAGGTTGTACTTACAAGCAGTTCCTTGACTGCAAGCCTTTGAACTTTGACGGCACTGGAGGTGCTGTAGCTTTCGTAAGATGGGCTGAGAAAACCGATTCTGTGCTGCGGATGAGCAAGTGCGCGCCAGAGCACCAGGTCACCTACATTTCTGGATTGTTTCTTGATGGAGCTCTATCGTGGTGGAACCTCCAAGTTCTGACTCCAGGTGAGGCTGCAGCGTATGGTTTGACTTGGGATGAGATGAAGGAACTGATGCGCAAGAAGTACTGTTCAAGGCTGAGATTCAGAAGTTGGAAACCGAGTTTTAGAATCTTAAGATGGATGGTTCCAAGATAGCTGAGTACGTACAGAGATTCCACGATTTGTCTCGCGTTGTCCCCTACATGGTAGAGCCGGAGTTCAAGCGAATTGAACGTTTTATTTGGGGATTGGCACCCCAAATTATGAGCATGGTGACTTCTTCGAAGCCTCCAACAATCACTGAGGCCATTGATTTGAGCGTGGCATTGACTGAAGAAGCAATTAGGCTGAACAAGTTTTCGGTTTCTGAGGGAAAGAAGAAGGAGACTCATGTTGAGTCCTCTGGAGAGAACAAGCGAAAGTTCTCGAATTTTAAGAAGGGTACCCAAGGAAACAACAATGGTAACAAGAAAAGAGAAGTGTGTTGGTGCACTACATCTGTCGACTTAGTCTTGGATCGAGTCTTAGTCTTAGAGTGTTAGATCAGGGCACGTTTTACCAGAAAATAGGATAGCATATAGGTCTAAACTGATATATCCGCTTATGTGTCACTAGGAGGTCCGCTTATGTGTCTGGTCCGCTTATGTGTACATGTCCGTATGTGGGAACCTACCTGGTCCGCTTATGTGTACATGTCCGTATGTGGGAACCTACCTGGTCCGCTTATGTGTACATGTCCATATGTGGGAACCTACTAACACTATAAATACCACATGAGCGAACTCATTTGTAATTTTTCGAGAATTCCATTCCGAAGTGCTGCCGGTGTGAAGAACGAGCTGTAAACATTGTCAAATAAATAAAATCAGTAGATTAAGTGAATTGCAAGCTGTCTCTACCTTCGTTTCTTGTTATTCCGCACCTGAAACGTAGTTGAACGCCTCTGAACGACTCATTCAGGTCAATACACGATCCTACAATTGGTATCAGAGCTCAGGAGGAGGAGTTCTGCAGAGAATAGCTGGAATTCATCAAATTTTCTTACTTCTACACCTTCTTTCTTCAGTTCAGAAATTTTCACCGGTCAAAATTAGTTCAAAATTTCAAGGATTGTGCGTAATAGGATATAGACAAACCCTGGAAAGTTTGGTGTTAAAATTCGCATTAAAAATGGGTCAAATGAACTTCCGAATAGGTTCCGCTTTTTCGGACATTTGGTAGATCCACTCATTTGAACAGTTCAAGTCCGCTCATTTGACAAAATTATCAGTAGTTCCGCTTCTGGGTAATCATTCAAGTCCGCTCCTGAGACATATTTTTAGAAAGTCCGCTTCAAATTGCATAAAGGTCCGCTCCAAAGAACAATCAAGTCCGCTCCAATGGTTCACTCATTTGACATCATGGTCCGCTCATTAGACACCTAGGTTTCGCTCCAAGTGCACATCAGTGGTTCCGCTTATTTGAACTTCAGTGGTTCCGCTTATTCGAACATCAGTGGTTCCGCTTATTCGAACTTCAGTGGTTCCGCTTATTCGAACATCAGTGGTTTCACTTATACAAACATCAACAGTTTCGCTTTTAAGAACATCAGTGTTTCGCTCATTCAAACTTCAGTTGGTTTCGCTCTTTTGAACACTAGTTTCGCTTATCAGTCATCACAGATTTCGCTCATAAGAACATCTGATTTCGCTTATAAGATTTTGAAAAACGTGTTGAAAAGTCATGGATACCGAGTTCTACAACGCATTTGCAACACCGTGTGGTCCAAGCACTATTGCTCAGAATATGAATTTGGAAAACGAAACGGGAACCACCCATAAGAACATCTGATTTCGCTTATTAAGGGACACTTGATCGAAGTTAATGACAAGTATAAAGCATAAGAATGTTCCAATGTATACGAGCTCAAGCACAACATATTAAGCATGCATGTTGTATTGTTTGTTTGTGACTTAAACATAAAGTATGTGATTGCGTGTGTTTAATAATAATAAACGTATTGCACCCAAAAGTGTAAAAGTAAAAGGGGTTATGTATACTCACAATTTCGCAAAGCCTTCTGATTATCCGCGAATTGACGAGTTGTTGAGAATAGGGAAACGAAGGTGTATGGTCATTCCGAGTTTATGGAGTGGTTGGATTTGGGATTTAGAATTTAAGTACAAAAGTATGCATACACGAAAATATATTCTGTCTAAGTCCTGTTTTGACACTACGTTTTATGTGATTTCATGGGTCCTCACTTGCCCATTAGAATTATACGAGAAGCTTAGAACAAAGATAAAATAACCTATGTGTATAACACCTAACCACAAACCAATTAGCATCATGAATTCGGCTAAGAATATATATATATATATAGGGAGGAGATCATGCGAGAACCACCCTTATTGCGAGAACCGCGAGAACCAATGTGAACACAACCTAAAATAGCTAAAAAAAACCTTAAAAAACCTAACCCCCACCCCCCAAAAAAAAAACCTAACCCCCCCCCCCCCCCCAAAAAAAAAACCTAAACCCCCCTCCCCCACCCCCCAAAAACCTAAACCCCCCCACCCCCCCCCCCCAAGCTAAAATGCTAAAAACTAAACCCCCAAAAAACCTAAAAAAATAAAAAAAAAATCTAAATTTTTTTTTTATTTTTTATGCTCAAATCGCTACTTTTAGTGGCAAAAATTTTTTTTTTTCTTAAATTTGTTTTAAAAAAAAAAAAATTTTCTTTTATTTTTTTTTTTGCTTCGAAAAGTAGCGATTTTTATATAAAAAATATTAAAAAAAAAATTTGTGTGATTTTTAGCTATTTTAGGCATTTTTTGTTGTGTTCACATTGGTTCTTGCGGTTCTCGCAATAAGAGGTGGTTCTCGCATGATCTTCTCCCTATATATATATATATATAGTATATCTTATAACAAGTCCATCATTAATGTCATAGATATCATATAAGTCAAGCATGGAGGTATGCTTAACCTCATTGTATGAATTCACCAATGCACAAATCATCATAAGGATGTTTCGGATGGTCATAAATGAAAATGGAAATAGAACTATCTAACAAGTTCATCAAGTAGTCAAGTAAGATCAACTCGGGGGTTTCATGCCCATCATGGAAAATGTTGGAGATGCAGCGGGGTTGTGTTACTTTAGGACTAGGAAATTACGTGGAATATCATGATAAAACATCAAGTGAGATGGTGGAACAAGTTAGGATAGCCAAGGCTTCCAAGGTTCACACCTTCACTAACACAAAAGTCTTGCCATATGAACTATGGTAGACTTGGATGGTTTCAACACTTATGGGTTGTATAAACCCTATCAAAATAGAAAGTTTAGAGGGTGTTTATACCTCTAAACTCATAGGAATCAACCATACACAAGCTCTCTAACCATGGACTTGATTAGAGGCAAGGTAGGTACAAGATTATAACATGTCCGTAAAGATTAAACAAAAGTTCTTCCAAAACAGAAAGTTTAGACCTCAAAATAGTGATTTTCCACTGTGGTTTACCATGGTAAACCTGTGGGAACACTCCTACAAGTGTCCCAAGCTTTTTAGAAGAAGAAAAGGTGAAGAAATGATGAAGAAAAGTGATTTTGAATTTACATTTGGACTTGGAATAACTCTGCCAATTCTTACCAGACATCTCGGATGACGAGTACTGACTTGAACTCGGAACGTGTGTGGTAAAAGTCCTGTCTATTGCAGGTAACCGGTAAACGGTATTGATTCTCTCTTCTGACTCAGCGGTAGGAGGAGCAACTTCCTTAAAGTTCACTGCATAAAGGTCAAAAAGAAGAATATTAATAGGGGATAACAATTAAATCGTCTATAAGGATATTTATGATCCTACCGGTGGTTAACCACTCCACCGGAAGGTTGGCACCCTCAGCAATGGAATCTCGTTTGACAAAGAAGAATTTGCGTTGCCATCCGTCTTCGTTTTTGGTGGCTTTGAGAATCAGGGGTTTGCTGGAGGTTGAAAAAAGCAAGAACCGGCTAGAGCCGTGGGATCGGAGGCGATAAGCAATAGGTAGATCCTCGATGCAGAGGTCAGAACAATGGAGGTTTTTGATTTGGTTGAGTACAATTAGTACTCTCCAAACCATGGGCATGGTTTGAGCAAAGGAGATGCCAGTAATACGAAAGAATTGCATCATGAATTCAGGAAAAGGGTATCGAAGACCTAGTGAAAAAGGATATGCTGGAAAACAGATCCATTCGGTAGAAGAAACATCCGATCAGATTGACCGATCAAATGGCCTAAAGACTGTGCTGTCAGGGAAAGTGCCGGAGGCTCTTAAAGCTGCAATATCTGCGTTGTCAAAAGCGCAGATCTCCTTCTCGGGATTTTTGAGAAGATTCTGCTGGGTGAAGGTCTCGGCGGCCATTGCTAGAAAGATGAAGTAAAATGACAGGAAGAAAGTCAAAAATGGAGAATTACCTGAAGGGTCTGTTGAAGATATCTGCTTTTCAAACAAGAAAAGAGAAGATATAGGGGCATTGTGGATCTCCATGGAGTAAAAAACGCGTTGGAAGTTATGATGTGATCTTGACTGTCGCTTCATTTTAAATGCCTTGAGTTGTGGGATAAGGTTTTTGAAATATATCCGTTGGATTGGTATCCCAACCGATATATTTGGGGACAATTGTTAGGGGTCATTTTCTTAACATATGTATCCTGACCAATATCTTGCCTTTGTTTGTTTATTTGTGATCAGGATGCTGGAAGAGGATATTGCTGACATCTTGGGCGATATCCTGAGGCTTATTAAATTAACCACGTGCAGGTTAAGGGTTGAGACTTGCTAACGGTCAAGAGGACTTCTTCTCCACAAGACTCGGACGAATTTGTTGAGAAAGAGACGTTGAGCCCGAAAGACCAGGTCTACAACGTTCCAAGAAGGAATATTCGGTGGATCCCGCGAGTTTAGGGTAGTTAGTTATTTTATCTTTACTATAAATAGATGAGGTCGGATCAGCTTAGAACACAACAATTCACACTTACACTCTCGAACATTTACACTCTCTAGCTAATTGCAAACACCACACTTGTATTTCATATTCATTGTAACACTTAGTCGATCCGTACCACATCCCTCACTGTATCCTGATTTTTGAAGCAATTGAAGAACAAGGCAGCTGCGATTGTCAGCTCCCGAGGTTTTATGCCGGCGATCTAGATTGATCAAGGGCTTTCCTCGTACATCTCGTGTCGTTTACTTTATTTTTGCTCATTGTTTGATCATAGATACAGCTCAATATCCTGAGCCGTATCCTGAGTACTGTTTTTCCAAATAACTTAACAATTATATTTCCAACACACTTTCTAGCACACTACCTCACTTAACTAATTTGATCACTTAATTACTTCGGTAATTTTTGACCGAAACAGTGAACATATAGAGGTACCTAAATGGAAGACTTGTTCTTCCTACCTCCTACATGACCTCCATGATACAAAGAGGTTCCTAAATGGTGGATTTATCCTCCTGTCTCCTACTTGACCTATATCATATAATATACACTACATACTACTTATATGTATATTCCAAATAATTGAACCTTTGATGACGAATTTGTGTTCATTTATCAAGGTGTTTGATTACATCATCTAAAACATTATGTGTTAAAGATGATTACTTTTGCATATGTACTTTCCATATTCCTTTTAAATTCTGAATCTCGACTCTAAAATTACCTTGAACTCTAACCCTTATACATTTATCCTCCCAATCTCATACACTCGTCAACACTTGGATAACCGGAAGACTTAGCAATTTTGTGAGTATACTTGACCCATTTTACCGTTTTCACACTTTTGGGTGTAATATGTTTTTATATACAAACACACTTAACATACATATTCTTATGCAAATATTAAACAACAATCCAATACATGCTTACTATTTGTTATGCTTGATTCATGTTTTCTGGGTGATTCTTATGTGATGAACTTGTCATTAGCTTCGTACAAGCCTCCACTTAACATGTATAGCGCTATAGGAGTAACGCACCGCCCGTGAACGAGAGGTCATGTTTGGTTTATTCATTCATACTTGCGTAAACAGAGGGTTGACTTGTAAATCGCATGCCAGTTTATACGTTAATCTTGATAACTAGGTTTGCCATGTGGATTGTTCCTTATTATTTTTATACTTATATACTACGCATCAAACTTGTTTGCTCTCTAATACTTTTTGTATTGAACTACGCTTTTAAAACATGTTGCAGGTTTTGAGATGATGTTGATGATGCATGGAACATAGTAGGATGCTTAGATACACACTTTAAAGTTGTATTCTTAATGTATTGTGTTTCATCATTCATATTATTATTGTTTCAAATCTTCGTAATTGACTCTTAGAAATGAAACGGAAATTTATTATTTAAATACTTGTCACAAATAGTGTTATGAAGTCTCTTGCAATCTAGTTTTCGTCTCACTCTGATGTTTCCGCCATCGGTTGGGGTGTGACACGGTGTGCAGCCGCGCAGGGTTTTGTTAAAGACGTTTATGTGATGAGGTTATGGTATGGTCCAATATGCCTGCTCAAGGTTTTTGGGACCATACCCCTTCAATAACTAATATAAACAAGTATCAACTATCTCCAATGACCTAACAGACATGACCTCAAGAATACGGGCGGTGCGTTACTTCTATAGCGCTATACATGTTAAGGGACACTTGATCGAAGTTAATGACAAGTATAAAGCATAAGAATGTTCCAATGTATACGAGCTCAAGCATAACATATTAAGCATGCATGTTGTATTGTTTGTTTGTGATTTAAACATAAAGTATGTGATTGCGTGTGTTTAATAATAATAAACGTATTGCACCCAAAAGTGTAAAAGTAAAAGGGGTTATGTATACTCACAATTTCGCAAAGCCTTCTGATTATCCGCGAATTGACGAGTTGTTGAGAATGGGGAAAGGAAGGTGTATGGTCATTCCGAGTTTATGGAGTAGTTGGATTTGGGATTTAGAATTTAAGTACAAAAGTATGCATACACGAAAATATATTCTGTCTAAGTCCTGTTTTGACACTACGTTTTATGTGATTTCATGGGTCCTCACTTGCCCATTAGAATTATACGAGAAGCTTAGAAAAAAGATAAAATAACCTATGTGTATAACACCTAACCACAAACCAATTAGCATCATGAATTCGGCTAAGAATATATATATATATATATATATATAGGGAGGAGATCATGCGAGAACCACCCTTATTGTGAGAACCGCGAGAACCAATGTGAACACAACCTAAAATAGCTAAAAAAACCTTAAAAAACCTAACCCCCACCCCCCCCCCCCCAAATCCTAAACCCCCCACCCCCCCCCCCCAAAAAAAAACCTAACCCCCCCCCAAGCTAAATCCTAAAAACTAAAACCTAAAAAAAACCTAACCCCCCCCAAAAAAAAAAAAAATCTAAACCCCCCTCCCCCAAAAACCTAACCCCCCCCCCCCCCACCCCAAGCTAAAATGCTAAAAACTAAACCCCCCCAAAAAACCTAAAAAAATCTAAAAAAAAAAAAATCTAAAATTATTTTTTTATTTTTTATGCTCAAATCGCTACTTTTAGTGGCAAAAATTTTTTTTTCTTTTTTTTAAATTTTTTTTAATTTTTTTTTTTGCTTCGAAAAGTAGCGATTTTTATATAAAAAAATATTAAAAAAAATTGTGTGATTTTTAGCTATTTTAGGCATTTTTGGTTGTGTTCACATTGGTTCTCGCGGTTCTCGCAATAAGAGGTGGTTCTCGCATGATCTTCTCCCTATATATATATATATATATAGTATATCTTATAACAAGTCCATCATTAATGTCATAGATATATTATAAGTCAAGCATGGAGGTATGCTTAACCTCATTGTATTAATTCACCAATGCACAAATCATCATAAGGATGTTTCGGATGGTCATAAATGAAAATGGAAATAGAACTATCTAACAAGTTCATCAAGTAGTCAAGTAAGATCAACTCGGGGGTTTCATGCCCATCATGGAAAATGTTGGAGATGCAGCGGGGTTGTGTTACTTTAGGACTAGGAAATTACGTGGAATATCATGATAAAACATCAAGTGAGATGGTGGAACAAGTTAGGATAGCCAAGGCTTCCAAGGTTTACACCTTCACTAACACAAAAGTCTTGCCATATGAACTATGGTAGACTTGGATGGTTTCAACACTTGTGGGTTGTATAAACCCTATCAAAATAGAAAGTTTAGAGGGTGTTTATACCTCTAAACTCATAGGAATCAACCATACACAAGCTCTCTAACCATGGACTTGATTAGAGGCAAGGTAGGTACAAGATTATAACATGTCCGTAAAGATTAAACAAAAGTTCTTCCAAAACAGAAAGTTTAGACCTCAAAATAGTGATTTTCCACTGTGGTTTACCATGGTAAACCTGTGGGAACACTCCTATAAGTGTCCCAAGCTTTTTAGAAGAAGAAAAGGTGAAGAAATGATGAAGAAAAGTGATTTTGAATTTACATTTGGACTTGGAATAACTCTGCCAAATCTTGTGTTTGCAACTGATTTGAGAGTGTTTTAAGTGTGTAAATGAGCTGGGAAAGTGAAAATGGAAGGATGGAGGCTTGTTTGTATAAGGGGGAGGTAGGGTTTTGTGTTAAATAAGGTTAAAAGATGATTGGGGAAGGGAATAATGGCCAATCCATGAAGAGAAAACAACTTTCTGCGGATCAGGGGTTTTATGGGCCATGACAGAAAAGGGGTAGAGTCTCGCGCCCCGCCCCGCCCCTTAATTCCAACAATTTTGGTTTATTGCATTTTAGTCCCTGAACTTTGGTTTGTTTATTATTTTAAGCTATAACTTTGTATTTTGACATGTTTTTAAGGATAAAAAGCATACGTAAGTATAATTCGAATATCGTCAATGTATGTATGAATAATTGTAAGTATAACAAGTGTCGGTTTGCAAGTAAACACGTATTTAATTGATTAATTGCGCGAATAACAAGTATGTATAAAATGCATTATGATTAAAGTCTTGAATTATATAATTGGCAATGTAATACGAACATGGTACGAATACAACTTTCCATAAATACAAATACGATTAAACTTTCTAAATAAGGAAAGTACAAAATGCGAAGCGTTACAGTCTCCCTACTTTAGGAAATTTCATTCCGAAATTTATATAAGAGAAAGACTTTAGAAAAAAAAAAGTATTTTGGTTAAAACGGTTGGCTAAAATCGCAATTTTGAAGTTTAAAGTCTATGAGGAGTCTATGTATAGGCGTGTTAGAATGCATGAAAATTCTTGAGGAATGAAAAGGTAGGTTTGTAAAAGTAGTTCCTTTAACTAATGTGATGTGAGGCATCAATCGTAAGTATGAGTAAAACGTGAATGTGTGTGTATAATGTCACACCCCGATTTCCTGTGGGATTGAAAGGGTTTAGTCGTGATGGTTGGTCAATCAGTTTATCACAAATTAATATAATAATGCAGCGGAAGTATTAGGAGTAAAAATATTCATTCATAACATTGAAAGTGTTCAAATATCCAAAGTACAAATTGTTTCAAGTGTTTAAATAACAGCCCCCAGGTGGATCGAAGTAAACGATGCTTAGACATCATAGGCCATAAGCTAGGAGTTGCAAATTCCAATGCTTTTATCATAGCCGACCCGGATTCCCAGCCTAATAGTCAAGGTTCGTACCTGTAGTTTAGTCTTTTGAAAATACATCAGCTTTCGTTGGTAAATACAATTAACCGACTCATTTTAAAAATAGTTTTTTTCAAAAAAAAAAGATTTTAATACATAGAGAGAACCTGTAGGTAATCATTTAATATTTCTTGGGAATTTAGTCTTGTCACCTGATTGACATATTTGTCATATAATGGGAACCAGATATCAAAGCCGGTCATTTTCAGTGCTATAATGATTAAGGTACACACCAAAGTTGAATAACGTGTCTTACAGTCGGTATGCCTACCCCGACACGTTATTCAGTATGGCCATAATAGTTCATGATTCAGGATGCCAAAACACGGTAACAATAATCCCCAATTATTTCAGTTATCAAATATAACAGATTAAATCGAGTTCTTACATTTATGAGCAATCATAGGCGGCTCATTTATGTAATACTCGCTCCAAGTGGTGTATTCGCCATACCCCAACTTTTCATAGAAAATAAGTTAAGAGCATTTACCTTTTAGCTAGCTTCAAACCGTTACCGGTTTTCAAAATATAGTAAAAGCCGTAAAGACAAAGTATTAAACTCAAGTCCGATTATCTGGGGGGTTCCATAGTCCGGAGTGAACAGATTTAGCTATCTGTTAGAATGTATACGGGTCATAGGGTAGTTCCTTTGACATGACCTGTTACCTAAGAATAAGATTAACTGCTAGATTAAGTGTAGATTGATTTGAATGTGGTTTATACCTATCTGAGTGTAAGGACTCATTGGATAAAGGTAATTTAAACCAACATTCTGATTTGGAATGATTGTAATAGGTTTTGACCCGTTATGCCTAGTTTATGTGAACTAGGTTCACATAACTAGTTATTCGCATAAAGACGGGTTCGGAAGGTCGGATGGGCTTACGAAAAGTCTTAGTATCCAAATACATTTTTGGTTGAAGTATCTACTGACTTGAAATCAGATTACAAGTTTAGTTTAATTTAAAATCATTCATTAAATTCTTTTTGACCATACAAGGGTATTGTGGTCATTTTTAACAATATAATTTTGACTTGTCATTAAATCCATCTAATGGACTGACCATGTCGTATAACTTCACTGAGTTATACTTAATTATAACATGGTCCTAAAACAAGTTTAAAACAGGCCTAAACGTTGACCAAACGGTCAAACGGTCAGAATCAAAAGTCAATGCAAAAGTCAAACTGCTTGACTTTTGACATAAGACCTTAAACTGAATTAAACAAGTTAAGCATGTTATAATCAGTTATATTAGTTATAAAACTTGTATAAGTGATAAAAGAACTGAGTTTTAAGTTGTAGAAACCTTTTATGCATTTTAGTCGAAAAGTTCATGTTTTACGTAATATGCTTAGCTTACAATTCAACTAGTAAACGTGATTGTCCGAAGGTATGATCACAGAGGGATCATACCAACATTATTACGATCACGTAGTAAAGTTTGGATCGAACTTTACTTTGACCAAAATGGTCAGAAGCTAAAGTCAAACAGAAAGTCAACTGTTTGACTTTATCTTCAAAATAACTAAATAAAAAATGAAATTGCACTAAAGTAAACACTTACTTGGAAGTGTTTGGCAGAAAAAGAACTGAGACAGGAGTCCTCTTGTACAGAGGAATGCTCCAAGAGTGAATAGAGGGAAGAAGAGTGAATGAGCAAGTGAAAAAGTGATTCAAGCTTGCTATTTATAGTTGAGGAGGGATCATAAGATTATTCTAGGTGTCCAGAGGTCTTCTAGGATGATTATAGGTGTTCTTTCTGACAACTGTCAAAATTTCAGGTTTCCGTACGACTATTAAACCCTGATTAGTGCTTAATGACTGTGCTGAATTACAATTAATGACTTGAACTGCTTTCTGATTTCTGCTTTATACCTGCATGTGCATCACATATTTTAAATGACATGTCATTATTGCATGAGAGTTTATATGACTCAAAGGATGCACAAAACACAGTTAGCACAGTTATCAGATAAATCAGGAAAATGCTGACAGAACTCAGCACATAGACAGATAGTGTATTGAGACACAGAATGAGCCAGAAACCAAGTATTACACTAGTATAGTGTGTAGGAAAGTAAGGATCACAAAACTGCCTTTCTAGTGATAGTTTAAGTGCCGAAAAGTGCCTAAAACTCACATAAAGTGCTGAATTCAGCAAAATTAAGCATAAATCAGCATTTAAACACACTAATATTATGCAGAAATATGGTTAAATGGTCCTGAATGCTTTCCTAAGTGTCGGGAATCAAAAGTGTCACAAAAAGGTACATAAAGCACACTAAACTGCAAGTTTAGCACCTTAAAAAACCGGTAACCAACCGAACAATCGGACACTACCAAAACACCAAATTTTCACTAGAAGCACTGTTTTAACATTACCAAGCTAGTTATGATCCCCGAACATCATAACACATCATAAATATCTAGTAACTAGAAACCTAACTACATACTTGATTTTTAACCTAAACAAACTAACTTAGTTACAATATTATATTTGATGTTGTCTCCACTTTAATGACATATAATACAAGAGTTAAAGTGTGGAAATGGTTATAGGAACTAACCTAAGTGTTCTAACTTCATTCTTACACATACCAAAACACACAAGTTTCTCCTTCTCCCCTTGGTGCTCTCGACCGACCTCAACACACACACACTCACCTTCATTCATCCATCCTACTTCTATTTCAAGCATATACCAAGGTGTTAGAGGTCACATAAAGGAGCTAGGAGCTTACGGAAATTGAATGACCTTGTTCATTTGCTTTTATCCACTTGTTTTCTTCACTTGATCATCCCTAGCTTTGTGCTAGTGGTAAGAACCTTGATCTTGCTACTTTACTTCCATTTTAAGTGGTTAAAAGAAGAATCATTGTAGGATCGGTGAATCGATCTAAACGAGTCGATCAGAAGAGATCTAGACCAAATCAGAGGCAGAATTCAGTGATTTGATCTTCATTGTAGCTTGATTTGCACTTAGAAGTAGATTATATGTCGATTGTATTGAGTTCACAACTTTACACGAGCTGGCGACACTTCGGCAGAGCTTCCCTACCGGAATCAGAAGTTTCAAATGAAGACTTGGACTCTCCTATTTATAGGAAACCCACATCGCATGGACCAGAACAGTCCAGGTCGTGCGACCTGGTCTGTCCGTACGAACGGGTTTAGCCAGTTCGTGCGACTTGGTCAATCATCCCTAATTTCCTATTTTCTAGGCTACCGAACTCCAGTCTATCCAATCTAGTTACATGACTCGATACAAGACGAAGTCAACAGACATATGCACTAACAATCATAATCATAATCTTGAAGAACACTAAGAATCACAAGAAGTAAACTTGAACATAAGCTTAAAATATGAAGAAATCTTGATGAATATGAGTTGTTATGCTTGATGATTGTTGTTCATACATATATTTGAAGTTGATCATCATATGATCTTGCTAGATCATGATCAAAAACATAATCTAGCAAGATGAGAGAATGAAAATGTTGTAGGATGATAGATCATCCACACATAAAGCATGAACTTGAAAGAACAAAATGTTTTCTTGAAAAATAATGATCAAAGTGAGTAGTAATACTTGTAGATCTAAAGATTTATGGATGATTTCTAAAGAAACCGAGTTAAAAATATAAGTTTTACTAAATGTTGGTTCTTACATAAATAACTCCCATTTTTGGTGGATAAACAAGTGTAGAAACACTTGTGTAACAAGAAGTTTCATAAAGAAACATTTTTAGAAATTGTGATCATAAGTTGTAAAGATCTATCTTCTTCAAAAATGAAGTTTTTAAAGAATTAGTCACACTTTAAAGGATAACAAGGCTTACTAATAACACTAGTAAGTTACTACAAATTTTTACAAATATTCATGTTCATGAAGAAGTAGTTTATACTTGTTTTTGGCAAAGTTGGTAAGTAAAGGTTGTTTATTGTTGATTGTGGATTGATTGTGTTGATTTTTACAAAAGAAAATGATATGGTTGAAAGCATGGAAACCTCCATTTTTAGGGGAAACTATGGCAAAATTTTCTAAAAATCTAAACACTTAGAAAAATATTTTTAAACAAATGTTTACAAGTGTATTTTCAACCATAAATTGCTACATAAACTTTGCCATAATTTTTGTTACAAAAATTATAATTATTGGAGGTTGGTTTTTATAAATAAAAGTGACTAAATATGTATTTAGGAAAATATATATTTAGAAGACACCATGTGTGTGATTTGTATACTTTGTGTATTAGTTATATTATTTTAGGACTTGAAATAATATAACACATTCAAATACCAAGAATTACAATCCAAAATATTACCAAAATCCAAAGAATATGAATATACAAGATATACGCAAAATATTGATGAAACCGAGCTATGGAATAAGACTTACAAAATATTCCGAAAAATTGGTTCACAAAGTATATTTTGGTAAATAATATTTTGGACACCAAAGGAAACAAAAATATGATTTTTTACGATTATTACAAGAATATATCATATTTTTGACAAGGGAAAAATATATTATTTTTGGAAAGTATAAATACATATTTTTCTTAGAATTATTAGAAGATGTATTATTTTTGGGAGAAAATATACATTTCTTAAACAAACATGAAATACAATATTTTTGGGTGAAGGATATATTTTCTCAAATAAATATGAAATATATCATTTTTGGAGAAAAATAAGTTTATATATATATTTTCTAAGTTAGACTTGAAAATAAATTATTTTTGGAACTTATATGAAAATAGAAATATTTTTGCCAAAGGAAAAATTATAAATAATTTTTCTAAGTAGTATTTCTCAAAAAATATATATATATATAAATTGGGAATATATATGGATTTTTACAAAAGTTATTATTCCGGAAAATTTAAGTATAAGAATACTTAATAATTACAAGAAATACGTATCTTCGTACGTATAATTACACACCGGAATACGATACTGATACATGGCAAAAATATACAAGTATTAGAATAAAAATACAAATACACCCATCCTTGGGACAGAAATACAAGTATATATACTTGAAAAGTATTAAGTTAAAATATATTGTAGTAACAATTATTCCAAAATCTAACAAATATAATATAAGTTAAAATATTTATTATTTTGACAAATAATTATATAACTTGGAATAATAACGAATGCACAAAGAAATGTAACTCAAAGACCTTAATACTAAGTCAAGGCACGACCCGCTCGTCTAATAGATCATAGTACGTTGTAGGTAGTCTTGTTCATTCGAAGAAGCTTGAGTTACGGTGATTGAAGACGCAACACTGTGAGTTCATGACCCCCTTTTCTTTTAACTGTTTTTCAGTTTTATAACTTCAGGGGTGAAGTACATGTTACAAACTGTTTACGAACATTTTGATTTGGTATGGTTAGCTAAGGAAGGGTACTGCTTGATCATGTGAGTGGTGGGTATAACACTTAAGGCCATTAATCCTCGTTGTAGAACCGAGGGACATGAGTGATAGATCTATTTGGGTGTAGCGAGCCCACACCCATGTGGACCAGGGTGGCCCATGAGGTGACTATGTCTTATTCCCGGAGACAAATCTGCTAGGTTTGAGTTTTCCTGCATCACTTCACACATATCAATGGCCTTGTAAACCATTGGTGATCTGTTTTTCCTTGTTGCTTTCATACCAGGGTTTTTCAACATACATACATACTTTCAGTTATTACAAAGGTTATTCATACTCATAAACAAACACATGAACTCGCTTAACTTTTGTTGATGTTTTCAAACTACATGTATTTTAGGGAATTAGATGTAGATCTAGCGGGCGTTCGGAAGTTCCAAGTGTGGTTTAGGAATAAAAGATGTCATCCATGGTAAGGTTTGGTTAGTGTGTCTTATCCTGGACGAGACACGTCTTCCAAATCCTGGTTTTATTTAATATCTTTTGTCGAGTCTTTGTGAACTCTTAAACCAGTTGCATGGTTCTACTCGAATTTGAATTTCTATGTCTTAAAACAATGTTGTTGTTATGTTTCTAAAACTTATTTAATGGATGACCATCTATGGTTTTTATCATATAGTGGTTGTTATGATTGAATACAATGATATTAAGCAAGTCACACATAATCACGCTTCCGCAAAAGACAGGGTGTGACAGCTTGGTATCAGAGCTTCGGTTGTAGCGAACTAGGATTTTTCTCGAGTCTAGACTACAATCATTAGGGCTCTCACGAAAATGTTTTCACAACATGTTTTCATTGCGTACATAAAATGCCAGATCCAAGAAAACGAACATTTTTATAAACAAAAAGACACGAAACACATTTCAAGGGTTATGTTCAGTATGAGAGACTGGGTGGTTCAGTCTGAGAGACTGGGTGGTACAGTCTAAGAGACTGGGAGGTTTAGTCTGGGAGACAAGGTGGTTTAGTCTGGGAGACTAGATAGTTCAGTCTGGGAGACTGGGAGGTTTAGTCTGGGAGACTATGAAGGATACTTGAATACATGATTGCATGTCATTGATTACATGCTTAATGTTAGTAGTTAATATATGTGCATATGTGGTGATTGTTATGTTACAGATACCATGTCATCATCTGATAGCGGATTGTCCGATGAACATGATCCCATGGCAGTAGTTTCTGATGATGAGATCGTCCCTGAGCCAGAGATCTTTACTTCCGATACAGAGAGTGACCCAGAGATGATGTCCGACGATGATGACGATTTTCAGCCATTTGCGCTGCCCGATTTTGGAGATGATCCACCGCTTGCTGATGGTATCCCGGACGAGGATCCGTTTGTTATTCCTATTCCTGCCACGATCATCTTATCATCGTTCATCCCGATGGTGAGCATGTTGTGGCACCGATCCTCGCTCCTGTTCCTTTAGTGGTCATTCCTCCTGAGGATTGGCCATTCGATGATCTTTTCGACGATGATGTTGATCTGTTTATTGATGGTCCCCCTGATGATGCTCATGGCGATAGAGAGCTACATGAGGACGTTGTTGCTATTCCACTTCTTGAGAGTCCTGTTATTGAGATTTCTTCTAACTTTAGCTTATACCTTGTCTCAGATTCCTTCGCGTCTGTGACGTCTTCCGCCTTGCAGGCAGTTGGTTTGCGACGTTACGCCACTGATACTGATGATGATACAGCCATGTCAGCTGCACCATC
This sequence comes from Helianthus tuberosus, assembly GCA_030545235.1. Taxonomy (NCBI): domain Eukaryota; kingdom Viridiplantae; phylum Streptophyta; class Magnoliopsida; order Asterales; family Asteraceae; genus Helianthus; species Helianthus tuberosus. The sequence continues at coordinate 42,276,818 of CM060399.1, read as the reverse complement.
CCCTCAACATGAATTTGAGCCTGGACTTGAGCCTGATTTTATTCCTGTCGATCAGCCTGTTGATGCACCTGCTGACCCTGAGCCGATACCTGCTCCTGAGCCTTTGCCTGATCATAACCCTATTCCATTTGGCTTACCTGACATTGCACCCCTCATACCTGATCCAGTTCCTGCACCCGTTGTCCCTCCTGTTATCGAGCTAGTCACTCCTCCACTTGCACCCGCACCCGCTGTTGTTGCTCCTTTTTCGCCCAGGAGAGTCTGATGTACACCGTGTTGACCTGCCTATTGTTTTCTTACAGGATAGACCCGCACCCCATCCAGGGGAAGGCACTACTAGCCAGCAGCCTGGCCATGACCCTCATGTTTCAGCAGCCTATCCACACGTACCTCAGTCTGCACCTTTTGCTCATTTTACTTCTTCACCACTTGATGAGCCACTTAGATGGTTCCCACCATACACCATGCTGATTTATGATCCCTACCATTCCTCGCACTTTAATGGTTATACACGGGATGAGTTACTTCTATCATTGCAGCTCCAGTATGAGATCATGAGTCGCAGGATTTTAGAGCTTGAGATGATACGGCATCCTTTGCCATGTCCTTGTCAGCCTGCATTTGTTCCTCGTTCATCACCGTCCCCATTTTCACATCCTCCTGCACCACTTACTCCATTTCCTGAGTTTGATACTCGATTTCTCACTGTTGAGTAGCAGCTCAGCTATCTGTTGCGTCATGTTTATGAGCTTGAGGAGGAGCTTGCGCATGTGCGCAGCTTGCTATTTGTTCCTCTGCCTCCTCCTCCACCACCTTCAGCATAGCCAGTTTTTGGTTTTATGTAGGTAGCTACTTTTGATGAGAGCACCGCTATTGAGCTGAGCTAGTGAAGCCTTTTGGAGACCACCTTTTGATTGTATGACTGATGTAGACTGATAGACATTTTGGACAAGGGTAGTGTGACCCTGTGTTCCCTTTTGATACGATACTTTTGTAAAACATGTAACAATATTGGTGGTCGATGATTAATGAAAGCTCAATCGTAATGTTCTCATTAAATACGTTGTTAAATTACATGTTTGTGCTATGAGTGTGATAAGATTGCTTGTTATGATGATTACTTATATACCTTTGTATATACACTCCTAGGTCTTAATCGTATAATAGATGCTTATGTGCTTGAATCTTTAATAAGACCTGACCTATACAATCTTCTTTATAGAAGATGCCTCCTTGAAGGAACACTCAGCTGCCCACAACAGAGGCAGAATTGCATGAACGAATTTCACAAGCAATCACACAACATGTGGCCTTACGCTCTGAACATAGCGGAGGTACCTTAGGAAATAACCCACCTCACGGTAATGTTTAAGTCACTTAAGACACATTACGGTACGTTTGGACATTCCATGCGTGTTTGCTAATGCTTCTGTGAATGATGTTGCTTGTACAGGTTGTACTTACAAGCAGTTCCTTGACTGCAAGCCTTTGAACTTTGACGACACTGGAGGTGCTGTAGCTTTCGTAAGATGGGCTTAGAAAACAGATTCTGTGCTGCGGATGAGCAAGTGCGCGCCAGAGCACCAGGTCACCTACATTTCTGGATTGTTTCTTGATGGAGCTCTATCGTGGTGGAACCTCCAAGTTCTGACTCCAGGTGAGGCTGCAGCGTATGGTTTGACTTGGGATGAGATGAAGGAACTGATGCGCAAGAAGTACTGTTCAAGGCTGAGATTCAGAAGTTGGAAACCGAGTTTTAGAATCTTAAGATGGATGGTTCCAAGATAGCTGAGTACGTACAGAGATTCCACGATTTGTCTCGCGTTGTCTCCTACATGGTAGAGCCGGAGTTCAAGCGAATTGAACGTTTTATTTGGGGATTGGCACCCCAAATTATGAGCATGGTGACTACTTCGAAGCCTCCAATAATCACTGAGGCTATTGATTTGAGCGTGGCATTGACTGAAGAAGCAATTAGGCTGAACAAGTTTTCGGTTTCTGAGGGAAAGAAGAAGGAGACTCATGTCGAGTCCTCTGGAGAGAACAAGCGAAAGTTCTCGAATTTCAAGAAGGGTACCCAAGGAAACAACAATGGTAACAAGAAAAGAGAAGTGTGTTGGTGCACTACATCTGTCGACTTAGTCTTGGATCGAGTCTTAGTCTTAGAGTGTTAGATCAGGGCACGTTTTACGAGAAAATAGGATAGCATATAGGTCTAAACTGATAGATCCGCTTATGTGTCACTAGGAGGTCCGCTTATGTGTCAGGTCCGCTTATGTGTACATGTCCGTATGTGGGAACCTACCTGGTCCGCTTATGTGTACATGTCCGTATGTGGGAACCTACCTGGTCCGCTTATGTGTACATGTCCATATGTGGGAACCTATTAACACTATAAATACCACATGAGCGAACTCATTTGTAATTTTTCGAGAATTCCATGCCGAAGTGCTGCCGGTGTGAAGAACGAGCTGTAAAGATTGTCAAATAAATAAAATCAGTAGATTAAGTGAATTGCAAGCTGTCTCTACCTTCGTTTCTTGTTATTCCGTACCTGAAACGTAGTTGAACGCCTCTGAACGACTCATTGAGGTCAATACACGATCCTACAATTGGTATCAGAGCTCAGGAGGAGGAGTTCTGCAGAGAATAGCTGGAATTCATCAAATTTTCTTACTTCTACACCTTCTTTCTTCAGTTCAGAAATTTTCACCGGTCAAAATTAGTTCAAAATTTCAAGGATTGTGCGTAATAGGATATAGAAAAACCCTGGAAAGTTTGGTGTTAAAATTCGCATTAAAAATGGGTCAAATGAACTTCCGAATAGGTTCCGCTTTTTCGGACATTTGGTAGATCCACTCATTTGAACAGTTCAAGTCTGCTCATTTGACAAAATTATCAGTAGTTCCACTTCTGGCTAATCATTCAAGTCCGCTCCTGAGACATATTTTGAGAAAGTCCGCTTCAAATTGCATAAAGGTCCGCTCCAAAGAACAATCAAGTCCGCTCCAATGGTTCGCTCATTTGACATCATTGTCCGCTCATTAGACACCTAGGTTCCGCTCCAAGTGCACATCAGTGGTTCCGCTTATTTGAACTTCAGTGGTTCCGCTTATTCGAACATCAGTGGTTCCGCTTATTCGAACTTCAGTGGTTCCGCTTATTCGAACATCAGTGGTTTCACTTATACAAACATCAACAGTTTCGCTTTTAAGAACATCAGTGTTTCGCTCTTTCAAACTTCAGTTGGTTTCGCTCTTTTGAACACTAGTTTCGCTTATCAGTCATCACAGATTTCGCTCATAAGAACATCTGATTTCGCTTATAAGATTTTGAAAAACGTGTTGAAAAGTCATGGATACCGAGTTCTACAACGCATTTGCAACACCGTCTGGTCCAAGCACTGTTGCTCAGAATATGAATTTGGAAAACGAAACGGGAACCACCCAAAAGCCCCCGAAATTGATGAGCATTGAAGAATACTACAGGTGGAAAGACAGATTTGAAAACTGGGTTCAGGCAAACCATCTGAGATCATGGGAGTGTATTTTGAAGAAATATGTTTTGCCACAGACTGATTTGAAAGTTGACAAAAAGATATATGAATTTAGTAATGAAGAACGTGATATGTATAGAGCTGAAAAGATGATGATTAGTTTACTTCAGCAAGCTATCAAGGAAGACATTTTCATTCTGCTACAGCATGACAAAACTGCAAAGTCAATCTGGGATGCACTTAAAGTCAAATTTGAGGGTAGCGAGAAAATGATTAAAAGCAAAAAGGCACTGTTAAAGAAAGAGTTTGATCTGTTCAGCAGTCTACCGGGTGAAGACACAAAGAAGCTGATTGAAAGATACTGTCACCTTGTGCGATCTATGTCAATGCTTAGTATAAAAAAGGATTCTGAAGAGTGGGTAGACAAATTAGCTGATGCGTTACCTTAAAAAGAGTGGGGAACTTATTTGATGATTCTGAAAAACACAAGAGTTTATGATGGGTTATCAATTGGTGAGTTTATCGAAAAGATTGAGGGTCAAGATTTGGAACAGCAGAAGATCGCGAGGATGAACAGTCCAAATGGTCAACAGGACGTGAAGATGTACTACAAAGGTAGCATTCCAGTTCCAGAAGCTGAGAGAAGTCCGAAAATCCAAACTGCGTTTAGTGCTGGAGATTCTACAGAAAAGATTGATCAAAGTTCAAACAAAAGCAGCAGTGGTTTCTCATTATATCCAAGTGTCAATCCAAAAAGTTCATCAGAAAGCTTTCAGTCTTAAAGCACAAAGACAGGAAATGGATATGTGATTTAGTGCAACATCGCTCTAAATCTTCCCGAAGGTCAAAGTTTTTCAGAAGACACTGCTAAAGACCACATGGCTCTACTTGGTTCCGTATTGTTATCTTATGAGGGTCTAGTGGCTGGTCGGATCGGAAATCCCATGCTCACCAAAGAGGATTACGATCAAATAGACGCAGAAGAGATGGAATTAATGGATATCAAATGGTGTCTTGCGAGTGTTCTTAGACGTGCTGAAAAGTTCAAAACGATTACCGGGAGAAATGACTTTCTTGATGCTCATGTATCTACTTTAGGTTTTGATAAATCTAAAGTTACTTGTTTTCGTTGCAGGGAAAAAGGCCATTTCAACCGAGAGTGCAAGAACAGGGAAGCTAGTGGTGCTCAGAATCCGTTTGGAAAAGATGATTACTACCGGAAAGCCATTTATCAGCAAGTTGGTCAATCACAAGACTCACAGACGGCTCATGGTTGAAGAATCGAGGATTCAAAAAGAGCATGTGTGGTGGATTTTGACTGGAACAATTATATCCGTCCTGATAGCAAAGCATGTATAGTCGATCAAGATGATGAGAGGCTACCTGAAGGTTTCAGCTGGAATATGTTTGCAGATGAGAATGGGAATTTTAAAGCTTTCATTGCTAAGATTGTCAGAGAACCAGACATGTTTGCCACATGGATGAAATCTATCGGTGAGACAGTGAAAAGTGTGAAGGAACAGTCTGTTACATCTGAAGAAAGCTCAGAAAGTGCTGATGAAGATTCATTATGTTCAGATGAGAGTGTTAAAAATGATGTTACTTCAGAAAAAGAAGTTGTATTTGATCAAACACCGTCTGATTCTGTTGTATCAGATACTGATTCTGAAAAATCTTTACAGTTTGATCAGTCACCAGTTGATAGTAGCAGTGATGATGAGGAAGAGAAACATATTAATGTTGCTAAATCTCATTTTCTCCTGAAAGTTTTCATTTCTATTTTGCAGATCGCATGGAGAAACTGAAGGAGAAACGAGCTGCAAAAGAGCAAGTGAATGAAGACAAAAAGGTGATTGAAGAAGAAAAGGTGGTTGAAGTGGTGAAAACATTTGAAGTTGAAAAGATTGTTGAAGTTGTAAAGCCTTACGAGAAGTGTTTTGAAGCATGCAAGGGTTGTGCAGCAAAAGACGAGATAATTGCTGAGTATGAAAAGAAGAAAGAGCAGTTACTGTTCAACCTCAACTATGTGAAAGAATCTTATGATGTCTTGAACAAAATAGTAACTGGTCTCCAAAAGACAAATTCAGAAAGAGAACAAGCACTTACGATGATGAATGCTGTGATGATGACAAAACAGGAAGCCATCAACTTTTACATCGAAGAGAGTGCGAAATGGAAGCAAGAGTTGGAAACAGAAAAGATCGAGAATGAGAGAACTAGATGTTTATTACAAAGTTATTCTAGTTCTGATTATCTCATTGATCGTATTTACCCAACTGTTGCAGGTATGGAAGCTTTTCAAGACGAGAAGCCAACAAAAAAGAAAGATAGTGGTAAGAAACCGACTGTTAGCTATAACAAGTGTCCGCCTCCAATTTGGGAAGGGTATTCTCCTAGAAAACCAAATGAGGAGCAACTTGAAAAAGCAGTCAATATAAAGCTAAAAACCGACACAACTGACGTTTTACCAGATAACATTGATGTCACGTTTACCTCGTCAGATACTGATCATGAGTCTGAGTTAATCAAAAAGGTGGTCGATCAGGTGTTGGATACTGAGGAGGAGTCTGAGTCAAAGTCTGAGTCTGGAGGGTCAAATTCGTCAGTCAACAGTTCAAAGTCGTCGGTTAAACGGTCTTATAGTAAAGAATTTTTGTTATCGAAAGCAAATTTGGATGATGAAACATTTGAAGTAGCATACACTTTAAATGATTCTGACAAATTATATTCTGATAAAGAGTTTCCAATAAGAAGTGTTCGTTTTGATATGATCAAAAAGGTTTTCAAAATGACAGAAATTAACATTTCTGAAATAAAAGATTTAAATCTTATTGAAAAACCTAAAAAGTACACTTCAAGAGTTCAACAACGTCTAAACAAGAAAAAGGGTTACAATTCTAGTTCTGGTTTTCAAAAGAAATCAAACCAAAATCGTAGTTACAAAAAGAAAGGTCTTGGATTTATTCCACCAGAAAATCATAAAAATTTAAAAAATTCTAAAACAAAAACAGAATTTGTGTCAGGTGGAAGTGCAGAAGAGGAACAGAAGAAACCATTCTGGAGACAGTCAAATCAAGAGTTTCTTGCTGAAAAGAAGAAGAATGGAACTGAAGTTTGTCACTCAAAAGAAACTAGAACCTGTTACAAGTGCAATGAAGCTGGTCACATTGCATGGAACTGTCCGAAAAATGCTAAGTCAAAACTGGGAGTTTCTAACATGTTGAAAGAAATAGTTGTTGATGTTGAACCACCAATCGAAAAATTCAAAATTTTTGAAAACTCAATTTATGAGGTTGGTGAGTGTTCTAAAAAGAATTTGTACAAAAAGAATGCAAAAGACAACCAAGTGTGGGTTGTTAAGAAAGTTGATGAGAAAGTCGGTGATGAATCTGGTTCCACAAAGCCAGAAGAGCCACAGGTTGAGGAGAAAATTTCAGCGAATGATGATGAGTTTCCATCACTGAAATTTGAAGAAATTAAACAAAAAGTTGGCAAAGTTGAGATCTCAGATCAGTTTTATTCTGAGAAAACTGAATTTGATGTTGAAAAAACATTCAATAGAAGTGTTAAGAAAATTTTTGGGAAAATGTTGAATGGGAAAGTTAAGAGGGTTAAAGATTTTTATGCAACTAAAAAGGCAACTTACAACCCTACTGAGCAAGAATTGAAAGCCATCAAGTCTGAGAAGACTTGGATGGAAGTTTGTTTCCCTTGAAGTCTTAGGACTTTGCCGGAGATCCCTAGTTTGTAATCGTGGATCAGGAATCGGTATCTTTCTTGAAAATTGATGATTGTGAATGAATCTTATAAAGTTTAAATTTTTTACAGGTTAAGTGTGAATTGCCGGAGCTTCCAGGTTGGTAAGTGCGAAGTAGGAATCGGCATCTTGATTGGTAAAATGGTTTGTGTAGAGGTTTTATTCCTACAAGTGGTTTATGGAGGTTTACACTTACAAGTGGTAAAATCAAGGACATTAAGTTGTACTTGCATTTTCCTACAAGTGGTTGAAAGACAATGTGATGAACCACACCCCGAACCTATAAATGGTTTAAAATCAACAAAACTTATTTTTCGGAAAAATCATTTTGGTTAAAACAAACTTAAATGTTTTGAAATCATAATGAGAAAATAGTTTTGTGTAAGGGGGAGTTCTAATTGTTTATGCCAAGTGGATGGCGATTTGAAGCGATTCGATATCGGTTGTCAAGTTTGTTGTACAGTTTATTTTCAAATTTCCTTTAATGTGTTTGCATTTTAGGGGGTGTAGAAAATTTTAGAAAATCCAAAAACATTAGAAAATTTGAAAAAGGCAAAAACATGATAAAATGAAAAATGAGTTTTTGTGTCAAAGAAGAGGAAATGATAGTACATCAGTAGACAGTTACAGTATGCTAAAGAAATGTAATGATTAAATAGCGTTAAACAGTCTCACTGATGATATGCCGATAGGTTTTTACACATGTAGTAAGTTTTTTTGGGATATAAATTAAATTTCAAACTTGCTTATTTCGTGGGGAACACTATTTGGATATATAGGTAACCCCTGAAATCTCGTTTGAAAGGTCCCTCTTTCTGAGATACTAGGTTTTTATGCTCAGTGATATCTGGGGTATTATCCCGGGACTTCTGCTGAATGGAAGCAATGGCCTAGTCCCCGGAGAATACTTTCCAAATGCTTGAAACATAGCGCCACCCTCAGCAAATTGATGAAACAATAAAATTGATAGTCATTGCTGTTGTAATCAAAAGATCCTCTAAAGGGGACATACCAAAAGTCGAAGCCGTCATCTCTCTGCGTATCGAAAGATCGACCTGAGCTCTCACGGCCCTCGCAATTTAACCCCTTACAGATATCATCTGTGGTATACTCACCTGTAAGACTGAATATTGGGATCTGGATACGGGAGTATATTCAAGAGGTGGGACACATGAATGAGTTTAAGTTCTTAAAACATCTAACTCATATCCTGAATCAGTTGAAATTTGTGTGAAAATTTAAGTGGATCAGTATATTGGCAATCTAAGTGAATTGTTTAATTCTTAATGTGTAACTAAGCTCAACGGTACTTGTGACTTGTCAAAAACTGATATGATCCTCTTACACAAAACTCACAAAAATTTTGTCTGTAAATATTTCTTTACTACATTTCTTTACATTCAAAAATACAAAAAGATTTTCGGTGTGTTTTAGCATAAATTTTTGAAAAAGTCAAAAAGATTTTCGACAACTGATGTTGGAAAGCTGATTGTCAAAATTCCGAGTGCTAAACATGATGACATTGTTGTGAGGGGGAGTGTGTTTTAAAATGTCAAAATGTATTTTCTAAATCAACAAGTGGTTCATCAGATGTGTATGATCTGAGAGAGAGTGATTGTTGATGCTTATGTTTATGAGAGGGAGTCATCTGATTATATCAGAATGTTGATGCATTCAAATTGTTAAATTTAGAAATTCATTTCTTGGTTAAGAATGTGCAGGAATAGCCAAGTTTCGATTCTGGAAATTGAAGATTCTATAGAGTGCCAGGTTTAAGATTCTGAAGACAAAGAAAGCCAGACAAAGATCCTGAAGTAGATGTTGCTGAAGAACAAAGAAATGCCAGCAAATCGTTAGGGGGAGTCTGAAGATTTTCAAGTTAAAGAGAGTCTGTTGAAGAAGATAGAGAGAGAAAAGCCCAGAGACTGATCAAGACTGAATAAGTGAAGATACAGCATTGTCGTGACTCGATAGTCGACTCGTCAACATCTGAGGGGGAGTCTGTTGGTGCACTAAATCTGTCGACTTAGTCTTGGATCAAGTCTTAGTCTTAGAGTGTTAGATCAGGGCACGTTTTACGAGAAAATAGGATAGCATATAGGTCTAAACTGATAGATCCGCTTATGTGTCACTAGGAGGTCCGCTTATGTGTACATGTCCGTATGTGGGAACCTACCTGGTCCGCTTATGTGTACATGTCCATAAGTGGGAACCTACTAACACTATAAATACCACATGAGCGAACTCATTTGTAATTTTTCGAGAATTCCATGCCGAAGTGCTGCCGGTGTGCAGAACGAGCTGTAAACATTGTCAAATAAATAAAATCAGTAGATTAAGTGAATTGCAAGTTGTCTCTACCTTCATTTCTTGTTATTCCGCACCTGAAACGTAGTTGAACGCCTCTGAACGACTCATTCAGGTCAATACACGATCCTACAAAGTGAACCCACCAGCCGAGGTCAAGACTGGTGCTGCGAGTTCTGAGAACAAGGGGAAGGGATACATGGGCACCCTGCCCAAATGTGATGTATGCTAGTTCCATCATGCCGGCCAGTGCAGGGATAGGAAATGTGAATCCTGTGGAAAGAATGGTCATTCAAAGGAGACGTGCTGGGCTGGTAATGGTTATGGGAATGGTGGTCACAGAGGAAATGGGAATGGCAATGGTAACTGTGGTGGAAACGGTAGTAGGAATAGGAACAACCAGGGAGGTAATGGAAATCGTGGTGGTTCTGGAAACCAAGCTGGTAATGGAAACCATGGAGCAAACAACAATCAGGACGAACTGGAAACAAACAAGGTTGCTTTAACTGTGGTGATGTTGGGCATTTCAAGCAAGATTGCCCAAAGAACAATCAAGCCCAAGGAAGAGTTTTCAACATTGGAGCTAGGGAAGCTCGCTAGGATCCGAACGTAGTCACTGGTACGTTCCCTATCAACCAACACGTTGCATCTGTGCTATTTGATACTGGTGTCGATTATAGCTTCGTGTCCCTAGAATTTAAGGATATACTTGGGTTAGTTGCCAGTAAGTTAGAAATCCCGCACTCAACAGAACTAGCTAATGGAAAGCTATTAGAGGCAAACGAAGTGATTAGTGGTTGTGTAATAGAGCTCGGAGAGCATGAGTTTACGCTCGATCTTCTACCAGTTGAGTTGGGAAGCTTTAACGTGGTAGTTGGAATGGATTGGTTGTCAAGCAACCGAGCTGAAATCGTATGCCATGAGAAGGTTATCCGTATTCCATTGGCGAAGGGAGAGACGATTGTAGTGGATGGAGAGAACCATGATACACCACTAAGGATTATCAGCTATTTGAAGGCCTGAAAGTTTGTGCGAAAAGGATGTGTTGCCTTCTTAGCTCATGTTGTTGATAAAGAAGTCGAAGAGCCGAAGCTGGAAGATATCCCTGTGGCAAGGGATTATCCTGAAGTCTTCCCCGAAGACTTGTTAGGATTACTGCCGCAACGACAAGTCGAATTCCATATTGATTTGGTTCCAGGCACCGCGCCTGTAGCCAAAGCACCTTATCGACTTGCGCCTTCCGAGATGCAAGAGTTGTCGACGCGGCTTCAGGAACTTTTGGACAAGGGATTCATTAGACCAAGCTTCTCTCCTTGGGGAGCTCCAGTTCTGTTTGTCAAGAAGAAGGACGGTAGTTTCCGTATGTGTATTGACTACCGAGAGCTGAACAAGTTAACCATCATGAATCGGTATCCTTTGCCGAGGATTGATGATCTCTTCGATCAACTTCAACGTTCGAGTTACTACTCCAAGATTGATCTTCGATCAGGTTATCACCAGTTACGGATTCAAGAAGAGAGTATACCAAAGACTGCCTTTAGAACTCGTTATGGACATTATGAGTTCCTAGTCATGCCGTTTGGTCTGACAAACATGCCGGCAATATTTATGGATTTAATGAACCGAGTTTGCAAACCATATCTCGATAAATTCGTGATTGTATTTATCGATGATATTTTGATCTATTCAAGGACGAAAGAAGAGCATTAGCAACACCTTAGAGCCATTTTAGAGTTGCTCAAGAAGGAGAAACTGTATGCTAAGTTCTCGAAGTGTGAGTTCTGGTTGCGTGAGGTACGATTCCTCGGTCATGTAGTGAATGAAGATGGAATCCATGTGGATCCCACCAAGATCGAGGCGATTAAGAGTTGGGAAACTCCAAAGACGCCCACCGAGATCCGTCAGTTTTTGGGTTTAGCTGGGTATTATCGCCGATTCATTGAGGATTTTTCTAAAATCGCTCAACCACTGACCTCCCTTACTCAAATGGATAAGAAGTATGAGTGGGGAGATAAACAAGAGGAAGCTTTTCAGTTACTAAAGAACAAGCTTTGTGATGCACCTATCCTATCCCTACCCGAAGGCACCAATGACTTCGTGGTATACTGTGACGCCTCGCATCATGGATTGGGCTGTGTGCTGATGCAGTGACAAAAGGTTATCGCTTATGCTTCGCGCCGGTTGAAGGTTGATGAGAAAAACTACACCACACATGATTTGGAATTAGGCGCAGTGGTTTTGCTTTAAAAATCTGGCGACATTATTTGTATGGCACCCGATGCACGATCTTTATGGATCACAAGAGCCTACAGCACGTATTCGACCAGAAGGAGCTTAACATGAAATAGCGATGATGGATTGAGCTGTTAAATGATTATAATTGCGAAATCAAATATCACCTAGGAAAGGCGAATGTGGTGGCAGACGCCTTGAGTCGCAAAGAGAGGATTAAGCCCATAAGGGTTAGGGCTTTGGAGATGATTATACCGGCATACCTCTCATTGCGTGTTCGTGCTGCACAGAGAGAAGCTCTAAAGAAGGAAAACTTGAAGGATGAATATCTCCGTGGGATGGAGAAAAAGTTGGTACCCAATGAGGAAGGAACTTTGTGTTTCATGGGACGAATTTGGGTTCCCCTCTTTGGTGGTCTTAGAGATGTCATTTTTGACGAAGCTCATAAATCGAGGTACTCGATCCTCCCAGGATTGGACAAGATGTACCAAGATTTGAAGGATTATTATTGGTGGCCAAGACTGAAGGGCGATGTTGCTACCTATGTTGGAAAATGCTTGACTTGTGCCAAAGTAAAGGCCGAGTATCAGAAGCCTTCAGGTCTCCTACAGCAACCTGAGATACCCATGTGGAAGTGGGAGCACATCTCAATGGATTTCATAACGAAGTTGCCAAAGACTCCCAGAGGTCATGATACGATTTGCGTAATCGTAGACCGTCTGACACAATCTGCGCACTTTTTGCCGATTAAAGAAAAGGATAACACTGGTAAGCTAGCTGAGCTGTACCTAAGGGAGATAGTTGCACGTCATGGAGTGCCTATCTCAATTATATCTGATAGAGATGGGAGATTTGTGTCAAGGATTTGGCAATCCTTCCAAGAAGCGTTTGGTTCACAGTTAAATCTGAGCACCGCATTTCATCCACAAACGAATGATCAAAGTGAGAGAATGATTCAGATGCTTGAAGATATGTTACGATCTTGCGTAATGGACTTGGGTGGCAGTTGGGACACTCACCTGCCTTTGGTTGAGTTCTCCTATAACAACAGCTACCATACAAGTATTCAAGCTGCACCGTTTGAAGCTCTTTACGGACGAAAGTGTCGATCACCGTTATGCTGGGCAGATGCAGGTGATAGACAGCTGGTCGGTCCCGAATTGGTCCAGGAAACGACAGATAAGATCATACAGATCCGAGACCGCATCAAGGCGGCTCGTGATCGACAAAAGAGTTATGCGGACCGAAGAAGGAAACCATTGGAATTTGAAGTGGGAGATATGGTTCTATTGAAAGTCTCACCTTGGAAAGGTGTGGCACGCTTTGGGAAGCGTGGTAAGTTAAACCCACGATTTATCGGACCGTTCAAAATTCTGGAAAGGATTGGCCCTGTAGCATACAAGTTGGAACTACCAGCAGAACTAAATGGTGTTCATGATACATCTCATGTATCTAATCTAAAGAAGAGACCAAAACAAGAGACAGTGGTCATTCCAGCTGACGAAGTTCACATAGATAACACACTCCACTTTACCGAAGAACCTGTTGAGGTTACTGATTGGAAAGTTAACAAAACTCAGAGGAGTAGTGTTAAACTCGTCAAGGTTCGGTGGAACGCACGTCACGGCCCAGAGTTTACATGGGAACGTGAAGACCGCATGAAAGCTAAATACCCACATTTATTCCCTAACACCCCTGCAGCTAGTAGTGAAGCTTAAAATTTCGGGACCAAATTTTCTTAACAGGCGGAGAATGTGACAACTGTCAAAAATTCAGGTATCCGTATGACTATTAAACCCTGATTAGTGCTTAATGACTGTGCTGAATAATAATTAATGACTTAAACCGCTTTCTGATTTCTGCTTTATACCTGCATGTGCATCACATATTTTAAATGACATGTCATTATTGCATGAGAGTTTATATGACTCAAAGGATGCACAAAACACAGTTAGCACAATTATCAGATAAATTAGGAAAATGCTGACAGAACTCAGCACATAGACAGACAGTTTATTGAGACACAGAATGAGCCAGAAACCAAGTATTACACTAGTATAGTGTGTAGGAAAGTAAGGATCACAAAACTGTCTTTCTAGTGATAGTTTAAGTGCCGGAAAGTGCCTAAAAATCACATAAAGTGCTGAATTTAACAAAATTCAGCATAAATAAGCATTTAAACACACTAATATTATGCAGAAATATGGTTAAATGGTCCTGAATGCTTTCCTAAGTGTCGGGAATCAAAAGTGTCACAAAAAGGTACATAAACCACACTAAACTGCAAGTTTAGCACCTTAACAAACCGGTAACCAACCGAACAACCGGACACTACCTGAAACACCAAATTTTCACTAGAAGCACTGTTTTAACATTACCAAGCTAGTTATGATCCCTAAACATCCTAACACATCATAAAGATCTAGTAACTATAAACCTAACTACATACTTGATTTTTAACCTAAACAAACTAACTTAGTTACAAGCCTAGCCTACTACCCTCCCCCCCCCCCACCTATGGGATGGCCAACATAAGGCCCCACTCTTTGATTTTGTTTCAATATTATATTTGATCTTGCCTCCACTTTAATGACATATTATACAAGAGTTAAAGTGTTGAAATGGTTATAAGAACTAACCTAAGTGTTCTAACTTCATTCTTACACATACAAAAACACACACAAGTTTTTCCTTCTCCCCTTGGTGCTCTCGGCCGACCTCAACATACACACACTCACCTTCGTTCATCCATCCTACTTCCATTTCAAGCATATACCAAGGTGTTAGAGGTCACATAAAGGAGCTAGGAGCTTACGGAAGTTGAAGGACCTTGTTCATTTGCTTTTATCCACTTGATTTCTTCACTTGATCATCCCTAGCCTTGTGCTAGTGGGAAGAACCTTGATCTTTCTATTTTACTTTCATTTTAATCGGTTAAAAGAAGAATCATAATCATAATCTTGAAGAACACTAAGAATCACAAGAAGTAAACTTGAACATAAGCTTAAAATATGAAGAAATCTTGATGAATATGAGTTGTTATGCTTGATGATTGTTGTTCATACATATATTTGAAGTTGATCATCATATGATCTTGCAAGATCATGATCAAAAACATAATCTAGCAAGATGAGTGAATGAAAATGTTGTAGGATGATAGATCATCCACACATAAAGCATGAACTTGAAAGAACAAAATGTTTTCTTGAAAAGTAATGATCAAAGTGAGTAGTAATACTTGTAGATCTAAAGATTTATAGATGATTTCTAAAGAAACCGAGTTAAAAATATAAGTTTTGCTAAATGTTGGTTCTTACATAAATAACCCTCATTTTTGGTGGATAAACAAGTGTAGAAACACTTGTGTAACAAGAAGATTTCATAAAGAAACATTTTTAGAAATTGTGATCATAAGTTGTAAAGTTCTACCTTCTTCAAAAATAAAGTTTTTAAAGAATTAATCACACTTTAAAGGATAACAAAGCTTACTAATAACACTAGTAAGTTACTACAAATTTTTACAAATATTCAAGTTCATGAAGAAGTAGTTTATACTTGTTTTTGGCAAAGTTGGTAAGTAAAGGTTGTTTATTGTTGATTGTGGATTGATTGTGTTGATTTTTACAAAAGAAAATGATATGCTTGAAAGCATGGAAACCTCCATTTTTAGGTGAAACTATGGCAAAATTTTCTAAAAATCTAAACACTTAAAAAAATATTTTTAAACAATGTTTACAAGTGTATTTTCAACCATAAATTGCTACATAAACTTTGCCATAATTTTGTTACAAAAATTATAATTATTGGAGGTTGGTTTTTATAAATAAAAGTGACTAAATATGTATTTAGGAAAATATATATTTAGAAGACACCATGTGTGTGATTATTTGTACACTTTGTGTGTTAGTTATATTATTTTAGGACTTGAAATAATATAACACATCCAAATACCAAGAATTACAATCCAAAATATTACCAAAATCCCAAGAATATGAATATACAAGTTATACACAAAATATTGGTGAAACCGAGCTATGGAATAAGACTTACAAAATATTCCGGAAAATTGGTTCACAAAGTATATTTTGGTAAATAATATTTTGGGCACCAAAGGAAACAAAAATATGATTTTTACGATTATTACAAGAATATATCATAATTTTTACAAGGGAAAAATATATTATTTTTGGCAAGTATAAATATATATTTTTCTTAGAATTATTAGAAGATGTATTATTTTTGGGAGAAAATATACATTTCTTAAACAAACATGAATTACAATATTTTTGGGTGAATGATATATTTTCTCAAATAAATATGAAATATATCATTTTTGGAGAAAAATAAGTTTATATATATTTTCTAAGTTAGACTTGAAAATATATTATTTTTGGAACTTATATGAAAATACAAATATTTTTGCCAAAGGAAAAATTATAAATAATTTTTCTAAGTAGTATTTCTCAAAATATATATATTGGGAATATATATGGATTTTTACTAAAGTTATTATTCCGGATAATTTAAGTATAAGAATACTTAATAATTACAAGAAATACGTATCTTCGTACGTATAATTACACACCAGAATACGATACCGATACATGGCAAAAATATACAAGTATAAGAATACAAATACAAATACACCCATCTTTGGGAAGGAAATACAAGTATATATACTTGAAAAGTATTAAGTTAAAATATATTGTGTTAACAATTATTCCAAAATCTAATAAATATAATTTAAGTTAAAATATTTATTATTTTGACAAATAATTATATAACTTGAAATAATATCGAATGCACAAAGAAACGTAACTCAAAGACCTTAATACTAAGTCAAGGCACGATCCGCTCGTCTAATAGATCATAGTACGTTGTAGGTAGTCGTATTCATTCGAAGAAGCTTGAGTTACGGTGATTGAAGACGTAAGACTGTGAGTTCATGACCCCCTTTTCTTTTAACTTTTTTCAGTTTTATTACTTCGGGGGTGAAGTACATGTTACAAACTGTTTACGAACATTTTGACTTGGTATGGTTAGCTAAGGAAGGGTACCGCTTGATCATGTGAGTGGTGGGTATAACAATTAAGGCCATTAATCCTCGTTGTAGGACCGATGGACATGAGTGATAGATCTATTTGGGTGTAGCGAGCCCACACCATGTGGACCAGGGTGGCCCATGAGGTGACTATGTCTTATTCCTGGAGACAAATCTGCTAGGTTTGAGGTTTCCTGCATCACTTTACACATATCAATGGCCTTGCAAACTATTGGTGATCTGTTTTTCCTTGTTGCTTTCATACCAGGGTTTTACAACATACATACATACTTTCAATGATTACAAAGGTTATTCATACTCATAAACAAACACATGAACTCGCTCAACTTTTGTTGATGTTTTCAAACGTATTTCAGGGAATTAGATGTGGGTCTGGCGGGCGTTCGGAAGTTCCAAGTGTGGTTTAAGAATAAAAGATGTCATCCATGGTCTTAGGGTTTAGTTAGTATGTCTTATCCTGGACGAGAAACGTCTTCCAAATCCTGGTTTTATTTAATATCTTTTGTCGAGTCTTTGTGAACTCTTAAACCAGTTGCATGGTTCTACTCGAATTTGAATTTCTATGTCTTAAAACAATGTTGTTGTTATGTTTCTAAAACTTATTTAATGGATGACCATCTATGGTTTTTATCATATAGTGGTTGTTATGATTGAATGTAATGATATTAAGCAAGTCACAAATAATCACGCTTCCGCAAAAGACAGGGTGTGACAGCTTGGTATCAGAGCTTCGGTTGTAGCGAACTAGGATTCTTTCTCGAGTCTAGACTACAATCATTAGGGCTCTCACGAAAATGTTTTCACAACATGTTTTCATTGCATATATAAAACGCCCAGATCCAGGAAAACAAACATTTTTATAAATAAAAAGACACGAAACACATTTCAAGGGTTACGTTCAGTCTGAGAGACTGGGTGGTACAGTCTGAGAGACTGGGAGGTTTAGTCTGGGAGACTGGGAGGTTTAGTCTGGGAGACTAGGAAGGATACATGAATACATGATTGCATTGTCATTGATTACATGCTTAATGTTAGTAGTTAATATATGTACATATGTGGTGATTGTTATGTTACAGATACCATGTCATCATCTGATAGCGGATTGTCTGATGACCTTGATCCCATGGCAGTAGTTTTTGACGATGAGATCGTCCCTGAGCCAGAGATCTTTACTTCCGATACAGAGAGTGACCTGAAGATGATGTCCGATGATGATGACGATTTTCAGCCATTTGCGTAGCCAGATTTTGGAGATGATCCACCGCTTGCTGATGGTATCCCAAACGAGGATCCGTTTGTTATTCCTATTCCTGTCCACGATCATCTTATCATCGTTCATCCTAATGGTGAGCATGTTGTGGCACCGATCCTCGCTCCTGTTCCTTTAGTGGTCATTCCTCCTGAGGATTGGCCATTCGATGATCTTTTCGACGATGATGTTGATCTGTTTATTGATGGTCCCCATGATGTTGCTCATGGCGATGGAGAGCTAGATGAGGACGTTGTTGATATTCCACTTCTTGAGATTCCTGTTATTGAGATTTCTTCTGACTCTAGCTTACACTCAGTCTCAGATTCCTTCGCGTCTGTGACATCTTCCGCCTTGCAGGCAGTTGGTTTACGACATTACGCCACTGATACTGATGATGATACAGCCATGTCAGCTGCACCATCCCCTCCACATGACTTTGAGCCTGGACTTGAGCCTGATTTTATTCCTGTCGATCAGCCTGTTGATGCACCCGCTGACCCTGAGCCGATACCTGCTCCTGAGCCTTACCCTGATCATGACCCTATTCCATTTGGCTTACCTGACATTGCACCCCTCATACCTGATCCAGTTCTTGCACCCGCTGACCCTCCTGTTATCGAGCTAGTCACTCCTCCACTTGCACCCGCACCCGCTGTTGTTGCTCCTTTTCGCCCAGGAGAGTCTGATGTACACCGTGTCGACCTGCCTATTGTTTTCTTGCAGGATATACCCGCACCCCGTCTAGGGAAAGGCACTTCTTGCCAGCAGCCTGGCCATGACCCTCATGTTTCAGCAGCCTATCCACACGTACCTCAGTCTGCACCTTTTGCTTATTTTACTTCTTCACCACGTGATGAGCCACTTACATGGTTCCCACCGTACACTGTGTCGATTTCTGATCCCTACCATCCCTCGCACTTTACTGGTTATACACGGTGTCACACCCCGACCGCGTCAAAACATCAAACCGCGGCGAAAACGTCGGGGAGTGTTGTAACATAATTATTGTTTCACAACCATGGTAATTAAAGTTATGTTTTATTTATCAAACAAGAGAGTTACATTGTCTTTAAACGAAGGAAACAAAAGTACACAACATTATTTAAACTAATCTTGTTTCTTTTATGTCACTAAGGCCCGAGTCCACCCTAGTGTATCCTGATCAAACCTATGCACCTGCTCCTGAAAACAGATGTGAAAATAGGTACGTCAGCATAAAATGCCTGTGAGATACATAGGTTTTGTGAAAATAGGATTCATGACTTGAGTTTAAAGAAATGTTTAATAAAAATTAGTCATGAATCTTGTTAAGTGTTTTCTTTTATAAATCATATGAAAACTTGATAAGAAATTAGATTATATAAAAGAAAGATGTATGGTTAATTAAATAAGTAAAATGAGTTGTATAAAACAAACTGTTTTGTAAAACAATGTCTTGTGAAAAATATGTCATTTATGTAAAATGTTATATGTCTAAATTGAAATGATTTAAACAACGCTACGATATGTAATATCATAAAAGCATTTATATATAGGAAGTACCAGCGGCGTATTCACCATGCTTTTATCATATTACACACGCCACATTACTTAAATCACTTACCCAAACAACCACCAATGTAAATTGTTCACGTTTAAACCAATTGTCAAAAATGTTCATGTGTAAACCATATCTATTGTCAAAATGTAAATCATGTAATGTGTAAGCCAATGTTAAAATGTTTATGTCAAGTGTAAACCATGTAATGTGTAAACCAATATCATGTATGGCAAGTGAAATATATCAACTACCATAGGTAAAATGTACAAAACAAGGTATTGAAGTAAATCAAGGTTATGTTTTGTAAAATAATTGCATGCTATACTGATACAAACATCTATGCAGTATTGTGAAAATGCATACATTCAAGCCTTGAGACTGTGGCGACAAACCCTTAAACAAATTAAAGGTTTATCTGAGTTATGTGTATCGAATTCGGTCATTCCTTCCATCCAAACAAACCCAGGATTTCAGAAACGGGAGTTGTCAATTCCTATGGTACCACTACCTACTAACGAACGGCGTAGCTAATGTTAATGAATGTATTTTTGTCCCATTTAAACAAACCAAATGTCATACCAAAATGTAAGCATGTTATGTAAAACAAATGTACTAAGTATGCAACAAATGGACATACGTAGCATGTGATGTAAAACAAATGTACTAAGTATGCGCTAAATGGACATACATAGCATAAAATGTAATGTAAAACGATGTACTAAGTATGCACTAAACGGACATACATAGCATAAAATGTAATGTAAAACAATGTACTAAGTATGCACTAAATGGACATACATAGCAAAAACATAATGAAATCATGTACTATAAGTGTACTAATGAACATAACAAGCATATGATATGAAAACATGGAAAGCACGAAAGTAACAGGTAGGCACATGTGTTTCACCCCAAAACGTTTGTAAAATAGTAAAAGAGGGGTCTATGTACTCACTTGAGATTGCTCAATAGTCCTTGGATAACAACCAAGCAATGCTAGAGATCACGGAATCAATCGGCACCTAATATAGGTAACTACGTTAATAAACCGGACCTAAATCGGAGGATCGAATAGAATGAGGGTTCGTAAATCAAATGAGTATGGGAACTCATGTAATATGGTTTAACAAAGCCTACATATTAAAATGAAACCTAACCTAAGTGCTTACGACCCATTACGACCCGTTTAGGTAGCTTATGCTACTTTAACGCGTCGTTCGCGTAAAACGTGTTCGGACCGCCTAACTAGTCCTATGACAAGTAATATATGAATTAATATGTCTAATATTGTTGCCTAATCATTTTATATGTCAAAATTTAGGTTACATATGCTTAAAATGAATTTATGCGCAAAAAGGGCATTTTGGTAATTTTCCTAAGGCATATAAACTACCTATCATACAACTAACTAAACGTAGTGACCATAAGGTATAACCTCGGAAGGTTATTCCCTATACAAGTATGGTCACCTAATGTGTTTGGTCGGATCCTAATGATCGACCAAACGGGTCGGGTTCGAAAGTCTAAACGGTTATTTAGACCGCTTATCTTTACGACCCTATATAAGCACTAAACCTAAAGTGACGAGCTAAACATGTTAAAACATGTTTAACGAAGTTTGAGAACAGGTTTGGTATCAAAACAAAGGGTCTTGATACCTAAAAGTAGTTTGGTTACAAAATACACAAGAATACGCATTTTGGCAGAAACTACGACTCGCCACTATGCCTAGATAACGTGGTAATCAGTAGGTATATTCATAGGAGAATAAAACCATCGTGATTACGCTCACATTATGAAGTTTAAACGAACTTCGTGTTGACCATAAACTGGTCAATGCAGAAAGTCAAACAAAGTTTGACTTTCACGTTAAAAATGCGTAAAAGAATGAAGGAGTACTTACAACGGGTCCAGGCAATGGAGTTTTGATCCGAATATTCTCAGGTATGAAGTGTATAATTTCAACTTAGAGAACCAATTCAGATCAAAGGTGTGAGTTTGAGGGCAAATGGGTTGGGGTATTTATAGGAAAACCAAGACCGTTAGGATCGTTTCTTGAAAAACGTGCTTCAATCTCCACCGTACACATGCACCCATGGTTTCAGAATACCATGGGCACCTAAAATGGCCCATAGATTGCTTGGAAAACCATTTGCAGGTGACCAAATCAGTTGGAACAAGCTGGAAACAACTGGAAAAAGATTTTCTGCAGATCTGATACTAGTTCGCGGCCCGTGTAAAAGTCAGGGAAGGGCTTACGCGGCCCGCCTGAAGTTCAGATCAGCAAAACAAGTTTCAAAAGTTGTTGTTTCAGTCCCTGCACGTGTTTAAGGCCTTTTTCGACATGTTTAAGGCCCGTTATGTGACAACTGGCACAAAACCAGTAATTTCCGTACAATTTAATTATTATTTAATATCTGCAATTATGTGCTTAAATGTCAACATTGTCTGATTACATGTTATACTTGTGAATTCATGCACGTTTTATACTTCAAATATTGCTTTATGCATTAATGTTAGCGTTGCGTCAGAAAGACTAGTAAACTCACCAGTAAGACGCGTTGTGTCAGCAATTCTACAGAAAGCAGTCAGACAGTAGAAGTGGGGCCTAGGAGTAGGTCCAACGTCTAAAATACATTAAAACCCAAGAATGTATACAAGGGTTAACATATAGACTTTCTGGAAGCTACAATATGCACCAAAAAGCACCCGAAACACACTTTAAATGCTGAATTTCATATATTTCAGCAAAATTCAGCATTGTAATGAGTTAGTAACATGTAAAAATATGACTAATTGGTCCTGAATGCTTTCCTAAGTGTCGGGAATTAAAATCATCACAAAAGGGTACTTAAAGATCACTTTAACGAACCGGTATCTATCCAAACAACCGGACACTACCCGAAACACCAAAATTATACTAGAAGCATTGTTTTATTATTTCTGAGCTATCTATGATCCCCGAACACCCTAACACACTATATAACACATCATACACTCAAACACTAACTAAATCTCTTGAAATCCAATTAGATTACTTAACTACCCATCAAACTTACACTTTACCGCCCTCCTTTAAAATGGACGGTCATATGGTGACCCCACCATAGATCTCCTTTGATCTTGTATGATCTTGCTAAATCTCCTAAGATTGTGAAGATATATTTAGAGATTTTGTGTGTACTATATGGAACACAAGAACCCTTGGATAAAAGTTCAAGATGGTTATAAGGATACATGAGCCTCATTTCATCTTCACAACTCACCTCTCTCCTTCCTCCCTTCCCTCATCACGGCCGAAGATCACCACCCACACCGCCATTATTTCCAACTCAATCCCATCCATTTCAAGGCCATCCTATGGTGTAAGAAGGTGATTAAGGAAGCTTGGAGCTTGTGGATCTTGAAGGACCCCTCCCGATTGCTTTTATCCATCACTTTTGTCATCCTCAACTTCTAGTGTTCTTCCCTAGCCTTGTGCTTGTAGTAAGACCCTTATAATCTCTTGTTACTTCATATTTCATTGGTTAAAAGATGATGAACATTGTTAATCTTGAATAACACTAAAGAACATGATCATGATACTTTAACATAAGCTTAATAACATAAGAATACATGTTGATAGTGTTTATTTGCTTCTTGATGATTGATGATTTGTGTTAGTAATGTTAGACATCATAAGAAACCTACTAGATTGTGATTAAACACATGATCTAGTAAGTTAAGGTGATAATCTTGTAAAAAGACCAAGATGATCATACTTTAAATACATGAACTTGAATGATGAAATTTGTTTTCATATGCAAAGATGATTTAAACAAAATACAAATCTTGTACATAGATGATTACAAAAATAATTTTCTCAAGAAACCAAGTTTATTTATGAGATTTACAAAGTCATGGTTTCTAAGCAAACTAATCATATTTTTAGTGTTTAAACAAGACTAGAAACATGTTTGTAACAAGAAAAATACAAGAGAAATATTTTTAGAAAAATCATCTTACAAGTTGTAAATGACCAAAACTTTTAATAATGGGATTTACAAACAAATAAATATGTTTTAAAGGGTAACTAAACCTACTAAATAACATGGTAAGTTACTACAAGTTTTTACAAAAACTTCAAGTTCATGATGTAGTGTAAATTACATGATCTTGGCTTATGGTAAGTCTTGATTGTGTTGTTGATGTTTGATGATAATTTAAAAGAAAATAAACACATGTTTTGAAAACATGGGAAACCTCCATTTTTAGGGGAAACTATGTCAAAATTTCTATAGAATTTTGACACTTAGAAAAATATAAGTTTTGGTGAAACTTATTCCCTAAAAATTTACCTAAAAATAATTACCAAGGTTTCCCTAATTTTTATGTAAACTTCAAGTTAAGAAATGATAATTTCTTCAAGATAAAAATTGATATTAAGTATGTATATTTTTGAGGAAAATATATATATTTATTGATCACCAAATTTTGGTGCTAAGTGTATGTAGTATGTATCATATGTAAATAGTGTATTTGGACTTGAAAATACACTAAATACTCCTAAAGAGTAAAAATACAAAAATACACATACAACATGCATAGACAAATATAAGAACATATATTTATGAAAATACATTTCTTAAAAGATTATGTAACTTGGACAAGTTATGAACTTAAAATGAAGTTTTGGACAAAAATACATAACTCGGGTGAAAAATAAAAGATACTTATATTTATTTTTGAGAAAATAATATAAGTAAGATACATAGTTAAAAATATAAGTTATTTTTAACAACAAAGAACAAATACATAATAGATGGTGACTTGTATTTGTGCGATACAAGTCTAGTGACTAACGTTAATAAAACACGTATAGGTCACGACGCTATATAAGCAAACCCGGTGAAGTTTACGGCGCAAGAAAACACAAAGTTGTGAGTTCATGTCCCCACTTTTAAACTTTTATATGCTTTCTAAACTTGGGGAAAATACATGTGTTATGGTATGTTGAATACAAAAACTAAGGAATGATATTTAGATCATGTCACAAATAGGGTACCAGAAGCACCATTAATCGTGTACATACTAAGACCGTGGAACAAAAGGTTAGATCTAATGGGTTTCAGCAGCCACACTCTTGGTGAGAACTGGTACCAAGCAGTGCTTTTGTGTCCCAGTCGTGAATCGACTACTAAAAATGCCTATGGTTTGGATGCTTCCTATGTCGTGTCACATGATAATGGCCTTGCAAACCATTAGCGATCTCGAATTCCTTATATTTATAGAAATACTTGTTACATACAAATTACATACCATGTTTTCATTCAAAATATACAAACGTTCAATACAAAAACTGCATGAATTCACTCCAACATTATGTTGACGATTTTCCAAAAACTCTCATGTATTTCAGGTAACTAAAGTGGATGTGTGCGCGGTCATACTCTTGCTCTTGGATGTTGTTTATGTTTTAACGATCTTGTGTCAAGACTCCGATGCCGGTTTTTATGGGAATTGGTTATTATATTTCATTCTACGTGGGATATAAGAATCAAGTCCTCGATGTTCGTCTTTTAAATAAGTTGTAAACTTATCAAACAATATGTTGTCTTGTGATGTAAACATTTAATTGATGTTATGTTATGGCATTTGGAGTTATTTTTACGAGCATGTAGTATGTTTACCAATCGTATGCAATGGGAAGCTTTCAAGATCACACCTCGTGCTTCCGCCTTAGAAAGGGGTGTGACAAATTGGTATCAGAGCTGCGATTGTAGTGAACCAGGATTCCTTCTCGAGTCTAGACTACTATAACCACCTCGATTTTCAAACATGTACTTGTTTGATGCACATAGTAGCAGTTATCTTATATTGAAATGCAATTTGTTTGATACATGCTTTGTTTCATACTTTCACATGATTAACTGACCCAAACACGTGAATATTTTCAAATTGATTGAGTTTCATACTTATAAACAAGGCTACATTAATTACAAGGGCCTAATGTGTCATTATGTGAAAATATAAGTTGTGGGACCTAATTGTCATTCCTTGAAACTTGCTTGAAAACTTTGATTTTAAGTCCAAGGGTAAACCGTCATTATTTAAAAATATAAAGTTCAGGTGCTAAACTGTCATTTTTGAAATCTTATAAGTTTGGGTTAAAAGTGTAAATTTTTGAAAACTCTAAGTTCGGGGTCCTATATGACATTTTTGAAACTTATTTTATAAATAAAATAAATGTATATATATTTTTAAATTAAAAGTCCAGGGGCCAATCGGTCATTTTATGAAACTTATACTCCAGGGACTAAAACAGACATTTTAGAAGCTATTTTAACCGAATGGTCTAACCGGGTTAAATGTTATATAAGGGTTTTCTTATTTAAACACTAACTGAGTTAGCTATATTTAACTAAATAAGGGGCCACTTTGGCATTTTAGAAACATGTTGTTTCAGGGGCTGTTTGTGCGTATTCTAGAACCTCAGGGACTAGAGTGTAAATATTAAAACATTAAAAACAAAAAAATGGGTTTTGAACCGGTCACAAGGGGGGGATCGAACTCGCGGCGCCTCATTCAACATACGATGTCGTGACCGGTCGGGCTAAGCCCTCATCCGGTATTTGTTTATAACCGTATTATATATATATACACACATTAGAAGTTAAATATTATATTTCAAAACCTGCAAACCCGCCGTCTGTTCACCGGATTCTGACCCAAACCACGTGTCTAGTGGTTTCCCTGCCCAATGTTGTTGCACGCGGAATATTTACATCGAAACCAACTCCCACGCATTTTATTCGACCTATAAACCGTGCCTGACATCGTCGGAATCGGAGAAAATTATAAAACTCCAAAGTGGAGTTTAATTCCACTGATCTGTGTCGAAATGGTATGAATTGAAGTGTTATAAAGATCCCCTGAACTCCTACGATACCTCTACACCCTCTGAAACACACTAACACTTCGTAATTCGTCGGAAACCGAACCTGCAACTATCGTCGGAGCTTCACTCGCCGGAATTAGCCGATACATCGATCCCATCGATACCGGTTCGTTTTTAATCATTCAATCAGTTTGTTTATGCTTATACAATGTGTCCCTAGAATTAATTTGAATATAAACCTGTTTTGATCAAGAATCGCGATAGTTGACTTTCCTGTTGACCTTATTTGGGGAAGATGACTGATTTTTTTTATTTTTATTAAAAACAGTTTTATTCTTTAAAAATTCATATTCATGTTCCATCTTATTTGCATACTTATTTATTGTTATTTAACCTTTTTAATTCCATCTTATTTATATAAAATTATTCAAGGCCCTAATAATAACTGTAAATCAGTAATATTTCATGTTCATAATTAAAAATGTTATTTTTAATTATTCTGATTTAAACTAATTATTTAGACAATTATTAAATAATTATCATGTTATTTCATTCTGAAACTATATATAATTGTTTATTTTAGAAATATATATATTTTGCCATGATAACTATTTTAAATCAGATATATATATGTTCAATAATTAAAAATGTTATTTTTAATTATCTTGGCTTAAATTAATTATTTAGATAATTAATTGTATAATTATCATGTTATCTGGAAAATATGTATTTTTAGAGCACTAAAATTTATTTATGATTTTTATAAATTAAATTTAACATTTGGACTATATCTTTGTAACTCTCATTTTATATAAATTGTTCATTTAAATTTTTGTAAGTTAATCATATATATAAGTATATACAAATTTTGAGTTAAATATATATATATATATATATATTTGTTTGTTTTAATTATACAAATATTATTTCTATATCCATTATTTGTGTAACTTGATTATTTGTATCAAATATATTTTTCTTAAAAAATCCCTTAGATTATAACCAAGTTTCCTTGTCTCCCCAATTAGGATTGTTTAAACCCATAGTTACCGTCCTAGTCAAACCGTACAAACACGGTAGACATAGTTTCCCGTTTATACAGTTGCACATTTTACCCATTTGTTGATGTCGTGTTCCATGTTGTCTTGTGCATGTTCAATTAGAGTGACGTGGAAATCTTATTCCCGCAAAACTCTTACCCGTTTACTTGTTTGGAACCTTTGCAAACAAGGTGAGTTCATAGTTCCCATTTTCTTTTTACAATATTTTCGGGATGAAACATATGAAATAATGTGATACAAACAAATTTGCATTTTGTGGCTATCTTGATTGTTTCTTGCAATTGCTTGATAGTTGTTGCTTAACACCTACATTCATTAACTCTGTACAAGCCAAGCGGTAATATTATAGTGCTATAGGTGTGACGCCCCATCCTTACTTCCAGTTCAGATCATTTGTTGTTGTTGTTGTTGTTCACATTTTGCTATGCGGAAGTTTGGATGATAGATCCGTGTTTACGTCTACAAGGTTTGAATGTTCCACCAAGCATACTTGTATTACTCATTTTGTTAAGATATATCAAGTGCCATATTGTTAAACATTTCCTTTCATTATCTCATTATTTATTTATTACCTAACTAACCAAAACCTATAAATTCACTCAATCGTTTGTTGACCCAGATTGTTTTTAACATATGTTTCAGGTGAAAATGTTTGAAGTTAGCCTTTGCAAGGATCACATAGGATTGCTCAAGACAAGTGCCTTAGCTTAAATAAAAATAAAGACTTTTGTGGACAATGTGTTGTATTTGTTTTGTACTAGTTTGGATGTGAATGCAATCCTATTAACCAAACTTAATTATATTTCAACTTTAATTAAATCACCATGTGCTTATATGCATTCTACCAAGTTTCGTGATGCCCTCGACATTTCCGCCTCCGGTCAGGGTGTCACAGGTTGGTATCAGAGCCATGGTTATAGGGATTTAGGTTATTAGTAATACTTTGACCTAGACTATAACTTACCTAGGACACCTTCCATTAGCAAAGTCCTCCGTTATCTTTGTCTTTGTCTTCATCCCTATCCTTATCTTTTGTAACCAATGCCTCGTGACCACAGATCTCATCTTTAAATGCTCATCACCTATCCGTAGGTGATTATTTTCAAAACCTCTTCTGATTTTTTAATTCTCATTAAAGTCTTGGGCTCTAATAACGAAATCGTGCAAACTGGAAGGGTGGATGCCTGCATTCTGAGTTTTCTGTCTAGGCAAGCACTTCGTATAAATCTCATCAGACGCGAGACCAGTTGTGCTTACCTGGGAATTCTTGGGATGAGTGTCCACTTATAGGCTAAAGCATGACTTCACCAAGTTATAAGAACCCAACTACTTTGACTTGTCATTGATGTCGTTTATTCGTGGAATAAATGATATCCATCTTGTTACGTCTATTCTCTGATCCTCATTGATTTTATGAAACTACTTTACCCCATTATGAAATCACCTCCACGACGAGACACACGTTTGCCTACCTGGGAACTACCGATGAGAGTACAGTATGCCTATAGGCTCAAGGCATGTTACCTTAATTCAAAAGGATTTTTTTTCTTTTCTCCGTTTCAGAACAATCCAAGTTTTAATCAACCTACGTTGTACTATCATCAATTTTATACGATACGATTCTTTTTTTTTCAAGTTTCAAAATTTTTCTCGAGACCATACCTGTCAGATTCAAATTTTCAAACTAGCTGCAGTAGACTGTTTTAGAACGCATCACGGGAGCCTTAACCGATCGTATGGTGTAAGCCTAAATTTCCTTATAAGAAACTCACCACTCGAACTAATCTACACAAGAACTACAACTTCAGATATAACTCAACACATACCTAAACTTTTCTTAGTTCAACAAAACCCATATCCCAATGGCAAATCTCCCAGCAGCATATGCTGAATCTTCAAATGCAGCAAAAATTCATCCCTTCCTTCAGTTTACTAATTTACGCAATCAAGAGAAGTATCAAAAACTCAAGCATCATGAAGTTCTTGCTATTAGCGGTATTGATTGGCAACGAATGGGAACGTTTGATTCCAGTGGTTTGCTGGCAAGATTACTACAACCTAATACGCCTTGGCGCCGTTTCTTCGACATCCTAGAACCATCATACGATGAACTGGTGTATGAGTTCTTGTCCACTTTCTATTACAAATATAATAAAAATCTTACCAATGAATCCATTCATTTTCAACTTTGTGGGCAACCTCATACTATGTCATTAACAGAATTCGCAGTTCATCTGGGCATATATACAGATGAAGAAGTTAAACAACCCATTTTTACAGAGGCATCAACCTCTTATTCCTCCACGATTATGGTAGATTATTGGCAATGCCATTCATTAAAAGAATGGTGTGTCCACAATAATTTCATGAACTTCACAGACCCTTGTTATCAATATATGCACCGTGTTTTAGCCAACACTATCACGGGGCGCAAGCATAATCACAAAGGGTTAGAACAATCAAACTTTTCCATCTGTATAGTATTTTTGAGCAAGTTCCTTGTAATATTGCCCACGAGCTTGCTGTATATTTTTCTAGTCAACAATCACATCCTCTGAGAATTCTCATGGGAGGGTCTTACATTACAAAAATAGCACAATCATTAGGTGTCTTAAGTGATCAGATTATCCAGGGATTATCTCCACCGAAGGCACCTGGGATTGTAAATCCTTACACCATTAGGCTAACCCCTGTTCATATTGATACACTAACTCAACCATCCCAGTCGGAGGGAGCTCCAGTTATCTTAGAAAGTACCTCCCCACAAAATTTACAACAATCATTTTTGCAGTTTCCTCAACCGTCTTTTTATCGGTTTGATATGCAACCACCGCTGCCATACATACAAGAACATATTACAACTAACTTATCCCAACCTTTAACACCGAACGTCTTACCAAGCTTCTCACCATTATTTTTCGAGGAGAATTCAACGATGCAAGGAACTTGGTTTGATGAAAACATGATGACTCAAGAACAGTTAGCACCAGAACCCTTTTTGCAAGCACCATTACAGCCACAATTTTTCCAGTCACTATTAAACGAAGTAGAACAACTGCCACCAACTGATATAGCAGGCCCAAGTATGATGCCTCCAATGAATCTACCTCCAGATTCAGTGGGAATCGAAGTGACTAGGTTAAACAATCAGGTTCAAAATTTGTCTCAACAAATAAATTGGCTGACAGAAAGAAATCAATGGTTGGAAAGCATGCTAAGACAATTAACTGATCATTTGCAACTGCCTCTACCACCCCCACCACCTTATAGTTCTGAGCCTGAATTTGATCCGTTTCATGACATATTTCCAGTGTAAATTGTTCACATCATAATAGACTATCAAACAAACAATGTTATCATTGCTAATGTGAAATACGTTTTGATTCAATTGATGTTGTGATTATATTGATGCTTATTTGATTTAAACAATACCTCAACCTTATTTGTCTCCCTCGATAAACTAAGAATTTCTATGTGGACCATGCAACGAAACACGTAATTTTGGGTGCACACTTAATTACGAGTTTCGACGCATGAGAATCATAGTAAGCCTTGTTAAGTACGGTGACATATAAAAACCTTATGTGGTTATGTGATTATCCATTATTTGCTTATTTATACACACATTTGTTTGCCAAAGTTTTACATTACAAATCCAGCATAACATAGTGCCATGCAAGACAATTTCTATACAATGATTCCCGTAGATTCCTCAAAATTATCAACACCAAACAATGCTCTAGAAACTAATTCCTTGCTTACCTTTCTAATCATTACAATTACATTCTACAGTCTCTTTCGAATAAATTTCGGGACGAAATTTTCTAAAGTAGGGGAGACTGTAACCACCTCGATTTTCAAACATGTACTTGTTTGATGCACATAATAGCAGTTATCGTATATTGAAATGCAATTTGTTTGATACATGCTTTGTTTCATACTTTCACATGATTAACTGACCCAAACACGTGAATATTTGCAAATTGATTGAGTTTCATACATATAAACAAGGCTACATTAATTACAAGGGCCTAATGTGTCATTATGTGAAAATATAAGTTGAGGGACCTAATTGTCATTCCTTGAAACTTGCTTGAAAACTTTTATTTTAAGTCCGAGGGTAAACCGTCATTATTTAAAAATATAAAGTTCAGGTACTAAACTGTCATTTTTGAAATCTTATAAGTTTGGGTTAAAAGTGTAAATTTTTGAAAACTCTAAGTTCGGGGTCCTTTATGACATTTTTGAAACTTATTTTATAAATAAAATAAATGTATATATATTTTTAAATTAAAAGTCCAGGGGCCAATCGGTCATTTTATGAAACTTATACTCCAGGGACTAAAACAGACATTTTAGAAGCTATTTTAACCGAATGGTCTAACCGGGTTAAATGTTATATAAGGGTTTTCTTATTTAAACACTAACTGAGTTAGCTATATTTAACTAAATAAGGGGCCACTTTGGCATTTTAGAAACATGTTGTTTCAGGGGCTGTTTGTGCGTATTCTAGAACCTCAGGGACTAGAGTGTAAATATTAAAACATTAAAAACAAAAAAATGGGTTTTGAACCGGTCACAAGGGGGGATCGAACTCGCGGCGCCTCATTCAACATACGATGTCGTGACCGGTCGGGCTAAGCCCTCATCCGGTATTTGTTTATAACCGTATTATATATATATACACACATTAGAAGTTAAATATTATATTTCAAAACCTACAAACCCGCCGTCTGTTCACCGGATTCCGACCTAAACCACGTGTTTAGTTGTTTCCCTGCCCAGTGTTGTTGCACGCGGAACATTTACATCGAAACCAACTCCCACGTGTTTTATTCGACCTATACACCGTGCCTGACATCGTCGGAATCAGAGAAAATTATAAAATTCCAAAGTGGAGTTTAATTCCACTGATCTGTGTCGAAATGGTATGAATTGAAGTGTTATAAAGATCCCCTGAACTCCTACGATACCTCTACGCCCTCTGAAACACACTAACACTTCGTAATTCGTCGGAAACCGAACCTGCAACTATCGTCGGAGCTTCACTCGCCAGAATTAGCCGATACATCGATCTCATCGATACCGGTTCGTTTTTAATCGTTCAATCAGTTTGTTTATGCTTATACAATGTGTCCCTAGAATTAATTTGAATATAAACCTGTTTTGATCAAGAATCGCGATAGTTGACTTTCCTGTTGACCTTATTTGGGGAAGATGACTGGTTTTTTTATTTTTATTAAAAACAGTTTTATTCTTTAAAAATTCCTATAAAATCGATCTTAATTATTTAAAATCTAAAAATTTCAGTATAATTATTTTAATTACTGATCTTTCTGAAAATAATACTTTCACAGTTATTTCGCATAAATTCAGATTTTATATGATTTAAATCACTTATTTATATAGTTAAACTTAATTGATTTAAATTATGTAGCTATATAATTTTATTCCAAAAATATTTTGTGACATTATATATATTTTTCTGAGTTTATAACAAATCCGTAACTGGTTTATCTATTTACAGACTATTTTGACTTTATAAACTTATTTATTGTTATTTAACCTTTTTAATTCCATCTTATTTATATAAAATTATTCAAGGCCCTAATAATTACTGTAAATCAGTAATATTTCATGTTCATAATTAAAAATATTATTTTTAATTATTCTAATTTAAACTAATTATTTAGACAATTATTATATAATTATCATGTTATTTCATTCTGAAACGATATATAATTATTTATTTTAGAAATATATATATTTTGCCATGATAACTATTTTAAATCAGATATATATATGTTCAATAATTAAAAATGTTATTTTTAATTATCTTGGCTTAAATTAATTATTTAGATAATTAATTGTATAATTATCATGTTATCTGGAAAATATGTATTTTTAGAGCACTAAAATTTATTTATGATTTTTATAAATTAAATTTAACATTTGGACTATATCTTTGTAACTCTCATTTTATATAAATTGTTCATTTAAATTTTTGTAAGTTAATCATATATATATGTATATACAAATTTTGAGTTAATATATATATATATATATATATATATATATATATATATATATATATATATATATATATATATATATATATGTTTTAATTATACAAATATTATTTCTATATCCATTATTTGTGCAACTTAATTATTTGTATAAAATATATTTTTCTTAAATAATCCCTTAGATTATAACCAAGTTTCCTTGTCTCCCCAATTAGGATTGTTTAAACCCATAGTTACCGTCCTAGTCAAACCGTACAAACACGATAGACATAGTTTCCCGTTTATACAGTTGCACATTTTACCCATTTGTTGATGTCGTGTTCCATGTTGTCTTGTGCATGTTCAATTCGAGTGACGTGGAAATCTTATTCCCGCAAAACTCTTACCTGTTTGGAACCTTTGCAAACAAGGTGAGTTCATAGTTCCCATTTTCTTTTTACAATATTTTCGGGATGAAACATATGAAATAATGTGATACTAACAAATTTGCTTTTTGTGGCTATCTTGATTGTTTCTTGCAATTGCTTGATACTTGTTACTTAACACCTACATTCATTAACTCTGTACAAGCCAAGTGGTAATATTATAGCGCTATAGGTGTGACGCCCCATCCTAACTTCCAGTTCAGATCATTTGTTGTTGTTGTTGTTCACATTTTGCAATGCGGAAGTTTGGATGATAGATCCGTGTTTACGTCTACAAGGTTTGAATGTTCCACCAAGCATACTTGTATTACTCATTTTGTTAAGATATATCAAGTGCCATATTGTTAAACATTTCCTTTCGTTATCACATTATTTATTTATTACCAAACTAGCCAAAACCTATGAATTCACTCAACTGTTTGTTGACCCAAATTGTTTTTAACATATGTTTCAGGTGAAAATGTTTGAAGTTAGCCTTTGCAAGGATCACATAGGATTGCTCAAGACAAGTGCCTTAGCTTAAATAAAAATAAAGACTTTTGTGGACAATGTGTTGTATTTGTTTTGTACTAGTTTGGATGTGAATGCAATCCTATTAACCAAACTTAATTATATTTCAACTTTAATTAAATCACCATGTGCTTATATGCTTTCTACCAAGTTTCGTGATGCCCTCGACATTTCCGCCTCCGGTCAGGGTGTCACAACTACAATCTTTAGGATCCTCTCACGAAAACAATTTTTCAAAAAGTTTTCATTGCATAAAACTTTCCGCGACATCCACTGCCTGAAACAGATTTTCAAAGAGTCAAGCAAGGTACGGGAATTAGGGTGCACTGGAGTAGCACTTATCTTCGACTAAGAAATTACTTGCAATTGTGTGTGATAATTAATATATACATATGCTAGAAATAGAATATCTGAGGTACTCGTGTCTTCACCTAAAAACGGTGGCCTATCTAAAGGAAGTGATACGAGGATGAAACGAACTGTGCGGACTGTGCGGACTGTACAAGGAGTTACGTAATTATGGAACTCAGTGCACAGAAACCACAGCAAGTCTTGTCACGTGTCAAATGAGATTCCTTCAATACTAGAAAAGGTCAAACGTGAACACCCTCACCCCTCCCCCAGCCTATTAAATACTCTTTTGGAGTAATGATTTAGGGTATAAAGACAAGAACCGCCAATGTGAAGTAAGATATTTTCTCCTTTACATATATTAAACTTGTACTTTGGGGAGATGTAACCCTTATGCATTTTTTTACTTCGCAAACAATGATGTAACAAGTAGTTCTGATATATGTAGAGACTCGGTGAATATCTTATGACACACCAGTGTTTATCTATTTATGCATGCTTGTTGCTATGTGAATTGATTTATACGTTGGGCGGATTGTTTGATGTCACTTGTGTGGGTATATGTCTGTATATATATACTACTACTGTCTCGTATGACGATATCAAACAAATGTCTAACCCTGTTGTGTTATGTTCCGACAAAACATGGCACCTAGGAGAGCTGTGAACAATCAGGATTCTGATCAACCCCCTCCTCCCCTTCTGCCAAGGACCGCTGAGGAACTGAACGCCCTACTGGAAGAAAGGATCTTCGCAGCTATCGCTCAATACGAGGCGAACCGCACCGAACAAAGGGGTGGACCAAGCAATGCTAGACGTAATGGTTTGGGAGATACAACTGGAGGAAGCACAGCTCAAGGCTGCACCTTCAAGCAGTTTCTCGACTGCAAACCGCTTAACTACGATGGCACTGGAGGTGCAGTGGCGACGGAAAAGACGGATTCCACTATCCGCATGAGCAAGTGTACCACAGATCAGCAAGTCACTTTTGTTACTGGATTATTTGTTGATGAAGCTTTGAGTTGGTGGAATTTGCAAGTCCAGACTCTAGGTGATAATGCTGCGTACGGCATGACGTGGGATGAGCTAAAGGAACGTATGAGAGAAAAGTATTGCTCACATGCTGAACTCCAAAGGTTGGAGACTGAGTTCTAGCACTTGACCATGGAAGGTGCAGACATTACTGGTTAAACCCGAAGGTTCCACGATTTGTCAAGAGTGATCCCTTATATGGTGACTCCCGAATTTAAGCGCATTGAACGCTACATCTGGGGATTGGCTCCAGAGTTTCGCAGTATGGTAACTTCGGCTAAACCAGCAACGATCACTCAGGCTGTAACTCTGGCTGTCAGCCTTACTGAAGATGTTGTTCGTATGAAGAAGTTATCACTGAACCCTACTGAGAAGACCGAGACGCACGCTGAGTCATCCAGTGACAAGAAAAGGAAACATCCAAGTCTGAATCAAGCAACCCACAGCAACAACAAGGGTTCCAACAATAAGAAGCGAGACCCCAACCCGCCTCAGGAGGCGAAAACTCTTGCAACCATGAATGACGCTCCTGCCAGAAGATACCTGGGCACTCTGCCCATTTACAACAAGTGCAAGCCTCATCATGAAGGAGTTTTTCGCGTTCCAAAATGCGACAAGTGTGGAAAACTGGGTCACCATACTGAGAACTGTTGGGGAAAAGGAAATAGAAATGGGAATGGAAACCGCAACGCCGCTGGTAATAGAAACAATGGTGGAAATGGCAATGGCAATCGTAACCGGAATGGTAATGGAGCTGGGCAGAACCAAGGATGCTTTGGTTGTGGAAGCAAGGATCATTTCATGAAAGATTGCCCAAGGGGGAACAACGCTCAGGCTCGAGCATTCGTGATTGGAGCAAGGAACGCACGCGAGGACCCTAATGTGGTCACCAGTACATTTCTCGTTAACAATCACTTTGCATCCATACTATTTAACACTGGTGCAGATTATAGCTTCATGTTTGTGGAATTTAAACGTATGCTTGGAATAGAATCTAGTAGATTTGATATTCCTTATTCCATAGAACTAGCCAATGGTAAACTTGTTGAATCGGGCGAAGTTGTTAGAGGTTTCTCATTAGAACTTGGTGAGCGAAGATTTAGCATCGACCTCTTACCTATTCAATTGGGTAGCTTCGATGTAGTGGTCGGAATGGACTGGTTGTCCCAGAACAAGGATAAAGTTGTTTGTCACGAGAAAATCATTTGCATCCCTCTGGTGAATGATGAAACTCTCATCATACATGGAGAAAAACGAGACGTACCTCTACGAATCATCAGTTGTATGAAGGCGCAGAAGTGTTTGAGGAAAGGATGTGTTGCTTTCCTGGCGCACGTTGTAGATAAGAAGGCCGAGGAGCCGAAACTCGAAGACATTCCTGTGGTGAAGGAATTCCCTGATGTTTTTCCCGAAGATCTGCCAGGACTACCTCCGCAACGAGAAGTCGAATTCCATATAGACTTGGTTCCAGGAGCCGCTCCTATAGCCAAGGCACCCTATCGGCTTGCACCATCCCGAAATGCAAGAATTATCTACACAACTCCAGGAGTTGTTGGATAAAGGATTCATAAGGCCAAGCTTCTCACCCTGGGGAGCTCCAGTTTTGTTTGTGAATAAGAAGGATGGAACACTGCGGATGTGTATCGATTACAGAGAATTGAACAAGCTCACTATCAAGAATCGGTACCCATTACCGAGAATTGATGACTTATTTGATCAGTTACAAGGATCGAGCTACTATTCCAAGATCGACCTTCGATCTGGATAACAACAGTTAAGGATTCAAGAGGAAAGCGTACCAAAGACTGCATTCCAAACACGTTATGGGCATTACGAATTCCTTGCGATGCTATTCGGACTGACGAACGCGCCAGCAGTATTTATGGATCTGATGAACCGCGTTTGCAAACCATATCTCGATAAATTCGTGATTGTATTTATCGATGATATCCTGATTTACTCGTGAACCAGAGAAGAGCACGAGCAACACCTCAGAACCATTTTGGAACTACTAAAGAAAGAGAAACTTTATGCGAAATTCTCCGAGTGCGAATTTTGGATTCGCGAAGTACAGTTCCTTGGTCACGTTGTGAACGAGAAGGGCATTCATGTAGACCCAGCCAAGATAGAAGCAATAAAGAATTGGGAAGCCCCCAAAACCCCAACTGAAGTTCGACAATTTTTGGGCTTAGCGGGCTATTACCGACGATTTATCGAGAATTTCTCCAAGATAGCTCAACCGCTAACAACCCTTACACAGAAAGACAAGAAGTACGACTGGGGTAATAAGCAGGAAGAAGCCTTCCAACTGCTCAAAAATAAGCTATGCGATATACCGATACTATCCTTACTTGAAGGTACTGAAGACTTCATGGTATACTGCGACGCTTCGCGTCAAGGTTTGGGTTGCGTGCTCATGCAACGCCAAAAAGTCATCGCTTACGCTTCAAGACAGTTGAAGGTGCATGAAAGGAATTACACCACGCATGACTTGGAGCTAGGAGTGGTGGTATTCGCCTTGAAGATCTGGCGACACTATTTATATGGTACTCGATGTACAATCTTCACAGATCATAAAAGCCTACAACACATATTTGATCAGAAGGAATTGAACATGCGTCAGCGACGATGGGTCGAGATGCTGAACGATTATGACTGTGAGATTAAGTACCATCCTGGAAAGGCAAAGGTTGTAGCAGAAGCGTTAAGTCGAAAAGAAAGAGTTAAGACCCTAAGGGTTCGTGCATTAGAAATGACTATTGGGACGAACCTCACTGCACGCATTCATGACGCACAACAAGAAGCCCTTAAGATAGAGAATCGTAGAGCTGAATACCTTCGGGGTATGCTGAAGAATTTGGTGTCAAACAAAGAGGGAACCTTATACTTTAAAGGGCGTATTTGGGTTCCACTCTATGGCGGTATTCGAGAAGTCATCCTTAATGAAGCTCACAAGTCGAGATACTCGATCCATCTAGGATCGGACAAAATGTATCAAGACTTAAAGGAATACTATTGGTGGCCGAGGCTTAAAGGTGATGTTGCTGTTTATGTTGGAAAATGCCTAACCTGTACTAAGGTTAAGGCTGAATATCAGAAACCGTCTGGCCTACTGCAACAACCAGAGATACCCATGTGGAAGTGGGAGCAAATCTCAATGGACTTCATAACAAAATTACCCAGGACCCCGAGAGGGCACGATATGATATGGGTGATAGTCGATCGGTTAACGAAATCTGCGCATTTCCTACCGATCCGAGAGAAGGATAGCACTGGAAAGCTTGCTGAGCTGTACTTGAAAGAAATCGTGGCATGTCATGGAGTGCCTATCTCAATTATTTCAGACAAAGATGGACGTTTTGTCTCGAGGATCTGGCAATCCTTCCAGGAAGCCTTTGGATCACAACTAGATCTAAGCACGACCTTCCATCCGCAAACAGACGTCCAGAGTGAACGGACCATACAAACGCTAGAAGATATGCTTCGTGCATGTGTTATGGACCTAGGCGGCAGCTGGGATACTCATCTACCTTTAGTTGAGTTTTCCTACAATAACAGTTACCATACGAGCATAAAAGCCGCACCATTCGAAGCTCTATATGGCAGCAAGTGCCACTCGCCATTATGTTGGGCAGACGCTGGAGACAAACGTATGGTTGGTCCTGAACTTGTTCAAGAGACAACTAACAAAATCATGCAGATCCGAGAGCGCATTAAGGCGGCTCGAGATCGACAAAAGAGCTACGCTGATCGAAGATGAAAACCGTTTGATTTCGAGGTGGGAGACAAAGTTTTGTTGAAGGTCTCACCTTGGAAGGGCGTAGTGAGATTCGAAAGATGTGGAAAGCTGAATCCCCGATACATCGGACCATTCAAGATTTGGGAAAGAATTGGTACCGTGGCTTACAAGTTGGAATTACCAGAAGAACTTAACGGAGTACATGATACGTTTCATGTGTCCAACCTCAAGAAGAGTCCAACCCAAGAAACAGTGATCATCCCTGTGGATGAAGTGCATATTGACGACACCCTCTGATTTACAGAACAACCCGTTGAGGTTACAGACTGGAAAGTCAACAAGACCAGGAGGAGTAGTGTCAAACTTGTCAAAGTACATTGGAACTCTAAGCACGGACCCGAGTACACGTGGGAACGTGAAGACCAGTTTAAAGAAAAGTACCCCCACCTGTTCAAGAAAACTCCTGCGAGAGATAGATCAGCCTGAATTTCGGGACGAATTTCTTTTAACGGGGGGAGACTGTTACAACTGGCACAAAACCGGTAATTTCCGTACAATTTAATTATTATTTAATATCTGCAATTATGTGCTTAAATGTCAACATTGTCTGATTACATGCTATACTTATGAATTCATGCACGTTTTATACTTCAAATATTTGCTTTATGCATTAATGTTAGCGTTGCGTCAGAAAGACTAGTAAACTCACCGGTAAGACACGTGTCAGCAATTCTGCAGAAAGCAGTCAGACAATAGAAGTAGGGTCTAGGAGTAGGTCTAACATCTAAAATACATTAAAACCCAAGAATGTATACAAGGGTTAACATATAGACTTTCCGGAAGCTAGAATATGCACCATAAAGCACCCAAAACACACTTTAAATGCTGAATTTCATATATTTCAGCAAAATTCAGCATTGTAACGAGTTACTAACATGTAAAAATATGACTAATTGGTCCTGAATGCTTTCCTAAGTGTCGAGAATTAAAAGCGTCACAAAAGGGTACTTAGAGATCACTAAACGGACTAGTTTGACACTTTAACGAACCGGTATCTAAGCAAACAACCGGACACTACCAGAAACACCAAAATTATACTAGAAGCATTGTTTTATTATTTCTGAGCTAGTTATGATCCCCGAACACCCTAACACACTATATAACACATCATACACTCAAACACTAACTAAATCTCTTGAAATCCAATTAGATTACTTAACTACCCATCCAACTTACACTTTACCTCCCCTCATTTAAAATGGACGGTTATATGGTGACCCCACCATAGATCTCCTTTGATCTTGTATGATCTTGCTAAATCTCGAAATATTGTGAAGATATATTTAGAGATTTTGTGTGTACTATATGGAACACAAGAACCCTTGGATAAAAGTTCAAGATGGCTATAAGAATACCTGAGCCTCATTTCATCTTCACCACTCACCTCTCTCCTTCCTCCCTTCCCTCATCTCGGCCAAAGATCACCACCCACACCACCATTATTTCCAACTAAATCCCATCCATTTCAAGGCCATCCTAAGGTGTAAGAAGGTGATTAAGGAAGCTTGGAGCTTGTGGATCTTGAAGGACCCCTCCCGATTGTTTTATCCATCACTTTTGTCATCCTCAACTTCTAGTGTTCTTCCCTAGCCTTGTGCTAGTAGTAAGACCCTTATAATCTCTTGTTACTTCATATTTCATTGGTTAAAAGATGATGAACATTGTTAATCTTGAAGAACACTAAAGAACATGATCATGATACTTTAACATAAGCTTAATAACATAAGAATACATGTTGATAGTGTTTATTTGCTTCTTGATGATTGATGATTTGTGTTAGTAATGTTAGACATCATAAGAAACCTACTAGATTGTGATTAAACACATGATCTAGTAAGTTAAGGTGATAATCTTGTGAAAAGACCAAGATGATCATACTTTAAATACATAAACTTGAATGATGAAATTTGTTTTCATATGCAAAGATGATTTAAACAAAATACAAATCTTGTACATAGATGATTACAAAAATAATTTTCTCAAGAAACCAAGTTTATTTATGAGATTTACAAAGTCATGGTTTCTAAGCAAACTAATCATATTTTTAGTGTTTAAACAAGACTAGAAACATGTTTGTAACAAGAAAAATACAAGAGAAATATTTATAGAAAAATCATCTTACAAGTTGTAAATGACCAAATCTTTTAGTAATGTGATTTACAAACAAATAAATATGGTTTAAAGGGTAACTAAACCTACTAAATAACATGGTAAGTTACTACAAGTTTTTACAAAAACTTCAAGTTCATGATGTAGTATAAATTACATGATGTTGTCTTATGGTAAGTCTTGATTGTGTTATTGATGTTTGATGATAATTTAAAAGAAAATAAACACATGTTTTGAAAACATGGGAAACCTCCATTTTTAGGGGAAACTATGTCAAAATTTCAATAGAATTTTGACACTTAGAAAAATATAAGTTTAGGTGAAACTTATTCCCTAAAAATTTACCTAAAAATAATTACCAAGGTTTCCCTAATTTTTATGTAAACTTCAAGTTAAGAAATGATGATTTCTTCAAGATAAAAATTGATATTAAGTATGTATATTTTTTAGGAAAATATATATATTTATTCATCACCAAATGTTGGTACTAAGTGTATGTAGTATGTATTATATGTAAATAGTGTATTAGGACTTGAAAATACACTAAATACTCCTAAAGAGTAAAAATACAAAAATACACATACAACATGCATAAACAAATATAAGAACATATATTTATGAAATACATTTCTTAAAAGATTATGTAACTTGGACAAGTTATGAACTTAAAATGAAGTTTTGGACAAAAATACATAACTCGGGTGAAAAATACAAGATACTTATATTTATTTTTGAGAAAATAATATAAGTAAGATACATAGTTAAAAATATAAGTTATTTTTAACAACAAAGAACAAATACATAAAAGATGGTGACTTGTACTTGTGCGATATAAGTCTAGTGACTAACGTTAATAAAACAAGTATAGGTCACGACGCTATATAAGCAAACCCGTTGAAGTTTACGGCGCAAGAAAACGCAAAGTTGTGAGTTCATTTCCCCACTTTTAAACTTTTATATGCTTTCTAAACTTGGGAAAAATACATGTGTTATGGTATGTTGAATACAAAAACTAAGGAATGATACTTTAGATCATGTCACGAATAGGGTACCAGAAGCACCATTAATCGTGTACATACTAAGACTGCGGAACAAAAGGTTAGATCTAATGGGTTTCAGCAGCCACACTCTTGGTGAGAACTGGTACCAAGCAGTGCTTTTGTGTCCCAGTCGTGAATCGACTACTAAAAATGCATATGGTTTGGATGCTTCCAATGTCATGTCACATGTTAATAGCCTTGCAAACCATTAGCGATCTCGATTTCCTTATATTTACAGAAATACTTGTTACATACAAATTACATACCATGTTTTCATTCAAAGTATACAAACGTTCAATACAAAAACTGCATGAATTCACACCAACATTATGTTGACGATTTTCCAAAAACTCACACGTATTTCAGGTAACTAAAGTGGATGTGCACACGGTCATACTCTTGCTCTTGGATGTTGTTTATGTTTTAACTATCTTGTGTCAAGACTCCGATGCCGGTTTTTGTGGGATTTGGTTATTATATTTCATTCTACGTGGGATATAAGAACCAAGTCCTCGATGTTCGTCTTTTAAATAAGTTGTAAACTTATCAAACAATATGTTGTCTTGTGATGTAAACATTTAATTGATGTTATGTTATGGAATTTGGAGTTATTTTAATGAGCATGTAGTATGTTTACCAATCGTATGCAATGAGAACCTTTCAAGATCACACCTCGTGCTTCCGCCTTAGAAAGGGGTGTGACACGTTAAACCATTTTCAAGCCCTACAATGATGCCTAAACATGACGGACATGAAACATGCTCAAAAATATGCCGGATGTCGGTTCGTTTGGTCGTACGGACGCGTTATTCGCTTAATTACGATGAAATACGCACGAACGCGAAAACGATCCAAATTACGCGACGAATGGAATTTTCTCATGCCAATCACTAAAATAAAATATTTTAATGATTACATAAATTTTTGGATATCCGAATGTATTCAGAACGTAAGTTATGCGTGAAAATGTAAACTTATGCACTTATTGACGCTTTTAGTCCCTGAATTATCTAAAAGTTTATTTTAGCACACCGAACCCCTCAAAGCCTATTTCTAAGCTATGTAAAGTATATTTAGGGTATGTTTAACTTATGATCAAGTTCAGGAATGTCTGTTACAGTACGAATCGGCATACTTTCGCAGTTTGTCGAAATTAGTCCCTGTAAGCGAATAAACTTGATTTTGCCATACCAAAGCCTTCAAAACTTATTTCTAAGTTATGTAAAGGTTATTTAAGGTATGTTAAGCATATGTTGATGTTCCGAAGTGTTTGTTGCGTTAAACTGATTACGTTTACGCATCAGTTTGCGTATAACTCTCTAGAAAGTGAAATAGAGTTTGAAATTGAACGAAAATCAAAACATGAAAAATGTCAAACATAAACAAACAAACATTGGGATCAAATAACATTGTTTTATTGATAACTGAACTGTTTACAATGATTACAAGCACAGATGTCACAGTCTCCCCTACTTGTGGAAACTTCATCCCGAAATTTGTTTAGAGGAAACTCGTGGGAAAAGATGTGGATACTTCGCCTTCATTTGATCTTCACGTTCCCAAGTAAATTTTGGTCCACGTTTAGATTCGCAGCGAATTTTGACCAAAGGAATGCACTTGCGCTTGAGCCACTTGACTATACGGTCCATGATTTCCACAGGTTTCTCAACGAAATGCATCATGTTATCAACACGAATCTCATCAAGTGGTATGTGGAGGTTCTCATCATCTAAACACTTCTTGAGATTGGACACGTGAA
The DNA here is from genome assembly GCA_030545235.1 of Helianthus tuberosus. Taxonomy (NCBI): domain Eukaryota; kingdom Viridiplantae; phylum Streptophyta; class Magnoliopsida; order Asterales; family Asteraceae; genus Helianthus; species Helianthus tuberosus. The sequence continues at coordinate 42,232,183 of CM060399.1, read as the reverse complement.
AGGTTGGATGAACATTTCCAAGTTCAGGAGGTAACTCAAGTCTGTAGGCTACCTTACCGATTCTTTCGACGATCTTGAATGGTCCAACATATCTAGGTGCAAGTTTTCCTGTCTTTCCAAATCTGATCACACCTTTCCAAGGTGAGACCTTAAGTAATACGCGATCACCGACTTGAAATTCCAAGGGCTTGCGTCGACGGTCCGCGTAACTCTTTTGACGGCTTCTAGCTGTCTGAAGGTTATCTTGAACTCTCTTAACCTTATCTGTTGTCTCTAGAACGAGGTCAGGTCCAGTAAGTTGAGCCTCACCGATCTCATTCCAGCAGACTGGTGAACGACATTTTCGACCATAGAGAGCCTCGAAAGGAGCCATGTTGATGCTAGAGTGATAACTGTAGTTGTAGGAGAATTCAATCAACGGAAGATACGAATCCCAACTACCACCAAAATCGATCACACAAGCTCTAAGAATATCCTCCAAAGTCTGGATTGTTCTTTCAGATTGACCATCAGATTGCAGATGATAAGCTGTGCTCAAATTAAGTTGGGTCCCCATAGCAGATTGCATGGTTCTCCAAAAATGAGACGAGAATCGAGCATCTCTGTCAGAAATAATGTTCAAAGGAACACCATGTCGAGATACAATTTCATCCACATAGATTTTAGCCAGCTTGTCAGCAGATCGTTCCTCACGGATCGGCAAGAAATGTGCTTACTTTGTAAGACGATCAACAACTACCCAGATGGCGTCATGACCTCTTTTTGTGAGCGAAAGTTTGGTAATAAGATCCATTGCAATGTTTTCCCATTTCCAAACCGGAATCTCTGGTTGCTCCAATAAACCAGAAGGGTGTTGAAGTTCAGCCTTAACCTTAAGACAAGTAAGGCATTTAGATACGTATAAGGCAATGTCTTTCTTCATACCAGGCCACCAATACTGAGTACGAAGATCCTTATACATTTTGTCAGCACCAGGATGAATAGAATAACGCGACTTATGAGCTTCATCCATAAGCAAGGTACGAAGATTGTCTTGACTTGGGACCCACAAACGGTCCATGAAATAATACGATCCATCGTCCTTTATTTCAAGATTTGGCTTAATGTGATAGGGTAATTCCTTACCTATCAAGTCTTGTGAAACATAAGTATATTGAGCCTGAGAAATGCGAGCTTGAATATCAGATCGAACACGAACACAATGAAGCTTGACATGCTCTTTACGACTCAAAGCATCGGCTACGATATTCGCCTTACCAGGATGGTAGCGAATTTCGCAGTCACAGTCATTTAGAAGCTCAACCCAACGTCGTTGCCTCATGTTAAGTTCTTTCTGATTAAAGATGTGTTGAAGACTTTTGTGGACAGTTAAAACCACAGATTTAGTATCGTACAAATAGTGTCTCCAGATCTTGAGAGTGAAAACAACTGCACCTAAATCAAGATAATAAGTGGTGTAGTTCTTCTCGTGTACCTTCAACTGCCTCGATGCATATGCTATGACTTTGTTCCTTTGCATAAGAACACAGCCAAGACCCAAGTTTGATGCATCACAATACTTGAAAAAATCCTCATTTCCCTCGGGCAAAGATAGAATAGGCGTATTACAAAGCTTCTGCTTCAAGGTCTGAAACGCTTCTTCTTGTTTGGTTCCCCAATCAAAGGGTTTGTTCTTCTGGGTTAGAGCAGTTAGAGGAACTGCAATCTTCGAGAAGTTTTCAATGAAGCGGCGGTAATAACCCGCCAAACCAAGAAAATAACGAACTTCAGTAGGAGTAGTAGGTGTATCCCAATCCTTAATCGCACTGATCTTGGAGGGATCTACATGAATACCTTGTTCGTTGACGATATGTCCCAAAAATTGAACTTCCTTAAGCCAAAATTCACACTTGGAGAATTTGCCGAAAAGTTGCTCTTTCTTCAGGAGTTCCAGAGTAAGACGAAGATGTTGCTCATGATCAGCTTGCGTCTCAGAATAAATCAAGATGTCATCAATAAAAACGATGATGAACTTATCCAAATACGGCTTGCAGACCCTATTCATCAAGTCCATGAAAATTGCAGGAGCAATAGTCAAACCGAATGGCATAACTGTGAACTCATAATGCCCATATCGAGTGCGGAATGCTGTCTTGGGAATATCTTCTTCATGCACACGAAGCTGATGATATCCCGAACGCAGATCAATCTTTGAAAAATAAGAAGCATCCTGTAACTGATCAAAGAGATCATCAATGCGAGGTAGGGGATATCGATTCTTGATGGTAAGTGTTAAAGCACCGGATCGATGACGAACATCAAACATTGCACTTGATTCAAGACATGAAGAACAAGAACAGGGTAGATGAAGAAGAAGATGCAAGACAAACTCATTCATTTCAATACAATCATCACAGATTACATACCAAACGAGTATACATCATCTTCTACAAGCTGGTTTAGATCACAAAGATCTAAACCCTAGCTTTCTCTCACTAAGACATAGTCTCACTCTCTAGAATTCACACCAGGAGAATAAGTTGGGAGAGGAGCACAAAGCTTCAAGAGTTTTACTTCATCCATGGATGCTTGCCCTAATCCTATACATCACATATATATAGACTAGGACAAAACTCGGACAAACAATCTACACCAACACCCTGACCTTTTTCCTAGACATAAAACTTGGACAAAATGTCCCAAGGATAAAGTTGGGACTATCTTTCAAGACTTGTACAATAAAGACCCTACACATTGGAAGGCATGCACTTATCATCCAAAGTGCATTAACAAACTCCCCCTTAATCAGTGCCTGGTCTTCATGTGGTATTGAATTCTTCATTATCGTTGACTTTAACTTGGACTTCTGCTCTGATTGATACGGAACTGATAAGCGACATTTACCCGGCAGGAACTGCACTTACAGTCTCCCCTTAACTGTTGCAATTAGTTCTGTCTAACACTGATATCTTCAGTCACCGGATACTGCACTTACAGACTCCTCCTTGACTGATGATATCATGGCTGCTATCAACTTTGGCTGAGACTTGATCTTTCCGGTAGAGCACAGCGATCTTCAACCCTTCTAATAAAAGACTTGCTGACGATCACTTAAGGTCGCTTTGAGAAACACGAAGAATCCAACATCGAACACTATAGATCCTCCCCCTCAAACTACTCCCGAATCAAGTTAACGCGAAACAACCTACAACCACATGTAGGAATATCGCTCGATACATTAATCTTCAAACCTAACCAGTAGAAGAACGAAGCGTCGGATTTCCAATGCCTAACATCAAAAACTTCAACCCTTCATGTCACACCCCCAAAAGACATGAAGCTCAGTTCGATAAGTTAATAACAAACTGAACTTTGTAAAAGTACATCCACCATCTTAATCAAAAGTCTTCAACCCTTCATGTCACACCCCCAAAAATCCACCTGCGGAGTACTACCGCTTGGAGGCGTGACTGACCAGGATCCAGCCACCAATCATATTGAACAAGCATATAAGCAGTTATAAAAATCCACCCAATACAATTGGTGTTCAAACAAAACATAGTTAAGTTGCAAGCGGAAGCATAAGTCATAAATCCAAAACATAAGTTTAATTGTTTCAAAGTTTAACATGGCACACAGTCGTCCATGTCCCACAACGATCCTCCTCCATGCAAGCTCCAGCTAAGAACCTAAGGACCTGCAAAGCATGTAGTAACGAGTCAACAACTAGTTGAGTGAGTTCACGGTTGGGTGTTCGTTTTAAGTTGTTTCGAAAACAGTTTCCTTTAGCTGGCATCCTGCCGTGGGGGTTACCCCATAGTTAAAAACGTGACTTGTTCATTCCCGGTTACTCTGGCTATCCAGCCGTGGGGGCTACCCCGTGTTAGTTATCTGGCATTTCGGCCGTGGGGGCTACCCCATGTATCTACTAGACTCGTTACCATATCGACTGCTGACTGTAGTCATGTTTATGTGCCCTGAACTGTCAATGTCTATCATCATTGACGTGCCAGTAGTCCATTAGTTCACGCCCGTCCTCTGCGGCACGGTGTGAGGTTTGTCAAACCTAAATAGCGCTATCTAACTAATGACCCGCTCGCCATTGGCCTCGGCGATTAAGTCGATACAAAGATGAGGGACTTCGTGATAGAGTTTTGGTCTAGTACGAGTTATCTGTCCGTGAGGACGAGGAATTACATTCCTGAACCTTTGCTGTCCTACCCAAGAAGGACGAGGAACCCAGTTCCTTAACCCCATTCCCAACCCAGGGAATCCCATGCTTTGTAGAGGGTGTGAACTCACCTTGGTTTGCTCGGTAGAAACACAGAAAAGTCAAACAAGCAATGTTGTGGTTACTCACGTCCTATCATAGTTGTATCATACAATCAGGTTCGTATTCAAGTAGTGCACGTATGGCATACACGTTAATCATGGCAGTTAGCAAGTAATGCATACGGGTTGAACGAACAGTAACGTACCCAGAATTAAACAAAGTCCAAGGTCCGGCCCAAACACTAAGCCCATAATTAAACAAGTCCAAACAATGTGTATCCGTGTGTTGTCTCGAGTCGCAACTAGGCGTTTGCGACTCGCAACCTGAGTCGCAACTACGGTTTCGGTTCATGCTGTTTTGGTTACGAGTCGCAACCGGACTCGCAACAATGGTTTCGAGTCACAAAGTTGGTGTGCTGATCATGTGTGGTTTCGAGTCGCAACCAGGTGTTTGCGACTCGCAATCTGTGTCGCAACTGGGGGGTTTCGACTTATCATGCATGGTTTCGAGTCGCAACTGATAGTTTCGAGTGGACAACTGCTGATTCGGAACAGTGTACTATCCAATGAGAATTTGATTTCATGAAACAGTCTGTACTACTCTTATAAACATGTTTATTTGTCTAACAATTACCATTTTGGATCAAACATATCAGAATTCAAATATTCAACCATGTTCATAACATATTCATCATGTTCTTCAAACATTCAAGTAGTTCATATTGCTTATTCAAACTTGTTCATCTTATTTCTGGGTTTTTATCCTTAATCACAACATATAATCATGAACAACCATCAAACATTTGAACATATTCATCTAACCCACATGTACTTTATCCGATTTCATGTGTAATAAACCTTCTAAACATAACCAAGCCACTCGGATTTAAGCCTATATGGAACCGATAACATTTACTCATATTCAAGCATATACATCATAGATGAACAACAACAATCTTAACATCGGTTATACAAGGAGAATCTATATTTATCATGTATGAACCTTAACAAGCAAACATGTTATCAAATCATCATCATCAACCGAAAATCATACATCATTATCAACTCAAAACACCATACACATCCGGTTCACAAACAACATCAAGCATACACTACACTAGTTAAGTTCTATAATTCATACCATATTTAAACAACAACAAACATCATTAGTTCACTAACCGGTTCAAGTGTGGGTTCAAAGGTGTGAGTGAAGCTTCCAACCGGTGTGTGTGAGAGGCGATCCGAGAGCTTCTTACGGTTGTCGATTGGATCCGAGAATGAAGGAGAGGCGGTGATGTTTAGTGTTTAGGGTTTTAGTGTGAGAGAGTGGGGAGTGTGTGTGTTGGAGAGTATGAGTGGATTGTCCAAAGAATGGACTAGTTTGCTAGGAGTATGATATATATATACTAGTCCTAGTAGGTTTCGTGTGGGTTACATGAGGTGCGGCCCAACCGGCCCATAGGTCATCGTTCACTCGAGACCACATGGTCTCGAGCCGGGTTCGTGTCGTTTCGGTTCATATACATACTCGCATACATACACACAAGCACACACATAGCATAACACATAATCATATAAGTTCGCACATATCATTCATCAAATCATTAAATTAGCTAGTCACTTAGTGTTCAAACGTACAACGAAAGGTTCTAAATTTCGAGTTGTCACATCATCCCCAGGTTGAAAGAAATTTCGTCCCGAAATTTGGTAGGCACTCACTGAGGAAGCTAGTTAAGTTGTATGGTTTTCCCGGTTTTCCTGGGGTGTCACATCCACCCCCCGTTGATCTGGAATTTCGTCCCGAAATTCCGTAGCTTCGGCCTCAGTAGTGGGTGTACTGTTTGCGAACAGTTGGGGATACTTGTGTTTCATCTGATCTTCGCGCTCCCAGGTGAACTCTGGGCCGCGACGTGAGTTCCAACGAACTCGAACGAGAGGTATTCTAGTGCTCTTGAGGACCTTGACATCCTGGTCCGTGATCTCGACTGGTTCCTCGACGAATCGTAACTGCTCGTCGATAGTGAGTTCCTTCAAAGGAACTACGTGGGTCTCATCTGATGGACACCTCTTCAGATTCGACACGTGAAAAACGTTGTGAACTGCTCCGAGTTCCGCTGGTAAGTTCAATCTGTAGGCCACCCTGCCTATTTTCTCAATGACCTCGAAAGGTCCAACGTATCGTGGGTTAAGTTTACCGCGTTTACCAAAACGAACCACACCCCTCCAGGGTGAAACTTTGAGTAGTACCCGCTCCCCAACCTGGAGCTCAAGTGGTTTCCTGCCCATGTCGGCGTAAACTTTCTGACGTTCGCGAGCGGCTGTCATGCGTTTTCGTATCTGAGCGATCTGCTCGGTTGTATCTACCACATACTCTGGACCAGTGATCTGACTTTCTCCCACCTCTGCCCAGCAGAGAGGAGACCGGCATTTACGTCCGTACAATGCCTCAAACGGAGCAGCTTTAATGCTGGTGTGGTAGCTGTTATTGTACGAGAATTCCACAAGTGGCAGATGCTTTTCCCAGTGGTTGCCAAAGTCGATTACACATGCACGAAGCATGTCTTCTAAGGTTTGAATGGTGCGCTCGGACTGCCCGTCCGTCTGAGGATGGTACGCTGTGCTCATGTCTAGTCGTGAGCCGAAGGATTTGTGCATTGCTTGCCACAGCTCTGAAGTGAAACGTGCATCTCGATCTGAGATAATGGAGGTGGGCACCCCGTGCCTCGAAACGATTTCTTTGATGTAGATTTCTGCAAGAGTGGAGAACTTATTCGTCTCCTTGATAGCTAAGAAGTGAGCAGATTTTGTGAGTCGATCCACGATCACCCAAATAGTATCGTTCCCGCGCTGGGATCTAGGTAGGCCAGTAACAAAATCCATGGAAATTTGCTCCCATTTCCATTGAGGTATCTCGGGTTGTTGGAGTAGGCCTGATGGTTTCTGGTATTCCGACTTGACCCTTGCACAAGTCAAACACTTGCTGACGTAGGTCGCTCTGTGGGCCTTCATGCTAGGCCACCAATACGTAGTTTTGATATCATGATACATCTTATCTGATCCAGGGTGTACTGAGTAGCGAGACTTGTGTGCTTCATCCATCACAAGCTCTCGTAGGTTGCCATAGAGTGGGACCCAAATGCGTCCCGTTACGTAGTAAGCACCGTCTTCCTTCTGTTCTAAGCGTTGCCTCGATCCGCGTAGGGCTTCAGCCCTGACGTTTTCTGGTTTCAGTGCTTCTATCTGAGCAGCTCGTATCTGGGAGGGAAGACTAGAATGGATCGTGAGTTGTAGAGCTCGCACGCGCTTAGGCGCAGTGTCCTTCCGACTGAGGGCGTCAGCCACGACATTGGCCTTGCCCGGGTGATACCTGATCGAGCACTCGTAGTCATTTAGTAGTTCGACCCACCGTCGTTGCCGCATATTCAGTTCTTTCTGCTTGAAGATGTGCTCGAGGCTCCTGTGGTCGGTGTAGATGGCGCACTTGGTACCATACAGGTAATGCCGCCATAACTTAAGTGCAAAAACAACAGCTCCCAGCTCTAAATCGTGCGTAGTGTAGTTCTTTTCATGAACCTTAAGTTGGCGTGAGGCGTAGGCTATAACTTTATCTCGTTGCATCAACACGCAACCAAGACCTTGAATTGATGCGTCACAGTAAACCACAAAATCGTCTGTGCCTTCTGGCAAGGAAAGGATAGGCGCGCTACAAAGTCTATCCTTTAGGTGCTGAAATGCCAACTCCTGTGCGTTTCCCCAGCGATAAACAACGCCCTTCTGCGTTAGTGAGGTGAGATGCTGTGCAATCTTAGAAAAATCCTTTATGAATCTCCGGTAGTATCCCGCCAAACCAAAGAATTGGCGAATTTCCTTTGGTGTACGAGGTGCAGGCCAGTTCTTTATCGAGTCTACCTTGGATGGATCAACATGAATCCCATCCTTGTTCACCACGTGGCCTAGGAAATGGACTTCTCGAAGCCAGAAGTCGCATTTCGAGAACTTTGCATAAAGCTGTTCTGTTCGAAGGAGTTCCAGAATAAGTCGTAGATGTTGCTCGTGTTCCTCCCGACTCTTAGAGTAAATTAGGATGTCGTCGATGAAGACTATAACGAACTTGTCCAGGTAGGGCTTGCACACTCGGTTCATCAAGTCCATGAAGACCGCAGGTGCGTTTGTCATCCCAAAAGGCATGACCAAAAACTCATAGTGCCCGTATCGAGTTCTGAAAGCTGTTTTGGAGACGTCCTCTTCCCGGACTCTCAGCTGGTGATAACCCGATCTCAAATCGATCTTCGAATAGTAGCTCGACCCTTGCAGCTGGTCGAATAAGTCGTCGATACGTGGTAGAGGATAACGATTCTTCACCGTCACCCTGTTGAGTTCCCGGTAATCGATGCACATTCTGAAAGTACCGTCTTTCTTCTTCACAAATAGCACTGGAGCTCCCCAGGGCGATGAGCTAGGACGAATAAAACCCTTATCCAAGAGTTCTTGTAGTTGCGTAGAGAGTTCCTTCAACTCTGATGGGGCTAAACGATAAGGTGCACGAGCTATAGGCGCAGCTCCAGGAGCTAGTTCAATCTGAAACTCGACTTGGCGATGAGGCGGAAGACCAGGTAATTCCTCAGGAAATACCTATGGATAATCGCGTACAACTGGAAAATCTTCTATTTTCTTCTCCTTTGCTGAGGTGTCAGTAACGAGAGCCAAAATGGTAGTGTGACCCTTTCGCAAGCACTTTTGGGCCTTAAGGAGAGAAATGACGTTCTCAACAGTACTCCTCTTGTCGCCATGAATCATGAGAGGTTCACCATCGGGACCTGGAATACGGACAACCTTCTCGTTGCAAAGAATCTCTGCTCGGTGTTGGGATAACCAATCCATCCCAATGACAACGTCGAAACTACCCAAGACAATAGGAATGAGGTCGATAGAGAAGGTATGGTCAGCGAGATGCAGTTTACAACCCTTGACTACATGTGTGGCTTCTAAACTCTTACCATTGGCTAGCTCTACGGTGTGCTTGTTGTTCAAAGGGGCTGGAATACGCTTAAGCATTCGACTAACTTCTAGTGACACGTAGCTAGTATCGGCACCCGAATCAAATAAAACTGAAACATAAAAGTCGTCGAGAAGGAACTTACCCGTCGCAACATTGGGGTCATTCCTTGCTTCACCTTGACCAAGCACGAACACCCGCCCCCGGGCTCCATTGTTGTTGTTGTCGCGTTTCTGTCTCATCTGCGGACAGTTCCTCTTAAGATGGCCTTCAGCTCCACAACGGAAACACCCCTTCTTGCTACCCTGCTGCTGCTGGTTTCGGTGTGTAGGGTATGGGCTCCTGCAATCTCTAGCCACATGTCCCGTCTTCTTGCACCGATGGCAGCACGATTCCATACATGACCCGGTGTGGTGTTGATGGCATTTGCGGCATTTCGGCTTATTCCCAAGGTATCCCCCTTGATTTTGGTAGTTCAGTCCCTGCTGTACGAGTTTCCCATGCGGGTCTTGTTGTATAGGGCCACGACCTTCACTCTGGTGATCACCCCAAATATGCTTGGTGTTAATAAGAGAATTTGCATTGGAAGGGTTACGCTTGGGTAACTTGCCCTCTTCCACTGCCTGATCAGTGAGCTGGTGCGCCAAACGAACGACTTGTTGGATTGTGGAAAAGTTGGCCGCAATCACGGACCCTTGGATTTCTGGGGCTAAGCCTCTGAGGTATAGCTCAATTCGTCTAGAAACGGGTTGTGACAAGTTAGGACATAGGGCAGCCAAGTCGTTGGATCTTTTTGTGTACGCTTCGATCTCTGATCCTTCCATCTTCAAACCGTAGTATTCTATTTCAAGTTTTAGAATGTCGTCCGGGTGACAGAATTCCTCCTTGATCAAATCCTTGAAATCGCTCCAGGGGGTGGCATTCGCATCCGCCAATCCCAGCATCTGAACTTGTGTGTTCCACCAAGAATACGCTTTCCCTTGCAAGGTACCAGTAGCGTACTCTACTCGCTTACTGGTAGGGCTTTCACTTTCTTCGAATGCCGATTCGATCCAGCGAATCCAGTGTAGGAGACCTATCGCTCCCTCGGTGCCACTAAAGGTACTAGGTCGACAGTCCATAAAGGTTTTGAATGTGCACACGGGTGGCTGAACGTGTTGACCTATCGTGGGTGAAAGAAAAGACAGAGTTTAACACAAAGGTTGGTTCACGAGAGTAGGATCCTAAAGATCCTAGAATGAGTTCGGACTGCAGGATATACCTCCTGCGTGTGCAGCTGCAACTGCTGCGGCAACTCGTTCGTTAATCAGAGCCGTCAACTGGGCTTGTGTCATGTTAACGCGTCCAGACATGATCTTCATACCAAGAAGAACGTGAGTGAGAGGGGTTTCGCGAAAGTACAATGATAGGATAGAGTAAGCACGCATGTGTTCAAGCAACAGTGGTTATACCAACCAAGCATACCATAAGTAATGTACTATGTAACTAACAGGTAGGCAATATATACACAGATCATATTACCTAGAATATCGAGCCTTGCATGTGGAGTGAAGCATCGTTGTGGACCGTTGAGCACTGTACAGGTTATAGTCTGGTTTTAACAAAAACACGTTTTCCCCTTTATTAAAACCAAGTTCTCTATAACCAATGGCTCTGATACCAATCTGTCACACCCCCTAAAATCCACCTGCGGAGTACTACCGCTTGGAGGCGTGACTGACCAGGATCCAGCCACCAATCATATTGAACAAGCATATAAGCAGTTATAAAAATCCACCCAATACAATTGGTGTTCAAACAAAACATAGTTAAGTTGCAAGCGGAAGCATAAGTCATAAATCCAAAACATAAGTTTAATTGTTTCAAAGTTTAACATGGCACACAGTCGTCCATGTCCCACAACGATCCTCCTCCATGCAAGCTCCAGCTAAGAACCTAAGGACCTGCAAAGCATGTAGTAACGAGTCAACAACTAGTTGAGTGAGTTCACGGTTGGGTGTTCGTTTTAAGTTGTTTCGAAAACAGTTTCCTTTAGCTGGCATCCTGCCGTGGGGGTTACCCCATAGTTAAAAACGTGACTTGTTCATTCCCGGTTACTCTGGCTATCCAGCCGTGGGGGCTACCCCGTGTTAGTTATCTGGCATTTCGGCCGTGGGGGCTACCCCATGTATCTACTAGACTCGTTACCATATCGACTGCTGACTGTAGTCATGTTTATGTGCCCTGAACTGTCAATGTCTATCATCATTGACGTGCCAGTAGTCCATTAGTTCACGCCCGTCCTCTGCGGCACGGTGTGAGGTTTGTCAAACCTAAATAGCGCTATCTAACTAATGACCCGCTCGCCATTGGCCTCGGCGATTAAGTCGATACAAAGATGAGGGACTTCGTGATAGAGTTTTGGTCTAGTACGAGTTATCTGTCCGTGAGGACGAGGAATTACATTCCTGAACCTTTGCTGTCCTACCCAAGAAGGACGAGGAACCCAGTTCCTTAACCCCATTCCCAACCCAGGGAATCCCATGCTTTGTAGAGGGTGTGAACTCACCTTGGTTTGCTCGGTAGAAACACAGAAAAGTCAAACAAGCAATGTTGTGGTTACTCACGTCCTATCATAGTTGTATCATACAATCAGGTTCGTATTCAAGTAGTGCACGTATGGCATACACGTTAATCATGGCAGTTAGCAAGTAATGCATACGGGTTGAACGAACAGTAACGTACCCAGAATTAAACAAAGTCCAAGGTCCGGCCCAAACACTAAGCCCATAATTAAACAAGTCCAAACAATGTGTATCCGTGTGTTGTCTCGAGTCGCAACTAGGCGTTTGCGACTCGCAACCTGAGTCGCAACTACGGTTTCGGTTCATGCTGTTTTGGTTACGAGTCGCAACCGGACTCGCAACAATGGTTTTGAGTCACAAAGTTGGTGTGCTGATCATGTGTGGTTTCGAGTCGCAACCAGGTGTTTGCGACTCGCAATCTGTGTCGCAACTGGGGGGTTTCGACTTATCATGCATGGTTTCGAGTCGCAACTGATAGTTTCGAGTGGACAACTGCTGATTCGGAACAGTGTACTATCCAATGAGAATTTGATTTCATGAAACAGTCTGTACTACTCTTATAAACATGTTTATTTGTCTAACAATTACCATTTTGGATCAAACATATCAGAATTCAAATATTCAACCATGTTCATAACATATTCATCATGTTCTTCAAACATTCAAGTAGTTCATATTGCTTATTCAAACTTGTTCATCTTATTTCTGGGTTTTTATCCTTAATCACAACATATAATCATGAACAACCATCAAACATTTGAACATATTCATCTAACCCACATGTACTTTATCCGATTTCATGAGTAATAAACCTTCTAAACATAACCAAGCCACTCGGATTTAAGCCTATATGGAACCGATAACATTTACTCATATTCAAGCATATACATCATAGATGAACAACAACAATCTTAACATCGGTTATACAAGGAGAATCTATATTTATCATGTATGAACCTTAACAAGCAAACATGTTATCAAATCATCATCATCAACCGAAAATCATACATCATTATCAACTCAAAACACCATACACATCCGGTTCACAAACAACATCAAGCATACACTACACTAGTTAAGTTCTATAATTCATACCATATTTAAACAACAACAAACATCATTAGTTCACTAACCGGTTCAAGTGTGGGTTCAAAGGTGTGAGTGAAGCTTCCAACCGGTGTGTGTGAGAGGCGATCCGAGAGCTTCTTACGGTTGTCGATTGGATCCGAGAATGAAGGAGAGGCGGTGATGTTTAGTGTTTAGGGTTTTAGTGTGAGAGAGTGGGGAGTGTGTGTGTTGGAGAGTATGAGTGGATTGTCCAAAGAATGGACTAGTTTGCTAGGAGTATGATATATATATACTAGTCCTAGTAGGTTTCGTGTGGGTTACATGAGGTGCGGCCCAACCGGCCCATAGGTCATCGTTCACTCGAGACCACATGGTCTCGAGCCGGGTTCGTGTCGTTTCGGTTCATATACATACTCGCATACATACACACAAGCACACACATAGCATAACACATAATCATATAAGTTCGCACATATCATTCATCAAATCATTAAATTAGCTAGTCACTTAGTGTTCAAACGTACAACGAAAGGTTCTAAATTTCGAGTTGTCACACTTCATGTATGATCTCATCTCGTCACGAATCTTCATGAATCAATCTCCTATCTTCACGAATCCCCTGAATCCCCGATGGCTTTCATCTCCGACCTTCCCCTCAAATCAAGAAGCCCCACATTATTTCGAGACCAGAACTAATCTTCTCTACTCTAAATAGCAACTTAATAAGGCTCAATCTTCAACTAGTCATCAACCGAGAATTCAGCTTCATCATGTCAACACTTGATTAATAACATAAACACACGTGACAAAAACTCCATCACACATGAGCTATTTCACGCACAAGCTTTATATTTACAAAGAAAACAGGAACTTCAAAATTTTTACTCCCCCTTTTTCTTTGTAAACAATACAAAATTCCAAGCAAGTAGTATTCTCTTCGCACCACAAATCAACGAGTCAAACAACTGTCTGTTATAAAGCTCGTTCAAACAAACCGATTTCAACGAATTCGCAGCCGCGCCAACACCAATCGGCTCGGCTGAGCCGTCGTTAACATCTCGTAGCCGCTTAACCGAAAGCTCCTCAAGTGAATAACTGTATTCAAGCAGCGCGTTGATCCCTTTCGCTCCAAACATACAAGTCTCCACCGACCGTAAACACTGCTCCCTCGTCTCCTCTCGCTGGCTCCTCGTCGAAGGCCTTGACTGTTGGTGGCATACTAGTGTTTGACGAGACCTTAGAAAACTCGGACAAACTCATAAACAAATCCCCGGACACTTTGATAATGCAAACTTCGGTACTGAACGGAAGGTCAAACCGAGCTTAGAAACTCGGATCTTAAAATTCGGACTGAACAAACTCATAAACAAACTCCGAACTTTCTTTTTACCTTCCAACAATATTGTTTGAAACTCGAAAAGTTGTTTGACATGTTAAAACCCGGAACAGATCCTCGGAACAGAACCTCGGACCTGACACTTAAAAACTCGGACTGCAAAGGGACCTGTTGAAACTGTTTAAAGTTCGGACAACTTTAAAGCTCGGACCTCTCTGGATTTAAAACTCAGACTCAAATAGTAGTTAAAACTCAGACATTGAGAAGGTTAAACCTCGGAACAAAGAAACTCAGAACCTTGAGAAGGTTAAACCTCGGAACAATGAACCAATACTCAAAAACTCAGAACAAGTATGCATAATCATTCATTTCAATACTGAAACAATACTTGTTTCAAAACTTGAAAAGAAAACTCGGAATGATTATGAACCAATAACTTGAAAACTCTGACCAAAAACTCAGAACAATACACTCAGAACAATAAACTCGGACCTTGGTAATCATAAACTCGGACAAGATGAGACTTTGTAAAGTTCGGACTAACCAAGTAAAGTTTGAAACTCGGACTGACCAAATAAAGTTTGAAACTCGGACAGAGCAAGTATAGTTTGAAACTCGGACTATGAGAATTTTAAAACTCGGAAGTTGAGATGTCTTGTAAAACTCGGAAAACATAAGATTCAATATCTGAAACTCGGACACACATAAGACTTAGATTGATCTGAAACTCGGAAATATATTGAAACTTAAAGCACGGAGCCTCTGTTATCTAAAAACTCAGAAACACTATCACAA
Organism: Helianthus tuberosus; assembly: GCA_030545235.1. Classification (NCBI taxonomy): domain Eukaryota; kingdom Viridiplantae; phylum Streptophyta; class Magnoliopsida; order Asterales; family Asteraceae; genus Helianthus; species Helianthus tuberosus. The sequence goes on along the minus strand of CM060399.1, from coordinate 42,217,173 downwards.
CGATAATACTCGGTTGACTTAATACTCGGACAGCAAAAGTATATAAAACTCGGAGTTAACATATAACTGACCATTCAAGTAAAACTCGGACAGTGCAAACATAAAGAAAACTCGGACTCAGTTAATGTTACTAGATAAAAACTCGGACTCAGTTGACTGTTTAAAAACTATCAAAACTCGGAGACAAGCTATAAAACTCAGACATTTGATCTATTAACAGAACTCGGAGTTGATTTTAAATCTCGGAGAGAGACTTAGAAACAAGTCTCCGGACTATCTCCCCAGTGTGACTTCACACTGGTTCACCAAAACCCCGGAAACACAAACACAGAATGGAAACTCGGACTTTGTAAAACACTTACAAAAATCCGGACAGAGCCTTTTTCAGATCAAAACCCTAGATCTCCAAAAACCCAGCAGTTCTCTCCAACACAGCTCCATTTTCTTCATATCTGGACCAAAATCTTCATGTCTTCAAGATGTTTGGTGGAAACAAACATCAAATCAAGAGCAATGGTGATTCAGAAGGCGGTTAGACCATTCCGAATCGGTAACCATGCTCTGATACCACTGTTGAAGCACCGGATCGATGACGAACATCAAACATTGCACTTGATTCAAGACATGAAGAACAAGAACAGGGTAGATGAAGAAGAAGATGCAAGACAAACTCATTCATTTCAATACAATCATCACAGATTACATACCAAACGAGTATACATCATCTTCTACAAGCTGGTTTAGATCACAAAGATCTAAACCCTAGCTTTCTCTCACTAACACATAGTCTCACTCTCTAGAATTCACACCAGGAGAATAAGTTGGGAGAGGAGCACAAAGCTTCAAGAGTTTTACTTCATCCATGGATTCTTGCCCTAATCCTATACAACACATATATATAGACTAGGACAAAACTCGGACAAACAATCTACACCAACACCCTGACCTTTTTCCTAGACATAAAACTTGGACAAAATGTCCCAAGGATAAAGTTGGGACTATCTTTCAAGACTTGTACAATAAAGACCCTACACATTGGAAGGCATGCACTTATCATCCAAAGTGCATTAACAAACTCCCCCTTGATCAGTGCATGGTCTTCATGTGGTCTTGAATTCTTCATTATCGTTGACTTTAACTTGGACTTCTGCTTTGATTGATACGGAACTGATAAGCGATAGTTACCCAGCAGGAACTGCACTTACAGTAAGCTTGTTAAGCTCACGGTAATCGATACACATTCTGAAAGATCCATCCTTCTTCTTGACGAAAAAAATGGGAGCACCCCAAGGCGAAAAGCTAGGACGGATAAAACCTTTGTCTGAAAGCTCTTGAAGCTGCTTAGATAACTCTTGCATCTCGGACGGTGCAAGACGATACGGTGATCTGGCAATAGGATTTGCACCAGGTACTAGATCAATACTGAACTCGAGTTGGCGCGCTGGGGGTAAACCAGGTAACTCTTCAGGAAACAATTCAGGATAATCCCGAACAACAGGGATATCTTGAATAGACTTACCTTTGCCTTTATCTGCTACAACATGTGCCAAGAAGGACACATAGTTCTTTCGCATATACTTCTGAGCCTGAGCACAAGACATAAGCTTGAGACTACTAGCAGGTTTCTCACCACGAACCTGTAGAATCTCACCTATCAAGAGCGGAACACGAACAGTCTTCTTGAAACAAATTACCTCTGTGTGATGCTTGGCTAACCAATCCATACCCACTATAACATCAAAACTCCCAAGTTGCATCGGTGTGAGGTCAATAGGAAATAGATGGTTGTTAAGGTTCAACTGGCAGTTACAAAGAACAGAATCGAGAACAACAGGTTCACCACTAGCAACTTCTACTGTCAGAGGCTTTCCTAGTTTCGTTCTAGACATGCGAAGTAACGGCTCAAAAGACAATGACACAAAACTCTTATCGGCGCCTGAATCAAAAAGAACAGATGCAAACTGATTATTATCAAAGAACGTACCATTCACCACCTCATTGTCTACTTGCGCCTCTTGAGCATTCATGTTAAAGACTCGACCACGAGCCTGAGCCTGATTTTGATTCGTGTTGACCAGCCTTGGACACTGGTTTCGGTAATGAGTCAGGTCCCCAAAATTATAGCACAAACCAGGAGGAAAATGAGGTCGTGCAGCTTGTGCTTGCTGTTGAACAGGCGGTCGAGCAGCCTGCTGAGCTGGGTTATGGGCTGCTTGATTGGGAGCAAAGCGACAAACATCAGAAAGATGACCCGACTTCCCACAGTTAGTATAGAAACGACACTGCACTTGCGGTTGATGGTGGATATTGCATTTGTTGCACAACGGTTCATTCCCTGCATACCGTTTCTTTGCTAGCAGTTGTGCAGGCTGATTAGGAGCTGTCTGGTCGACTTGGACAGTGACAACAAAATTCTGGGAAGCCTTACCCTTCCTAGACCCCTTTGATGTACCAGATTCCTTACCCTTCTTGCTTTCACCTTTATTAGACGACTGCTTCTTACCCTTGTCACCCTTCCTATGTAACTTACCCTTTCGGACCTACGACTCAGTCAATGTCGCAGCTAACTCGATTGCCTGACGAACTGTGGTAGGGTTACTACCAGTGACGATGTCCTGTACGGAGTCAGGTAAGCCATCAATATACCTCTCGATAGCTTTCTCGAGTGGGGTAACCATGTTAGGGCATAGCAAACTCAACTCTTCATACTTATCAGTGTAAGCCCGGTGCACACCACTATCCTGCTTCAAGTCATCAAACTCCCTTTCTAAGAGCCCTAAGCTCGGCCCATGTTTGTGCTAGAGCAACCTCAGCACCACGGTCTCTCATAACCCCGTTCCACCATGTAAGAGCCCTCTTTTGAAACACACTGGAAGCAAACTCGACCTTGCGATTATCGAGACACTGAACATGACGAAATGTACTCTCAATGCTCTCGAACGCCCAGTTGCTCCTTCAGAACCACTAAACTTGAGTGGTTTAGCCGAATTGAAACTCTTGATATTGCATGGAGCATTTTGGTAATTGTTGGCTTGGTTCACTTGAGCAATAATGTCTGGGAGTACAGCAGCCATTTGCTGCGCAATGATAGCTGCCATTTCGGCATTAGGTAGCAGATTTTCGCTTCGAGGAGGCATTCTAAAAGAGGAAACATGAGAGGAAATGAGTGAGATGATTAGATGAAAGAAATGAGATGATACAAAAATCGACAAAAGTATAGATGGTGGTCATTCGTCCGTACCACGAAGCAAACAAATGACTCACAGTGACTAATAAAAGTAAATGGGTCAAAAATAATGTATCGCGAAGACATGCTCGCCTATAAGTGAACACTCACCCCAAGAGTTCCCAGGTAAGAGTGACTGGTCCGATTATGTGGATTTGTACGAACACTCTAGCCTTAGACAGAAAACTCAGGGTACAGGCGCTCACCCTTCCAGTTTGCACGTGTTCACACTATTTAGACCCAAAACTTTGACGAGATTTTGAAAACTTGGAAGGCACAAGGCCAAAAGGATTATTAAAAAACGGATGATTAAATTTTCAAAATCATTCTGAAAAATGGAAGGGTTTAAAACCTTATAACAAATCATTTAAAAAACAGATGATTGATTTTCAAAAAGCGTTTTGGAAAATTGTGTTCTTGTTTTGGGTAATCACCTAAAGATAGGTGACGTGTATGTTTTAAGATCTAAACACAAGATAACTTGTGTTGGGGTCCTAGAAAGGTTATAGTCTTGGTCAAAGCATTACTAATAACCTAATTCCCTATAACCATTGGCTCTGATACCAACTCTTCTGTCACACCCCGACCGCATTAAAACATCAAACTGCGGCGGAAACGTCGGGGAGTGTTGTAACAGAATTATTGTTTCACAATCACGGTAATTAAAGTTATGTTTTATTTATCAAACAAGAGGGTTACATTGTCTTTAAACGAAGGAAACAAAAGTACACAACATTATTTAAACTAATCTTGTTTCTTTTATGTCACTAAGGCCCGAGTCCACCCTAGTGTATCCTGATCAAACCTATGCACCTGCTCCTGAAAACACATGCGAAAAATAGTTACGTCAGCATAAAATGCCTGTGAGATATATAGGTTTTGTGAAAATACGATTCATGACTTGAGTTTAAAGAAATGTTTAATAAAAATTAGTCATGAATCTTGTTAAGTGTTATCTTTAATAAATCATATGAAAACTTGATAAGAAATCAGATTATATAAAAGAAAGATGTATGGTTAATTAAATAAGTAAAATGAGTTGTATAAAACAAACTGTTTTGTAAAACAATGTCTTATGAAAAATATGTCATTTATGTAAAATGTTATATGTCTAAATTGAAATGATTTAAACAACGCTACGATATGTAGTATCATAAAAGCATTTATATATAGGAAGTACCAGCGGCGTATCCACCATGCTTTTATCATATTACACACGCCTCGTTACTTAAATCACTTACCCAAACAACCACCAATGTAAATTGTTCATGTTTAAACCAATTGTCAAAAATGTTCATGTGTAAACCATATCTATTGTCAAAATGTAAATCATGTAATGTGTAAGCCAATGTTAAAATGTTTATGTCAAGTGTAAACCATGTAATGTGTAAACCAATATCATGTATGGCAAGTGAAATATATCAACTACCATAGGTAAAATGTACAAAACAAGGTATTGAAGTAAATCAAGGTTATGTTTTGTAAAATAATTGCATGCTATACTGATACAAACATCTATGCGATATTGTGAAAATGCATACATTCAAGCCTTGAGACTGTGGCAACAATCCCTTAAACAAATTAAAGGTTTATCTGAGTTATGTGTATCGAATTCGGTCATTCCTTCCATCCAAACAAACCCAGGATTTCAGGAACGGGAGTTGTCAATTCCTATGGTACCACTACCTACTAACGAACGGCGTAGCTAATGTTAATGAATGTATTTTTATCCCATTTAAACAAACCGAATGTCATACCAAAATGTAAGCATGTTATGTAAAACAAATGTACTAAGTATGCAACAAATGGACATACGTAGCATGTGATGTAAAACAAATGTACTAAGTATGCACTAAATGGACATACATAGCATAAAATGTAATGTAAAACGATGTACTAAGTATGCACTAAACGGACATACATAGCATAAAATGTAATGTAAAACGATGTACTAAGTATGCACTAAATGGACATACATAGCAAAAACATAAAAAAAATCATGTACTATAAGTGTACTAATGAACATAACAAGCATATGATATGAAAACATGGAAAGCACGAAAGTAACAGGTAGGCACATGTGTTTCACCCCAAAACGTTTGTAAAACAGTAAAAGAGGGGTCTATGTACTCACTTGAGATTGCTCAATAGTCCTTGGATAACAACCAAGCAATGCTAGAGATCACGGAATCAATCGGCACCTAATATAGGTAACTACGTTAAAAAACCGAACCTAAATCGGAGGATCGGATAGAATGAGGGTTCGTAAACCAAATGAGTATGGAAACTTATGTAATATGGTTTAACAAAGCCTACATATTAAAATGAAACCTAACCTAAGTGCTTACGACCCATTACGACCCGTTTAGGTAGCTTATGCTACTTTAACGCGTCGTTCGCGTAAAACGAGTTCGGACCGCCTAACTAGTCCTATGACAAGTAATATATTCCTTAATATGTCTAATATTGTTGCCTAATCAGTTTAGATGTCAAAATTTAGGTTACATATGCTTAAAATGAATTTATGCGCAAAAATGACATTTTGGTAATTTTCCTAAGGCATATAAACTACCTATCATACAACTAACTAAACGTAGTGACCATTCCTATGACAAGTAATATATTCCTTAATATGTCTAATATTGTTGCCTAATCAGTTTAGATGTCAAAATTTAGGTTACATATGCTTAAAATGAATTTATGCGCAAAAATGACATTTTGGTAATTTTCCTAAGGCATATAAACTACCTATCATACAACTAACTAAACGTAGTGACCATAAGGTATATCCTCGGATGGTTATTCCCTATACAACTATCGTCACCTAATGTGTTTGGTCAGATCCTAATGATCGACCAAATGGGTCGGGTTCGAAAGTCTAAGCGGTTGTCTAGACCGCTTATCTTTACGACCCTATATAAGCACTAAACCTAAAGTGACAAGCTAAACATGTTAAAACATGTTTAAGGAAGTTTGAGAACAGGTTTGGTATCAAAACAAAGGGTCTTGATACCTAAAAGTAGTTTGGTTACAAAATACGCAAGAATACGCATTTTGGCCGAAACTACGACTCGTCACTATGCCAAGATAACGTGGTAATCAGTAGGTATAGTCATAGGAGACTAAAACCATCGTGATTACGCTCACGTTATGAAGTTCAAATGAACTTCATGTTGACTATAAACTGGTCAATGCAGAAAGTCAAACAAAGTTTCACTTTCACGTTAAAAATGTGTAAAAGAACGAAGGAATACTTACAACGGGTCCAAGCAATGGAGTTTTGATCTGAATATTTTCAGGTATGAAGTGTATAACTTCAACTTAGAGAACCAATTCAGATCAAAGGTGTGAGTTTGAGGGCAAATGGGTGGGGGTATTTATAGGAAAACCAAGACCGTTAGGATCGTTTCTTGAAAAACATGCTTCGATCTCCACCGTACACATGCACCCATGGTTTTGGAATACCATGGGCACCTAAAATGGCCCATAGATTGCTTGGAAAACCATTTGCAAGTGACCAAATGAGTTGGAACAAGCGGGAAAAACAGCTGGAAAAATATTTTCTGCAGATCAGATACTAGTTCGCGGCCCGCGTAAAAGTCATGGAAGGGCTTACGCGGCCCGCCTGAAGTTCAGATCAACAAAACAAGTTTCAAAAGTTGTTGTTTCAGTCCCTGCACGTGTTTAAGGCCTTTTCCGACACGTTTAAGGCCTGTTAAACCATTTTGAAGGCCCTACAATGATTCTTAAACATGAGGACATGAAACATGCTCAAAAATATGCCGGATGTCGGTTCGTTTGGTCGTACGGACGCGTTATTCGCTTAATTACGGCGGAATACGCACGAACGCGAAAAACGATCCAAATTACGTGACGAATGGAATTTTCTCATGCCAATCACTAAAATAAAACATTTTAATGATTAAATAAATTTTTGGATGTCTGGATGTATTCAGAACGTAAGTTATACGCGAAAATGCAAACTTATGCACTTTTTGACGCTTTTAGTCCCGGAATGATCAAAAAGTTTATTTTAGCACACCGAACCCCTCAAAGCCTATTTCTAAGCTATGTAAAGGATATTTAGGGTATGTTTAACTTATGATCAAGTTCCGGAATGTCCGTTACAGTACGAATCAGCATACTTTCGAAGTTTGTCGAAACTAGTCCCTGTAAGCGAATAAACTTGATTTTGCCATACCAAAGCCTTCAAAACTTATTTCAAAGTTATGTAAAGGTTATTTAAGGTATGTTAAGCATATGTTGATGTTCTGGAGTGTTTGTTGCGTTAAACTGATTACTTTTACGCATCAGTTTGCGTATAACTCTCTAGAAAGTGAAATAAAGTTTGAAATTGAACGAAAATCAAAACATGAAAAATGTCAAACATAAACAAACAAACATTGGGATCAAATAACATTGTTTTATTGATAACTGAACTGCTTACAATGATTACAAGCACAGATGTCACACACGGGATGAGTTACTTCTATCATTGCAGCTCCAGTATGAGATCATGAGTCGCAGGATTTTAGAGCTTGAGATGATACCGCATCCTTTGACATGTCCTTGTCAGCCTGCATTTGTTCCTCATTCATCACTGATGCGTGCGAAGTGTTACTTATATTAGGTGTATATTTTAAGCCCTTTTTAACACTTATTTTAGCCAAGTTTTAAATTTATAAAACACGATATTTCACTAACACTAAACACACATATGGGCAAGTGCACCCATCGTTGAGTGTAGTATAGCGTTGGTAAGATACCGAGGTCGTCCAAGGACACAAGAGCTTTTAGTACCGGTTTATCCTCAACGTCTAACCAAAATAAAAGTTTAGAAAAATGTTTTAAACTAAGAAAATTAAAAACTAACTAAAATGCTGAAAATAAAAATAAAAGAAAAAACAGATAGACAAGATGAATCACTTGGTTCCGACTCGTATCTAGTATAACCTTTGATTATTTCCACACTTTTGCACATAATTAAGAGATTATCTTAGTTATTGTAGTAGGCCCCTCTTTTGAAGGTGACGTTACCCTCACCCAGTAGTTTGAGTCAGCAGGGATACAATCCTAAAAGGGTGGATTATTGGAAGATAATGAATTAAGTTATTAATGCAGTATTGTGGTAGGCCCCGCTTTTGGCGGTGACGTTACCCTCGGCAAAGTAGTCTGAGTCAGTAGGGATACAGTCCTAAATAGCCGGGTTATAGTATTAATAGTAGTTAACTTATGAGGGGATCAAAGAGTTTGGACCCCCGCCATCCAATACCGTGAAGTATTGAAGGAGGTCCTACTAAATTTGACCCAGGTCCATTGCAAGACCTCTAAACGCTGAACAATGGCAAGACCTTTACCAAACCGTTCCCTTAACCCCCGACCAGGTAGCCAACATATCTCCATATAGACCGTGGAGATATGAATGGTGAAAATCCTTTATTTTATATAGACAGTAAAATAATGCCAAGACACCACGGACAAACGATAAGGAAAGATCACCTTCAACATAAGTAACTAGTTATTAAAGTCATTAATACAAAACCAAATAAAAAGTGCAAAAGATTAGAAATAAAAAGTATTATACTAGACACTTTGTCTTCACCAAGTGATGTAAGAGACTTAGGCAAACATGGCCTTGATTGTCAAGAACTCTTACGATCAATCTTGGATCCCGAGACGACTCACACACTCTACGATGGACAATGGATGATGGTGGTGGATGATGGTGTTGTGATGGTGGTGGGTGGTGGATGAAGTGTGAGAGAGGTGGTGTGCCAATGGATGAGATGAAATGAATCCAAGCACTCCTATTTATAGGCTGAACAGAGAGCTGGGCACGGCCCCGTGTCCGCTGGGCACGGCCCCGTGTCCGTCTGACAATCTCTCTCCTCATTAATTGTAATTCGCAATTACAATAAATGCGCCTGCTGTACTTTCGACACGCCCCCGTGTCCGCTGAGCACGGCCCGTGGTGGGCAATAGAAGCTTCTATAGGTTTGTCTTTTCTGCTGCTTCTTGGGCACGGCCCCGTGCTGGCTGAGCACGGGGCGTGTTTAGTCTTCTGATTTCTCTACTTTGCTTTGGAAGGTGCCGTTGAGGGGTCGGGCAGTCTACTAATATTCCTTTTCTTGTATTTATGTTGGATTTAGCTGTCTTTTTGCTTCTTTTGCGTTTTTGAGCTCATTTAATCCTGAAAATACAAAAGGAAGACAAAAACACTCTTTTTCCAATATTAGTACTTAAAAAGGGTTAGTTTTATGCCTTATTTGATGTAATTTATATGTTGCATTTTACACACATCAAATACCCCCACACTTGAACTTTTGCTTGTCCTCAAGCAAAACTCTTTAATATGTGGCTTACACTCCCAAATGGAATAGGTAGAAGAGAAGGTTTTGGGCTTGTCGTTGAGTGTCGGGATTTCCAAGATCTTTTTGGGTTTTATTTTTATTTATTTACACTCCTATTCGTAATGATTTATTTAGAACTTTTCATAAAAGAAATTACTTATTTGGGCATAACATGCCTTTTTAAAATTCTATTTATATACAAGTTCACATACCTCACGGGGAAATCACTCACACTCGGCCGAAGGTGTATTTTTAGTGAATCACTCGAGAGCGGCATGGAACTTATTCCTACCATAGGCTTGCCAAGAAATCAATCCTCCTCCTTTTTAACTTTTATACCTTTGTAGATATCAAGAGGACTTTGTGGGTTAAGGGTTAGGCTAGGGTTAAAGGTAGGTGGTTGGGTTAGTGGTTAGTAGAAAAAGGGCTAAAAGCGTAACAAGTGTCGGTTTTCGTATTTTTGCAACTTTTTATTTTGATGAAGCTTTTATTCAAACTAAGTTATTTTTGATTAACTTGTTTGTTTATTTTCTTTTTGCTTCATCATTATCACACTTTTTTTTTTTTTTTTTTACGAAGAACCGAACTTGTTACTAAAATAAAGGGTTAAAAATGAAAAAGGTTTTGGTGGGTAAAAGGGTTTTTGTTTGGGTGATGAAACGAAAAGGTTTAGGCTCAAAGGGGCTAACTAGGGGGATTTTTTTGGGTAGGTGGTAAAAGAAAAAGAAAAATAATGGTGTAGAAATAAAAAGAGTTAGTCCTAATGCCTCCATCATTTACTTACTCGGGTTTAAGTTGATAAGGACCGGGAATGTATTGTCATGGCAAGTTCTAGAGTCGTAAGAACCAAGCGGCTATTCACACAAGAAACGAAAAATGAGCATTTAGTCAAATGATATGTAATTGTGTGCTCAATAAAGGCTCAAAACTCACTTTTGTGGGAATGGGTTTTTATGTGATCAAGTATATATAATCAAATTTTAAATAAGTTTGCTATGCCTTTTCATAATTTTCTTATGTTGGTTCTTTTTATCACTACGCTATCGGTTGTAAATTTGTAAAAATATAACCTTTTTGAGAACTTGAATTTTCCGAATTAAACCTAGACAAGTAAAAAAAATGAAAATTTTTTGAAAAAAAATTGGGGTGATTAGCGGTTCCAATAGAGTTTTGTGTAAGGCTTTTATTTAGGACTTGCAAAATTCAAGGTTTTAGCATCCCCCCCACACTTAAATTACACATTGTCCTCAATGTGTCTCAAAAATAAATTTTTAGGTTGATTAGATGTGTAAAATAGTGTTTAAAAAGCAAAAATTTGTGTTACTGGGCACTGAACACGGCCCCGTGTTATCCGGGCACGGCCCCGTGTTCAAGTGCCAGTAACAGATTTAAAACAAGAGAAACAGAAGCCTGGACACGGGGGCGTGTTGGGTGAACACGGCCCGTGTCCAGTTACCTGAACTGGGCGTTTTCTGCAGGGTGCTCAGCACGGGGCCGTGTTGGTTGGGCACGGCCCGTGTTGAGCCTTCTGAAATGGTGAGAATTGTCGGGTTGCCTTGTTCTTGTGCATGGGTTCATTTTTCTCGTTCCCCTTTTCATCCTTTACCACCATGAGTGTGTTTTATTCATGAAAGTTAAACTAACTAAAAAAAACATAAAAATTAATCTAAATAAAACTAAGGATAGTTCCGTGGAATGCCTCCATGGTGCGCCACGTTTATATGGGTCCTTGGCTAGACCCAAAGCCTGGTCATATGTTACCCAAGTGGGATGTGTTGCATCCCATGTTACACCGTCGGAGAGCGTCATCCAAGCTTGAGTCTATGACCTTCATGTAGTTGACCGGATCTTCTTCCTCTACTCGCTTTCCACATTCAAATTTCACTTCCTCATCCCCAAACTTCAATGTAAGAGTTCCGTCATTCATATCTACCAACGCTTGGGCGGTGGCTAGAAATGGCCTCCCGAGGATGAGAGGGACATCGGTGTCTTCCTCCATGTCTAGGATGACAAAGTCGGTTGGAAAGACGAATTTGTCAACCTTAACGAGCAGATTTTCGGCAACACCTTGTGGGAATTTGACGGACCTGTCGGCGAGTTGTATGCTCATCTTTGTAGGGCTTGTTGTTCCTAGGCCGAGTCGCTTGAACATTGATGTGGGCATGAGGTTGATGCTAGCCCCAAGATCGGCTAAAGCATTTCTGACGGGGGACTTTCCAATCGAACAAGGGATTGTGAAGCTCCCTGGGTCGATTTTCTTTTGTGGAAGTTTGTTGAGTACTAAAGCTGAGCATTCTTCGCCTAAGTTAACTAATTGCAATGATTCAATTTTCCTTTTGTGAGTGAGGAAAACCCTCTTGAATTTTGCATATTTAGGCATTTGGGTTAGGACCTCAATAAAAGGAATATTAACATGCAATTGTTTTAGTAAACTTTCGAACTTCGCGAATTGCTCGTCAGTCTTTTGACGATTTAACCTACCGGGGTATGGAATTTGAGGAGTCTTGGTGGCCTCTTGATTTGTTGTAGAAGCTTTTTCTGGCGCAGGAGGAGTCATAGGCTGGCCAGAATGGCTTCTTTCAGTTGGCGGTAATGGAGCATCCTCGGGTCCCACGGTTCGACTTCTTAATGTGATGAGATGTACTTGTGCCTTCGGGTTCGTTTCGGTATTACTAGGTAACGCGCCTTGTGGTCTCTCGGAGAAATTTTGAGCTAGTTGATTTAATTGTTTTTCAACGTTTTGAATGCTAGCTTGTTGATTTCTGAAATTCGATTCCAATTGTTGAAATCGATCCGAGTTTTTCTTTTCAGTGTCAGATATGAGGCGAGATACAGTATCTTCAAGCCTTTCTCTTCCACCTTGTTGTTGAGAAAATTTTTGCGGTTGTTGAAAATTAGTTCGTTGGTTTTGTTGGTTACTACTATTGTCGGGATCTCTCCAACCAAGATTTGGGTGGTTACGCCATCCTTGGTTGTAGGTACCCGTTGGAGGACCCGACGGCCTAGGTCTATTATCCATGTAGTTTACCGTTTCAGTTTGTTCATCTAATTCTTTCATACAACTCCAATTTTCATGTGACCCACCACACCTTTCACAAGCCATAACCGAGGCCGTTTTTGTCATTTCTAGCTTTTTGATTTTTGAAGAGAGGGCCTCGATTTGGGCTTGTAAAGAGGTGCTTTCATCAACCTTATGGGCGCCCGGGGCAATGGATTTATTACCTCGGGGAGTGTGCCATTGAAAATTGGTTTGAGCAATTTCCTCAATTTGGTTATATATTTCATTTGGACGACGATTACCTAAAAGTCCCCCGGAGCTTGAATCAAGTGTTTGTCTTGTGTGTGGCAACAATCCATTGTAGAAAGTGGATACTTGTTGCCATACCGCTAGACCGTGGTGAGGACACTTTCTTAGAAGCTCCTTGAACCTTTCCCAAGTTTCATATAAGGATTCCCCATCCTCTTGTGAGTATGTATTAATTTCAGTCATTAATTTAGCCGTTTTAGCAGGAGGGAAATACTTATACAAAAACTTTTGGGCGAGTTCATCCCAGGTGTTTACCGATCCAACTGGGAGGGTGTTAAGCCAAACCTTAGCTCGGTCTTTTAGTGAAAAAGGAAACATTCGAAGGCGGATGGCGTCATTTGATGCTCCATTGATCCGAAAGGTATCACATATTTCTAAGAAGTTAGTAATATGTAGATGGGGATCCTCGTCCGCAAGCCCGTGGAAGGTTGCGGAGTTTTGGAGCATTTGTATCAAATGCGGCCGAAGTACGAAGTTGTTGGCTTCGACATTTGGTGCATTGATAGCGGCGCCGAGATTGCCTACGGTAGGCCGTAGGTAATCCATGAGGGTACGTTGGTCCGCCATTGGAATTGGGTCCCCCGAAGCTTTCTCTTGATTTTTAGCTTTAAGTCTTTTTCTGAGAAAGCGTTCGGGTTCTTCTAAGGGTTCTTTTATGTCTCTACTAGAACTGGAGCTCATGCACTACGTAGGAGGGTCAAATGTGGCACCTGGGTTCCAAGTCCTGCAATAAAAACAGAAAATAACGTTGGTCAGAAAGTTCACCACGGCCCCGTGCTCAGTGAACACGGCCCGTGGTCAGAGATACAGTAATTGTTTTCTGGATTCTCAGTTACTGGGAGTTGGACACGACCCCGTGTTGCACCGACATGGCCCCGTGTTCAGCTCTCTGTAACTCAGAAAATAAAAACTGCCAGTGATGATGCTGGGCACGGCCCGTGCTGAGCTCTGCAGAAGCTGAAAAACTAAGAAAAATCCTAAAAATAATAAAAAAAAATGTTTAGGCCGTTGATTCCTAACTTTCTTAAAATCCTTGTGTCCCCGGCAACGGCGCCAAAAAACTTGATGCGTGCGAAGTGTTACTTATATTAGGTGTATATTTTAAGCCCTTTTTAACACTTATTTTAGCCAAGTTTTAAATTTATAAAACACGATATTTCACTAACACTAAACACACATATGGGCAAGTGCACCCATCGTTGAGTGTAGTATAGCGTTGGTAAGATACCGAGGTCGTCCAAGGACACAAGAGCTTTTAGTACCGGTTTATCCTCAACGTCTAACCACAATAAAAGTTTAAAAAATGTTTTAAACTAAGAAAATTAAAAACTAACTAAAATGCTGAAAATAAAAATAAAAGAAAAAACAGATAGACAAGATGAATCACTTGGTTCCGACTCGTATCTAGTATAACCTTTGATTATTTCCGCACTTTTGCACATAATTAAGAGATTATCTTAGTTATTGTAGTAGGCCCCTCTTTTGAAGGTGACGTTACCCTCACCCCAGTAGTTTGAGTCAGCAGGGATACAATCCTAAAAGGGTGGATTATTGGAAGATAATGAATTAAGTTATTAATGCAGTATTGTGGTAGGCCCCGCTTTTGGCGGTGACATTACCCTCGGCTAAGTAGTCTGAGTCAGCAGGGATACAGTCCTAAATAGCCGGGTTATAGTATTAATAGTAGTTAACTTATGAGGGGATCAAAGAGTTTGGACCCCCGCCATCCAATACCGTGAAGTATTGAAGGAGGTCCTACTAAATTTGACCCAGGTCCATTGCAGGACCTCTAAGCGCTGAACAATGGCAAGACCTTTACCAAACCGTTCCCTTAACCCCCGACCAGGTAGCCAACATATCTCCATATAGACCGTGGAGATATGAATGGTGAAAATCCTTTATTTTATATAGACAGTAAAATAATGCCAAGACACCACGGACAAACGATAAGGAAAGATCACCTTCAACATAAGTAACTAGTTATTAAAGTCATTAATACAAAACCAAATAAAAAGTGCAAAAGATTAGAAATAAAAAGTATTATACTAGACACTTTGTCTTCACCAAGTGATGTAAGAGACTTAGGCAAACATGGCCTTGATTGTCAAGAACTCTTACGATCAATCTTGGATCCCGAGACGACTCACACACTCTACGATGGACAATGGATGATGGTGGTGGATGATGGTGTTGTGATGGTGGTGGGTGGTGGATGAAGTGTGAGAGAGGTGGTGTGCCAAGGGATGAGATGAAATGAATCCAAGCACTCCTATTTATAGGCTGAACAGAGAGCTGGGCACGGCCCCGTGTCCGCTGGGCATGGCCCCGTGTCCGTCTGACAATCTCTCTCCTCATTAATTGTAATTCGCAATTACAATAAATGCGCCTGCTGTACTTTCGAAACGCCCCCGTGTCCGCTGAGCACGGCCCGTGGTGGGCAATAGAAGCTTCTATAGGTTTGTCTTTTCTGCTGCTTCTTGGGCGCGGCCCCGTGCTGGCTGAGCACGGGGCGTGTTCAGTCTTCTGATTTCTCTACTTTGCTTTGGAAGGTGCCGTTGAGGGGTCGGGCAGTCTACTAATATTCCTTTTCTTGTATTTATGTTGGATTTAGCTGTCTTTTTGCTTCTTTTGCGTTTTTGAGCTCATTTAATCCTGAAAATACAAAAGGAAGACAAAAACACTCTTTTTCCAATATTAGTACTTAAAAAGGGTTAGTTTTATGCCTTATTTGATGTAATTTATATGTTGCATTTTACACACATCAAATACCCCCACACTTGAACTTTTGCTTGTCCTCAAGCAAAACTCTTTAATATGTGGCTTACACTCCCAAATGGAATAGGTAGAAGAGAAGGTTTTGGGCTTGTCGTAGAGTGTCGGGATTTCCAAGATCTTTTTGGGTTTTATTTTTATTTATTTACACTCCTATTCGTAATGATTTATTTAGAACTTTTCATAAAAGAAATTACTTATTTGGGCATAACATGCCTTTTTAAAATTCTATTTATATACAAGTTCACATACCTCACGGGGAAATCACTCACACTCGGCCGAAGGTGTATTTTTAGTGAATCACTCGAGAGCGGCATGGAACTTATTCCTACCATAGGCTTGCCAAGAAATCAATCCTCCTCCTTTTTAACTTTTATACCTTTGTAGATATCAAGAGGACTTTGTGGGTTAAGGGTTAGGCTAGGGTTAAAGGTAGGTGGTTGGGTTAGTGGTTAGTAGAAAAAGGGCTAAAAGCGTAACAAGTGTCGGTTTTCGTATTTTTGCAACTTTTTATTTTGATGAAGCTTTTATTCAAACTAAGTTATTTTTGATTAACTTGTTTGTTTATTTTCTTTTTGCTTCATCATTATCACACTTTTTTTTTTTTTTACGAAGAACCGAACTTGTTACTAAAATAAAGGGTTAAAAATGAAAAAGGTTTTGGTGGGTAAAAGGGTTTTTGTTTGGGCGATGAAACGAAAAGGTTTAGGCTCAAAGGGGCTAACTAGGGGGATTTTTTTGGGTAGGTGGTAAAAGAAAAAGAAAAATAATGGTGTAGAAATAAAAAAGGGTTAGTCCTAATGCCTCCATCATTTACTTACTCGGGTTTAAGTTGATAAGGACCGGGAATGTATTGTCATGGCAAGTTCTAGAGTCGTAAGAACCAAGCGGCTATTCACACAAGAAACGAAAAATGAGCATTTAGTCAAATGATATGTAATTGTGTGCTCAATAAAGGCTCAAAACTCACTTTTGTGGGAATGGGTTTTTATGTGATCAAGTATATATAATCAAATTTTAAATAAGTTTGCTATGCCTTTTCATAATTTTCTTATGTTGGTTCTTTTTATCACTACGCTATCGGTTGTAAATTTGTAAAAATATAACCTTTTTGAGAACTTGAATTTTCCGAATTAAACCTAGACAAGTAAAAAAAATGAAAATTTTTTGAAAAAAAATTGGGGTGATTAGCGGTTCCAATAGAGTTTTGTGTAAGGCTTTTATTTAGGACTTGCAAAATTCAAGGTTTTAGCATCCCCCCCACACTTAAATTACACATTGTCCTCAATGTGTCTCAAAAATAAATTTTTAGGTTGATTAGATGTGTAAAATAGTGTTTAAAAAGCAAAAATTTGTGTTACTGGGCACTGAACACGGCCCCGTGTTATCCGGGCACGGCCCCGTGTTCAAGTGCCAGTAACAGATTTAAAACAAGAGAAACAGAAGCCTGGACACGGGGGCGTGTTGGGTGAACACGGCCCGTGTCCAGTTACCTGAACTGGGCGTTTTCTGCAGGGTGCTCAGCACGGGGCCGTGTTGGTTGGGCACGGCCCGTGTTGAGCCTTCTGAAATGGTGAGAATTGTCGGGTTGCCTTGTTCTTGTGCATGGGTTCTTTTTTCTCGTTCCCCTTTTCATCCTTTACCACCATGAGTGTGTTTTATTCATGAAAGTTAAACTAACTAAAAAAAACATAAAAATTAATCTAAATAAAACTAAGGATAGTTCCGTGGAATGCCTCCATGGTGCGCCACGTTTATAAGGGTCCTTGGCTAGACCCAAAGCCTGGTCATATGTTACCCAAGTGGGATGTGTTGCATCCCATGTTACACCGTCGGAGAGCGTCATCCAAGCTTGAGTCTATGACCTTCATGTAGTTGACCGGATCTTCTTCCTCTACTCGCTTTCCACATTCAAATTTCACTTCCTCATCCCCAAACTTCAATGTAAGAGTTCCGTCATTCATATCTACCAACGCTTGGGCGGTGGCTAGAAATGGCCTCCCGAGGATGAGAGGGACATCGGTGTCTTCCTCCATGTCTAGGATGACAAAGTCGGTTGGAAAGACGAATTTGTCAACCTTAACGAGCAGATTTTCGGTGACACCTTGTGGGAATTTGACGGACCTGTCGGCGAGTTGTATGCTCATCTTTGTAGGGCTTGTTGTTCCTAGGCCGAGTCGCTTGAACATTGATGTGGGCATGAGGTTGATGCTAGCCCCAAGATCGGCTAAAGCATTTCTGACGGGGGACTTTCCAATCGAACAAGGGATTGTGAAGCTCCCTGGGTCGATTTTCTTTTGTGGAAGTTTGTTGAGTACTAAAGCTGAGCATTCTTCGCCTAAGTTAACTAATTGCAATGATTCAATTTTCCTTTTGTGAGTGAGGAAAACCCTCATGAATTTTGCATATTTAGGCATTTGGGTTAGGACCTCAATAAAAGGAATATTAACATGCAATTGTTTTAGTAAACTTTCGAACTTCGCGAATTGCTCGTCAGTCTTTTGACGATTTAACCTACCGGGGTATGGAATTTGAGGAGTCTTGGTGGCCTCTTGATTTGTTGTAGAAGCTTTTTCTGGCGCAGGAGGAGTCATAGGCTGGCCAGAATGGCTTCTTTCAGTTGGCGGTAATGGAGCATCCTCGGGTCCCACGGTTCGACTTCTTAATGTGATGAGATGTACTTGTGCCTTCGGGTTCGTTTCGGTATTACTAGGTAACGCGCCTTGTGGTCTCTCGGAGAAATTTTGAGCTAGTTGATTTAATTGTTTTTCAACGTTTTGAATGCTAGCTTGTTGATTTCTGAAATTCGATTCCAATTGTTGAAATCGATCCGAGTTTTTCTCTTCAGTGTCAGAGATGAGGCGAGATACAGTATCTTCAAGCCTTTCTCTTCCACCTTGTTGTTGAGAAAAATTTTGCGGTTGTTGAAAATTAGTTCGTTGGTTTTGTTGGTTACTACTATTGCCGGGATCTCTCCAACCAAGATTTGGGTGGTTACGCCATCCTTGGTTGTAGGTACCCGTTGGAGGACCCGACGGCCTAGGTCTATTATCCATGTAGTTTACCGTTTCAGTTTGTTCATCTAATTCTTTCATACAACTCCAATTTTCATGTGACCCACCACACCTTTCACAAGCCATAACCGAGGCTGTTTTTGTCATTTCTAGCTTTTTGATTTTTGAAGAGAGGGCCTCGATTTGGGCTTGTAAAGAGGTGCTTTCATCAACCTTATGGGCGCCCGGGGCAATGGATTTATTACCTCGGGGAGTGTGCCATTGAAAATTGGTTTGAGCAATTTCCTCAATTTGGTTATATATTTCATTTGGACAACGATTACCTAAAAGTCCCCCGGAGCTTGAATCAAGTGTTTGTCTTGTGTGTGGCAACAATCCATTGTAGAAAGTGGATACTTGTTGCCATACCGCTAGACCGTGGTGAGGACACTTTCTTAGAAGCTCCTTGAACCTTTCCCAAGTTTCATATAAGGATTCCCCATCCTCTTGTGAGTATGTATTAATTTCAGTCATTAATTTAGCCGTTTTAGCAGGAGGGAAATACTTATACAAAAACTTTTGGGCGAGTTCATCCAAGGTGTTTACCGATCCAACTGGGAGGGTGTTAAGCCAAACCTTAGCTCGGTCTTTTAGTGAAAAAGGAAACATTCGAAGGCGGATGGCGTCATTTGATGCTCCATTGATCCGAAAGGTATCACATATTTCTAAGAAGTTAGTAATATGTAGATGGGGATCCTCGTCCGCAAGCCCGTGGACGGTTGCGGAGTTTTAGAGCATTTGTATCAAATGCGGCCGAAGGTCGAAGTTGTTGGCTTCGACATTTGGTGCATTGATAGCGGCGCTGAGATTGCCTACGGTAGGCCGTAGGTAATCCATGAGGGTACGTTGGTCCGCCATTGGAATTGGGTCCCCCGAAGCTTTCTCTTGATTTTTAGCTTTAAGTCTTTTTCTGAGAAAGCGTTCGGGTTCTTCTAAGGGTTCTTTTATGTCTCTACTAGAACTGGAGCTCATGCACTACGTAGGAGGGTCAAATGTGGCACCTGGGTTCCAAGTCCTGCAATAAAAACAGAAAAGAACGTTGGTCAGAAAGTTCACCACGGCCCCGTGCTCAGTGAACACGGCCCGTGGTCAGAGATACAGTAATTGTTTTCTGGATTCCCAGTTACTGGGAGTTGGACACGACCCCGTGTTGCACCGACACGGCCCCGTGTTCAGCTCTCTGTAACTCAGAAAATAAAAACTGCCAGTGATGATGCTGGGCACGGCCCGTGTCTGACCGGGCACGGCCCGTGCTGAGCTCTGCAGAAGCTGAAAAACTAAGAAAAATCCTAAAAATAATAAAAAAAAATGTTTAGGCCGTTGATTCCTAACTTTCTTAAAATCCTTGTGTCCCCGGCAACGGCGCCAAAAAACTTGATGCGTGCGAAGTGTTACTTATATTAGGTGTATATTTTAAGCCCTTTTTAACACTTATTTTAGCCAAGTTTTAAATTTATAAAACACGATATTTCACTAACACTAAACACACATATGGGCAAGTGCACCCATCGTTGAGTGTAGTATAGCGTTGGTAAGATACCGAGGTCGTCCAAGGACACAAGAGCTTTTAGTACCGGTTTATCCTCAACGTCTAACCAAAATAAAAGTTTAGAAAAATGTTTTAAACTAAGAAAATTAAAAACTAACTAAAATGCTGAAAATAAAAATAAAAGAAAAAACAGATAGACAAGATGAATCACTTGGTTCCGACTCGTATCTAGTATAACCTTTGATTATTTCCGCACTTTTGCACATAATTAAGAGATTATCTTAGTTATTGTAGTAGGCCCCTCTTTTGAAGGTGACGTTACCCTCACCCCAGTAGTTTGAGTCAGCAAGGATACAATCCTAAAAGGGTGGATTATTGGAAGATAATGAATTAAGTTATTAATGCAGTATTGTGGTAGGCCCCGCTTTTGGCGGTGACGTTACCCTCGGCTAAGTAGTCTGAGTCAGCAGGGATACAGTCCTAAATAGCCGGGTTATAGTATTAATAGTAGTTAACTTATGAGGGGATCAAAGAGTTTGGACCCCCGCCATCCAATACCGTGAAGTATTGAAGGAGGTCCTACTAAATTTGACCCAGGTCCATTGCAGGACCTCTAAACGCTGAACAATGGCAAGACCTTTACCAAACCGTTCCCTTAACCCCCGACCAGGTAGCCAACATATCTCCATATAGACCGTGGAGATATGAATGGTGAAAATCCTTTATTTTATATAGACAGTAAAATAATGCCAAGACACCACGGACAAACGATAAGGAAATATCACCTTCAACATAAGTAACTAGTTATTAAAGTCATTAATACAAAACCAAATAAAAAGTGCAAAAGATTAGAAATAAAAAGTATTATACTAGACACTTTGTCTTCACCAAGTGATGTAAGAGACTTAGGCAAACATGGCCTTGATTGTCAAGAACTCTTACGATCAATCTTGGATCCCGAGACGACTCACACACTCTACGATGGACAATGGATGATGGTGGTGGATGATGGTGTTGTGATGGTGGTGGGTGGTGGATGAAGTGTGAGAGAGGTGGTGTGCCAAGGGATGAGATGAAATGAATCCAAGCACTCCTATTTATAGGCTGAACAGAGAGCTGGGCACGGCCCCGTGTCCGCTGGGCACGGCCCCGTGTCCGTCTGACAATCTCTCTCCTCATTAATTGTAATTCGCAATTACAATAAATGCGCCTGCTGTACTTTCGACACGCCCCCGTGTCCGCTGAGCACGGCCCGTGGTGGGCAATAGAAGCTTCTATAGGTTTGTCTTTTCTGCTGCTTCTTGGGCACGGCCCCGTGCTGGCTGAGCACGGGGCGTGTTCAGTCTTCTGATTTCTCTACTTTGCTTTGGAAGGTGCCGTTGAGGGGTCGGGCAGTCTACTAATATTCCTTTTCTTGTATTTATGTTGGATTTAGCTGTCTTTTTGCTTCTTTTGCGTTTTTGAGCTCATTTAATCCTGAAAATACAAAAGGAAGACAAAAACACTCTTTTTCCAATATTAGTACTTAAAAAGGGTTAGTTTTATGCCTTATTTGATGTAATTTATATGTTGCATTTTACACACATCAATCACCATCCCCATTTTCACATCCTCCTACACCGCTTACTCCATTCCTGAGTTTGACACTCGATTTCTCACCGTTGAGCAGCAGATCTGCTATCTGTTGCGTCATGTTTATGAGCTTAAGGAGGAGCTTGCGCATGTGCGCAGCTTGCTATTTGTTCCTCCGCCTCCTCCTCCACCACCATCAGCATAGCTGGTTTTTGGTTTTATGTAGGTAGCTACTTTTGATGAGAGCACCGCTATTGAGCTGAGCTAGTGAAGCCTTTTGGAGACTACTTTTTGATTGTATGACTGATGTAGACTGATAGACATTTTGGACAAGGGTAGTGTGACCCTGTCTTCCCTTTTGATACGATACTTTTGTAAAACATGTAACAATATTGGTGGTCGATGATTAATGAAAGCTCAATCGCAATGTTCTCATTAAATACGTTGTTAAATTACATGTTTGTGCTATGATTCTGATAAGATTGCTTGTTATGATGATTACTTATATACCTATGTATATACACTCCTAGGTTTTAATTGTATAATAGATGCTTATGTGCTTGAATCTTTAATAAGACCTGACCTATACAATCTTCTTTATAGAAGATGCCTCCTCGAAGGAACACTCAGCTGTCCACAACAGAGGCAGAACTGCATGAACGGATTTCACAAGCAATCGCACAACATGAGGCCTTACGCTCTGAGCACAGCGGAGGTACCTTAGGAAATAACCCCCCTCACGGTAATGTTTAAGTCACTTAAGACACATTACGGTACGTTTGGACATTCCATGTGCGTTTTCTAATGCTTCTGTGAATGTTGTTGCTTGTACAGGTTGTACTTACAACAGTTCCTTGACTGCAAGCCTCTGAACTCTGACGTCACTGGAGGTGCTGTAGCTTTCGTAAGATGGGCTGAGAAAACAGATTCTATGCTGAGGATGAGCAAGTGTGCGCCAGAGCACCAGGTCACCTACATTTCTGGATTGTTTCTTGATGGAACTCTATCATGGTGGAACCTCCAAGTTCAGACTCTAGGTGAGGCTGCAGCGTATGCTTTGACTTGGGATGATATGAAGGAACTGATGCGCAAGAAGTATTGTTCAAGGGCTGAGATTCAGAAGTTGGAAACCGAGTTTTGGAATCTTAAGATGGATGGTCCCAAGATAGCTGAGTACGTACAGAGATTCCATGATTTGTCTCGCATTGTCCCCTACATGGTAGAGCCGGAGTTCAAGCGAATTGAACGTTTTATTTGGGGATTGGAACCCCAAATTATGAGCATGGTGACTACTTCGAAGCCTCCAACGATCACTGAGGCCATTGATTTGAGAGTGGCATTGACTGAAGAAGCAATTAGGCTAAACAAGTTTTCGGTTTCTGAGGGAAAGAAGAAGGAGACTCATGTCGAGTCATCTGGAGAGAACTAGCGGAAGTTCTCGAATTTCAAGAAGGGTACCCAAGGAAACAACAATGGTAACAAGAAAAGAGAAGCGAACCCACCAGCCCGAGGTCAAGACTGGTGTCGTGAGTTCTGAGAACAAGGGGAAGGGATACATGGGCACCCTGCCCAAATGTGATGTATGCCAGTTCCATCATGCCGGCCAGTGCAGGGTTAGGAAATGTGAATCATGTGGAAAGAATGGCCATTCAAAGGAGACGTGCTGGGCTGGTAATGGTCATGGGAATGGTGGTCAGAGAGGAAACGGGAATGGCAATGGTAACTGTGGTGGAAACGGTAAAGAGCATTTACCTTTTAGCTAGCTTCAAACCGTTACCGGTTTTCAAAATATAGTAACTGTGGTGGAAATAGGAATGGTCATGGCAATGGTAACTGTGGTGGAAATGGAAATGGGAATGGTCATGGGAATGGCAATGGTAACTGTGGTGGAAATGGGAATGGTCATGGGAATGGTGGTCAGAGAGGAAATGGGAATGGCAATGGTAACTGTGGTGGAAACGGTAAAGAGCATTTACCTTTTAGCTAGCTTAAACCGTTACCGGTTTTCAAAATATAGTAAAGGCCGTAAAGACAAAGTATTAAACTCAAGTCCGATTATCTGGGGGGTTCCATAGTCCGGAGTGAACAGACCTAGCTATCTGTTAGAATGTATACGGGTCATAGGGTAGTTACTTTGACATGACCCGTTACCTAAGAATAAGATTAACTGCTAGATTAAGTGTAGATTGATTTGAATGTGGTTTATACCTATCTGAGTGTAAGGACTCATTGGATAAAGGTAATTTAAACCAACATTCTGATTTGAAATGATTGTAAAAGGTTTTGACCCGTTATGCCTAGTTTATGCGAACTAGGTTCGCATAACTAGTTATTCGCATAAAGACGGGTTCGGAAGGTCGGATGGGCTTACGACAAGTCTTAGTATCCAAATACATTTTTGGTTGAAGTATCTACTGACTTGAAATCAGATTACAAGTTTAGTTTTATTTAAAATCATTCATTAAATTCTTTTTGACCATACAAGGGTATTGTGGTCATTTTTAACAATATAATTTCGACTTTTCATTAAATCCATCTAATGGACTGACCATGTCGTATAACTTCACTGAGTTATACTTAATAATAACATGGTCCTAAAACAAGTTTAAAACAGGCCTAAACGTTGACCAAACGGTCAGAATCAAAAGTCAAAGCAAAAGTCAAACTACTTGACTTTTGACATAAGACCTTAAACTGAATTAAACAAGTTAAGCATGTTATAATCAGTTATATTAGTTATAAAACTTGTATAAGTGATAAAACAACTGAGTTTTAAGTTGTAGAAACCTTTTATGCATTTTAGTCGAAAAGTTCACGTTTTACGTAATATGCTTAACTTACAATTCAACTAGTAAACGTGATTGTCCGAAGGTATGATCGCAGAGGGATCATACCAACATTATTATGATCATGTAGTAAAGTTTGGATCGAACTTTACTTTGACCAAAATGGTCAGAAGCTAAAGTCAAACAGAAAGTCAACTGTTTGACTTAATCTTCAAAATAACTAAATAAAAAATGAAATTGCACTAAAGTAAACACTTACTTGGAAGTGTTTGGCAGAAAAAGAACTGAGACAGGAGGCCTCTTGTACAAAGGAATGCTCCAAGAGTGAATAGAGGGAAGAAGAGTGAATGAGCAAGTGAAAACGTGATTCAAGCTTGCTATTTATAGTTGAGGAGGGATCATAAGATCATTCTAGGTGTCCAGAGGTCTTCTAGGATGATTGCAGGTGTTCTTTGTGACAACTGTCAAAATTTCAGGTATCCGTATGACTATTAAACCCTGATTAGTACTTAATGACTGTGCTGAATTACAATTAATGACTTGAACTGCTTTCTGATTTCTGCTTTATACCTGCATGTGCATCACGTATTTTAAATGACATGTCATTATTGCATGAGAGTTTATATGACTCAAAGGATGCACAAAACACAGTTAGCACAGTTATCAGATAAATCAGGAAAATGCTGACAGAACTCAGCACATAGACAGACAGTGTATTGAGACACAGAATGAGCCAGAAACCAAGTATTACACTAGTATAGTGTGTAGGAAAGTAAGGATCACAAAACTGCATTTCTAGTGATAGTTTAAGTGCCGAAAAGTGCCTAAAACTCACATAAAGTGCTGAATTCAGCAAAATTCTGCATAAATCAATATTTAAACACACTAATATTATGCAGAAATATGGTTAAATGGTCGTGAATGCTTTCCTAAGTGTCGGGAATCAAAAGTGTCACAAAAAGGTACATAAAGCACACTAAACTGCAAGTTTAGCACCTTAAAAAACTGGTAACCAACCGAACAATCGGACACTACCCGAAACACCAAATTTTCACTAGAAGCACTGTTTTAACATTACCAAGCTAGTTATGATCCCCGAACATCATAACACATCATAAATATCTAGTAACTAGAAACCTAACTACATACTTGATTTTTAACCTAAACAAACTAACTTAGTTACAAGCCTAGCCTACTACCCCCCCCCCCACCTATGGGACGGCTAACATAAGGCCCCACTCTTTGATTTTGTTTCAATATTATATTTGATCTTGCCTCCACTTTAATGACATATTATACATGAGTTAAAGTGTGGAAATGGTTATAAGAACTAACCTAAGTGTTCTAACTTCATTCTTACACATACCAAAACACACACAAGTTTCTCCTTCTCCCCTTGGTGCTCTCGACCGACCTTAACACACACACACTCACCTTCATTCATCCATCCTACTTCCATTTCAAGCATATACCAAGGTGTTAGAGGTCACATAAAGGAGCTAGGAGCTTACGGAAATTGAATGACCTTGTTCATTTGCTTTTATCCACTTGTTTTCTTCACTTGATCATCCCTAGCCTTGTGCTAGTGGTAAGAACCTTGATCTTGCTACTTTACTTCCATTTTAAGTGGTTAAAAGAAGAATCATTGTAGGATCAGTGAATCGATCTAAACGAGTCGATCAGAAGAGATCTAGACCAAATCAGAGGCGGAATTCAGTGATTTGATCTTCATTGCAGCTTGATTTGCACTTAGAAGTAGATTATATGTCGATTGTATTGATTTCACAACTTTACACTAGCTGGCGATACTTCGGCAGAGCATCCCTACCGGAATCAGAAGTTTTTAATGAAGACTTGGATTCTCCTATTTATAGGAAACCCACATCGCACGAACCAGAACAGTCCAGGTCGTGCGACCTGGTCAATCCGTACGAACTGGTTTAGCCAGTTCGTGCGACCTGGTCAATCATCCCTAATTTCCTATTTTCTAGGCTACCGAACTCCAGTCTATCCAGTCTAGTTACATGACTCGATACAAGACGAAGTCAACAGACATATGCACTAACAATCATAATCATAATCTTGTAGAACACTAAGAATCACAAGAAGTAAACTTGAACAAAAGCTTAAAATATGAAGAAATCTTGATGAATATGAGTTGTTATGCTTGATGATTGTTGTTCATACATATATTTGAAGTTGATCATCATATGATCTTGCTAGATCATGATCAAAAACATAATCTAGCAAGATGAGAGAATGAAAATGTTGTAGGATGATAGATCATCCACACATAATGCATGAACTTGAAAGAACAAAATGTTTTCTTGAAAAATAATGATCAAAGTGAGTAGTAATACTTGTAGATCTAAAGATTTATGGATGATTTCTAAAGAAACCGGGTTAAAAATATAAGTTTTACTAAATGTTGGTTCTTACATAAATAACCCCCATTTTTGGTGGATAAACAAGTGTAGAAACACTTGTGTAACAAGAAGATTTCATAAAGAAACATTTTTAGAAATTGTGATCATAAGTTGTAAAGATCTATCTTCTTCAAAAAAGAAGTTTTTAAAGAATTAGTCACACTTTAAAGGATAACAAGGCTTACTAATAACACTAGTAAGTTACTACAAATTTTTACAAATATTCATGTTCATGAAGAAGTAGTTTATACTTGTTTTTGGCAAAGTTGGTAAGTAAAGGTTGTTTATTGTTGATTGTGGATTGATTGTGTTGATTTTTAAAAAAGAAAATGATATGCTTGAAATCATGGAAACCTCCATTTTTAGGGGAAACTATGGCAAAATTTTCTAAAAAACTAAACACTTAGAAAAATATTTTTAAACAAATGTTTACAAGTGTATTTTCAACCATAAATTGCTACATAAACTTTGCCATAATTTTTGTTACAAAAATTATAATTATTGGAGGTTGGTTTTTATAAATAAAAGTGACTAAATATGTATTTAGGAAAATATATATTTAGAAGACACCATGTGTGTGATTATTTGTACACTTTGTGTATTAGTTATATTATTTTAGGACTTGAAATAATATAACACATTCAAATACCAAGAATTACAATCCAAAATATTACCAAAATCCCAAGAATATGAATATACAAGTTATACGCAAAATATTGGTGAAACCGAGCTATGGAATAAGACTTACAAAATATTCCGAAAAATTGGTTCACAAAGTATATATTTTGGTAAATATTATTTTGGACACCAAAGGAAACAAAAATATGATTTTTACGATTATTACAAGAATATATCATATTTTGACAAGGGAAAAATATATTATTTTTGGAAAGTATAAATATATATTTTTCTTAGAATTATTAGAAGATGTATTATTTATGGGAGAAAATATACATTTCTTAAACAAACATGAAATACAATATTTTTGGGTGAATGATATATTTTCTCAAATAAATATGAAATATATCATTTTTGGAGAAAAATAAGTTTATATATATATATATTTTCTAAGTTAGACTTGAAAATATATTATTTTTGGAACTTATATGAAAATACAAATATTTTTGCCAAATGAAAAATTATAAATAATTTTTCTAAGTAGTATTTCTCAAAATATATATATATATTGGGAATATATATGGATTTTTACTAAAGTTATTATTCCGGGAAATTTAAGTATAAGAATACTTAATAATTACAAGAAATACATATCTTCGTACGTATAATTACACACAGGAATACGATACCGATACATGGCAAAAATATACAAGTATAAGAATACAAATACAAATACACCCATCCTTGGGACGGAAATACAAGTATATATACTTGAAAAGTATTAAGTTAAAATATATTGTAGTAACAATTATTCCAAAATCTAATAAATATAATTTAAGTTAAAATATTTATTATTTTGACAAATAATTATATAACTTGGAATAATATCGAATGCACAAAGAAACGTAACTCAAAGCCCTTAATACTAAGTTAAGGCATGACCCGCTCGTCTAATAGATCATAGTACGTTGTAGGTAGTCTTGTTCATTCGAAGAAGCTTGAGTTACGGTGATTGAAGACGCAAGACTGTGAGTTCATGACCCCCTTTTCTTTTAACTGTTTTCAGTTTTATAACTTCGGGGGTGAAGTACATGTTACAAACTATTTACGAACATTTTGATTTGGTATGGTTAGCTAAGGAAGGGTACTGCTTGATCATGTGAGTGGTGGGTATAACACTTAAGACCTTTAATCCTCGTTGTAGGACCGAGGGACATGAGTGATAGATTTATTTGGGTGCAGCGAGCCCACACCCATGTGGACCAGGGTGGCCCATGAGGTGACTATGTCTTATTCCCGGAGATAAATCTGCTAGGTTTGAGTTTTCCTGCATCACTTCACACATATCAATGGCCTTGTAAACCATTGGTGATCTGTTTTTCCTTGTTGCTTTCATACCAGGGTTTTACAACAAACATACATACTTTCAATTATTACAAAGGTTATTCATACTCATAAACAAACACATGAACTCTCTCAACTTTTGTTGATGTTTTCAAACTACATGTATTTCAGGGAATTAGATGTAGATCTGGTGGGCGTTCGGAAGTTCCAAGTGTGGTTTAAGAATAAAAGATGTCATCCATGGTCTTAGGGTTTGGTTAGTGTGTCTTATCCTGGACGAGACACGTCTTCCAAATCCTGGTTTTATTTAATATCTTTTGTCGAGTCTTTGTGAACTCTTAAACCAGTTGCATGGTTCTACTCGAATTTGAATTTCTATGTCTTAAAACAATGTTGTTGTTATGTTTCTAAAACTTATTTAATGGATGACCATCTATGGTTTTTATCATATAGTGGTTGTTATGATTGAATGCAATGATTTTAAGCAAGTCACACATAATCACGCTTCCGCAAATGACAGGGTGTGACAGCTTGGTATCAGAGCTCCGGTTGTAGCGAACTAGGATTCTTTCTTGAGTCTAGACTACAATCACTAGGGCTCTCAGGAAAATGTTTTCAGAACATGTTTTCATTGCATACATAAAACGCCAGATCCAGGAAAACAAACATTTTTACAAACAAAAAGACACGAAACACATTTCAAGGGTTATGTTCAGTCTGGGAGACTGGGTGGTATAGTCTGAGAGACTGGGAGGTTTAGTCTGGGAGACTAGGTGGTTTAGTCTGGGAGACTAGATTGTTCAGTCTGGGAGACTGGGAGGTTTAGTCTGGGAGACTAGGAAGGATACATGAATACATGATTGCATGTCATTGATTACATGCTTAATGTTAGTAGTTAATATATTTGCATATGTGGTGATTGTTATGTTACAGATACCATGTCATCATCTGATAGCGGATTGTCTGATGACCATGATCCCATGGCAGTAGTTTCTGACAATGAGATCGTCCCTGAGCCAGAGATCTTTACTTCCGATATAGAGAGTGACCCGGAGATGATGTCCGACGATGATGACGATTTTCAGCCATTTGCACTGCCCGATTTTGGAGATGATCCACCGCTTGCTGATGGTATCCCGGACGAGGATCCGTTTGTTATTCCTATTCCTGTCCATGATCATCTTATCATCGTTCATCCCGATGGTGAGCATGTTGTGGCACCGATCCTCGCTCCTGTTCCTTTAGTGGTCATTCCTCCTGAGGATTGGCCATTCGATGATCTTTTCGACGATGATGTTGATCTGTTTGTTGATGGTCCCCCTGATGATGCTCATGGCGATGGAGAGCTACATGAGGACGTTGTTGCTATTCCACTTCTTGAGATTCCAGTTATTGAGATTTCTTCTGACTCTAGCTTATACCCTGTCTCAGATTCCTTCGCGTCTGTGATATCTTCCGCCTTGCTGGCAGTTGGTTTGCGATGTTACGCCACTGATACTAATGATGAGACAGCCATACCAGCTGCACCATCCCCTCCACATGAATTTGAGCCTGGACTTGAGCCTGATTTTATTCCTGTCGATCAGCCTGTTGATGCACCTGCTGACCCTGAGCCGATACCTGCTCCTGAGCCTTTGCCTGATCATAACCCTATTCCATTTGGCTTACCTGACATTGTACCCCTCATACCTGATCCAGTTCCTGCACCCGTTGTCCCTCCTGTTATGGAGCTAGTCACTCCTCCACTTGCACCCGTACCCGCTGTTGTTGCTCCTTTTTCGCCCAGGAGAGTCTGATGTACACCATGTTGACCTGCCTATTATTTTCTTGCAGGATATACCCGCACCCCATCCAGAGGAAGGCACTACTAGCCAGCAGCCTATCCACACGTACCTTAGTCTGCACCTTTTGCTCATTTTACTTCTTCACCACTTGATGAGCCACTTAGATGGTTCCCACCGTACACCATACCGATTTCTGATCCCTACCATCCCTCGCACTTTACTGGTTATACACGGGATGAGTTACTTCTATCATTGCAGCTCCAGTATGAGATCATGAGACGCAGGATTTTAGGGCTTGAGATGATACCGCATCCTTTGCCATGTCCTTGTCAGCCTGCATTTGTTCCTCGTTCATCACCGTCCCCATTTTCACATCCTCCTGCACCGCTTACTCCATTTCCTGAGTTTGACACTCGATTTCTCACCGTTGAGTAGCAGATCAGCTATCTGTTGCGTCATGTTTAAGAGCTTGAGGAGGAGCTTGCGCATGTGCGCAGCTTGCTATTTGTTCCTCCGCCTCCTCCTCCACCGCCGTCAGCATAGCCAGTTTTTGGTTTTATGTAGGTAGCTACATTTGATGAGAGCACCGCTATTGAGCTGAGCTAGTAAAGCCTTTTGGAGACCACCTTTTGATTGCATGACTGATGTAGACTGATAAACATTTTGGACAAGGGTAGTGTGACCCTGTGTTCCCTTTTGATACTATACTTTTGTAAAACTTGTAACAATATTGGTGGTCGATGATTAATGAAAGCTCAATCGTAATGTTTTCATTAAATACGTTGTTAAATTACATGTTTGTGCTATTATTGTGATAAGATTGCTTGTTATGATGATTACTTATATACCTATGTATATACACTCCTAGGTCTTAATCGTATAACAGATGCTTATGTGCTTGAATCGTTAATAAGACCTGACCTATACAATCTTCTTTATAGAAGATGCCTCCTTGAAGGAACACTTTATAGACTTAGATAATTCTACAGCTTCCTGTTGGTGTTCCTGATTATTTTCTATTAAAACAGACAATGCACACGTGTTAGTAAGATAACGCAAGTCACTTAGCCACACAACACGAGACAGAACTCCAATGAACTTAGTCAGGCAGAGCCTCGACATGCGTTACGGAGTACAAGATCAATCGGGTTGGGTAACGAATTAGTGATCGGGGGTTAAAATACATACAACGAGGCAGAGCTTCGTGTTTTAGGGAATTAATACCGAGCTACTTTTAGCTATAATTGGGGCTTAAGAGAAAGAAGAAATTAACGAGTTGTAACTGAGGCTGAAGGCCTCCTTTTATAGGTGAAATCTGGGTTCCCTCGCGCCCCGCGACCCACTGGAGGTCTACCTCTCGCACCCCGCGAGAGACCCTAGCTAGGGTTTAGACTTGGCAGCTCATAACGTAGGTTCGACACGAGACGGGACACGTGTCAAAATTGTGTGTCCGGCAAGTAAGGGGTCTCGCGCCCCGCGACTCACAAGGCCAGGGTGCTCGCGGCCCGCCGGCGATACAAAAATCTTATGTTATTTGTTTTTTGATGATATTAGGGTTATACATGTGCAGTTATGTGCATACAGGTGTATTTGGGCATTTTTCGAGAGTTGTTATATCCTCCCCACCATGTTTTAAATCTCGTCCTCGAGATTCACTGGAATAGGTGTGGATACTTTCGTTGCATTTTTTACTCGAGTTCCCATGTGTATTCTGGTCCTCTTTTTGAATCCCATTTTACCTTGACCAGAACTAATCTCTTGAGTTTAAGATTCTTGATCTTTCTATCTTCAATATGAAGTGGTTTCTCTAAAAACTTAAGTTTCTCATTTACCTCTACGTCCTGAAGAGGTATTATCAGTGAGTCGTCTGCTAAGCACTTTTTTAAGGTTACATACATGAAATACATCATGTATTCCTGCCATTTCCTCTGGAAATTGTAGCTGATAAGCTACTGGTCCTATTCTTTTGATAATCTCAAAAGGTCCAACATACCTTGGGTTTAGCTTTCCTCTTTTACCGAATCTGACAATGCCTTTCCGTGGAGAAACTTTTAACAATACCTTGTCTCCAACTGAAAATTCCAATGGTTTTCGTCTGTTATCTACATAACTCTTTTGACGATCTCGTGCTGTTTTTTAGTCTTTTCTTGACTTGATTTATTTTGTCCGTTGTCTCTTGCACTATCTCTGGTCCAGATAGTTGCTTTTCTCTAATCTCTGCCCAACAGACTGGAGTTCGACATTTTCGTCCATAGAGGGCTTCAAACGGTGCAGCATTAATGCTGGTATGATAGCTGTTTTTGTAGGAAAATTCTATTAATGGTTAATTATCGTCCCAATTTCCTCCAAAGTCAATTACACAGGCTCTAAGCATATCTTCCATTGTCTGAATTGTCCTTTCGCTTTGTCCGCCCGTTTGAGGATGATAAGTTGTGCTTAGATTCAACCTGGTTCCCATTGCTTTTTGGAAACTTGTCCAAAAATGAGATGTAAAACGGCTATCTCTATCAGATACAATGGATAAAGGAATTCCATGTAATGAAACTATTTCATTTACATATAACTTGGCTAACTGTTCCATACTAAAAGTTTCCTTCATAGGTAAGAAATGAGCAGATTTGGTTAATCTGTCGACAATCACCCAGATTGCATCTTTACCTTTTCGTGTCTTGGGTAATTTGGTAAAAAAAGTCCATTGTTATCAATTCCCATTTCCAAATTGGCATTTATAATTGCTGCAATAACCCTGAAGGTTTCTGATGCTCAGCTTTAACCTGTGAACAAGTTAGACATTTAGCAACATAGTTTGCTATATCCTTAGCCATACAACACGAGACAGAACTCCAACGAACTTAGTCAGGCAAAGCCTCGACATCCGTTACGGAGTCCTAAATCAATCGGTTAGGGTGATGAATTAGTGATCGGGGGTTAAAATACTTACAACAAGGCATAGCTTCGTGTTTTAGGGGTATAATACCGAGCTACTTTTAGCTATAATAGGGGCTTGAGAGAAAGAAGAAATGAATGAGTTGTAACTGAGGCTGAAGGCCTCCTTTTATAGGTGAAATCCGGGTTCCCTCGCGCCTCGCGAAAGGCCCTAGCTAGGGTTTAGCCTTGGCAGCTCATTACGTAGGTTTGACACGAGATAGGACACGTATCAAAATTATGTGTCCGGCAAGTAAGGGGGTCTCGCGCCCCGCGACTCACACGGCTAGGGTGGTCGCGGCCCGCGAGCGATACAAAAATCTTATTTTATTTGTTTTGTGATGATATTAGGGTTATACGGGTGTATTCGTGCGTTTTTCGAGAGTTGTTATATCCTCCCCACCTTGTTTTAAATCTGGTCCTCGAGATTCACTGGAACAGGTGTGGATACTTTCGTTGCATTTTTTACTCGAGTTCCCATGTGTATGCTGTCCTCTTTTTGAATCCCATTTTACCTTGACCAGAACTAATCTCTTGTTTTTGAGATTCTTAATCTTTCTATCTTCAATCTGAAGTGGTTTCTCTACAAACTTAAGTTTCTCATTTACCTCTACATCTTGAAAAGGTATTACCAGTGATTCGTCTGCTAAGTACTTTTTGAGGTTACATACATGAAATACATCATGTATTCCTGCCATTTCCTCTGGCAATTGTAGGTGATAAGCTACTGGTCCTATTCTTTTGATAATCTTAAAAGGTCCAACATACCTTGGGTTTAGCTTTCCTCTTTTACCGAATCTGACAATGCCTTTCCATGGAGAAACTTTTAAAAATACATCGTTTGCAACTTAAAATTCCAATGGTTTTCGTCTGTTATCTGCATAACTCTTTTAACGATCTCGTGCTGCTTTTAGTCTTTCCTTGACTTGAATTATTTTTTCCGTTGTGTCTTGCACTATCTCTGGTCTAGATAGTAGCTTTTCTCCAATCTCTGCCCAACAGACTGGAATTCGGCATTTTCGTCCATAGAAGGCTTTAAACGATGCAGCATTAATGCTGGTATGATAGCTGTTGTTGTAGGAAAATTCTATTAATGGTTAATTATCATCACAATTTCCTCCAGAGTCAATTACACAGGCTCTAAGCATATCTTCCATTGTCTGAATTGTCCTTTCGCTTTGTCTGCCCGTTTGAGGATGATAAGCTGTGCTTAGATTCAACCTGGTTCCCATTGCTTTTTGGAAACTTGTTAAAAAATGAGATGTAAAACGGCTATCTCTGTCAGATACAATGGATAAAGGAATTCCATGTAATGAAACTATTTCATTTACATATAACTTGGCTAACTGTTCCATGCTGAAAGTTTCCTTCATAGGTAAGAAATGAGCAGATTTGGTTAATCTGTCGACAATCACCCAGATTGCATCATTATCTTTTCGTGTCTTGGGTAATTTGGTAACAAAGTCCATTGTTATCAATTCCCATTTCCGATTTGGCATTTATAATTACTGCAATAACCCTGAAGTTTTCTGATGCTCAGCTTTAACCTGTGAACAGGTTAGACATTTAGCAACATAGTTTGCTATATCCTTAGCCATACAACACGAGACAGAACTCCAACGAACTTAGTCAGACAGAGCCTCGAAAGGCGTTACGGAGTCCTAGATCAATCGGGTAGGATAACGAATTAGTGATCAAGGGTTTAAATACTTACAATGAGGCAGGGCTTCGTGTTTTAGGGGTATAATACCGAGCTACTTTTAGCTATAATAGGGGCTTGAGAGAAAGAAGAAATGAATGAGTTGTAGCTGAGGCTGAACGCCCCCTTTTATAGGTGAAATCTGGGTTCCCTCGTGCCCTGCGACCCACTGAAGGTCTACCTCTCGCGCCCCGCGAGAGACCCTAGCTAGGGTTTAGACTTGGCAGCTCATAACGTAGGTTCAACATGAGATAGGACACGTGTCAAAATTGTGTGTCCGGCAAGTAAAGGGGTCTCGCACCCCGTGACTCACACGACCAGGGTGGTCCAGGCCTGCGAGCGATACAAAAATCTTATTTTATTTGTTTTTTTATGATATTAGGGTTATGCGGGTGTATTCTGGTGTTTTTCGAGAGTAGTTATATCCTCCCCCTGTTTTTTAAATCTCGTCCTCGAGATTCACTGGAACTGGTGTGGATACTTTCGTTGCATTTCTGACTCGAGTTCCGATGTGTATTCTGGTCCTCTGTTTGAATCCCATTTTACCTTGACCAGAACTAATCTCTTGTGTTTGAGATTCTTGATCTTTCTATCTTCAATTTGAAGTGGTTTTTCTACAAACTTAAGTTTCTCATTTACCTTTACCTCCTGAAGAGGCATTACCAGTGATTCGTCTGCTAAGCACTTTTTGAGGTTACATACATGAAATACATCATGTATTCCTGCCATTTCCTCTGGCAATTATAGACTGGTCCTATTCTTTTGATAATCTCAAAAGGTCCAACATACCTTGGGTTTAGCTTTCCTCTTTTATCGAATTTGACAATGCCTTTTCATGGAGATACTTTTAACAATACCTTGTCTCCAACTTAAAATTCCAATGGTTTCGTCTGTTATCTGCATAAGTCTTTTGATGATCTCGTGCTGCTTTTACTATTTCCTTGACTTGAATTATTTTGTCCATCGTCTCTTGCACTATCTCTGGTCCAGATAGTTGCTTTTCTCCAATCTCCGCCTAACAGACTAGAGTTCGGCATTTTCATCCATAGAGGGCTTCCAACGGTGCAACATTAATGCTGGTATGATAGCTGTTGTTGTAAGGAAAATTCTATTAATGGTTAATTATTGTCCCAATTTCCTCTAAAGTCAATTACACAGGCTCTAAGCATATCTTCCATTGTCTGAATTGTCCTTTCGCTTTGTCCGTCCGTTTGAGGATGACAAGCTGTGCTTAGTTTCAACCTGGTTCCCATTGCTTTTTGGAAACTTGTCCAAAAATGAGATGTAAAACGGCTATCTCTGTCAGATACAATGGATAAAGGAATTCCTTGTAATGAAACTATTTCACTTACATATAATTTGGCTAACTGTTCCATACTGAAAGTTTTCTTCATAGGTAAGAAATGAGTAGATTTGGTTAATCTGTCGACAATCACCCAGATTGCATCATTACCTTTTCGTGTCTTGGGTAATTTGGTAACAAAGTCCATTATTATCAATTCCCATTTCCAAATTGGCATTTCTAATTGCTGCAATAACCCTGAAGGTTTCTGATGCTCAGCTTTAACCTATGAACATGTTAGACATTTAGCAACATAGTTTGCTATATCCTTTTTCAATCCTATCTACCAGAAATTATTTCTTAAGCCTTGATACATCTTATCACTACCGGGATGTATCGTATACTTTGACTTATGGGCTTCTTCTAAAATTTGGTTTCTTAGGTTTCCTTGAATAGGTATCCAGATCCTTTTCTTATGGAATCTCCAAATTCCATCTGTTCATTGTTCTAATTCTTTAATCATTCCCTTTAAACTTTCAGCATCATCCTTGATTGTTGTTTCCTATATCTCTCTAATTTGCTCGTTTAAATCTATCTGCAGATTCAGTCTGAGAGAGCGTACTCGTTATGGCTTTTCATGATACTTTCGACTTAAAGCATCAGCTGCTAGATTAGGTTTTCCCGCATGATACTGGATATCACAATCATAATCACAAAGAATTTCCATCCAACATCTATGTCTCATAGTTAATTCCTTTTGCCCAAAAACATATCTTAAACTCTTATGATCTGTGAAGACAACAAACTTACTACCATAAAGATAGTGTGTCGTAACCCCCGACCCTTACCCCGCGAGCGGGCGGCCGCGAGGACGATATCAGTGGTATCGGTGTTTATTAATTTGGCAGCGGAAATTAACATCAGGACCGTAGTTAGGAAATAGTTTATCAGAGTTAAACACCAAAGTTTTATAATAATAAATACATGGGAAAAACCCAACTTTCCATTACAATATGTTTATAGGGATAAACCCTATTTTATTGAAATAAAACTTTTTATTTATTTAGGTAACTTTTATAGCCACTCTTATAAGCCTTCAGTGCTCTCCAGCTGGCTTCTATTTGGCTTTCACATTTTGTTACCTGAAACGCGTTTTAAAAAGTTTTATCAGCAAGAAATACTAGCTAGTGAATCCAAGTTTAATCAAAACATGCTTTTATATCTTTACAGTATTGAGAGCGATTACAATGTTTTTATCTATCCAATTACCACCCACGGTACTGTCAATCCTGACTTGTGGTCATGCTACTACTCACAGTGTAGTAACAAGTAATGTATACAAAACCCCAACATACCGACAATAATTTTAGATTACATAGACTCAATTACTGCTAAATATACGTTAAAACAATTGAGGTTTTGTAAAAACAGTTTACAGAAAAAGAGAATGACTCACATTGCTATTTTCGATAATACTACTGCTTTCTGGTAACTTCCTGGTTATAATCTATTAAAATAAATAATGCACACGTGTTAGTACAATAACCCAATTTACATTAGCAATACCCCTGAGACAGAACTCCAACGACTGAGTCAGGCAGAGCCTTGACAGGCGTTACGGAGCTCTAGATCAACTGGGAAGAGTAACTAACACGTAACCGGGTGTTGTAATACTTACAACGAGGCAGAGCTTCGCTTTTTAGGGGGTATAATACCCGAAATTTTCGAATTATATCTTTGAGAGAGAAAGAGATTTTGAGCGGAGGTAAACTGTGCCGATGCTGCCCTATTTATACGAATTTTCAAAGTCCGTCGCGCCCCGCGACGCCCTTAGGCTTAGTCCCTCGCGGGCCGCGAGGACCGTAGGCTTGGCGACTCACCAGCTAGACTCGATACGGAGGGGGACACATGGTAGCACCGGGTGAGGCCTGGTGTCATGCTATCGCGCCCCGCGACAGATCCAAAGAAGTCTGTTGCACCACGCGAGCGACCTAAAATATTTGTTTTATTTGATTTTTGCAAATATAAAGGTATATTATTCTCGTTTTTCATATACGGGGTGTATTTTAGGACGTATAGGAGTGTTTTAATGGTTTTGAGAGAGTTGTTATCCTCCCCACCTTGTTTTAGATCTCGTCTCGAGGTCTACTGGAACAGGTGTGGATATTTCCTTTGCATCTCTGATTCGAGCTCCCAAGTGTATTCTGGTCCTCTCTTAGAATCTCATTTTACTTTGACTAGAACTAATCTCTTGTGTTTAAGATTCTTGATCTTTCTGTCTTCAATCTATAGGGGTTTTTCTACAAACTTAAGCTTCTCATTTACCTCTATGTCCTTAAGAGGTATCATTAAGGATTCATCTGCTAAGCACTTCTTGAGATTACTTACTTGAAATACATCATGTATTCCTGCCATTTCCTCTGGCAGTTGTAGCAGGTAAGCTACTGGTCCTATCCTTCTAATAATCTCAAAGGGTCCAACATACCTAGGGCTTAGCTTTCCCTTCTTTATGAGTCTGACTACTCCTTTCCATGGAGAAACTTTTAATAATACTTTATCTCCTACTTGAAATTCCAACGGTTTTCACCTGTTATCAGCATAACTCTTTTGGTGATCACGTGCTGCTTTTAGTCTTTCCTTGACTTGAAAAATCTTGTCCGTTGTTTCTTGTACTATCTTTGGTCCAGACAGTTGTTTTTCTCCAATTTCTACCCAACAGACTAGAGTTCGGCACTTTCGTCCATAAAGTGCTTCAAATGGTGCAACATTGATACTGGTATGATAGCTGTTATTGTAGGAAAATTCTATTAATGGTAAATAATCGTCCCAATTTCCTCTGAAATCAATTACACAAGCTCTAAGCATATCTTCCATTGTCTTAATTGTCCTTTCCTTTGTCCATCCGTTTGTGGATGATAGACAGTGCTTAGATTTAACTTGGTTCCCATTGCTTTTTGGAAACTAGTCCAAAAATGAGAAGTAAAACGGCTATCTCTATCAGAAATGATGGATAAAGGAATTCCATGTAATGAAACTATTTCATTTACATATAACTTGGCTAACTGTTCCATACTGAAAGTTTCCTTCATCGGTATGAAATGAGCAGACTTGGTTAAACCGTCTATAATCACCCAGACTGTATCATTTCCTTTTCGTGTCTTGG
This sequence comes from Helianthus tuberosus, assembly GCA_030545235.1. Taxonomy (NCBI): domain Eukaryota; kingdom Viridiplantae; phylum Streptophyta; class Magnoliopsida; order Asterales; family Asteraceae; genus Helianthus; species Helianthus tuberosus. The sequence goes on along the minus strand of CM060399.1, from coordinate 42,177,377 downwards.
GTAATTTGGTAACAAAGTCCATTGTTATCAATTCTTATTTCAATATTGGCATTTCTAGTTGCTGCAATAAACCTTAGGGTTTCTGATGTTCAGCTTTAACCTGTGAATAGGTTAGACACTTAGCAACATAGGTTGCTATATCCTTTTTCATTCCTATCCACCAGAAATTCATTCTTAAGTATTGATACATTTTATCATTACCAGGATGTATCGTTTACTTAGACTTATGGGCTTCTTCTAAAATTCGGTGGCGTAGGTTTCCTTGTTTGGGTATCCAAATTATTTTCTTATGGCATCTTCAAATTCCATCTGTTCCTTGTTCTAATTCCTTAATCATTCCTTTTAATTTTTCAGTATCGTCTTTGATTGCTGATTCCTGTATTTCTCTAATTTGCTCATTTAAATCTATCTGCAGATTTAATTTGAGAGAACGTACTCATCTTGGCTTTTCATGATACTTTCGACTTAAAGCATCAGCTACTACATTAGCCTTTCCTGTATGATACTGGATATTACAATCATAATCACTGAGAAATTCCATCCAGCGTCTCTTTCTCATATTTAACTGCTTTTGCCCGAAAACATATCTTAGACTCTTACGGTCGGTGAAAATAGTAAACTTGCTACCGTAAAGATAGTGTCTCTAAATATTAAGGGCAAAAATTATGGCTCCTAACTCTAGATCATGGGTTGTATAATTTTCTTCATGATTCTTAAGTTGTTCAGAGGCATAGGCTATAACCTTTTGACGTTGCATCAACACACATCCATAACTTAACTTAGAAGCGTCATAATAGACAGTAAAGTCTTCAGTTCCTTCTGGTAACACGAGTATGGGTGCGTTGGTTAACTTTTGCTTAAGAATTCTAAAAGCTTCTTCTTGTTTTAGTTCCCATTCAGACTTAACTGATTTACAGGTCAGTTTTGTTAAGGGAATGGTTATTCAAGAGAAATCTCGGATAAACTGTCTATAATAACCTGTCAGTCTAAAAACTTCTTACTTCCGTTGGTGATTCAGGGACTTTCCATTTCCTAATCGCCTCGATTTTTATGGGATCCACATGAATTCCTTCATGATTAACTAAATGTCCAAGAAATTGCACTTATTGTAACCAAAATTCACATTTGGAGAATTTAGCATAAAGCTTATCTTTTCTTAGTAAATTCAGAAGTGTAAACAAATGCTCTGCATGATCTTCTTTACTCTTAGAGCAAATAAGAATATCATCTATAAAGACAATTATGAATTTATCCAGATATGGTTTATATATTCTGTTCATCATGTCCATAAATGTGGCTGGGGCATTGGTTAAACCAAATGGCATGACTGTAAATTCATAATGGTCGTACCTAGTTCTGAAATCAGTTTTAGGAATGTCCTCTTCCTGTACTTTAAATTGATGATATCCTGAGCGTAAATCGATCTTAGAAAAGAACCGAGCTCCTTGCAGTTGATCAAATAGATCATCGATTCTCGGTAGTGGGTACCGATTCTTGATCGTGACCTTGTTTAGTTTTCGATAATCAATGCACATACGCATTGATCCGTCCTTCTTCTTGACAAACAAGATTGGTGCTCCCCATGGCGATGAACTAGGTTGTATGAAACCTTTCTCTAGTAGTCCGTCCAACTATTTCTTCAGTTCTTGCATCTCTGTAGGTGCTAAACGGTAGGGTGCCTTGGCAGTTGGTGCTGTTCCTGGTAGTAGGTGAATTCTGAATTCAACCTCCCTATCTGGTGGCAGTCCAGGTAATTCTTCTGGAAAAACATCGGAGAATTGAGATACTATGGGAATATCTTTCAATTCTTTTCCTTTAGTGTTAATGATTATGGAAATCGTATACACTAGGGATCCTTTCCGTGCATAGCTTGCTGTTTTCATTACAGAGATGAATTTTGTGGATCTGGTTGGCTTATCTCCTCTAATTATGATCTTTTCACCCTTTGGTGAACTTACTTGTATTGACTTTTGATCACATAGAATACTGACATGGTTGGCTACTAACCAATCAATTCCTAGTACGATATCAAATCCAGCTAGATTCATTGGATAAAGGTTAGCAATAAAATTATGGTATAAAATTTCTATTCTTGCTCCCTACAAGATTTCCGTAATCTTAATGGATTCTCCATTTGCCGTCTCTACCAGATATTCTTGTGGAGGTTTAGTTAATTCTTGATTGAGAAATTTGTAGAAAGAAGTATTAATAAAACTTTGGTTCGCACCAGAGTCAAATAATACTTTAGAAAAAATATCATTAACTAAGAACGTACCGGCAATCACATCCGGAATCATCTTGGCTTCTTCAGCTGTCAGGACGAATGCTCTGGCGTTCTTGGTAGTTTTGCTGTTCGTTGCTGGAGCTAGCTTTGGACAGTTCGGTTTGATATGCCCCTTTTCTCCACAATTGAAGCATATCCCATTACTGGGTTTCTTCCTACAGTCTTCTTCCTTATGTCCAGATATTTTACAGAAGTTGTAGTATATGGAACATCTCCCTGAATGCTTCTTCTTGCAGTACTTACAAGTCTAATTTCACTAATTAATCCCCAGATGTAACGGGAGTTTAATACTGGTTCTGGTGAAGCTAGGGTTGGCACTATTCTAGCATATTCGAAGAATATGGTAGTGTAACCCTTGCAGTCTATTCCAGTAATTCATGAGGAGGACAAAATTTCCTTTCAACTAGGTTCTTAAAATCAGTCCATTCCATGTTATAAACTTTGTCACTTCCTCTAGACTAGAGAATAGTATTCCACCATTCTAAGGTTGCATTCTTAAAAGGACTAGAAGCAAACATAATCTTATCTTCTTTTGCACATTTGCTTATTTTTAAGACTGCCTCAGTCTTTTCTTTCCTATGTAGAGCTGCGATGGCTCCTTCATTGCCAGATAATTCTATTGGTTTGCAAGACCAGAATTCTTTGTAAGAACAACCATATGACATGGTTCTTCTTCTTTTTGGAATAGGCAATTGGAGTAGCGGTCCATTATTCACGCTGTGACTGGGTTCAGTAGGTGGTCATTTACTTCCACTGTTAGTTTTATTATTTTTCACTTCTTTAACAGTCTTGATGATATATGCATAGCGTCTATAATTCCTTGTGCCACTATGTGTTGGATGGCACTATTATCTATTTGGTTCCTATTGTTATCATTATTCTAGTTTTCCTGATTTACTTCGTTGTCCATCTGAATTATAAACATTTATCAGGTATTAATATCATGGAATAAGATTTAATGCAAACAATCAAACAAATTGATCAAAATCATCGAGCATTACGACATTTACTCTTTTCATATATATATCTATTACAAGCTACAACTAGAATTTAAACACACTACTAGTTATGCATCGATAGATATTAGGTTTTTTTTTTCAAACTACACACATTTTTATATATATCTATACATCATTACTATTATTATTATTATTATTATTATTACTACTAGGGGTTGTTCCAGAATTGCATTTCTCGCTCGTCGTATTTCCACACGAGCTTTTCTCCTATTTGTTTTATCCTTTCTCCTTCTTCCACTAATTCCTCACCAAATGTATGGAGTTCCTGCACATTCTCTTCACTCATGGATGGCAGTGGTGCGGGTACTGGGTCAGGGTACTAAGGTATAGGTTCTCCATATGGGTACGAGTTGTTTAGTATCTCCTGAACATACTGAGCGGCATTCCAATACGGGTCTAAAGGATTAAGGTTGGTATATTGTGCTATGGGGTTTATTATCGGTTCTCCCTGTGGGTAGAGTTCCTGGTAATCCCTATGGTCATCTTCCCATGGATCATACATTAAAGGATTAGGCACTGGGATTCTAGGTATCTCGTTAGGGTCAAATGCTGGTATGGGAATTTGGTTTCCTTGGTTAAGTTCTATCTTCATTGGTTGGGTTGGGAATAGTGGCAATGGTTGTGGTGCCATTATCTGATCTAGGTTTGGATCTGCTGCAGTGGTGGCTAGTATATGAATATTTGCCAACCGTCTATTCACTATTTCTTGTTTCTGGGCATTGACTTTGTCACACCCCCAAAATCCACCTGCGGAGTATCACCGCTTGGAGGCGTGACTGACCAGGATCCAGCCACCAATCATATTGAACAAGCGAGTAAGTAATTATAAAAGTTCAACCAATACAATTGGTGTCCAAACAAAACATAGTTTAAGTTGCAAGCGGAAGCACAACGATTAAGTCCAAAACCAAAATATAAGTTTAAAGGTTTCAAAGTTTAACATGGCACACAGCTGTCCATGTCCCACAACGACTCTTCCCCATGCAAGCTCCAGCTAAGTACCTATTGACCTGCAAAGCATGTAGTAACGAGTCAACAATAATGTTGAGCGAGTTCACAGTTGGGTGTTCGTTTTAAGTTGTTCCAAAAACAGTTTCCTTTAGCTGGCATCCTGCCATGGGGGTTACCCCATAGTTGAAAACGTGATTTGTTTATTCCCGGTTTACTCTGGCAATCCAGTCGTGGGGGCTACCCCATGTTTAGTTATCTGGCTTTTCGGCCGTGGGGGCTACCCCATGTATATACTAGACTCGTTACCATATCGACTGCTGACTGTAGTCATGTTTATGTGCCCTGAACTGTCAATGTCTATCATCATTGACGTGGCCAGATCCATTAGTTCACGCCCGTCCTCTGCGGCACGGTGTGAGGCTTGTCAAACCTAAATAGCGCTATCTAACTAATGACCCGCTCGCCATTGGCCCGGCGATTAAGTCGATATAAAATAGGAGGGACTTCGTGATAGAGTTTTGGTCTAGTAAAAGTTAACTGTCCATGAGGACAAGGAATTACATTCCTGAACCAGTACTGTCCTACCCAAGAAAGGACGAGGAAACCATGTTCCTTAACCGCATTCCCAACCCCTGGGAATCCCATGCTTTGTAGAATGTGTGAACTCACCTTGGTTTGCTCGGTATGCTAAACTATGTGCTTACAAGTAATCAGTCGAGTCCTATAGTATGCATGTATATTCAGCCAGTTCAAGTTCGTAAAGTTTCGCATGCAATCTATGTCACAAAGTGTGTCCAAGCAATTATCATGTATCACATAAACAATTAATCAAAGTCATGCAATTCATATGTTACATAAATGCCTTTCACAGTTTGTTCTAACCTGATTATTCATTAGCATACTTGACAGGGTTAACAAATTTAACAAAGTTAGCAACTTAGCAGGATTTGATACATAACAGGAATAACAAACCAACACTGTTAATTAACTAACAGAATTAACTAACAGAGTTAACAAGAGTTACTCACTTAACAGAGTGTCATACATGAATCTAACATTGTGAATAAAGTTAACTGAGTTAATAAACTTAACTCAGTTAATAGGCTAAACATAGTTACATACTTAACAGAGTTAACATGTAACAGAATTAATAGACTAACTGAGGTTACTAAATTAACAGAGTTAACAGGTTTAATAAACTAACAAGGTTACATGCTTAACAGAAGACACTCCACGAAATCACATGTGCCGAAAACACATGCTTGGCGAAATCACTTGGTGATTTCGTCTAGCCCTCTGTGTTTTCGTCTGTGGCAGCAACAACATCAGTAACACATAATCATACCACATTCAATTAACGAAATCCTCAAACATAATCAGTGGCCTAACCTCCTTAGATCTATTCATACAATCATCATTCCTATTATCCATCATGGCCGACAACTTTACACACCTTCATGTGATAATACTGACAACTTGTATTGATCCTCTCAAAACGAATCCTCAAATTTTAAATAATATAATCATATCCACAAACTGAGTCTATATGCAATGGTTTCAACTTATTTATGATTGAGTTTAACAAACATTTATACGTTACCCTAGATCAAAACGTCAAACAGCCAATCACATACAACCTACTCTAATCCATTTACTACTCATATATACACTACCACTCATCATCATGCTAATCGGCCCACAATTAAACATCACAATAAAATAGACATACGCACATACTTTGTTAATCTAGAACCCACATAACAAGATCGAATAATTAGAATTTAACATCAAAGCGAATTTACTGACCAAGAGACTCGTTCGAATATGGTGGGGCCTTGGAGACGATGGTATCTACTGCCGTATGAACATTGGAATAGGTAGGGTTTGTTAAAGTTGTAAACTAAAACACCCACCCCCATTGTTACGTAATATAAGGCTTCACAACTGTTGGGCTTGGGCTGATGAATAGCAAACACAAGGGGTATCTTTAAGGGGGGGGGGGGGGGTTTCACTGCCGTCGAACAAGTAGGGTTTGTATATTAAGTTTGTGGTTTCACGTAATAATATAACCTCAACACACAAAGTGGGCCGGTGGTTAACTTGTAACACTCCATAACAAATCACAAGACATAGTGGCCGAAATCAATTAGTTAAGTGGGCCGAGATCAAATATAGTGTTTAGTGGGCTCGTTTATATACATACATACATACATTACACAAAACACATATCATACATAACACGTTACACTAAGCGCACAAAAGAGTTCTAAAACACGAGTTGTCACATTATCCCCAAGTTGAAAGAAATTTCGTCCCGAAATTTGGTACGTACTCACTGATGAAACTAGTTAAGTTGCATGGTTTTCCTGGGGTGTCACATCCTCCCCCCGTTGATCTGGAATTTCGTCCCGAAATTCCGTAGCTTCAGCCTCAGTAGTGGTTGTACTGTTTGCGAATAGTTGGGGATACTTTTGTTTCGTTTGATCTTCGCGTTCCCAGGTGAACTCTGGGCCACGACGGGAGTTCCAACAAACTCGAACGAGAGGGATTCTAGTGCGCTTGAGGACCTTAACATCCCGGTCTGTGATTTCAACTGGCTCCTCGATGAATCGTAACTGCTCGTCGATAGTGAGCTCCTTCAAAGGAACTATGAGGGTCTCATCTGACAGACACTTCTTCAGATTCGACACGTGGAAACGTTGTGAACTGCACTGAGTTCCGTTGGTAGGTTCAGTTTGTAGGCCACCTTGCCTATTTTCGCTATGATTTTAAAAGGTCCGACGTATCGTGGGTTAAGTTTGCCTCATTTGCCAAAACGAACCACACCCTTCCAGGGTGAAACTTTGAGTAGTACTCTCTCCCCAACCTGGAGCTCAAGTGGTTTCCTGCCCTTATCGGCGTAGCTTTTCTGACGGTCACGAGCTACCGCCATTCATTGTCGTATTTGAGCAATTCGTTCTGTTGTGTCTACCACAAGTTCTGGGCCAGTGATCTGACTATCCCCCACCTCTGCCCAACAAAGAGGTGATCGGCATTTACGTCCGTACAATGCCTCGAACGGAGCAGCTTTAATGCTGGTGTGGTAGCTGTTATTGTACGAAAATTCCACAAGTGGCAGATGTTTTTCCCAGCCGTTGCCAAAGTTAATTACACACGCCCGAAGCCTGTCTTCTAAAGTTTGAATAGTGCGCTCAGACTGCCCATCCGTCTGAGGGTGATACGCTGTGCTCATGTCTAGTCGTGAGCCAAAGGATTTGTGCATCGCTTGCCAAAGTTCTGAAGTGAAACGTGCGTCACGATCAGAGATAATAGAGGTGGGCACCCCGTGCCTCGAGACAACTTCCCTAAGGTAGACGTCTGCTAGAGTGGAGAACTTATCCGTTTCCTTGATAGCCAAGAAGTGTGCAGACTTTGTGAGTCGATATACGATCACTCATATAGTATCATTTCCACGTTGATATCTAGGCAAGCCAGTAAAGAAATCCATGGAAATTTGCTCCCATTTCCATTGTGGTATCTCTGGTTGTTGGAGTAGGCCCGATGGTTTCTGATATTCAGTCTTGACTCTCGCACATGTCAAACACTTGCTAACGTAAGTTGCTATGTGAGCTTTCATGCTAGGCCACCAATACGTAGTTCTGAGATCGTGGTACATCTTATCCGAACCAGGATGTACTAAGTAGCGAGACTTGTGTGCCTCATTCATCACAAGCTCTCATAGGTTGCCATAGAGTGGGACCCAAATGCGTCCTGTTACGTAGTAAGCACCGTCTTCCTTTTGTTCCAATCGTTGCCTTGAGCCGCGTAGGGCTTCAGCCCTGATGTTTTCTGGTTTCAATGCTTCTACCTGAGCATCTCGTATCTGGGAAGGAAGGCTAGACTGTATAGTGAGTTGTAAAGCTCGTACGCGCTTAGGCGTAGAGTCCTTTCGACTGAGGGCATCAGCCACAACATTGGCTTTGCCTGGGTGGTACCTGATCAAGCATTCGCAGTCATTCAGTAGCTCGACCCATCGTCGTTGTTGCATATTCAGTTCCTTCTGTTTGAAGATATGCTCGAGACTCATGTGATCGGTGTAAATGGCGCACCTAGTACTGTACAGGTAATGTCTCCATATCTTAAGCGCAAAAACAACAGCTCCCAGCTCTAAATCGTGTGTAGTGTAGTTCTTTTCATGAACTTTGAGTTGGCGTGAGGCGTAGGCTATGACTTTATCCCGTTGCATCAATACACAACCAAGACCCTGAATTGATGCGTCGCAGTAAACCACAAAGTCGTATGTGCCCTCTGGCAATGAAAGGATAGGTGCACTGCAAAGTCTATCCTTTAATTGCTGAAATGCTAATTCCTGAGCATTTCCCCATCGATAAACAACGCCTTTCTGCGTTAGTGAGGTGAGAGGCTGTGCAATCTTGGAAAAATCCTTAATGAACCTTCCATAGTATCCTGCCAAACCCAAGAATTGGCGAATTTCCGTTGGTGTACGAGGTGCAGGCCAGTTCTTAATCGAGTCCACCTTAGATGGATCAACATGGATCCCATCCTTGTTTACCACGTGGCCTAGGAAATGGACTTCAGGAAGCCAGAAGTCGCATTTCGAGAACTTTGCGTAAAGTTGTTCCGTTCGAAGGAGTTCCAAAATAAGTCGTAAATGCTGCTCGTGGTCCTCCTGACTCTTGGAATAGATCAGAGTGTCGTTGATGAAAACTATAACGAACTTGTCCAGGTAAGGCTTGCACACTCTGTTCATAAGGTCCATAAATACCGCGGGTGCGTTTGTCAGCCCAAAAGGCATGACCAAAAACTCATAGTGTCCGTAACGAGTTCTAAAGGCTGTTTTGGAGACGTCCTCTTCTCGGACTCTCAGCTGGTGATATCCTGATCTCAAATCAATCTTCGAGTAAAAGCTCGACCCTTGCAACTGGTCGAATAGGTTGTCGATGCGTGGAAGGGGATAGCGATTCTTCACGGTCACCTTGTTGAGTTCTCGATAGTCGATACACATATGGAAGGTACCGTCTTTCTTCTTCACGAATAGCACTGGAGCTCCCCATGGCGAAGAGCTAGGACGAATAAAACCCTTATTCAAAAGTTCTTGCAGTTGCGTGGACAGTTCTTCCAATTCTGATGGAGCTAGGCGATAAGGTGCACGAGCTATAGGTGCTGCTCCAGGAGCTAGCTCGATTTGAAACTTGACTTGTCTATGAGGTGGAAGGCCAGGTAATTCCTCAGGGAATACCTCAGGATAGTCACGTACGATCGGAAAATCTTCTATCTTCTTCTCTTTCTTCGAGGTGTCCGTAACGAGAGCCAAAATAGCAGTGTGGCCCTTTTGTAAATACTTCTGGGCCTTAAGGAAGGAGATGATGCTCACAACAGCACCACTCTTGTTGCCACGAATCATAAGAGGTTCATCACCTGAACGAGGAATACGGATAATCTTTTCGTTGTAAAGAATCTCTGCTTGGTGTTGGGATAACCAATCCATATCAATAACAATGTCAAAACCATCATACGTTGGGGTCATTCCTAGCATCACCCTGACCAATCATGAACACTCGACCCCTGGCACCATTGCCGTCGTTATTACCCCCGCTGTTGCCTCCATTATTGTTCCCGTTTCCTTGGTTATGGTTCTGATTCTGGTTCTGGTTTAACTGTGGACAGTGTCTCTTGAAGTGACCTTCAACACCACACTGATGGCATCCCTTGTTACCCTGATGTTGCTGCTGATTTTGTGGAGCTTGTGGCTGCTGTTGTCGGTCCTTGTTTGCAGGACGTGAGCTTCTACAATCTTTGGCTTCATGACCACGCTTGTTGCATCTCTGACAACGATCCTTGTTGCACGGCCCGCTGTGGTGCAAATTACATCGATACCATCCTGCCCTTGACTACCAGAAGGTTGCTGACCAGGACTCTGGTAGTCATCGATCTTTCGCTGTTGTGCCTGGGACTGAACCGTAGTCGAACCCTTGCTGGAGGTTCCATCCCACTTCCGTTTGTTGTCACAGGAAGTAGTAGTAGTAGTAGTAGCACCGATACGTTTAGGCAGCTTGTTTTGTTCCACTGCTTGGTCTGTGAGACGATGAGCAAGACGAGTAACATCCTGGATAGTAGCAAGGTTAGCAGAAGTCACATAACTTTGAATCTCTGGTACTAAGCCTTTGAGGTACAGCTTAATGCGCTTGATGGGAGGATCCACCATAGTTGGACATAACACTGCCAGTTCGTTGGATCGTTTCGTGTACGCTTCTATCTCTGACCCCGTCATCTTCAGGTTAAAGAACTCCACTTCTAGCTTGTGGATGTCATCACGACTACAGTATTCACGTTTGATCAGTTCCTTAAGAATCATTCCATGGGGTGGCATTAGCAGCCGCCAGCCCCAGCATCTGAACTTGCACGTTCCACTATGTTAGCGCAGTGCCTTTGAGAGTACCAGTGGTGTACTTCACCCTACGAGCCTCAGGGCATTCACACAACTCTAAGACAGACTCGAGCTTTTCAAACCAATGGAGGAGTCCAACAGCTCCTTTAGTGCCACTGAAAGTACTAAGACGACAGTCCATGAACGTCTTGAATGTGCATACAGGCGGCTGAGCGTTCTGACCTTGTTGCGCGAGAAAGAAAAGACAGGGTTAAGCGCGAGAGTTGGGTCATGAGAGTAGGATATAACATCCTAGGTTAGGTTCGGAATAGCAGGTTATACCTCCTGCCTAAGCGGCTGCGAGTGCTGCCGTAACTTGTTCGTTGATAAGAGCCGTCAGCTGGCTTGAGTTAGGTTCACACATTCCCTCATGATCTTCACATCGAAGGAACCATAAATAGGAAAGGTGTCGCGAATGTGTGTAAGTGTGGAGTGACAGAAGGAAGCAAGCACACATGTGTTTTCAAACTATAGTTGCTACGTTTATCTAAGCATACCATAAGCAAAGTTCTTTGTAATCTAGCAAGTAGGCAATAAAACATAAACCATATCACCTAGAATGTTGAGCCTTGCACATGGAGTGAAGCGTCGTTGTGGACCATTGAGCACTGTACAGGTTATAGTCTGGTTTTAACAAAAACGTTTTTCCCTTATTAAAACCAAGTTCTCTATAACCAATGGCTCTGATACCAATCTGTCACACCCCCAAAATCCACCTGCGGAGTATCACCGCTTGGAGGCGTGACTGACCAGGATCCAGCCACCAATCATATTGAACAAGCGAGTAAGTAATTGTAAAAGTTCAACCAATACAATTGGTGACCAAACAAAACATAGTTTAAGTTGCAAGCGGAAGCATAACGATTAAGTCCAAAACCAAAATATAAGTTTAAAGGTTTCAAAGTTTAACATGGCACACAGCTGTCCATGTCCCACAACGACTCTTCCCCATGTAAGCTCCAGCTAAGTACCTATTGACCTGCAAAGCATGTAGTAACGAGTCAACAATAATGTTGAGCGAGTTCACAGTTGGGTGTTCGTTTTAAGTTGTTCCAAAAACAGTTTCCTTTAGCTGGCATCCTGCCGTGGGGGTTACCCCATAGTTGAAAACGTGATTTGTTTATTCTGGGTTTACTCTGGCAATCCAGCCGTGGGGGCTACCCCATGTTTAGTTATCTGGCTTTTCGGCCGTGGGGGCTACCCCATGTATATACTAGACTCGTTACCATATCGACTGCTGACTGTAGTCATGTTTATGTGCCCTGAACTGTCAATGTCTATCATCATTGACGTGCCCAGATCCATTAGTTCACGCCCGTCCTCTGTGGCACGGTGTGAGGCTTGTCAAACCTAAATAGCGCTATCTAACTAATGACCCGCTCGCCATTGGCCCGACGATTAAGTCGATATAAAATAGGAGGGACTTCGTGATAGAGTTTTAGTCTAGTAAAAGTTAACTGTCCATGAGGACGAGGAATTACATTCCTGAACCAGTACTGTCCTACCCAAGAAAGGACGAGGAAACCATGTTCCTTAACCCCATTCCCAACCCCTGGGAGTCCCATGCTTTGTAGAATGTGTGAACTCACCTTGGTTTGCTCGGTATGCTAAACTATGTGCTCACAAGTAATCAGTCAAGTCCTATAGTATGCACGTATATTCAGTCAGTTCAAGTTCGTAAAGTTTCGCATGCAATCTATGTCACAAAGTGTGTCCAAACAATTATCATGAATCACATAAACAATTAATCAAAGTCATGCAATTCATATGTTACATAAATGCCTTTCACAGTTTGTTCTAACCTGATTATTCATTAGCATACTTGACAGGGTTAACAAATTTAACAAAGTTAGCAACTTAGCAGGATTTGATACATAACAGGAATAACAAACCAACACTGTTAATTAACTAACAGAATTAACTAACAGAGTTAACAAGAGTTACTCACTTAACAGAGTGTCATACATGAATCTAACATTGTGAATAAAGTTAACTGAGTTAATAAACTTAACTCAGTTAATAGGCTAAACATAGTTACATACTTAACAGAGTTAACATGTAACATAATTAATAGACTAACAGAGGTTACTAAATTAACAGAGTTAACAGGTTTAATAAACTAACAAGGTTACATGCTTAACAGAAGACACTCCACGAAATCACATGTACCGAAAACACATGCTTGGCGAAATCACTTGGTGATTTCGTCTAGCCCTCTGTGTTTTCGTCTGTGGCAGCAACAACATCAGTAACACATAATCATACCACATTCAATTAACGAAATCCTCAAACATAATCAGTGGCCTAACCTCCTTAGATCTATTCATACAATCATCATTCCTATTATCCATCATGGCCGACAACTTTACACACCATGAATTTTAATTGGACCGAGTAATTTTGCAACTTTTAAAGCTTCATGTGATAATACTGACAACTTGTATTGATCCTCTCAAAACAAATCCTCAAATTTTAAATAATATAATCATATCCACAAACTGAGTCTATATGCAATGGTTTCAACTTATTTATGATTGAGTTTAACAAACATTTATACGTTACCCTAGATCAAAACGTCATACAGCCAATCACATACAACCTACTCGAATCCATTTATTACTCATATATACACTACCACTCATCATCATGCTAATCGGCCCACAATTAAACATCACAATAAAATATACATACGCACATACTTTGTTAATCTAGCACCCACATAACAAGATCGAATAATTAGAATTTAACATCAAAGCGAATTTACTGACCAAGAGGCTCGTTCGAATATGGTTGGGCCTTGGAGACGATGGTATCTACTGCCGTATGAACATTGGAATAGGTAGGGTTTGTTAAAGTTGTAAACTAAAACACCCACCCCCATTATTACGTAATATAAGGCTTCACAACTGTTGGGCTTGGGCTGATGAATAGCAAACACAAGGGGTATCTTTAAGAGGGGGGGGGGGTTTCACTGTCGTCGAACAAGTAGGGTTTGTATATTAAGTTTGTGGTTTCACGTAATAATATAACCTCAACACACAAAGTGGGCCGGTTGTTAACTTGTAACACTCCATAACAAATCACAAGACATAGTGGCCGAAATCAATTAGTTAAGTGGGCCGAGATCAAATATAGTGTTTAGTGGGCTCGTTTATATACATACATTACACAAAACACATATCATACATAACACGTTACACTAAGCGCACAAAAGAGTTCTAAAACACGAGTTGTCACAGACTTCCCTATTGGCTGCTGCTAATGCTCTTTGTTATTTCAATTTTCTCATTTGCTTTCTCCTCTCATGTACTCCCTGACTGAACCATCCTCTCTTTTTCGAAGGGAATGGTTCTTCAGGATTGCGCCTTAAAGATGAAGATTCCTTTTTCTGTATCAGTAGAATACCCCGAAGGAGTAGGCTGTGAGGAAGTTCCTTCACTTTTGGGAGAACTAGCTAGGTGACGATAGGCGTCAGACGTACCTTGCTCACTCATACTGTAAACTAACAGATTGTCAAATAACACAAAACAATAATATACACATATACACCTAATCACATAGATTATTTCCTAACACAACTGATAAAATTTTGGTGTCAAAAGAACACTTCTGGGACTTAAATCAGTGGCTGTAGCTCTGATACCACTCTCTGTCGCAACCATCGACCCTTACCCCGGGAGCGGGCGGCCGCGAGGACAGTATCTGTGGTATCAGTGTTTATTAATTTGGCAGCGGAAATTAACATCAGGACCGTAGTTAGGAAATAGTTTATCTGAGTTAAACACCAAACTTTTATAATAATAAATACATGGGAAAAACCAAACTTTCCATTACAATATGTTTATAGGGATAAACCCTATTTTATTGAAATAAAACTTCTTCTTTATTTTGGTAACTTTTATAGCCACTTTTCCAAGCCTTCAGCGCTCTCCAGCTGGCTTCTATTTGGCTTTCACATTTTGTTACCTGAAACGCGTTTTAAAAAAGTTTTATCAGCAAGAAATACTGGCGAGTGAATCCCAGTTTAATCAAAACATGCTTTTATATCTTTACAGTATTGAGAGCGATTACAATGTTTTTATCTATCCAATTACCACCCACGGTACTGTCAATCCTGACTTGTGGTCATGCTACTACTCACAGTGTAGTAACAAGTAATGTATACAAAACCCCAACATACCGATAGTAATTGTAGATTACATAGAATCAATCACTGCTAAATATACTTTAAAACAATTGAGGTTTTGTAAAAACAATTTATAGAAAAAGGGAATGACTCACATTACTATTTTAGATAATACTACTACTTTCTGGTAAATTCCTAGTTATAATCTATTAAAATAAATAATGCACATGTGTTACTACAATAACCCAATTTACATTAGCTATACCCCCGAGACAGAACTCCAACGACTGAGTCAGGCAGATCCTTGACATGCTTTACGGAGCTCTAGATCAATCGGGTAGAGTAACTAATACGTAACCGGGGGTTATAATACTTACAACGAGGCAGAGCTTCGCTTTTTAGGGGGTATAATAACCGAAATTTTCGAGTTATATCTTTGACATAGAAGAGATTTTGAGCGAAGGTAAGTGCCGATGCTGCCCTATTTATACAAACTTTCGAAGTCTGTCACGCCCTCGACGCCCTTGGGCTTAGTCCCTCGCGGTCCCCGAGGACCCTAGGCTAGGGCCTTGGCTTGGCGACTCACCAGCTAGACTCGACACGGAAGGGGACACGTGGCAGCACCGGGTGCGGCCTGGTGTCATGCTGTCACGCCCCGCAACAGATCCAAGGAAGTCTGTCGCGCCCCGTGAGCGACATAAAATATTTGTTTTATTTGATATTTGCAAATATAAAGGTATATTAAGCCCGTTTTTTCGTATACGGGGTGTATTTTAGGATGTATAGGAGTTTTTTAATGGTTTTGGGAGAGTTGTTATATAGTGTCTCCAAATCTTAAAGGCAAAAATTATGGCTCCTGACTCTAGATCATGGGTTGTATAATTTTCCTCATGTTTCTTAAGCTGTCTAGAAGCATAAGCTATAACCTTTTGACGTTGCATCAGCACACATCCATATCCTAATTTAGACGCGTCACAATAGACTACAAAGTCTTCAGTTCCTTCTGCCAACGCGAGTATGGGTGCATTGGTTAACCTTTGTTTTAAAATCCTAAATGCTTCCTCCTATTTTGGTCCCCATTCAAACTTAACGGATTTGCAAGTCAGTTTGGTTAATGGAATGGCAATTCTAGAGAAATCTTGAATAAAACGTCTATGATATCCTGCCAGTCCAAGAAAACTTCTTACTTCCGTTGGTGATTCTGGGACTTCCCATTTGGTAATTGCCTCTATTTTTGTGGGATCCACATGAATTCCTTCATGATTAACCAGATGTCCAAGGAATTGCACTTCTTGCAACCAAAATTCGTATTTTGAGAATTTAGCATAAAGCTTTTCTTTTCTCAACAATGTCAGAAGTATATGCAAATGCTCCGCATGATCCTCCTTACTCTTAGAGTAAATTAGAATATCATCTATAAAGACGATTATGAATTTATCCAGGTATGGTTTACATATCCTGTTCATCATGTCTATAAATGCGTCAGGGGCATTGGTTAAACCAAATGGCATGACTGTAAATTCATAATGACCGTACCTTGTTCTGAAAGCAGTTTTAAGAATGTCCTCTTCCTGTACTTTCAATTGATGATATCCTGAGCGTAAATCGATCTTAGAAAAGAATCGAGCTTCTTGAAGTTGATCGAACAGGTCATCGATTCTTGGTAGTGGGTACCAATTTTTAATCGTAACCTTATTCAATTCTCGGTAATCTATGAACATACGCATCGACCCGTCCTTCTTTCTGACAAATAATACCGGTGCTCCCCATGGTGATGAACTAGGCTGTATGAAACCTTTTTCAAGTAGTTCGTCCAACTGCTTCTTCAGTTCTTGCATCTCCGTTGGTGCTAGTCGATACGGTGCTTTGGCAATTGGTGCCGTTCCTAGTATTAGGTGAATTCTAAATTCAACCTCTCGATCCGGCGGTAATCCAGGTACTCTTCTGAAAAGACATCTGAGAATTTAGATACTACGGGAATATCTTTTAATTCTTTTCCTTTAGTGTTAATGATTACTGAAATCATGTACACCATTCCTCCTTTCCTTGCATAGCTTGCAGCTTTCATCACAGAGATGAATTTTGTTGTCCTGGTTGGCTTGTCTCCTTTAATTGTGATCTTTTCACTATTTGGTGTACTTACTTGTATGGACTTTTGATCACATCAAAAACTGGCATGATTGGTGATGTGTGTAAAATGCAACATATCAAATACATCAAATAAGGCATAAAACTAACCCTTTTTAGTACTAATGTTGGAAAAAGTGTGCTTTTGTATTCCTTTTGTATTTTCAGGATTAAATGAGCGTAAATGAACAGAAGGAACAAATATGCAGCAAAATCTAACATAATTATAAGAAAAGGAGCAAACGTGGCATGCCCGACCCCTCGACAGCATCTTCCCAAGCAAAAACAAGAAAACAGAAGGCTGACCACGGCCCCGTGCCCAGCGGACACGGGGGCATTGCCAGATGTCTGCAGAAAGGGCAAAGCTATAGAAGCTTCTATTCCCGACACGGGGGCATGCCCAGCTCAACACGGGGCATGGTTAACGCTAAGCTTCATAGAATCCAAGCAACTCTTGATTGTACAGATAAGCTTCTGCACACGGGGCCATGCCCAGCGGACACGGGCGTGTGGAGCTAATGCAGACAAATTGCAATTAATGAAGAAAGAGAATAAGACACGGGGCCGTGCCTAATGGACACGGGGCCGTGTCCGGGCGTCTGTGCAGGCTATAAATAGGGGTGCTTATGTCTCAACCCCCGATCCCTATCTCCCGGGAACGGGCGGCCGCGAGCCAGTTTTGGTGGTATCTGGGTTTGTTAATTTGGCAGCAGAATTTACATCAGGACCGTTGTTAGGAATTATTTTATCAGAGTAAAATACCACGCTTTTATAATATTAAACACATGGGAAAATCCGAAGTTTTAAGTACACACATTTTCATAGGGATAAAACCCTATTTTATTTAAATAAAACATCTATTCATTTTAGGTAACTTTATAGCCACTTTTCCAAGCCTTCAGTGCTATCCAGCTGGCTTCTATTTGGCTTTCACATTTTGTTACCTGAAACGCGTTTAAAAACATTTGTTAGTGGGAAATACTGGTGTGTGAATCCCAGTTTAAATCAAGTTTAGTAAAAACCATTGTACAGTATTGAGGGCGGTCGCGCAATTACATTTGTTTCCATCTATTCAATTACCACCCACGGTACTGTCAACCCGACTTGTGGTCATGTTACTCCTCGCAAGGTAGTAACAAATTTTGTATACAAAACCCCAACATACCGACGATAATTGTAGAATACAAATACTCAATAACTGTTTAATATATTATTAATTATGTGAGGTTTTGTAAAAACAATTTGCAAAAAGGAGATTACTCACATTGTTGTCTTAGATTTTCTGTAAGGGATTCCTGGTGATTATCTATAATTTACACAAATGCATACGTGTTAGTTTGATAACCCTTAATATTTACATTAGTAATACCCTCCCCGAGAAGATATTCCAACGACTACGTCGGGCAGAACCACGACAGTCGTTACGGAACCCTGGATCAATCGGGCAGCGTATCTAATACGTAATCGGGGTTAGGATACTTACAATGGAGCAGAACTTCGTTATTTAGGGGGTATTTTTGCCCGCTATTATAATTGCTATGCAGAAATTAGGGAGAAATATTGAGAATTGAACGATTGTAAACTGAAGCTCGAGGCCCCTATTTATAGTTTTGATCGACAGGTCTCTCGCGGCCCCCGTAGCCCGAAGGGTTACCCTTCGCGGCCGGCGACATAGGGGAGGTAGGATCTAGCTGATCCTAGTCATTACACTAGGCTTGACACGATTGTGCCACATGTCATCACCGGGTAC
Source organism: Helianthus tuberosus (assembly GCA_030545235.1). Lineage (NCBI taxonomy): Eukaryota > Viridiplantae > Streptophyta > Magnoliopsida > Asterales > Asteraceae > Helianthus > Helianthus tuberosus. The sequence continues at coordinate 42,158,693 of CM060399.1, read as the reverse complement.
GGTCTGGTGGTTGGGCTGTCGCACCCCGCGTAGACCAGGGAGTGGTCTTACGCGGCCCGTGAGCGACAAAAAAAACTTTGTTTTTAATTAATTTTAATAAAATGAAGGTATTCGGGTCCGTTTTCGCATACGGAGTGTATTTTAGGACATATTGGGATATTTTAAAATATATTAGGGTGTCGAAAATATTTTGGAGGGTTGTTATATCCTCCCCAACTTATTTTAGAGCTCGTCCTCGAGATCTACTGGAACAGGTGTGGATATTTTTTTTTGCATTTCTGATTCAAGCTCCCATGTGTACTCTGGTCCTCTTTTGGAGTCCCATTTTACTTTGACTAGAACTAATCTTTTGTGTTTAAGATTCTTTACTTTCCAGTCTTCAATCTGTAGAGGCTTCTCTACAAATTTTAACTGCTCATTACCTCTATATCCTTAAGAGGTACTATCAGTGATTCATCTGCTAAACATTTCTTGAGATTAGATACATGAAATACGTCATGTATTCCTACCATTTCCTCTGGCAGTTGTAGCTGATAAGATACAGGTCCTATTCTTCTAATAATCTTAAAAGGTCCAACATACATGGGGCTTAGCTTTCCCCTTTTGATGAATCTTACTACTTCTTTCCAAGGAGAGACTTTCAATAATACTTTGTCTCCTACCTGAAATTCCAACGACTTTCGTCTATTATCAGCATAACTCTTTTTTCGATCTCGTGCTGCTTTCAGTCATTCCTTGACTTGAATGATCTTGTCTGTTGTTTCTTGTACTATCTCAGGTCCAGATAGTTGCTTTTCTTCAATTTCTGCCCAACAGACTGGTGTTCGGCACTTTCGTCCATAAAGTGCTTCGAATGGTGCAGCATTGATACTTGTGTGATAACTATTATGATAAGAAAATTCTATAAATGGTAAGTGATCGTCCCAATTACCTCCGAAGTCAATTACACATGCTCTAAGCATGTCTTCCATTGTCTGAATTGTCTTTTCACTTTGCCCGTCCGTTTGAGGATGATAAGTTGTACTTAGATTTAACTTGGTTCCCATGGCTTTTTGGAAAGTTGTCCAAAAATGAGAGGTAAAACGGCTATCTCTATCAGAAACAATTGATAAAGGAATTCCATGTAATGAAACTATTTCATTTACATATAATTTAGCTAATTGTTCCATACTGAAAGTTTCCTTCATTGGTATGAAATGAGCTGACTTAGTTAGCCTTTCTACAATCACCCAGATTGTATCATTACCTTTCCTAGTTTTGGGTAATTTGGTAACAAAATCCATTATTATCAATTCCCATTTCCACACTGGCATCTCTAATTGCTGCAATAAACCTGAGGGTTTCTGGTGTTCAGCTTTAACTTGTGAGCAAGTTAGACACTTGGCAACTTAAACTGCTATATCCTTTTTCATCCCTATCCACCAGAAATTCTTCCTTAAATCCTGATACATTTTATCACTTCCAGGATGCATCGTATACTTAGACTTATGGGCTTCTTCTAATATACGGTGACGTAGGTTTCCAAATTTAGGTATCCACATTCTTTTCTTATGGAATCTCCAAATTCCATCCGTTCCTTGTTCTAATTCTTTAATCATTCCTTTCAATTTCTCAGTATCATCCTTGATTACTGATTCTTGTGCTTTTCTAATCTGCTCATTTAAATCCACTTGTAGATTTAACTTAAGTGAAAGTATTCTTTTTGGTTTTTCGTGATACTTTCGACTTAAAGCATCGGCTACTACATTAGCCTTTCCTGCATGATACTGGATATCACAATCATAATCACTAAGCATCTCCATCCAGCGTCTTTGTCTCATATTCAACTCCTTTTTCCCAAAAACATATCTTAAACTCTTATGATCAGTAAAAATAGTGAACTTACTACCGTAAAGGTAATGTCTCCAAATTTTCAGGGCAAAAATTATAGCTCCTAATTCTAAATCATGAGTGGAATAATTCTCTTCATGATTCTTAAGTTGTCTGGATGCATATGCTATAACCTTTTGACGTTGCATCAACACACATCCATAACCTAACTTAGAAGCGTCACAATAGACTACAAAGTCTTCAGTTCCTTCTGGTAACGCTAGTATGGTTGCATGGGTTAATCTTTGCTTAAGAATTTTAAATGCTTCTTCTTGTTTCGATCCCCATTCAAACTTAACAGATTTACAGGTTAGCTTAGTTAAGGCAATGGCTATTCTAGAAAAATCTCGAATAAATCTTCAATAATAACCTGCCAATCCTAAGAAACTTCTAACCTCGGTTGGTGACTCAGGGGTTTTCCATTTGGTAATTTCCTCGATCTTGGTGGGATCCACATGAATTCCTTCATGATTAACTAGATGTCCAAGAAATTGTACCTGTTCTAACCAAAACTCGCACTTTGAAAACTTAGCATAGAGCTTTTCCTTTCTTAGTAAACTTAAAAGTGCGTGCAAATGCTTTGCATGTTCCTCTTTACTCTTAGAGTAAATGAGAATATCATCTATAAAAACAATTATGAATTTATCCAAATATGGCTTACATATTCGGTTCATCATGTCCATAAATGCAGCTGGGGCATTGGTTAGACCAAATGGCATGACAGTAAATTCATAATGGCCATACCTTGTTCTGAAGGCGGTCTTAGGAATGTCCTCTTCCTGTACCTTTAATTGATGATATCATGACCGTAAATCGATTTTAGAGAAAAATCAAGCTCCTTGTAACTGATCGAACAGATCATCGATTCTTGGTAATGGATACCGATTCTTAATTGTGACTTTGTTCAATTCAAGGTAGTCAATGCACATATGCATCGATCCGTCTTTCTTCTTAACGAATAAGATCGGCGCTCCCCATGGGGATGAACTTGGCTGTATGAATCCTTTCTCCAACAATTCGTCTAATTGTTTCTTCAGTTCTTGCATTTATGCAGGTGCCAAACGGTAAGGTGCTTTGGCAATCGGTGCTGTACCTGGTAGTAGGTGGATTCTGAATTCAACTTCTCCATCTGGCGGTAGTCCTGGTAACTCTTCTTGAAACACATCTGAAAACTGAGACACTAGTGGAATGTCTTTTACTTCTTTTCCTTTAGTGTTAGTGATTATAGAAATCAAATACACTAATGACCCTTTTCTTATATAACTTGCTGTTTTCATCACAGAGATGAATTTTGTGGACTTAGATGGTTTATCTCCTTTAATTGTGATCTTTTCACCCTTTGGTGAATTTACTTGAATTGACTTTTGATCACATAAAATAATGGCTTTATTGGCTATTAACCAATCCATTCCTAATACAACATCAAATCCTGCCAGATTCATTGGGTAAAGGTTTGCAATAAACTTTTGATTTAAAAATTCTATTCTTGCTCCCTGCAAGATTTTAGAAATCCTAACGGTTTCTCCATTCGCTGTTTCTACTAGACATTCTTGTGGGAGTTTAGTTAATGATTGATTGAGTAATTTGCAAAAAGAAGTATTAATAAATATTTGGTTCGCACCAGAGTGAAATAATACGTTAGCAAAAACATCATTAACTTAAAACGTACCGGCTATCATGTCTGGAATCATCTTGGCTTCATCTGCAGTCAGAACAAATGCTCTAGCATTTTTGGTGTTTTTTGTTGTTTATGGCTGGAGCTAGTTTCGGATAGTTTGGCCTAATATGACCTTTTTCTCCACAGTTGAAGCACATTCCATTATTAGGCTTCCTTCTGCAGTCTTCCTCCTTGTGCCTTTGTATTTTGCAGAAATTGCAATAAGTGGAGCATTTTCCCGAATGCTTCTTCTTGCAAACCTTGCAGTAGGGTGCAGAGGTAGAACCTACATTTTTCCCACGGTTGGTATTACCGTAGCGAAATTCCTGGGTAAGCCTTTGAGCTAGGTTCTTCCTTTGATCCTCTTCCCGTGTACATACTAATTCATCTGTTAAGGTATTTGCTAGTTCTGCACCTTCTTCTATGGTTTGTGGTCTAGCTGCATTGACTACATGCCTTATCTCACCAATTAATCCCCAAATGTAACGGGAGATTAATACGGGTTCAGGTGATTCAAGGGTTGGCACTATTCTAGCATATTCGAAAAATAACGTAGTGTACCCCTTACTATCCACTCCAATCATCCTAAGGTTTAGGAACTTATTTGCTATTTGTTCTTTTTCATTGGGAGGACAGAATTTCCTTTCTACCATATTTTCAAATTCCTCCCATTCCATATTGTAAACCCTGTCACTTCCCCTAGACTGGAGGATAGTGTTCCACCATTCTAAGGCTTAATTCTTGAATAGATTAGAAGCAAACATTATTTTATCCTCTTCTGCGCACTTGCTTATTCTTAAGACTGCCTCAGTCTTTTCTATCCAGCGTAAGGCTGCAATGGGTCCTTCATTTCCCGAGAATTCTATTGGTTTACAGGATCAGAATTCTTTATAAGAACAACCATAGGATATGGTTCTTCTTCTTTTGGGAATGGGCACTTGAAGTACGGGTCCATTGTTCACGCTGTTTTCTGGTTCGGAAGGTCGCTTACTGCTATGTTTACTTTTATTATCTGCTTCCCTAACTGTCTGAATAATATATGGCATCACATCTATTATTCCTTATGCCACTATGTGTTGGATGGCACTGTTATCCACTGGGTTTCCATTGTTATCATTATTCGGGTTATCGTTATTCAGATAATTGTCATCCTGGTTTTTCGGGCTATTATCCGGGTTCTCTTAATTCACTTGGTCGGCCATCTGAATTTTAAACAATTATCAATTATTAATATCACAAGGTAATATTTAATATAACCAATCACATAATACACGTTTTGGTCAAAAGCGTCGATCATTGCGACTTACTTTATTTTTATATAGTAGGCATTTAATACAAACTTAGAACTGGAAATTTAAAATTACAATACAACTGAAATAAAAATCACACTATTAGTAGGCATCCATAGTTTTGTTTTCACATATTATATATTATTATATTATTATATTATTATATTATTATTACTACCTCCACCATCTCCTTCACTGATATGGATTCATCCAAAAATCTATATGACGCTCGTCATACTTCCAGACGAGTCATTTTCCTACTTGCCTCATCCTCTCGCTACTTTCTAAAATCTCTTCTCCGAAAGTTCGGAGCTCCTTCACATTTTCTGCACTCATTGGGGGTGCATGTGCTGGTACGGGATCTGGGTATTGTGGCATGGGTTCTTCCTGAGGATTCCCTAATGTATTCATCATTATCATAGTAGGTATCTAGAGGGTCCAGACCTGGGTAAGCTACTAGGTTTGGCATGGGTAGGTCTGTCAGGTGGTAGCGTTGCACATAATCCCTATGATCATCAAACCACGGATCGTAGTCTGGGTCTAAGGGATTGAGTGCTGGTACCCTAGGTATCTCCTCTGGATTAAAATCATGCATTTCGACTTAATTTTCTGGGTTGTTTTCTATCTCCATTGGCTGTAATGGTTGGGGTGCTATCAGTTGTTCTAGGTTAGGGTCGGCAGCTGTGGTTGCTAAAATATGGAAGTTTGCTAAACTCTTATTAAGCATGTCTTGGGTGTGGGCATCGGTTTATCTTTTAGCTGCTGCTAGCACTCGTTCTTGTAACTTTTTCATTCTCTTCCTACGCTCTTGTTCTCCCTTACTGAACCATCCTCTCTTTTTATAAGGGAATGGCTCTTCAGACTTTGCCTTAAACACGAATATTCCTTCTTCATCATCAGCTGAATACCCTGAAAGGGCAGGCTGCGAAGAGGTGCCTTCGATTCTAGGCGAACCGGACAACTGACGGTACGCGTCGGATGGTCCTTGCTCGCTCATACTGTAAACTAACAAATAGTCAAATAACACATAACAATAAAATACAATTATGCACGTAGTTCCGTAATTTATTTCCTAACACTTTACATAATATCTTGGTGTTAGCCGAACACTTCTATGGCTGAACCAGTGTCTTAGCTCTAATACCAGCTTTTGTCGCAACCCCCGATCCCTATCTCCTAGGAACGGGTGGCCGCGAGCCAGTTTTGGTGGTATCTGGGTTTGTCAATTTGGCAGAGGAATTTACATCAGGACCGTAGTTAGGAATTATTTTATCAGAGTAAAATACCACGCTTTTATAATATTAAACACATGGGAAAATCCCAAGTTTTAAGTACACACATTTTCATACGGATAAAACCCTATTTTATTTAAATAAAACATCTATTCATTTTAGGTAACTTTATAGCCACCTTTCTAAGCCTTCAGTGCTACCCAACTGGCTTCTATTTAGCTTTCACATTTTGTTACCTGAAACGCGTTTAAAAATATTTGTCAGTGGGAAATACTGGTGAGTGAATCCCAATTTAAATCAAGTTTAGTAAAAACAATTGTACAGTATTGAGGGCGGTCGCCCAATTACATTTGTTTCCATCTATTCAATTACCACCCACGGTACTGTCAACCTGACTTGTGGTCATGTTACTCCTCGCAAGGTAGTAACAAATTTTGTATACAAAACCCCAACATACCGACGATAATTGTAGAATACAAATACTCAATAACTGTTTAATATATTATTAATTATGTGAGGTTTTGTAAAAACAATTTGCAAAAAGGAGATTACTCACATTGCTGTCTTAGATTTTCTGTAAGGGATTCCTGGTGATTATCTATAATTTACACAAATGCATACGTGTTAGTATAATAACCCTTCATATTTACATTAGTAATACCCTCCCCGAGACGGCATTCCAACGACTACGTCGGACAGAACCACAACAGCCGTTACGGAACCCTGGATCAATCGGGCAATGTATCTAATACATAATTGGGGTTATGATACTTACAACGGAGCAGAACTTCGTTATTTAGGGGGTATTTTTGCCCGCTATTATAAATGCTATGCAGAAATTAGTTAGAAAGATTGAGAATTGAACGATTGTAAACTGAAGCTCGAGGCCACTATTTATAGTTCTGATCGACAGGTCTCTCGTGGCCCGCGTAGCCCGAAGGGTTACCCTTCGCGGCCCGCGACATAGGGGAGGGTCTAGCTCATCCTGGTCATTACACTAGGCTTGACACGATTGTGCCACGTGTCAGCACCGGGTGCGGTCTGGTGGTTGGGCTGTCGCGCCCCGCGTAGACCAGGGAATGGTCTTACGCGGCCCGCGAGCGACATAAAAACTTTGTTTTTAATTAATTTTTAATAAAATGAAGGTATTCGAGGTTCGTTTTCGCATACGGGGTGTATTTTAGGACATATTGGGGTATTTTAAAATATATTAGGGTGTCGAAAATATTTTGGAGTGTTATTATAGCTTGGTTCATTTCAAAGGCATCCCTTGGCAAACCACCTCTCTCCCACTTCACCCACACTCCACCACCATCATCCATCATCCACCTAGAGTGTGTGTAGTAGTCTTGGGATCCAAGATTGATAGTAAGAGTTCTTGACAATCAAAGGCCATGTTTGCCTAAGTCTCTTACATCACTTGGTGAAGACAGGCATTTAGTGTAATACTTTTGATTTTTAATATTTTCACACTTTTTATTTGGTTTTGTATTACTGACTTTAATAACTAGTTTCTTATGTTGAAGGTGAAACTTCCTTATCATTTGTCTGTGGTGTCTTGGAGTTATTTTACTATCTATATAAAATTAAAGATTTACACCATTCATATCTCTACGGTTTATATAGATATATGTTGGCTACCTGGTCGGGGGTTAAGGGAATGGTTTGGTAAGGTTCTTGCCTTGTTCAGTGTATAGATCCTGCAAGGACCTGGGTCAAGCTTACTAGGACCTCCTTCAATACCCACTGGTATTGGATGGCGGGGGCGCGAATGGCTTGATCCCCTCATATGTAAACTACTATTAATACATTAACCCGGCTACTTGGGATTGTATCCCTGCTGACTCAAACCACTTAGCCGAGGGTAACGTCACCTTCAAAAGAGGGGCCTACCACATTAAGCATTAATAACATAATTAATTATCTTCCAATATTCCAACCCTTTAGGATTGTATCCTTGCTAACTCAAACTACTGGGTTGAGGGTAACGTCACCTTCAAAAGAGGGGCCTACTACTATAACTAAGATAATCTCTTAAAAAGTGCAAAAGTGCGGAAATCATCAAAGGTTACACTAAAGGCGAGTCGGATCCAAGTGATTCATCTTATCTATCTGTTTTATTTATTTTTATTTTTCAGCATTTTTAGTTTTTATTTTCATATTTAAAAGCTTTTCTAAAAATTTTGATTTGATTAGACGTTGAGGATAAACCGGTACTAAAAGCCCTTGTGTCCTTGGACAACCTCGGTATCTTACCAACGCTATACTACGCTCACGATGGGTGCACTTGCCGATATGTGTGTTTAGTGTTAGTAAAATATCGTGTTTTATAAATTTAAACCTTGGCTAAAGTGTAAAAAAGGGCTTAAAATATACATAAAAACTTATAACACACCGCACACTTCAAGTTTTTGGCTCCGCTGCCGGGGACACAAGGATTTTAAGAAAGTTAGGAATCAACGACCTAATCATTTTTCTTATTTTTCTATTTTTTTTAGGATTTTTCTTAATTTTCAGCTTCTGCAGACTGCAGCACGGGTCGTGCCTGGTCAGACACGGGGCCGTGCTCAGCATCCTAACTGGTAGTCTTTATTTTCTGAGTTACAGAGAGCTGAACACGGGGCCATGTTGGTGTAGCACGGGGCCGTGTCGAACTCCCCAGTAACAGGGATCCGGAAAACAATTATTGTAATAACGACCACGGGGCCGTGTTCAGCTGAGCACGGGGCCGTGGTGAGACTTCTTACCAACAATCTTTTTTTGTTTTATCGCAGGACTTGGAACCCAGGCGCCGCACTTGAACTTCCTACGCTGTGCATGGGCTCCAGTTCCAATAAAAACGTAAAAGAACCTCTAGACGAACCCGAACGCTTTCTAAGAAAAAGACTTAAAGTTAAAAACCAAGAGAAAGTTTCGGGGGACCCACTTCCAATGGCGGATCAACGTACCCTAATGGATTACCTACGACCCACGGTAGGAAATCTTGGTGCCGCCATCAATGCACCGAATGTCGATGCCAACAACTTCGAACTTTGGCCGCATTTGATTCAAATGCTCCAAAACTCCGCAACCTTCCATGGGCTTGCGGACGAAGATCCCCATTTACATATTACCAACTTTTTGGAAATATGTGATACTTTTCGGATCAACGGAGCATCAAATGATGCCATCCGCCTCCGAATGTTCCCATTTTCGCTAAAAGACCGAGCCAAGGCTTGGCTTAACACCCTCCCAGTTGGATCGGTAAACACCTGGGAAGAACTAGCCCAGTAGTTTTTGTATAAGTATTTCCCTCCTTCTAAAATGGCTAAATTAATGACTGAAATTAATACATACTCACAAGAGGATGGGGAATCCTTATATGAAAGTTGGGAAAGGTTCAAGAAGCTATTAAGAAAATGTCCTCATCATGGTCTTGCGGTATGGCAACAAGTATCCACCTTCTATAATGGGTTGTTGCCACACACAAGACAGACACTTGACTCTAGCTCCGAGGGACTTTTAAGTAATCGTCGCCCAAATGAAATTTATAATCAAATTGAGGAAATTGCTCAAAAAAAATTTCAGTGGCACACTCCCCGAGGTACAAAATCTATTACCCCGAGCGCCCATAAGGTTGACGAAAGCACATCTTTATAAGCCCAAATCGAGGCCCTCTCTTCAAAAATAAAAAAGTTAGAAATGGCAAAAACGGTCTCGGTTATGGCTTGTGAAGGGTGTGGTGGACCACATGAAAATTGGAGTTGTATGAAAGAAATGGATAATCAAACAGAAACAGTAAACTACATTGATAATAGACCTAGGCCGTCAGGTCCTCCGACGGGTACCTACAACCAAGGATGGCGTAACCACCCTAACCTTGTTTGGAGAGAACCCGGCAATAGTAGTAACCAACAAAATCAAAACCAACGAACAAACAAACTTTCAACAACCAAGAAATGAGTCACAAAATTTCTCTCAACAACAATAAGGGGGACGAGAGAGGCTTGAAGATACTATCTCACGCCTCATCTCCGACACCGAAAAGAAAAACTCGGATCGATTCCAACAAATGGAATCGAACTTTAGAAATCAACTAGCTAGTATTCAAAACATTGGAAAATAACTAAATCAACTAGCTCAAAACTTCTCCGAGAGACCACAAGGCGCGTTACCCAGCAATACCAAAACCAACCCAAAGGCGCAAGTAAATCTCATCACATTGAGAAACCGTACCGTAAGTCCCGAGGAGGCTCCGCTACCTCCAACTGAAAAGTGCCCGTCTAACCAAACCAAAACTTTACCGACAGCCCAGAAAGAGACGACTCCTCCACCCAATCAAGAGCCCACCAAGAATCCTCCGGTACCATACCCCGGTCGGTTACTTCGCCAAAAGACCGATGAGCAATTCACTAAATTCGTAAATTTACTAAAACAATTGAATGTCAATATTCCATTTGTAGAAGTCCTAACCCAAATGCCTAAATATTCAAAATTTATGAGAGACTTTCTCACTCACAAAAGGAAAATTGAATCATTGCAATTAGTTAATTTAAGCGAAGAATGCTCCGCCTTGCTACTCAACAAACTCCCACAAAAGAAGACCGATCCCGGAAGCTTCACCATCCCTTGTTCAATTGGGGAAACACCCATACGCAATGCACTAGCCGATCTTGGGGCTATCATCAACCTCATGCCCGCATCAATGTTCGACCGACTCGGACTAGGGAAAACAAGCCCAACAAAGATGAGCATACAACTCGCTGATAGGTCTATTAAATACCCACAAGGTGTCGCCGAAAATCTATTGGTAAAAGTCGGAGACTTTGTCTTCCCGGCCGACTTTGTCATACTAGATATGGAGGAAGATACCGAAGTGCCACTTATCTTAGGAAGACCATTCCTAGCCACCGTCCACGCAATGGTGGATATGAATGGTGGAACATTAACATTGAGGGTTGGGGACAAGGAAATGGAATTTGGAGTTGGGAAAAGAGTAGAAGACGATGACACGGTCAACTACATGAAAGTCATAGACTCAAGTTTGGATGATGCTCTCCGACAGTGCAACATGGGATGAAAAACATCCCACTTGGGTAACATATGACTGACTTTGGGTCTAGCCAAGGAACCTTATAAACGTGGTGCACCACGGAGGCATTCCGCAGAACTATCCTTAGTTTTAGTTTAGATTAACTTTTATGCTTTCTAGTTTAGTCTTAATTTTCAGGAATAAAACACACTCGGGATGATGGAGGTTACTAAGGGAAACTTGAACCCACACCCATTGCACAAAAACAGAGCCTCCCGACAAATTTTCTTCATTACAGCAAGTTCAGCACGAGGCCGTGCTCAGCCCACACAGCCCGTGCCCGAGGATCTGCAGAAAAATGCCAAGTTCAGGTATCTGGACACGGGGCCGTGCTCACTGAACACGCCCCTGTGCCCAGCCTTCTGTTAATTATGATACTGGCAATCTGAACACGGGGCCGTGCCCGGATCAACACGGGCCCGTGTCCAGACGACCAGTAACATAAAATTTTGTTTTTAACACCTTTTTACACATTCAATCAACCTAAAAACTTATTTTTGGGACACATTGAGGACAATGTGTAATTTAAGTGTGGGGGGGATGCTAAAACCTTGAATTTTGCAAGTCCTAATAACAAGCCTTACACAAAACTCTATTGGAACCGCTAATCACCCCAATTTTTTTCAAAAACTTTTCATTTTTTTACTTGTCTTGGTTTAATTTGGGAATAACAAGTTCTAAAAAGGATGACGTCACAATCACAAGATGAAAAGAATAACATTAGATCGCTTTTTAAACCACCCATGCTTAAACGTAATGAATACAACATCTAGGAGAGAAGGATGGGTCACATCCTTGCTCAACAGAACACTGGATGTTGGAGGTCGGTTGTTTTTGGTCCCCATGTTCCTATGGTGCCAAGTGCTGAGGATGCAAAGAAGTTCGTTCCTAAACCAACTGAAAACTATACTGAAACTGATTTTCAAAAGTTCGAACTCGATGCCAAAGCATTTAGCATCATAGCATCTGCATTACCAAATGAAATCTATACTGGACTGTTACACTGTAACAGTGCCAAAGAGTTATGGGATGCTCTGAAGGAACAGTTTGGGGGAACATAAGAAGTCATTGAAAACAATAGGGAAATTCTGAATCAGCAGTATGAAAGATTTTGTCACATCAAGGGTGAATCATTGACTCCGCAATTTGAGAGATTCAGTTGTCTCATTAGTGAACTAAGGCTTGTTAAAGTAACATTTCCAAATTCAACTCAAAATAGCAGGTTCCTTAGGTCACTACCAGAAAAATGGGACACCATTGCTTTTGTTACTAGAAACTCTGCTGAGTTCAAAGATCTGACCCTGACCCAACTTCATGGTAGACTCCTGACCTATGAAAGGGAGTTGAACCAGAAAAGGAAGTTGCAAGAGTCTGGCAAAGTTGCTGATGATTATTCATTCGGTAACACAGCTCTTTTTGGTCAGGAAGAATCTGGTAGCAGTGGTAAGGATCAGGGTTATGATCACTTCATTGATATAACTGCTGGTGGAAATTTTAACAACCCTGATCCTCACTTTGCAAATTATGCTTTTACTGTAAATTGTGAAAACCAGATGTCAGATAATTTGTGCTTTGAACTCAATGATTTGCAACACTTTGATCCCGCTGACTTAGAAGAGATGGACATTTTGCATCAATTGGCTTTGCTTAGTGTAAGAACAAGCAAATTCTACAAAAGAACAGGGAGAAAATTTCCAGGGTTACATGGAAATTTAAGGGTGGGGTTGGATAAATCAAAAATCAAGTGTTACAAGTGCAATAGGCTAGGTTATTTTGCTAGGGAAAGCAGGAGTCAAACTACAGGTCCTATAATCACTCATCCCAGCTCAAACCCTAGACCACAAAATCAAAGCACTGTTCACTATACCCAATATACTCCTGCAGCCCATGTTAACACTGCTCACTATGCTACAACCCCTGTGCCTATGCATTATGTCCAAACCACTGTTCCACAAATTCAGTATGTTCAAACCCCTGTCCCTCAGGCACAAGTGCAACCTGTTGCACCTCAAATAGCTGCTCCAGCAGTGGTACAACCAGATCAGCAAAGCTTCTTCACTTAAGGCTTTGTTGACTAGAGCAGCATGCCTGATGAGCTGGGTGATGAAAATTTTGCACTCTATGCTTTTAATGAGCCTTCTAATGATGAATTTTGTTTGATGGCATTAGAGTCAATACCAGAGGGGGTAGAAACTGAAGGTGAACAGCTAAGTGCTGAAACAATGGATGAGGTGACTGAAGCAGTGGTTACTGCAACTGCTGGTGAACTGCTGCTGGGAGAAAATTCAGAAACCCTGATTGAACCAGTGACAGACCTCTGGTCCAAAGAAGACAAGGAAGAAGAGGAAGAAAAGAGAGCAGGTGAGAAAGAAGTAAGAGCTGATGATGAAGAAAATCATCAATGTGATTGTGCCATGATGGCTGCTACCAAGGTATCACCTCAAGTTCTTGAAAAACTGTGTTCAGACAAGTGCATTATTGCATTTGCTAACATCAAAGAGGTAAATGAAAACCTTAGGGATAAAATCTTAACTGATGAAGTCAAATTTGAAAAGTCATTAAAAGAGCTTAGAAACAAATTGGCTGAAAAGGATAAAGAGATCAGCAGTCTCAAAGAAGAGCAAAGCATTACCAAAACTCAACTCCAAACTATGGTAGAAAAGTACCAAGTTTGCAAAAAGGAGTTAGAGTCCACCCAAATCACATGTGAAAAATGGGTGGAATCCTGCAAAGGATATGAGGTAATGCTTGAAAAACATATTAAAAGCAATGTGAAATTTGGTGTTGGTTATAGAAAATATGATGATGAAAACACTTCTTGTGAAAAATCTGTTCAAACCACTGATGTAACCATTGAGTTCATCCCCACAAACAAGAATGGCCAAGAAATGAAAATCACTGATAAACTTGGTAACAAAATCACACTTGACAGACCAATGGGATCCTCTACTTTTGAGGAGATTGAGAAATACCAGTTTAAACCCACTTGGTCTGATGAGTGTGACATTCTTGAAAATTTCAAGCCCATGGACTTTACAACCACTGATGGTGTTAAAGCTCCAAAAGCAAAAGTCATTCCTCTTAAGGACATCCCAACAGAGGTTAAAAACTCTGTTGCAAAGGAGTCCGAAAAGAGAAAGAAGAGAGAAAAGATTAAGAACTTGTTTAGTGAATTTTGTGAAAAGAGAAACCATCTAACAAAAGATTGTTAACAAAACAAGTGTCATTGTTCCTGCTGAAAGCTGCACCATCTGTGGTAAAACAAACCACAAAACTCAAGCATGTGTGTATCTCAAAAACTTTGATGTGAAAAAGAATGAGTACACAGCTAAAACATCCTTGAGTCCATCAACATCATCTGTCAAATTCACCAAGAACCAACCACTGTTTGTGCCAGTTCAAACAGCTGTCACAAAACAGCTGAACCAAACATCTGTCAAAAGAGATGTTCAGGTTACTGATGCACCCCCTGCCAACCAGTTCAGAAAAGGCAAGGAACAATCATCTTACCAAAGTATTCCACAAGTTTATGAGACCTACAAAAGGCCCTCTAAACCCAGAGTGAACAGGCATCCTTTTGGGTACCAACAGGTGATTGGGCAAAACCCACTACAGTGGTTAGAAAGAAACTGTCCTAAAACTGTCCAAACCCCTAACCTAACCACTGTCCATCAATCTGCACCCATCCCAGACACTGTTGAGACCCCATCCAAAGCCTTATTGGCTTTGGAAACCCTAATGAACTAATCCTTTTACTTCATGTGCAGGGAGCTTCTGCATGCTTAGATAGCCTTTGGTATGTAGATAGTGGAGGCTCCAGGCACATGACAGGATGTAAAGCCCTACTCAAAGATTTCAAAATTCATGGAGGGGGTGATATATCCTTTGGGAATAATACTAAAGGGAAAGTTCTGGGGTCTGGAACTGTGCAGTCTGGAAATGTAAAATTTGAAAATGTCAATCTGATAGACAATCTGAAATTCAACCTCCTGAGTGTTTCACAGATGAGTGATAAGGGGTATGGGTCATTCTTCACAAAGGAATGTTGTAGGATTGTTGGACCAGAAATGGTTGAAAAGATTGAAGCAATAATAAAAACTGGAAAAACAAAACTTGTTGCTCAAAGAAGTGGCAATGTTTATGTTGTTGATATGTCAAAGAGTGTCCCAGAGCTGATGCCTGTCTGTTCTCAGCTGCCTCTAACAAAGAGACAGAACTTTGGCACAGGAGACTGGGGCACACAAATCTCAAGACAATCACTGAAATTTCAAAAAATTGCCTTGTAAGAGGCTTGCCACAAAAACTGTTTTCATGTCCTGAGCATTGTGTTTCCTGTTTAAAAGGAAAACAGCATAAAAGCTCCTTTAAGTCCATTGAAGAGTCCAAAACAACCCAGTGTTTGCAAATGCTGCACATGGATTTGTTTGGCCCAGTTCAAGTCATGAGTCTCAAAAAGAAGAGATATTGTTTGGTTATTATTGATGACTTCTCTAGGTTTACATGGACTTTCTTTTTACACTCAAAAGATGAGACTGCAGGCATTTTGCAAGACTTTGTGACACAGGTTGAAAAGCAATTTGACCTTCCAGTAAAAGTCTTCAGGAGTGACAATGGCACAGAATTCAAAAATAAGGAGTTGGATGCCTTCTGTGTGAAGAAAGGGATTGTAAGGCAGTACAGCATCCCTAGAACACCAGAGCAAAATGGGGTAGTTGAAAGAAAGAACAGAACTTTGATTGAGGCTGCCAGAACCATGCTTGCTCATTCAGGTTTGCCATTAACTTTTTGGGCAGAGGCAGTAAACACTGCTTCCTATGTCCAAAACAGAGTTTTAATAAACCCCAGGCACAAAAAGACTGCTTATGAAATTCTGTATAAAATCAAACCACTGATCTCATATTTCAGAGTATTTGGCTGCCCATGCTTTATTTTGAATTTAAAAGATTCCATCTCAAAATTTGCAGCCAAAGTAGATTGTGGTTATCACTTGGGATACTCAACCACTGCCAAGGCCTACAAAGTGTTTAATACACGGACCAAAGGAGTGGAGGAGACCTTGAGTGTAAAGTTCAATGAACTTTCATCAATGAAAATCCCAGCAAATCCTACTGATTTGATTGATCTTGATAAATTCACTTTTGAAAATACTGCTGTCAAGACTAACAGTGCAGGTCCATCAGAGGATTCATCACCAGACTATGGGTATGAGATTATCATTCCTCAACAAAAGTCTGCCACAATGGGAAAAGCATCAGTTGTTCAAAAGAGTTGTCAAAGCTCAACCACTGCTACCTCAACAGTTGTTGACCAAAGTAGCCCATCAACCACTGCTTCCACATCATCAAACACTGCTGACAAAAGTCCCCAAACAGTGGATAAAAGTCAGCATGTGTCCACATCATTACCTCTTATTCCACCACCTTTTGAAGCCACTGCTGGATCATCAAAGTCACCAGCAGTGGTTAGCTCAGATGATACACATTTGCAGCCTTCACCAACAAATGCCATCATACCATACCAAGGAGATTTAATCTTCTTGAGATCTCATCCACCTGATCAAATCATTGGCAACATCAATGAAGGGGTGCTCACAAGAAGCCAAACCTAAAACATTTGTCTTTTTGCTGGCTTTCTATCACTCCATCAGCCAGTCAAGTACCAAGAGGCACGGAAAGACAACAGCTGGGTAGAAGCCATGCAAGAAGAGCTCCAACAGTTTAAAAGACAACAAGTATGGGAGCTTGTACCACTACCAAAAGAGGTCAGCCCCGTCGGCACAAAGTGGGTCTTCAAAAACAAAACTGATGAAAGGGGCATTATTGTCAGGAATACAGCCAGGCTTGTGGTTCAAGGTTACAGACAGGAAGAGGGGATTGATTATGATGAAACATTCACCCCTGTAGCAAGATTGGAAGCTATAAGATTGTTCCTGGCCTTTGTTGTCAACCACAACATGAAGGTGTTTCAAATGGATATCAAAAGTGCTTTCCTCTATGGTACAATTCAAGAAGAGGTGTATGTTTGTCAACCTCTAGGTTTTGAGGATCCATTTTATCCAGATCATGTCTACAGGCTAAACAAAGCCTTGTATGGCCTGAAACAAGCACCTAGAGCCTGGTATGAAACTCTTTCCACATTTCTACTCTCAAATGGTTTCAAAAGAGGTACCATTGATAAAACACTGTTTCTAAAATGGAGAGGAAAGGATTTAATGATTGTCCAAATTTATGTTGATGACATTATTTTTGGAAGCACATGTAACAAAATGTGTGAATAGTTTAGGGAACTCATGACAGCTGAGTTTGAAATGAGTGCAATGGGTGAGCTGCAATGCTTTCTTGGTTTCCAAGTTCAGCAAATGCAAAATGGAACTTTCATTCATCAAAGCAAATATGCTAAAGAACTTTTAAATAAATTTGATATGAATGATTGTAAACCATGCAGCACACCCATGGCAACAAATAAGCTTGTCATGTCTGATGAAAAGGATGAGCTGATTGACCAAACACTTTATAGAAGCAAGATTGGGTCTTTACTGTACCTAACTGCATCTAGACCAGACATCATGTTTGCAACATGTGTCTGTGCAAGAAGTCA